>CM070037.1:67727078-67804904 GCA_036250615.1 Ptychadena robeensis
GACCTGGTGATCCCCTCAGGAAAGTCTATCTCCACCATCAGGAGTATTGTGAAGAACGAGGTTCACTTAGACACCATTAGAGGAGGTAGGAGACGTGGCACAGTGGGTCCACACCTGCTTCTCCGTGACACATATCTTTTGGAATTTTGGCCAAAAAGTTCAACCTTGGTTTCATCAGACCATAACACCTTCTCCCACATGCTTTTGGAAGACTTCAGATGTGTTTTTGCAAAATGTAGCCTGGTTTGGAAGTTTTTCTTTGTTAGTAAAGGCTTTAATCTTGCACCTACAATATACAATTATGCAATTCACCAAGAGAACACCATACCCCCATACCCACAGTGATGGTGGCCCACAGTTTATAGGTCACATTAAGGTGGAAAACATTCTGAAATTATTTATCTTTGTCTAATTTTTGTACAGCACAGGAACCTGACATTTTACCAGGGGTGTGTAGAATTTTGAATGTTTGATGTTAGTTTCAAATTGCAGGCACCTGCTCATAAAAGAAGGTGGAGGTGCAGCGTGTGGCAGGAACAACTCCAACGTGAAGGATGTGGTTTTATTTCATGTAATGTTATAAGCAAGAACGATGTGACCTCCGCCAGCTGTGTGCTGAATATCACCTCAATGTCTATGTACAGAACTTTACCCCAAATAAACACAGATAAATGTTCACACCTGTGACATAAAAATCAATATCTTCAACAAACAACTGCTGTTATTACTGTTTCCCCTGCAGACACATGACACGTAACACTTTTCTTCAAGGATAACTGTATTTTAAAAAAATTACAGAAACCCGTTGCCCACTAGGGATCGCAAGAACTCCTAAGAATGGTCCCACTTCAGTAGAACTGATGGAGAAGCACAAGAGCACTTTATTTAGCTGATTGATGTGTAGATGCCTGGTCAGGATCATTTGATAATGTCCCATTTTTATGTAGGCTAAAACAGGACAAGGCAATTATAGAAGTACTACATGATCATATTGTGCTTCTCCGTAAATTCTTTTACAGTAGAACCTTTTGTTTGAGAACTTACATCTCTGCTCACCTTGGCTCACTGCCCTAGGCCTGGTTATGTAGGTACATATAGAAGTGTGACACACAAGACTGGGACATCAGGTCTACTTCCAATTTCCAATTGATTTGGAAATTAACCTTACTATCATTCCCAGCGACACTGGTAATCTTTAAAGTTTAAAAGAATAAGTCTCTACAGGGACAGGAATAACTACCCAGTAGACTGAAGAGTTCTGCCTACCTCCTCTCAGGTACTTATATAGTTTGAATTTAACCTCCCTGGCAGTAATCCCAAAAGTACAAAAAGTGGTAACCACAAGCCACACTCACTTACCTGTTGCTTACCTGCTGATGCACATGAGCCTGTGGTCTCCTTCAGCAATGCCCACTCCTGCATTCCATGTCGTTGCATCCCTGCCAACATCAATTGGACACTGATTACTTTGCAATCTGCTACATTTTAGTAATCTAAAAAACAGGTTAAAGTATGAGGTCAAAATATGTATTATTGTCATCACTTAATTTAGTCACCTATGGTTTTACGGGTAACAACTATTTTTCTGTTGTCTCATCTGCTCCCGCTAGAGGCTACATGTTACTGTGCCAACATACATTGAGCAGGCATGGTCTATTTTTGTTATCATCGAGAAAGTCCAGAGAAATTATTGTATCATAGCTAGAGCATGTGCAGGGAAACAGGAAGTAAATGAGAGAGACTAGAGGAGAACAAAAATCAGACACTAAGAATATTGTAGAACATTGAAAGCTGTGTTTTACAAAAATGAAATAAATAAATATATATGCTCTTTTTTTTTTTTCAAACATGTGTCCATTAGCGTAACATATGTAGTATTGCCATCATCCCTATAAATAAATAAAAATTCTCACACATGATAAAAATCAATGCGTTGTGGCACCCTTTACGAGGAGACAAAAGTGTCTTCCTGGTACACCAAAAAGTGGGACTTTATATACGCCAATAATTTGTATGGGTTAACAATACATTTATTACCCTTTGCGTAAAACAGTGTAGGTAATTGTGATTAAAGCGTAAACAAACAAGTTTTCAAAGTAAATAATACGTTACAAGTATGAGATTGGCATCAATATAAAAATCTCATGTTACAGGTTCTGTGCATCAATATCGGATAAACATCAATATATCGGTCTCGACGCGTTTCTCGGTTATTAGCCGCTTCCTCAGGAGAATATTGATGAAATCTATGAATATGGAATCAGAGGCTATTAGTATCAAATCAATCGAAAAAGCACAGTTATCCATATACATGTATTCAATATGTGTCCATGTGTTGGATTACATGTATATAGTGAATCTAGGGGAACGTTTGCATACCTTTCAATTCGGTGGTGCATCTGCCATGAGGGCCAAACTCCAGACTGTGGCGGAGGACACAAGGGTAGGAGGCTCCAAGGAGTGTGAGGCAGGGGCCCGAGGTCTATTCCATGGAACGGGTAGCTCAGTCTGCACTGGGCTCCTATACCAAAGCCATTTCTCAATGTGAACCAGGGCATAGGAATTGGTTCTAGATTGGTCACCAATCTGGTAAAGAGTATATTGTATGATATGGCTGATTAGATGTGAATAGTGGGCACAAATGTCCAACTCCCTGTTTTATACTCAAGTATCTGTACATACACAGAGCCTCCCTATCAAAAATACCTATACCAAGACAGACCCATTATATGTAAAGTGGGGAAGACACAAATATATGCGTCTGTTTGTTCAGTAGTTGTATGTGTGCAGTCAGATTGTTTGTGTTAGTGTGTTTTTTAAGGGTGGAGTGTGTGAACTGTATCTATTTTGTGCGTGTATGTGAGGGTTTGGTGTATGTTGCGTTCTTGGGTGATGCATGTGTCGTGTAAATGGTCTTATATATATTCAGTGATATGCTCAAATGGGTGCTCTCAAACCATCAATCCATGCAAATGGCCGTTTAAGGGCTGCTCCAACATAAATGTTTGGCCTGGGTTCAGCTTCCCAGCAGGAACAGGTCTGGGCCTCACACTCTCTATGAGCCCCCTGTTTCCACGGCTCCAGTAGCCACAGATCTGGGCCCCATACTCCTTGTGTGCCCCCTGTCTACACTCAGAAGCCCACGGTCTTCTACTTGGTCTGAAGCACACTGGACTCTGCAGCTATTTGGAGTCACACCCAGCTCTACTCACCTGCAACCAGGTGTTAACTCTAAGTGTACCTGGCCTGGGGGAATAGGAAAGCCCACCTAGTTCCATCCCTCCTATCCCAGAGTCCAGGACCCTTTAATAAAAAAATAAAACAAAAACACACAGCAAACTAAAGTTGCTGGGCAATAATATGCTGGACTCCTTCCAGGACACCACCTAACAGTCTAATTACATAGATGACCGGTCTGTCACACACATATATATATATATATATATATATATATATATATATATATATATATTTATAACACATGAGACTTTGAGAAAATACATCTAAATGTCAATTCATTTTAGAATTTTAATATGGATTTTCTATAATTGTTGTTAGAATTTGAAATGAAAAAAGTGCCAATATGGATGTCAGAGGCACATTAGAGTTCTATTTATAATGTATTTTATATATAAATATATTATAAATTGGTTCGCTGTGATGCTCTGCAGCTCTGTGAGGGGTTTAGTATCTGCAGAGCTCAACCATGCACACATCTGCACCTTCCGCCCTCTGACTGTTGACACCACATGTGGGTTATGTGGGTGAGGATGCTGAGCGTGAGATTTCCATGGCAGTTATTCTTGATCGAGTTGCGACAAAAATGAAGTCACAATTTTAAATAAACAATGTTCCTCATTTCCTGTAAGGCACTTGGTTTCTTATACACCTATTCTTGTTGAAGAACCAAATGTCTCTGAATGTTGACATCACAAAAGCTCATCTATAATTTGCAAAAAAAACATCCTGCTTGCCCCCCAAAAAGTATCAGTAAAAATGTTCATTATGTGCTGTTTGAAAATATTTTTCATACAATTGAGAATATAAATAAAAATTGATTTATGATGGAGATTCTGGGCTTTGTGGTCCCATTGCCATTTGACGTTCGTGGTCCTTTAAGATCCATTCACTGAATTATCTCGTATAACTATGTTTAAACTGCCTGGTTCCCAGGTCCCCTTCTATGTTTTGTGGTCCAGCATGCCAATTTATAGAGGCTTGTGTATCAAACCACAGAACAAAGAGGGGCAAGGCCTGTAACTGTACATTAAAATGGGATGTTGAAGATTTTTCAGGAACCATGACACTACAATATAAACACAAAATGTTAATGAGTAAATTTGTGAGTTGCAAAACAACCATTACTGATGTAGAGAAGGAACAATAAAATATATAATTTTTTGTTTTTGTTTTTGCATAATATTAGTCAAGTTGAAATTTCAATCTGGGGCTTTGCAATTAACTCACAAAGCAAGCTAGTTGAATTTTTCACAAAAATGTTTTGACTATCTCTACTCTGCAAGAGCGTAATGATCAGTGATGGGCTTGTAAGGACATTTCCGAAAAAATACAACGCCATGCTGCAGCAGCCTACCAATGCTAACATAAGTGTTAGCCACTGAGCTGAATCACCCATGAGGCGACCTAGGCATATGTATAGACCTGACATGGACAAACTACACCCCGGGGGCCAGATAAGGCCCATTTAGCTTTTTTTAATATGGCTCTTTACCTTAGCAACTTATTGCAGTGAAGGAGGTTACAATGTCCCTGCCGCATGTCCACGGCATCATCAATTATGCCCTGGGATGCAAGGAATTGGGTTGCCTATGCCAAGCAGCCATTACAGGCTCTTGTTCTGACCCTTCTGTCAAATTTAAAAACATTGTGGCCCACTAGTCAAAAGGTTTGCCCAGCCCCGGCATAGACAATGGTGGTGGCCAGAATGCTTGGTCTCAGAAGTTACTGAGGGACACTATTTTGCTTAATGAAATGCTTATTGTAATAAAGCGGCTGAGGCTGAGTTTGGAGTTTGTCCAGTTTCCCTTTTATCAGAGGTGGAATAGACTACTAATATCATACAATTTAGATGAAAAGTTCCTTCAGTATGTTCTAATTGGGGCAACAAGTTGTACATATGGTTGTTACATAAATTATCCAATTTTATTAATATGCAAAGACAACAAAAAACTATACTATCAGACTTTGGTTTATATAGCTATGTAATGTAAAATAGTATTTAAACGAAATATTTTCGTACAATGATGGATTCGGGGCTGCCCACTATGCAGGCACTTAGAAGTACTCATCTAAAAGCTGTAGAATGCAGTAGGGCACCTTGTGTTGTTTGTGTTATCCGTTGAGGACACCAGGGCTAGTGCCTTGAGTGTTCTATGCCAGGTCTGATTTGCAGAAGTTGCAATAATCTAAAAAAATTATGAATATTTATAACAATCTTTGTCAATCCTTGGCTATATCATTTTTCATGTTTATTCTGGTATATATTCACCAGTATCTACATGTTCCCCCTATAAGCCTTATAACTGTATTAGATAGTGAATTTGGGATAATGATATTTTTTTAACTACTGGATTCCTACATGTACCTGCATATTAAACAATGATTTAATTAACTTATAAACAATAAGATTTTATATTCTACAAATAACCGAATATATGATATATGTCAATAGAACAACATTGAACACTAGAGCACTAATCAATTGTTTTTGTGAAGTTGGGTTAGTAATGCAGTGCTAGGCCTAAATGTTTTATTTTATTTGTTACATTGAAATGCATACAAGGTCTTGCTTTTCTGTAGGATCCCCAAAAAATAACAATAAAAAATAAAAGCTAAAAATAGTTTAAATCACCTGATATTTCTAAAACCTGGTTGTGCTTTGGATCATTTCTTGGCAAATACAGATGTTAAAGAAAACCAGTAGACAAATATTCTGCAGAAAATGATACTTTATTAACAGGTAAATATTGCACACCAATAAATAGCACAGACAAGAATTGCAAGGCTGTTTTTTCCCCAGAGTTGTGAAATTTAGGACCATCATGATGTTTCCTATTCAGTAAGCATCTTTCTTATCCTGGATCCATTGATATTTCTCCCTGGTAAGGCTGAAGATATATACTTTGCATTTAAAGCGTACATTGTGCATTGAAGCTGTCTCAAAATGTTTAGTCTTCTCTAGCAAGATCCTGAAAGAACCTAGAACAAACAGTATAGGCATAAGTCATTGCAATTTATTATTTTTGCCCCCATGGGTGAACGGATACTATTCCCCTTGCACCTCACCCATGCTAAAGATACCTCCAGCCTATCACGTTGTGTCAATGACCACAGTGGCCGCCATTCACGTCAGATTTCATCATTGTAGAACATACTAAAATATTGAAGCCATACAGATGAATGAATGAATGAATGAATGAATGAATGAATGAATAAAAGTGGGGACCACTGGAGCAGCCTAAAGAGGCTTAATACCAAGGAGCCAGGGAGCAATCAAACAGAGAAATCTTTAACATCTATTTTACTGAATCCTCTACATTTCAACAAGCATTTAACCCCTGCAAAAGTGTTAATAAAAGTTCTTCCTTGAAAATGGAATACATAATATTTTCTCTAGTTTGTGTTAAAATGTTCTTAGCCCCAAATCCGTGTTTCTGGATAGTTGGGATCACATCTTGATGTTTTTATAAATACATTTTCATTAAGTAGTAGAAAAAACGTTGTCAGCCTACAATGCCAACTTCCTTATTTGAAACTTAGGGAAGATGTGCAGATCTGATAGGCTGACCAATGAATGACAAGCTGACAACACTACTACTAACTGTATTTTTTTAGGAATTATTGTTAGTGGCAGGATCTCTACTAGCACTCAATCATCTCGCCGGTGTTTACCTTTCTCCTCCAGATGACAGCTAGGACAATAAGTGCATACAGGCCACTTTTAAATAGAACCATGATGTAGGAAATCTTCCCCTGGTACAAGTATATAGCGAAACTCTCTGAAAAGGAAATACAGAAAAACATTGTTATAAAAAGAGTTTTTTTTTCCTACTATGCCTCTTTTTGATGGCCATCTATACAGACCATTAATGAGGTGTGAATGTTTTATGTGGTCAAGCTTGGCTTAACCATTGCATTTTTGAATAGTGATGAGTGGCATAGACAATATTTAAATTCACAATATTTTGTAAATAATACTACTATCTACTATATCTGCAAATATAATCGCATTGTGATTACCTTCAAAATGAATGGTCACATGTGCATTCACAAATTGCAATGCATGGCCATAAGCTTCCCAATGAATAATATCACGAATATTCGACATTGTGAATATCTGCTGGCATATTCATGAAATTTGATTCCATATATTAATCGAATATATTTGCAATTTGAATATTGGAGCTCAACACTACTTTTGAACACTTAGACAGGATAACAAAGGAATCTTTTTAAGCTGAACTCCAGGTAATTCAGCATAAGATAATTTTGAATCTTATGCTTAAGAGCATGGGCAGCATGGTGGCTTGGGTGGTTAGCACTCTGACCATGCAGCACTAGAGTCCCAGGTTCAATTCCCAGCCTGGACATCTGCAAGGAGTTTGTATGTTCTCCCTGTGTCTGTGTGGGTTTTCTCCCACACTCCAAAGGCATGCAGTAGGTTAACTGGCTTCCCCAAAGAAAGATTCTCCTATGTTAGTTACATGTGACCTATGTCTTAGGGACATAAGATTGTGAGCTCCTCTGAGAGACAGTTAGTTATATGACTATGTATAGTGCTGTGTAATATGTTGTTGCTATATAAATACAAGATAATAATATCTCTATTCTATAATAACCTAGCTCTGTCACATAAAACAGCCCTATCTGGCAGGGCTGGAGAAATGATCTTGCTCTGATTTAGTAAAACTTGTAGAATTCTACCTTCTTTTTCCAAGACCTGCCCAGCCAGTGACTGAACAGTGGATAATGAAGCAGTAGGTAGCTCATCTGTTATGCTCTGCACTTTTCCAGTCACAATGCTCTTACTAATACACATGAAGGTTTGGTTCCTTTGTACTACTCCCGAATCCACTGCTCTGAGCTTTGCCTTATGAGGACTGCTTTTTTAAAATCGAATTTATACATTTTTTCGGTGTACATCACGTGGTTGATTTATACAGCACGGAAAGGCTCCTGTGTCCCATTTTCCCTAATGGGACTGATGTGAATAAAAGAGGACAGCTCCTAATTTCTCTCCTCAAAGTATAATATGTATTTTATTACTGTATTTGATAATGTAAAAAAAAAAAAACAATTACCTTTAGAAATGCCACAACCTGCAATCAAAACAAGAGAAAGAACACATTAATCAATCAACAGACAATTTCTAGGTCAAGCAAAGCAATATTAACCATAAATGTATCATATGGATATCTGTATCACTTTATGACTAAGTTGTTCCAAATTAAAGAGAACCCTTTGGGCCCCATTATATATATGTTTAGTGATATATATGAGTTTGATTGGAAAATATTTAAGTTCTGCTGTAAAGCATGGATCAAATTTAAATACAGTACTTAAATTGCAACTCTACTACTACTCAACTGTAGCTATATTCCTTTGTATCTGGTTTCAGATACACAGCCCCACAGACAGCCTGTGAACGAACCGCACAATAGACCTGGGTACCTGCACCCACTCTGTCACTCCATACCTGAAGTAAGTCTCCTTTACCATCTAATTTAATTCAGGACGGTTTACCATTGAATAGGTTATGTATAACCTCATGTATCCGTATACAGATAGAAGACTCACCTATTATATATTCTACTCAATTTACTTCTAACTGATCTAAGGTACCGTCTACATTTCAATGCTGTACTTTTTAGCACCAAGCACCACTTTTACCTCATTACCCTCACTCACTCCTTAAGTTCCAATATTCAGCACCTAGTACTATCTCACTGATGACTCCCTTCACCGTTCACGTTAGGTATATGCTTTGCTCCATCACCTCTCCACACACATCTCAGGGAAAATTTGACCCACATCCCCCCTCACCTACTTCCCAAGTTTAGTCTTGGGTCCCAACACTACTCTTATACCCTCACCATTCACACCTGGATTCACATACCCTCTTGGTGACCACGAGCACCATCCTAATCATCACAAGACAGGTATTGCCCCTTCACTGCACTTTTTTTTGCGTGAGTTGTTCACTTTGTTATGGATTTGATTTTGGTTGTATAATGGCTATCTATCTTTATTGCCTTCACTCAGACTTCACTCACACTCCCTCATTATAATTTATTCGGTGAACCATCACTTTTGGGTCCCCTCTCAAATTATAATCCTATTGATTCATGACCCGCTAACAAAATTGGGACATTCCCCCACCTAGGTTCTGCCCATTGGGCTGCGAGTGCTGTCGGACGCTGTTTTGTGGCCTCCCGTTCTATGTCCCCTGGTTACATGGGCCTATGAGAACGGGCTGTCCTCCTCCTTCCCAGGCACAAAGCTTGGTTAACCATTTGTAAGTCTATCTTGGTACTTTACTAAATATATCTAATTGTTGACTACTGGACACTTATCAGCCTCCCTGTGTTCTCTTGTGTATTCCCAGTTGGTGTCATGACGTATCTTATGGTGTTATTTGGATAAGGATATTCCCCTGATGAAGTTACCATACGAAACGCACGTTGGGGCCAGTCCTGTTTGATACAGGAACTGTATCCTATTCTTTTGTGTATGACCTCCTTATACCATCATGTTTGTTGATTATGTTTATCCTGTGAGATATTTCGCTGATTTTCAACTCATATTGTAACATTGTAACAACAACCGACCTGGGAATCAGTCTTGTTTTTAATCATGTAAAATAAAACTGTGATTATTTTGATCTGACAAACACCCGATACTCTTTTCATACCTCTCGGCCGCTAAAGTCCCCTTGCCCCTGGGGTTCTCTCAGGGGGAATCTAACTAGAAAAGAAGAGACAATTTGGTCTCATCTCGTTTCTTAGTTTTTTTGAATATATTATTTGGGATGTTGGCCTCAAAGTAGTGCAACTCTTATGCATATTTGTATCTGGTTTCAGTGCAGAAAAAAAAGTGACTTACACCAAAATCTGACTACAACCCTACAGAACACTTTTAAGATGAATTAAAAATAAACTAAAGAAAACCTAAACTCCAAAAAAGTATTCTTTATATAAATATATGTACATGTATGTAGTAATATCTAGGATCTTGCATTGCCATTGGAATGTAACTGCCGACAAGCTACTTTGGCTGTACCAACATACATGTATTCATGTTGGTACAGACAAAAAAAAATCATAAAAACTAAGATGGTCACTATATTTCATGTGTGTGACAGTGTAGATCAAAACTTCAACTGCTGATATTCTTCTCCACTTCAAGTTCTTTCTAAGTGCTCAATAGGGATGGTCGAAAAATTCCACCCAGTTTATTTGGGAGTTCATTTCAAAACCCTAGAACAGGGTATCATCACTAAAATTTAGATGTTGAGGGAACATCACCAATAAATAAATATTGCTCAAGCACATTAAGGTTTTCTATAAATTTTCTTCATTCACGATTTTGACTTGACTTTAAATTTATTTATGCAAAAACAACATGTACTAGACTATGTCTTTTTTGTAAGATTACCACAACCCGACTTCAGCAAATTGTAATGATACCATGTTCTAGTGCCCAACCCCCTCCTTCAAGCTCTCTAGTTAATCAAGGACCAGTGTGAAACACACAAATTATTTAAACCACATAATAGGAATGTTACTTATTTTAGTTCACTTTAAGTAAATTGATTAAAAATTACCTAATTCTCCATTAATCTCATCGAAAGTACTGTTGCTGTCATCAAGAAAGCTAGCCTCACATTTGAAAGTGGAATCGGGATTGAAATATTCATGACTTGTCAGGGTGAGGCGTTTGCTGGAGGAAAAAGTGCCATCTTTGTTTTTTTGGGGCACATTTTGGTACAGGTCTTCTTTTTTTGCTCCATTGATAAACCAAGTTATCCGTACATGTTCTGGAAAGAAGCCACTTGCAACACACACCAGCGAGATGAGTTTGTGATCTTTGAATTCTTTCTTGTTTGGTGGAAAGATTTTGACTTTTGGGGCTTTCTTTTCCTCGCCTTTTTCTTTAAAAAAAGAAGAAGAAAGCAAATATATATAAAATTTGTATGGAGCATAATAAAAAAAAAGTTTGAACCCAATCATCTACTTTATTAGTTCTTTATGACCATTGTGAAAGAAGGATGGTCAAGGAAATTCAACATTTTAAAACCATTGCTGGGACAAAAGGTGAGAGAAAAATTATCCAAGTCATTTTAGGCTAAATACATACAGTGGGTTCCAGGCTGGTTGCTATTCTGTAGTAAGATATATGAGGACACTTTATGAATACTTCAAGGGTGGATAGTTTCATATTGTATAATTGCACCCAGATATTATTTATCAAATTTTAAATCAATATTAGGGATACTTCTCAGAATGTTAAATGATTGTTAAGAAACCTTATTTCATATCTTCTATTGTATTAATACATTTCAGATGTATAACTTTCCATACCAGAATAACCATTACAAAGGCTTATGCTACTACATTGTATCAACATAAAAAGTAATACTTTCAAAGAAAATGGCAAAAGTTAGACATAATGTATCATAGTAAAGTTACAAAATGTCACAAGTTATAATACCAAGCAATAAATAAATGTTTTTAGCTCAACAGGAACTGAGAGGAAGGGTGCCACTGTCAAATTCTAATTTATTCT
This sequence comes from Ptychadena robeensis, assembly GCA_036250615.1. Taxonomy (NCBI): domain Eukaryota; kingdom Metazoa; phylum Chordata; class Amphibia; order Anura; family Ptychadenidae; genus Ptychadena; species Ptychadena robeensis. The sequence goes on from CM070037.1 coordinate 67,738,884, forward strand.
CACTGTTAACATTTGCATATTGATACAATTAAACTCTATTTTTAATTTTGTTGAGCTGAGGTCTTTAAAGTCTAATCCAAAACAATTGTTTTATGTTAAAATGTTATAACTGAAATTTGTGTACTTACCTAGTACAGTGAGAACAGTGCCTTTTCCAAAATGTACTAAGGAGCTAGTCACAGTGAGGGGACATTGGTACAAAACTCCTATGGGGTATTATGGTCATACAGACAACTTATATGAACATTCTGGGTCTTCAAAGGTTAGAGAACTACAAATCCCCATGTACTGTGGTAGATAGAGCCAACAGTTTTACTGAACCTTGTAGTTCCTTAAAGAAAATGATGGGAACAGAATTTGCCTAACTTTACCAAAACTGCATTTTATGGGTTTATTATCAACCATGAGCATACCTTTTACGCTTTAGCTAACAACCCAGAATATGGGTACTTATGGTGGTATCCATCTTGTAGCTTTTCAACCTTATTTATGTCAATACATTGAATAAACAGATAAATCTGTTTTTGTAAAAGCCATGTCATGTTTTATATTACAGTGCTCCCCCCGTGCTCACAATAATACATAATGCTACAAAAACCACCAACAAAACAACCAAAAAACTACCAAGTGTATCATAAACTAAGATGTATTGAAATGGAACTTACATGCTATATGGTTCTGTACATTTTTTTAAGAAATATTTTAAAATGATAACATTTAATGGAGTATTTCTTTAAAAAAAATAATCAACAGTTTTAATTGTGAAATTCTGATGGAGCAGAAAATGGTAGTTCTACTTGTCGTTATATCCATCCCTGCCATAGTTTTTTTGTCTTATCTGTCTTATCATTGACAAATAGTATTGCTAAATAATAAAATCCATCACAATGGAGATGGAATTTGAATGTTGTATCTGCCTTATTACTTAATCTTGCACATGAAAGAGTCATATACAAAGTATGTGTTCTTGGAGTTTTTTATGTCTTGATTACAAGATAATGGTACATTTAGAAGGGGTGTAGAGTAGACATGTTTCTATCCCCCAGAGTTCAGACAAAGAACATTACCTTGACTTCTCAACTTTGCACTAATATTGTAATAAAACATGCAAAAGCGACTTGACTTTTAAATTCTTAAAACTATTTTTTACATACATACATACATACAATATATACCTCCAAAGTTATATATGAACCATTTAAATTCAATATTCAAATAGCTTTGTCTTACTAGACCTCTATACAGACAGGGCATACACTGTTAATTTGGCATGAATTGAATACTTTATGAACTTTTATCCCAAAATCTACTGTAAGTCCATCAATGATGAAAGAAATCACTAAATTATTAATGTATAATGCGTTTTTACACTTACCAAGGACTGAGAGAATTGTTCCCCCTCCAAACTCTTGCTTATTGGCAGTATTCACAGCTATACATGGGTGTATAAAAACTTCACCTTACACAATACTAACTTAAATACGAAAAGATCTACAACCTTAGCTGGCTACAATATACACATATGTAGCTATCAAACATTAATTTGTTATAGCCCAGCGCTCAAATGGATAATAAAATCAAGTCATTTTATAGTCCAGTGCTGAAATGGTCAATATTTTATCCAGTGAGCTGCAAATCACTTGGCTTTTGTCATTGGTAGCAATTAGATGTTTTATACAAGTGATTATTCTGTAGCTACTACAAATTGCTGTTGTAAGATCACTTATGTGACAAGAGATTTACCAGAACAACAGATAATATTGACACTTAAGCCCCCCATAGACAGGCAGACTCCTCCATACAACTTTCATGAGACTTACCAACAACTATGTAGTATAGTGACCTCCCTGATAGAATACATAGTGATTGGAAGGTGTAGAAAGGTCCTCCTATTACATGGTTTTGGTAGAAGAAAAGTTGGTTGTACAGAAGTTGCATGGAGGAGTCTGCCTGTCTATGGGGGGCTTTACCAAGGACAGAAAGGACTGTTCCTTCTCCAAACTCTGGCTTGTTACCAGCATTCACGGCTATATATTGATGCATAAAAACCTCACATACTTTACACACTTTCATTAAATTCAAACAAAGCTGAAACTTACCAAGAACAGAGAGGACAGTGCCTCCTCCAAATTCTTGCTTAGTTCCAGTATTCACAGCTATATATTGGCGTATAAAAACCTCAAAAACTGAAAACAGTTGCAACTTACCAAGGACAGAGAGGATTGTTCCTCCTCCAAACTCTTGCTTAGCTGCATTGCTCACAGCTACACATTGGTGTATTAAAACCTTACCATTACAGCACTTACCCAGAACACTGACAATGGTGCCACCACCAAAATACTGCACAGAGGATCCAGTACACAGTGGATTAGTTTCAATCAAAAACCTTACTATTCAAACGTATTTATTAACATTCTGTACTGTGAAAATAGGTGCATCTATCTAGGTAGTAGCTATAAACTTTCACTAAATAATAAAAAGTAATTTTCATGAGAAGCTGGCCCAGCTGCATTTGGTCCAAAAAAAAAAGCATGAGCTTCAGGTTACTTTATATCAACAAGTAATTGACTTATCCTGAACTTTTCTTTTGGCCTTGTTAAATAGCCACTAACTTGGTGAAAATGAAGAATGATTTGATTGTTCTTTTTGACATTAGTGGATAAGGACTTGTAGATCGTCTAAAGTCATTGTTCTTCTGGGGCCATGCAACAATACACTATATGTTACCAATAGGGATATTGTAAAGGGGTTACATTGCTTTTTATCATAGTGGTCCCACTGCTCACAATGTTACGCACTTCTACAAAAAAGGCTGTATCCTACAATGATGGAGAGGCCTATAGCTTTTGCTATAAAGATCTCTCTCTGTCAACAACCACTCTAAGAATACAACAAAATTTGGTGTGTTGCTTGCTAAATCCACACTTATTAAAATAAAGCAATGCTGATATTTCTGATCTGCATGCTTATGCTTTGCATGCGTGCCTTGACTCTGAGACTTCTATTTAGTAATTTGTAAAGTCCAGAGAAAACACTGTAACTAAACACTACAGTTGCTACAAAAACATCAAAGAGTTTAGGAATCATTTGAAATGAGCATTTTCTATATCTGGATGCATATCAAACTCACTTTTTTATTATATATTACATTTCTTAAAACATTTTTACAGAGTTTAAATGTTGACCCACTGCCTCGCTATTTGCATTGTGTTTCTGTTTTTTTTTTCTTGGGCATTTAAAATAGCTGATAGGCAGCCTAATGGGCAACTAAATGAGCATGCATACTTCACTGCAATGCAATGCACTGGCCCAGTGTTGTTAACCTGTACTAAGAAGTGATGTTACTGGCAGGACCTCTTGGTTAGAAACAGATGTATTTTTTGGGATACACCAAGGCATAATACTAACTAACTACTGTATACTTAATACACATTAATTTTCATTTATGAGAAGCAAGTAGTATGCATGGCAATATTCTTTCAAACCTGCATGCTGCGCTATGTTAAGCAGGCCATTTGCATTACAGAAGAGTACTAACATTAAATCACATATAAAACTCAACAAACTGAGAGCCAGGTCATTCCAGCACAAACAATAAATAAAAAATGTATAGAAGTCTAGGACCCCTTATGCATTTGCTCCTAACACATTACCATATAATACACAGTACCCAAAAGAAACCACAGTAAGTGCGCTAACCATATATTTTCTCTATAACCATATGGTCCAAAAATAAACAGAACCTGGCCTCTGCAGGCAGATCTCCCTATCAATTGGCCATCATAAAACATTATTAACACAGTTAGTTTCCTAAAGTGTTTTCAGTAGATTTGCAACATTAGTGATAGTTTTGTTGAATATAACATTACATATGAACATAGTGTTAATGACTGCAATGTAACTTATCCTGGGTATTGATACATTTATATATATTTAAAAATGTATTAGTATTGCTAATTTGCTGGTTTAGGGCATATATTGCTTTGTCTGTGGAAAGTTTTGTAACCACTTACCTAAGACAGAGAGGATTGTGCCAGCTCCAAAATATTGTATGCCTGTTCCGCTCACAGCAATCGAGGTCTGTACTAAATCCCATAAACCATACTACCTACCCTACCAAATAATGAGCGAAATAGACTACATTTATAAGAAGCATACCTTACAGGTAAAATTATATGTATACAAATACTGACATTTCAGCAGCCCCTATTACATATTAAATCCTTTAGCATTACAAAAGTTTCTAAGCAATGCATTACTCAAATAATTTTAACACATTGATCAATGTGCTTATTTAGAAGTTTTTTTTACCTAATTTGTTAAAGGTAATGTAATAACTTACCTAAGACAGAGAGTACAGTGCCTGCTCCAAAATATTGAGTGTTGTATCCGCTCACAGCCACTAAGTTTAGTACTAAATCCCACTTACCATCTGGTTGTCCAATATCATTCAACTTGTTATTGTTGAAATTTTGGATTGATCCAGTCTTAATACATATATATAAATGCTGTATAATTATGAATATTTTTATTTATATTTTAATTGTGTGTTATGTTGTCAAAAGCATGTGGACACCTGTCAATATTAAACTATACTATTAGACACCCATTCTAAAATCATGATCAATATTTGATAGTTGTCCCCTTGTGTGATGAAGACATCCCCCTTCTGGATTGCTCCACATGATTATGCAATGTTTCTGCGAATTTATGCCTATTAAGCCACAATTCGATGAGGGATATTAGGTATTTATGCTTGTTGTGTAGATATAAGTTCAACCTGTGCCTGTTAAGGAATACAAATGAACCTAATCCACACTATTACCACAAAGTTAGAGAACATTGTATAAAATGTATATCTCTACTGTAGATTAATTAGTTTTGCAAAATGCAGAGTTAGTACATTTGATTGTTACTTTCATACCAATAGTAATGAAGAAATAAAGTAACAAGAATGCAGACTGCAGTGCTTCATTTGGTCAGCTAATAAAATTTTGCTCTACAAAATGTTACATTATATAAAACGCAGTGAAGAAGAAAAGAAATTGATGAAGTCAACTAATACTCATGTCAATGTTAAGAATGTTAAACACGCGCCATAACTTACCCAAAACTGTTAGGATGGTGCCACTTCCAAAATACTGTCTCTCCGCATTCACAGTTGCACACTACAATACTATATCTTTCTAACTTGGCACCATTTAACCTTCGAGTTAAGTCCATCTTGTAAATTAGCACATTAAAATTTCAACCTGTTTACCTCATTAATGTTAAAGCAGAGAAAACCTAAAGTAAATATTTGGTATGTTGGCGTGGAGTTAAAAACAAAGTCACCTATGCTAACATATTAAGAGCCATTCTATCTTTACTATTCTTGCTACAATACCATGATATCCTGAGTTCTATTGACAATAAAACATAATAAGAAATATACAAGACCCTGTCAAAATGGTGTAAACTGGTATTTTGTAACACAGACCCTATTTAATCTTAAATGGTCTTTACATGAATACTTGGGGCTGTTAGAACATTGTGGTCTTCAACGACCAATTTAGACAGCATTAAATATGTATATTAATATTTAAGAGAAAATACAATATGTCTTTAACTTACCAAGAACTGAAAGGATTGTTCCTTCTCCAAATTCTAGTTTAGCTGCAGTATTCACAGCAATACATTGTTGTATAAAAACGAAACCTCGATGCACTTACCCAAAACACTGACAATGGTTCCACTGCCAAAATAGGCTACAGAGGCTCCAGAACACATTGGCATTGTTCCTGTCAATAACGTCCCCAGAGTTTCTGAACCTTTTGAAAATTGCTTTAATGTTATCTTAATTGCTTTTTTGGGATTATTAAATGTTTGTTTTAACTTTTTAAATTTCATACGACTACTGTTACATTTAAAATAGTTAATAAAGAATTGATAATATTTTTTGTACATTGAGGCTTTGACACAAGCCATTCAGGGATTATCTTTGGTAAAATATTTGATGGTAACATAGGTTTGTCTCCAGTGGGGTTATTGTAAAGGCTTTCTATTAATATTTATCATGGTGGTACTAGTACCCACAATGTTATGCACTGCTACAAGAAGTGGATGTTACATTTATCTTTTCCGTTACCATATGTTTGTGCCAAAGATCATGGGAGAGGAAGCAGGTGTAACTGACTCCTTGTGAAAATTCTTATTTGCCTGTTGGCTTTTATGTGATAAATGTTTTTGTTTTAGGAAAATGTTAAAAAGATCAAGGAATTATATAAAATCATTTAGAGGATCTGAAAATTCAATATGCTGTTCCATTTATTTATACACATGCAGTATTTAATATTTTATTTTAATACATTTACATCTTCCTATTCTCAAATGATTTCATAGCCTAGTATCCCTACCACAACCATACAAGCTATCCTCTAGAGCTACTGCAGTCAGAAGCTTAATTGTATCAGCAAGGCTGGTGAGAAATCCTTACCTCAGCATATACACAAAGCTGAATATACTCTTAATGATTTTTTTTTTAATTACCTAATACTCTAGTGCTCAGAGGAAAGTATTCCATGACATATATTGTTGCATTAGTAGCTAATATACTGACAGAAATATAAAAAAAACATGAGCACAATTGATCACTTTTTGACCAAACTAGTATAGAAAAATGGTATCTGTCATTTTAAATTGTGTGGCTTCACTGCTTTAGATACTGCTGTAGAACATGTTTGCATGGTATTTGTAAATTTGATATGAGTTCTTTTGTCAATTCTATTTTAAATAAAATATGTTAAAATAGTTTGCTGTATTCGTTTAAATTTAACAACTTACCTAGCACAGAGAGAATGGTCCCTTGTCCAAAATACTGTCTTTGATTGCTACTCACAGCTGTAAAGCTCTGTACTAAATGTAGTCACCAGCAAAGTGGCCTTACTACTCCACAACACCCACAAAGTGTTTCAGGTGGGCATACTGTTCATAAACCCAGGTAATAACTAAAGAAACTTTACACGTTAACAAAAAAATATTTCTGCAGTAGCAAAATGTAAATTCACTGGGGCTATGATACGCCTGACACCTCAGCAAGTGTGGTGCAATGAACTTGAAAAGTCAGCCTGCCACTTTAAAAAAAGTTGCATTTCTGTTTTTACTTTACCCTTTATCCAATAACAAATAACACTATTGACAGTTTTATTTTTATTGCGGATATATGACTATTAGAGTCATAAATAATCTTTATTTTAATAGGAGATGCCTTATCACATATGGAGTAGTTGTTCAATTTGAGATATTTTATATGCAATATGGATTTATACCAGCTGTGCCCAATCCCAGTCATTTTTTTATTTTTAGATTATTTATTTCTGAAAGAAAGAATATAATTTTCTTATTCACTAAGCAATGCAATCACTATGTAAACTCACTCCACTCTTAAGTGAGTCAACCCTACTGACCCAATTAGGGAGCAAGACTACAGTTGGAACTGCCATGGTCAAGGGAAATGTCCAGATGACCTTCATACATGAAAATGTCATGCATTTTCTTACAATTTACATATATAATCGTTCAATTATTCATCTGCTAGTGGGCAATTTACAGAGTTACTTATAACAGACAATGTGACACACACTTACCCAGCACATAAACAGTAGTTCCTTCTCCAAAATATTGTATACCACCGCTGCTCACAGCCACTTAGTGCTGTATGAAATTCTACAATGCCCTCAAATGTTCTCAGACACTGATAACATCTAACTGACACTGTGGCTTTACAATAATAGCTCTGCAGAGGTCAGGTTGTTTTCAACAAACTGGTTGTCTAGCTTGTCTATACTTTTCCTGGAAACAAAACTTGTCATCTGAATAATCACTGATAAAATCTAACTTTATACAATACATACAGAGCCCTTGAAAACATTGCTTGTCTTTATTGTAAGGAATGGTTTTCTTGTCTACCAGAAAAGATGAAACATTTTTAATCTTGGAACCATAATCAAAAGGGTTTTTTTAGCTCCCCAATTTCTTTTCAATTGCTTAGAATGGAGTTTGAGGGCTTTAAAAACATAGTATAAATGGTTGCAAACTTTTGTGTATTTTTTTGGGGGAAAATAATCGCAAAGTCCCTGAACATAGTATCATCGTATACAAGTCAAGACTTTTCAATTGGCTCACAAAGCCATTTCTACTCTGCAAGAGAGTAAAGAACAGTGATGGGTTTGTGAGGACATTTACAATATATACATAATTTCTCTAGCAACAAGGTCAACAGCAGCAGCTTACCAATGCTAACCTTAAGGCTATGTCCTTACATGATCACCCGAGATTCTTATCGGACGGTGATGTGGAAAAGATCCCATTCAAATGCATGAGCGTGATCGCCTCCCCACATGAGTGATTACCCGCAATTGTAATCACAGGGCGGTGATCGCTTGCTTGTCCCCACTTTGGGGATCGCCCGTGATTTTAATTACGTCATGGCAATCGCGGGCGGTCACATCCATGCATTTCAATGGGCTCTTCTCCACAGCTGCAATCAGCCATGATTCTGCCAGCAATCTAAAAATCGCGTCTCTATGGGTGCGATCAGGGGTGATCGGGTGCAATAATAATTGTGGCCAAAAATCACAAGTGAAAATGCACCAAATCACGATTGCTTGTTATAGAAATCACTAGCAATCACCGTCCCGTGATTAGAATTGCGGGTGATCCCTCATGTGGTGACATAGCCTTATGAGCTGGGTCACTCATGAGACCACCTCTGAACATGGTATCATCACCTACATTTCTAGCACATATAGTTTTTACAGAAATTAAGTCAAGGCGATATTTTATTTGAAATAATAAAAAAAAATTTACTTGACGTTGAACTAAATTTATGTAAAAGTTACATGTGTTAGGACAATATTTTTTTCTTACAATGTTTCTACAATTCTTCTTCACATTGGAGAAGTTAACTTGTTTGGGGGCTTTGTAATTAACTCACTCATTTTAGGAAAGTTATCTGAAATTCACAGCTCATTGAAATATCATCTTGGTTAAATTCTGCTAAAGTGTGAGATGAGAATGTACTCTCATTCAATCCTGTAGCATTTTTTGCTTATGTATTCTGCACCCGATAAACATTTGGATAAATTATTAAATCTAATTATCTGGATAAATAATTAGAATTCTCATTTCTCACAACACTTGCAAACATATATAATAGATACCTTTTCTTTAATGTTTACTTAAAATACTTACACTGTTGAGTAAAATACCACTGAGCTATAACTTTGCCATTGATACTGATCACTAATAAACCACACTGACAGTTTAAATTTATACTAAAGAACATTACATTTTAAGAGTTCATAATTGTTGTTTCATTAACAAAGTAAAGATTTGATCACTCTAAATTACCCAGAACATGCAGTATGGTGCCACTGCCGAAATACTGAGTATTGCTGAAGCACACTGGGAGACTAAGGCACCAAATCTCTTCATATTATTGATATATCAACCTGTCATTATAAGTGGGGATACTCTTGCATTTAAAGATTTTTTAGGTATTGTTGGAGACAACTTAAACAATTTTCCTTTTCCAATTGGAAACATATACTGTGTATTGTATAGTTACTCTTGCAATGAAGGAAAAAGTATTTGATTACTGGATAAAACCCTCTGGAGGCTCTGAAAATGGCCTATTAAACTATTTGTGTAGTACATGCATCACTAATCCATTTCTAATACCTACAGACTCTTGTGAGCACAGAACGTGATCTGGTTAGTAAACTGATATATAAGCTCATCCATTTGGTTGTGTGTGTTGTGGGGAGACCTTTTACTGCACAAGACTTATACTAACAGTGCACAAAAGTTTGGCAAAGCAATTAAAATTAATTGCTGCAAAATTAGCCTGCATTTTTAAGAATAAGATAAGAGAAACTCAGGAAAGTCTTATAAAACCCCTGTGGTGTCAACTTACCCAATACAGAAAGTACTGTTCCTTGGCCAAAATATTGTTGGTTGTAGCTACCACACAGGAAAAGTGCAAGTGTAAAACAATTTTTACAGGGAGTATTGCAGCCATTGTTATATATGCATTTGCAACATAATTGATACCTAGCAAGAATATATATTGCTGCAGAAATGTGTTCCTTGAGGCTGTGTACTTATACTGGGTTTCCTTGCTTTGACTAGGTCCCCAGTCATTGGTTGATATGTGCAGTTATCCCATATAAAGGCTGTTGGTCAGCCCAGTAGTGACATCAGCAAATCTTACACTAAATCTCCATTATATAGATGTTAACTGTATAGAGACTAGAATTACTTGAAAATTAGCCAATAAGACCAATTAGCTATAATTTAATTGGCTCACTTTTAAGTATTCCATTTGCATGCCAATTGTGAATTTTTTTGCATCTCATTGATAATTTTTTACTCCAGAGATTAGCAACTAGGAGCATTACAACTCCAAATCTCATCATGCAAATATACCACTACAGAGCTGTAGGTACAACAGAGCTTAGGAGGCATCACACACTAGGAAGTACACTGCTATCCTTCATGATAAACTGTATATTTTAGAGTCATGGCATTTGCTTTAGCAGAAAGCTTCACAGATTTGAGGTTAATTTTAATGTGAATCCAAACATACTTATTGAAACATGAAGGTAGGAATAGACCCAGACTATTATATTATTGCACAGGTTAGGTAGAAGTAATTTAGCATATTGCTAACGTTCATCAGTATCTATCTAAAATGTGAATGGTGAAGGTGCACAAAGGACACCTGCTGACTTCTCCATATTTAATGGCAGTAAGTAGTGATGGCCGAACTTCAGCCATGTCAGTCCTCTCAGCTGGGAATTTGAATCCGAAAAACCGGAATGCATAGTTCCTGGTTATGATAGCCGGATGTATCACTTCACATCACTGGCTTTCAAGCCAGCCTTTCTCTAGAAGACCAGCTTCATGCCCGGTCTTGTAGTGAAAAGATTCTTCCTCCGGCGGGATCTCACTGTTCCTGCTGGAGGAAGAATAGAGAGCTCCTTCTCGCCAGCGAACAGGGCAAGTCAAACACCTGTACTGCTCGCCGGCTAGAAGGAGGGTGAATATCCATGTTCACGGCCAAACTGTCCACCTTGCGAGCAGTTCAGCCATCACTAGCAGTAAGTTTACTCTGCTCTAGAGATGGTAAAATTGATGCTAAAATTTCAATAAAGGATGTAACTTAAACTGAGACAAACATGCACAGGAGCTGTTTGTTATACTTGGTTGGATTTTTTTTAAATACTGACTCAGATTTCATAGAGCCTTCATCTCTTTTGGAGAAGTTTATGAGTTATGGATGTATTTCTAATGCCCATACTGAATGGAAATGCTTTATCTCTCTTTAATCTCAATTATACTAGATTTTCTTACTTTCATACAGGGTCATATAGTAAAAAATGTGCAGCATTTTCCTGAGATTAATTATATTTTTTAAATTTTATAATTTTAGGGAGTTAATAGCATGTCAAATGAACTTGTCAGTGAGCATTCTATACCCAGTGAATATCTGACCTGGAACAAACATTGCAATAAACCACAAACTCTCAAAAGAGTCAGGAAGGGTTTCTTTAACTTTAAAGAGATCTTAAGGGAATTTAAAGGGACCCTTAGCCAAGCCATTAAACAATTTATTAAACATCCACACTACAATGTTAAGTTGGCTGTGCCTATGTTTGTTCTTCCAATTACCTTACCCAACACATCGTACTTCAAACAAGGAATATAGCGTAAAAGAGCCTCTATGGTTTGATTCCTTTAGAAAGCAACCATAACCTTAGTAGAATAGCCTGACATCACCTACAGATCAGTTCCATCTCTTTTCTTGGGGAAGCAGTGGTCTCCGTACAAATATCTGACATTTTCCTGCTGAATCAGATCTAATCTACATAAATATCTCCCTATAGAGTTTTCTTGACAATAACATTAAAGTATCTTTTCTAGTATCTATTTGTAGTCTCCAGAGATACAGTTTAATACATAACTTGGCATAGTGCACAGGAAGTAAATAGATATTTCTTTCACTGAACAAAGATAACTAAATAATACTTTCAGTATTTCAATAATATATTATAGCAGACTAATTTAATTATAAGTAATCTGTTAAATACACTATTAAAAATACCATACTGTATTGGGAGTAACGTTTATGCTCCTGTCTGTGACTTTTAAACATTTCAAACATCAAAAATTCTAAATTTGTAACTTACCAAAAACATACAGCACCATGCCTTCACCGAAATACTGAATTCTGTCAGAGCACACTGAATGACTTATGCACCAAATCTGTATTGTAATCATTGACTACCAGTAGATAGAGAAATACCAGATTTACTCCTCATCAAACATTGTAATTTTAGGCCATTTATTTTTTTATATAAATCTGGTAAGTAGGGATATTTACTTAAATCCAGCTTGAGACACTTATACATTACATTTATACGTTGCAATCAATGTTTATAGTATAAACTTATTTACAACATAAATCATTGCTGTCCATATAACTTACCCAACATGTAGAGGACTGTCCCCTGTCCAAAATACTGTATGTCTCTGCTGGCACATAAGCTGACTGCAAGTATAAAACAGCACTGCACACAACTGCTCCATTGTGTATTCAATGGTAGCATTAAAAGTCCCTCAAATATTGTATTTCATTAAGGATATCCCACAAAATTGTGGACATCATTGTTGTTTTTAAACCTGTACTGTAATTGTCAAATACAACATTTAAAGGGTGTATGTTCAACCCCATGTCTACACAGAGTCACCACTATATATTTATATACTAGCACACTACAATTTCATTTAAAAGTAAAATTAATGTTACTTTGTAAAATAAATTTCAACACAGATGACATATCAGTATTTTAGAAAATAAAAATATTAAAATGACAGTTATCCTTGTTACTTACCCAACACAGTGAGTGTTGTTCCCTGGCCAAAGTACTGTCTTTCGTTACTGACACACAAATAGATGGCAAGTTTAAAACTTCCTTTCATTGGGGTTGACACTCATATAGTGTATAGATACTTAACTAAAACTTAACTAATACTCATATATTAGTTACTTAACAGCTAGGTTACTTGTATTACTTGTATTGTTGATAACAAAATAACGCATAAACCTGAAACATAAATACACATTAATCAAAAGAGATAGAGGAGGGAGTTGTAAATTGTCAACTTTTCCATTGCTTAGCTGTAACTTACCCAGGACATGAAGAACAGTACCACTGCCAAAATACTGGGCATAGTTGAAGCACACTGACATGCCAATGCACCAAATCTATGCCATGTTTAATAATTGATGGGCCACAGTCATACATATATTGTATTCTGACACACACATACACTACATTTGGTCTTTTTTTGCGCTGAATTTTTCATTAGGCACCCATTGCAAATTAATGGAGATATAAGTCTATGTATCAATAAACATCTGTCCATGTGTAATAATAGGTGCGCATACATGTAATGTCATTGTTCAAAATTTTTGGTGTGCCACCACTCGTCCGAATTCTGGTGTCATGATCATACCACAGCATTTCTTAGCAAAAGAGTAAATTTATCACCTTAATGCTACAGTGATATGTAATATTTAAAGACTGAATTTGACTTGCAAGGTGTAGGGTATGTAACTGTCTGTCAATCCTCAGGAACCATTTGAATATTCAAGTGCCATTGTGTGTGACTACCTATATCATAACATGGATAAAATAGAACCAAAAATACAAATTATTACAAATAATTCATGTAAGCATCCCTGTTTGTTAGTTGTCCCATTTTTTATTAAATTTTATTTCAATTCATGCCTAGATAATTTCTTTCATTAATGTTGGCCCTGAAAGTGACATAAGACATGTGAGGAAATCTAACATTTTAAACTTTTCACCATAGCAAGCAGATGTGAAGGAAAACCTTTCAAAGTAGACAAATGATACGTATACATATAAAAAATTATTTATTGATTAATATTTATCATAGTTTACAGTTGTCAATGTATCATTTGTCCGCTTTGAAAGGTTTTTCCTTTGCATATTTTAAATATCACAGATAAATTTAACAGTGCAATGCAAAGCAATAACAATGGCAATAATAAATACCACCACGTAACTGAAATTCTACAACACGTTTAGTGTTTGAAACAACAAGTTAGCAGGCAGATGAAGAATATATTCGAATTGGACTTAATGTCTATATATAAGAAGTGAACTTTACTTACCCATTACAGATAATATTGTCCCCAGTCCAAAATACTGTATGTTATTACCACCAGCACACAAGCTGATTGGCATCATAAAACTCATTTCCAGCCAATGGTATAAACCCATTAGAAGGATTATTATGTACTTAAATCTAATATGCCATATAAGAGGTAATTTTTAGTCTAATAGGGTGCATTGGAACAGTCAAGAAATGAGAATTGCTTGTTAAATGTGTGCATACAAGCTGTTATTGTGGGGCTCCACTTTTAGCACTGAATAATATTTTAGCATTAAATGTAGTAATATGGATAATAAAATTATTATAGCTCAGATTTTCATAAAGGTAAGTTTTTAACCCTTAAATGGACAATCAATATCTTACTTACCGAACACGGTCAGCGCAGTTCCCTGACCGAAATAAACCCTTTCTCCACTTACACAGGAATAGATCACAAGTATAAAACTCCCTTTCATGGGGTGGTCACAATGATCCCTGTTTATTTGTAACTTAATTTCAGCTGCTATTGATGGTGGTTGTTTGATTGTTTACATCTAACCTCTCCTTGACGCTCATTATAGAGCTGTGACAAGGAAAAGTTAAAGGTGCCACACACAACTTGGAAACTACCATTTTGCTATGCCTAGTTTATTACATAAGACTCTTAAAGACAACGTCTTTTACTGTTAGAAGCCTATAGTTAACTAATCCAAGATTATAGCATATAATTAAAGCATATTTCCATTTTCAGCTTAATCTTACCCAATATAGAAAGGATGGTTCCAGGGCCGAACTCAGGCTTCTGTGTGTTCACAGCATAGTACAGCTGCCTAAAAACTACACTTGAAATACATTTGTATTAAAAGCAGTTTTGTATACTTTAAACTCACCCAGAACTGAGATAATTGTTCCTGATCCAAAGTAAGCAGCAGTGTTTGTCACAGAGGGAGACCCCTCTCAGAAAACTGTCTTCTCATTAGAAGAACTTCTTTTCTTGAGGTTTTTATAGACTCTTTATGTGAATATTCAACAATGATGAAATATACAGTAATTAACATTTTTCTATATTACTTACAATAGTCTATTTATCTTTCTGTTACTAGCAGGTGAGAAACAATTATTTAACTTTCCTGTGTTATAATATCTTGTCTGTTCAGAAAAATACACCATTATGCTCAAAATGGTCATTCATTGGACTGTAATCTATTTTTGATTGAGACCAATGCAATTTGCGTTTAGCAAGCTTAACAGGCCTGTTAATGGGCAGCCCAGACAAAACTGATGTTTGGTAGACAGTGGGGAATTAAGCCACTGTACAGTTTCTTCTAATACTCACTATTGGGGAAATGTCTGAACTGAGTTTCATTATACATTAGCCTATGAAAAAAATTATTCGTGTTTTGTATCTAAAGAAACCAATATAAGGGACATGTAAGAAGTTAACAGGCAACCAGGCTGGTACTGGGGAGTCTCACCTGTCTAAAACTGCTTAATGTCTTCAACATAGCATTCACCAACTGGTCTAAACAGAGAACTAAGATAAGCAACAGAAAAGGGACACAACAACCTACCACTTGGTAGGAGACCAGGTCACTAAAAAGTATTATAATTGGTAATATATACCAGTCAGCCCATTTACAGACAGACACACTGAAACAGAGCATAGAAAACAGGCCATTAATAAGAAGACATAGCAAATGAATATTACTTTTGCTTTAAATGTCTATGACCTCTGTGTGCCTTAAGCTCAGGTAAAAAGAAAAACCACATTACAAAAAATAAAAGAAAAGAAAATTACTCACCGAGAACTGACAGAACTGTACCTTCACCGAAGTATGCTTGATAGTTACACAGGGTGGATGGCCAATTCAAGAACATTTATGTGAGGGATTTTAATTACATAAATACATTACCTTTTTACGTGCAAACCAAAAGCTGGATACTGCTAAGGTTGGAAACATAACAATGCTTTATTGTTTTCTTTAGATCTAGATATATTTAAGCAGAGGGAGGTGTAGTTTGTATTAGTATTCTCCATTGCTTAACTGACATCCTGTGCAATATTTTTATAGACAGTTACTGGCAACTGTCACATTTCAGCCTCCTGTAGTCCAAAGTGACTGTGAACATATCAAACATCGAAAGACCTCATGTGTCAGGTGTTTCATTAACTGATTCATTAATATACTGTACCTTTGTGAATATAATATGTATATAATTTACATTTGTTCTTGTTTTTAGCCTAGTTTAAGTCTCACCTTTCTGTTTATTTACATATGAGTAACAGGCACTTACCTAAAATGCTGAGTATAGTCCCACTTCCAAATATAGGAGCTGCATAGCTGTTCACAGTGACTTTATGAGCTTCCAAAATTAGACTGCTTACACATTTAAGAATTTAGAGAGTTGGTTATATCTCAATAGGACATTCATTGTTTCTATTATACTCTGCTCTCTTTAACAGCTCATTTTGTTTGGTCGTTTAGGGGGTGAGAGCTATTCATCTTTGCTTTCACATTCTGTTTAGTGTAAAATGGAATACTTGTTCTTAAAGCCAAAAGTAAATATATAATTGACTTTTGTTCTGCTTTTTGTAGCATACATATATTTTTAGTATAATTTAAAACATCTTTTATTTTTCAAGATACTTAATACTCTCAGTTGTAAACCTGCTTCCTGAGAAGCAGAGAAATAGCTACACCTCTCAATGTGCATAGATGCAAATCAGAAGTGTTTCTAGACGAGTTTTTTTACTGAGTATGCTAAGACTGGTTTCAATTGGACTGTCACCTTATTTTAATATTGTAATTTCTTAATGAATTACTGTTTCATGCTCTTGCTGGATGGAGTGTCTGACCACTCTTTCTTGACCATTTATATATACACCATTCTAACAAATTGACACATTTAAACTCTGCTTAAGATTTTGAAGTTTGTAGTACTACGTTCATCCTTCTCTACATCCCAACCACAGGTCTAAGAAAGCAAGAAAAACTTTTCACTGTGCTCTGCCTTTTTAAGACTGGATAGACAACAGCGAACTAGTTTGAAATATTTTTGTCAATGGCTGGAATAAGCATGCAGATAAAGTCTTCAATGACATGAAATTGTCCAGGCAACTTCCTGAAATCTAAATCCATACAGCGGTATACAGTCTGCTTGAGTAGGCCAAAACAAAAGGATAACCATGTACCATGGTCATCAATGCAGAGCATTACATAATTTACCATTAGGAGTTAAGTGTGAGGTGGAGCTAGATCTATTATTTGCATGCAATTGTCCAGGTACTTATACGTTTAGTATAGTTTTTATTCATTTATTTACATAAGGAGACTTTGCGTGTACTGGCATTGTGGTGTAGGGTCCTTGGTAAGAAGCCATTAAGAAGAAGAGGAAAAAGTACTTTGTAAATTGATCTTTTTTTGTGGGAGAGTGCCAACAATTTGGGGAATAGATTTTGTGTAGGTTGCTTATGTTATTGTATTATTAGCTTATGTTAAATAGTGTTGAGCTCGAATATTCGAATGCCGAATATTTTTAGCGAATATCGGCAATTCGAGATTTCGCCAATATCTCGAATATCTCGGCGGATATTCGCAATTCCGAATATTCGCAATATGGCCATGTATTGCGAAAATAATATTCGCATTGCGAAAATAAACATAGCATGTGACCATTCATTTTAAAGATTTTCGCGATGCGATTATTATTATTATTATTATTTTTGCAATGTGAATATTATTTCGCAATACATGGTCATACCGGGAATATTCGAATTTCCGAATATAGAATCGAATATTAGTAGAATTATTCGTGAAATATCACAAACTCGAATATTGCCTATGCAACTCATCACTAATGTTAAAGAAAACTTTTTGGGAAAAATAATAGATTTATTATCTCTTTTCTAAAGCTGGGAATAAGATTTACCAGCTATTCCTTATCTGATTCTCTGCACTAGGAGCGGCATTATGACATCATCCCGCCCGCTAGTGCCGAGAATCGGACGGCACTCTTTATGTGCAGCTCACTACTTATGGGATCGGGTTAAAGTCTACCGCCCTGACGGATAACTGTGCGATCCGACAGGATGGCTGATTTTAGCCCAATCCTCGTTAGCTGCATCCAATTCCTGCACGACCCGATGGCTAAGGGATGCGGGAGCATACACGGCATCGGATCAGAGGTCGAATCGTGCAGGAATTGTAACGTGTATGCCCAGCTTAAGTAATATTGTCTGAAAGGCCCAGTTTAAACAAATAGGATACAAATAATCAATCTAAATTTCTAGTCTATAATCAGATTACATACTATAATTTTTATGTTCATATGACACAGTAGAGGACTGGTTCACAGGGAGGCATTCAAATTAATAAACTAAGCTTGACCCCGCCAGCTTGCTGGTATCTCCGACAGAGCATACTGATTGGAGTAACATCCCAGGGTATAACTTGCAGTGACGAACTTTATAAAAGTCATTCTGAATTGAGAAAGCCAGAATCAGATAACTAGCAAAACATATATTCAGCAGGTCCAGTTGTTTTCACTTGTTACTACAGATATTCTATGAATAGGATAAATGAGTACCTTGACAGATGTATTTTATCAACACTTCTTTTTTACTGTAGTTTCACATGTAAGTTCATTCCTCAATGTTAAATCCCATTAGGGGTTTTTGTAAAGGGGGCTCGTAGGTTTGTATCACAGTGCCCCCTGTCCCCACAATGTTACAGCCTCATACAAAAAGAGTGAATGGTATAGCCAGGTGCACCAGTGTAAGGAAGATATCTATCTTTTTCTCATTGCAAAATAAGTAGAGAAATTTGTTTAATGTGGTTTCTGAAGGAGCAAATGTAATATTTACATAGAATTCCTTCTAATATTGTTCTGTTTGATCGTCTATATTTAAAGATGAAAGAGAATTTTTTTTTCAAACGTAACTCAAAGTACTAAACAACATGAAAAATATGAAATATGAATTCAGTATTCTGATGTCAGATAAAAATAAAAAAGCCACTGAAATAACATTTTTTATGACTAAACTCTTTTTTAATACCAGTAGAAGAGCTACCTTCTTGCAGCGTACCTGTCTAGGGAATTTGTGTTTTGAGGCTTGTTGACCCACTTTTTGGGGTTTATTGATCTCAAAAGAAATCACGCCCAGTGATGTAATTACTTAACCAAACCCACCTTCCATTGTTTAAAATGTATTCAATAAATTTAAAGCAAAAGGTTTTAAATATTTCTTTTTCCTGATTAAATTTTTTTTTAGGCGTGCCCATATTTTTATTATTCTAATAAATAAAGAGATGTGTAGTCTGGCAGCTATAGAAAACTTAAGCTAGCCACACACGGTTCGATTTTGGTTCAATCGATGCTCGATTAGATTATTTTTTTCATCGATTGAACGAAATTTTAGAAATGCCCACATGGTACGATCGGCGATAATTGTTCGATGAAGGCAGAAAAATTGATCGAATTTTGATCGGACATGTTGGAAAATCATCGTTGATTGTGCCAAAATCGTTTTATAATCGTCGATGTTTGTGGTGTTTCTCTTGGATCGTTTGGTTTGATATACATAACATAGACCACTTCAATCTGAACTTCAATAGTTTCCATACCAAAATCGACGATTTTAGTAATATTTTTTAATCGAAATCTCACCACAATTGCAAATGTGGGGTGTATGTTGATGCGATTAAGATCGATTTTCGATTAGACGATTGAATTCCTCGATCTAATCGAGCATCGATTGAACCAAAAATGAACCATGTGTGGCTAGCTTTAAACTAAAGATTCGAAGATTTCTTTTTCTGTGCGATGCATCCGACCTGGCTTTGGGCACGGAGCGGGAGCTTACTTGATCCGGCTGCAGCTTCCAGTGATGTCCGCGCCAGCTTCTTCCTGCTTGATGTAACGCCATGGAGACGGGACCCGGACTTAAAGGTAAATTTTTTCCTTCGTTTTTTAAATGTAACTTTTCTTCATCTGATCCAATTCAAAAGTGGATCTGGCTAGCAGAAACGCTCAGTGGGAGCATTTCTGCAGCTGAATCCATCTCTGTCCCCCGAGTGCCTCTACTCTACCTCTAGTTTACAGTACTTTACTGTGTTGCACTAGGTTGTGCATGTAACTATTTATTACCTTTTTTATTTTTCTCTGTTTATAGGATTGATCTGAATAGAAAAAAATCATTAAGGATTCTTTTAGGCCACAATAATTGGGGATATGTACATCGGCTAGGTCCAATAATTGCCTGTGTATAAATTTTTTGTGCAACCTAAACTTTTCTTCTAGATTTAAATAGAATTGGGAACGATTCAAACCCCTATTTGGTTCTCACTGCTCTTTGTTGCTTTTTTGTGAGAAAGTGTTTCATTCAGACATGAATTAATGTAAAATGTTAAAAACACTAAATTAAACTAAATTAAAGATAACTTTCAATAAAAGTACACTTATGCTTAACACATTCTTTCTTCTGAGGATTAGTGTTGAGCTTGAATATTGGAATTGCGAATATATTTGGCGAATAACACTTATGCTTAACACATTCTTCCTTCTTAGGATTAGTGTTGAGCTCAAATATTCGAATTACGAATATCAGCTATTTGAGAATGTTTCAAATTTTGCGGATATTTGCAATTTCAAATATTCACAATATTCTGTATTGGACTGCTTATGGCCATTGTGAATATATATATGCGAAAATAAATAGCACATATGAACATTCATTTTGAAAGTAGATTTGAAGTGATTATAATTGCGAATATATGTCTTATAGACTGAAGAATATGGTACTTAGTGGTTAGACTAAACATAGGGGTGGCAAGTTCTCCTTGACAAGTCCTTCTGCAGAAAAAAGATGGAGAAGCATATCAATTGTTGCCTTTAGCCATTTTCTGGTCAGGATAATTTGATTGTATCTGGTTCCTGCTTGTGTAGGCTATATTAGGATAAGTCAATCAAAGTAGTACTAGTTAATCACCTAACTCATGTGCTTCTCAATAGAGATGGTCAAATTTTTCAACTTGCTAACTTTGTGAGCTGATTGCAAAGCCCCTGAACATGGTATTATCACCAACATTGCTCGGGATGTAGAGAAGGGTTGTGGGAACATTTGAAAAAAGAAAGTATGTCTCTAATACAAACAGTTTTTGCAAACATGAAGTTCAAAAATAAGGTCGAAAATCAGATTTTCGAAATTTTTACTTGACTTTGAACTTCATTTGTGCAAAAGCTATTTGTGTTAGAGACATACTTTCTTTTTTTTGTAGTATACCCCCAACCCTTCTGTACATCTCCAGCAATGATGATACCTTGTTCAGGGGCTTTGCAATTAACTCGAAATCGTCGAAATGGTTGAATTTTTGAAAACAAATTCGACCATCTCTACTTCTCAATGACTTCTACTGCAGGAGAACTTTTCCAATGTGAACCTGCCATCTCTAGACAAGCAATTTCTCAAATTAGTTTATGTAGGTATCTCAGAAGCATATGATTGATATATGAAGCTACCATGCTAACAAAACATCTAGGAATTTGCCTTACAGGGTTCACAAACATGATTCCAAAGAAAGTATACATCTGAGAAGTTATCTTTGAGAGGTAAAGGCTATTACATTTTTCTTTCTTTTGCTGGACCGGCTTTCTTATGGTAACAAGGGTGCACAATGCCTGCACTGTGCCAGGGCTTCTTGTGATTGGCTAAAAATAATGTTGCCAATTTTAATTTGACACAAAAAGTGTCAGGATCACCAGGAATAGTTTTTAAGGTTGAAAATAAAAGCTGAAATGGCATTCACATTTATAGATTATGGGACATCATGTATTGATTTAGTTTAGATTGGCCTAAATAATTACTAATACTAAGAATTAGTAAAGAATTAGGCACTATCATGACAAAATGTGAAAATATGTTGGCAACACACACAGGGTTAACAAGCACTTGCTTGTAAACATGTGCTTCTGATACAGTCAGCTTTTTTTTAAAACTTTTTTTAGACTTTAGCCTTGTTAGAACCATCTTCAAAGTGACCTGCAGGTGGTTGTAAAAGACAACTTTAATAAAAATAAAAATACAATTTCCCTAAACCTTTTTCTTTTTATTTATACCATTTATTTATACCAATATCCTGAGGAAACAGGTGTCTGCAGACAGTTTGACATATCTCATTATCTCTAATGATCTGAATTTTATTCTTCAACTTTCCCATCCAGTTTTTAAATACCAGTCTACTGAAAACACAGGCAATAATTGCAGTTTTTATATGCAGCAATAAAAATAAAGGTCTTTAGAACATAGAAACTTGCATTGCCCTCAAATGAGAAGTTCTGAAAAATAAACAATAGTTTCAAATGAGAAGCAACAAACATTCATGTTTCGATTTCTCAGCATTAGCACTCATCTTCTTGGTGTGAACTCTTGAATATTGTAATCGAAATTTTTTATTGCGAATAACGGCACTTCGCAAATTTGCGGAAATCTCGAATACAGTGCTATATATTCATATTTGCCAATATTCTATATTTTTACATCAGTACCTTGAACTGCTATGCATTGCATTTACAAGAGGTAATAATGACTAGAGATCACAAATTCTTTAAAATTTTGCAAATATGAATATTGCCTATGTTGCTCATCACTACTTAGTACTATGATGTTGACTTTAATCCTTGCTTGAGGCTCTACCATATGGAAGTAGAGATGGTCGAATTTTCGACTAGCTGACTTTGTGAGCTGATTGCAAAGCCCCTGAACATGATATCATAACAAACATTACTGGAGATGTAGAGAAGGGTTTTGCTCTCGCTTATGCAGTTTTTGCATAAATTAAGTTCAAAATCGAAGTCGAAATTGAGACTTTCAAAATTTTGACCTGAACTTTATTTATGCAAAAAATATTTGTGTTACAGCAATTTTTGTAGTGTACTCCCAACCCTTCTCTACATCTCAGTGATGATACCATGTTCAGGGGCTTTGCAATGAACTAGAAATCGTCTAAATTGTCGAATTTACCCAAAAAATGCGACCATCTCTATATGGAAGCACCTTTAACTTTGCGCAGTATGATAAATGCCATGTAATCTGTATTTCCTGCCTGCTCTACCACCCCCCTCCCCCAACACACACATTATTGGCATTATCAGTGACATCAAAGATGTGAAAGCTTGGAACTCTTTCTGCATCATAATACAGGGAAATGGCGAGGGTAAACCACCATTATTAGTAAGAAAAGAGGATGATGCCATCACTGGAGGGAACAGTTTAATGATCCCAAGTGTGGCTTGAGGTTAGCCATTTTGATAATTAAAATATGCCCTAAGCCACACTTGGTAATACCACTAAGTGGGTAATGAAACTGAGTTTGGCATAATCAAAATGAGCTCACTGATTGAGCTCTAAACAACCATGTTTATGTATAACAATAATGTTACTGAATGTTACATTCATTTCCTGACTGACTACCACTAGAGAAAGGGTGGATGAGATACAGAGTATTTATTTACATTGAGTAAGTAGAGGATGTAACTTAAGCCTTCACCACTAGAGTGTAGAAGATCTCTTTGTTTCACACTTCCATCTATGAAGTTGTAAAAGTTGGGGGAAACCTTAACAGAATGCAGTTTCCTAAGGCCCTGTGCATGACAAAATGCTTTACTTACTTACTAATACAATACAGTCAGGTCCATACATTTTGGGACATTTACACAATTCTAACATTTGGCTCTATAAACCATCACAATGTATTTGGAATGAAACAATTTCATTCTTTATTGCTTTGCTTCATTGCTTTAATTTGAGGGTCATTACATCCAAATCAGGTAAGTGGTGTAGGAATTACAACAGTTTGTATGTGTGCCCCCTACTTGTTAAGGGACCAAATGTATTGGCACAATTGACTTCTCAGCAGTTCCATGGGCAGGTGTGTGATATTCTCTCATTATCCTGATTTCAATGTGCAAATAAAAGCTCCAGAATTCATTTTCAAGTGTGCTATTTGCATTTGGAAAACACCCTTCACAACAATTGCCCAGATCAAGAAAACTCTCCAGGAGGAAGGTGTATGTGTGTCAAAGTTAATAATCCAGAGAAGACATCACCAGAGTAAATACAGAGGGTTCACCACAAGATGTAAACCATTGGTGAGCCTCAAAAACAAGAAGCCTTCACAGTCCTGGAACAACATCCTATGGACAGATGAGACCACGATCAACTTGTACCAGATGGGAAGGGATGGGTGATGGGAAGAGAAGAGTATGGGGAAGGAAAGGAACTGCTCATGATCCTGAGCATACCACCTCATCAGTGAAACATGATGCTGGTAGTGTCATAGCGTGGGCATGTACCATGGAACTGGTTCTCTTGTATTTATTGATGATATGACTGCTGACAAAAGCAGCAGGATGAATTCTGAAGTGTTTTGAGAAATATTATCTGCTTTTATCAGCCAAATGCTTCAGAACTTCACAGGCGCTTCACAGTGCAGATGAACAATGACCCAAATCATACTGCAAAAGCAACCAAAGAGTTTTTTTAAGGCAAAGAAGTGGAATGTTATGCAATGGCCAAGTCAATTTTCCCAAGAACAAGCAGGAACTAAAGACAGTTGCAGTAGAGGCCTGGCAGAGCATCACCAGGGATGAAACACAGCGTGTGGTGATGTCTATGCATTCCAGACCTCATGCTGTAATTGACTGCTAAGGTTTTCCAACCAAATAATAAAAAAATAATAAACAAAACTGATGTCATTCCTATACCCTTCTCCTGATTTTAATGTAAATACCCTCAAACTAAAGATGTCTTCAGTAAAAGCACATTGTTAGAATTTTGTCGATGTCCTAAACTTTTTGGACCGGATTGTACATGTGTTAAATTTTGCTTAGCATTTGGTACAGCTCAATGCTACTGATCTTCAAATGTCAAACATTTCAGAAGCCAAAATGACAGGGTGAGAACTAAGAGAAGAATTAAGAGACAGGGACCCGCCACCCTATATCCGGAACTGTTTGGCAGCTTTACTTTCAGTAACAATATTATTTTTATTTTGTTTTCTAAAACTGCAGTAAGTAATTTAATATCCTTGTGACTCACTCATCTACTAGTAAATTTGTGAGGCCAATGTGTTAATTCAGCTTCTTACATAACTCAATGTTGTGCCTTAAATGTAGATACTTTTTAAGTTTGCTGAGGACTATTTCACCCTAGCCACGCTGCAATGGGGTACAGTACTGTTAACCAGGGTGGCTAGTGTTACAGTTTTCCTATGTACTTTTCACATTGGCCCCGTGCAACGCTACGCGATACCATAAATTGCCCTGCAGCATGCATTTTTGCAGATGCAGGGCAAGCGTCTCACATACACTTGCATTAGAGACACAAGTACAGTGCAACGCAGGTTTTTGCCAGTAATAGACCTGGACCTGGTTAACAGACTTGGTACTGGAGGTGTGAAATGGCCCTAATTCACATTTTTATAAATCAATACTTTTTTTATCATTTACATTTCCATAAAATACTGTTTTTACCTTTTGTTACTGCTTTTTATTCCTCATGATCCTGCTGATTTTGCTGATGATGTAATTTCTGTCTGTGTTCTTGTTCCAGAATTACATACACATAATTGCCATGGAATGGTCTTGATTGACCATGTCAACTAAAAGCCCACTGCTAGTCTCCAACATGGGTGCAAATAACAGGATAACAACACAAGAACACTACCAGGAAACCGTTGTCATTATTCATAGCAAGATCACTATTATTAATGAAAGCTCATTAGTATAAATTTTTTTATAAACGTACCATTTAGATTTTAGTTATTACAAATTTCATATGTAAAGTGTATGTAAACCCTGATAATGAATGTCTCACAACTTCTGAATTACACATTCCTTTTTATTATCATACTTTCTCCTATCAGGGTGAATGACAAGGTGAGTGCCACAGTAAGAATTCAGCCCTGGGTAATTCAACGAGACCACACAATTTCAGAACATTTTTATTGCAATTCATACTCAACACTTGTTTTTGTGTTGTGCCCATTTCTAACACTTAGTAGGTGGAAATACTCTGCTCAATCCAGGAAATGTAGTTACACACCTTGGTATATACACCTGGGTACCCAGGCAAGGCACAGCCATAACCCCAGGATACAATGCCTTGCAGCTCTCCATTGCAAACCACGGGACCACCAGAGTCACCCTAGCGGAGATAGAAAACAGAAGCTAAACACATTGCTCACACATCACATAAGAGAGTTTGGAGCACCAAGTACTAGGGAACTAAAAAATGTTTTCTGCTGGTTAGGTTATCCAAAACGCAATTATTGAAGACATTGATAAATACATTTTATATACCTTTCTGAAATATAGCCAGAGCTCTTCTTTCAAGTCTAGCAAATTTCTTCTCTTTGTTATCTACTTTTAGCTCAGGGTGGCTTGATGACACTTTCCAAGACAATGTGTCACTGACACTCTTAACCCCAGGTGCCCAACCTGCGGCCAGGGGACCGCATGCGGTCCTTTGGGTGTTATTTGGGTGGTCCTCCACTTGCGGCCCCCAAAACCTGTTAATGAATAGGAACTCAGCTATTAACCGATCGCCCACTGATGCTTCTTAAAGAGGGAAGAGGAGGAGAGGCAAGGGACTCGCTCAGGCTCCAGCTGAGCACACTCATTGGCATACATGAAAGCTAATGAGTGATCCAGACAGCGCCTGAGTGCCTATGCTTCCACTAGACTACTTTAATAATATCTATGAGGCACATAACCTTTGTTGATATATATGGGGCATTCCATATATCACCATGTGTAGCTTCTTTCCTAATCAACTTTGGTGGTCCTACATCAGTAAAATTGTCAATGTTAATCGGGAAAACCCTAGCCCTACATATCACCTCTGTTGCCCACCACTGCTCTAAATTCATTGAAAGTGGGTTATTTAGTACAAAGGGAATCCCTGTGGGGATCAGTGGTGAAGAACTAAAGTAATCAAGCTAGACCAGTGGTTAACTACAATTAACATATTGGCTTCTGTTAATAAAATATTTCAAAACAATTATTTGTTTAGAAAATGGAAAATATGGGTCATCAAATGTACATTCAAAAGATGAATGCATTTTAGAGAAACAAAATTGGATTTCTCCTGTAAAGGCCCCCATACACGTGTCAGATTCGCACCGGATTCCGGCACGATCGATTCTGGGCGCGTGCACGCGAAACGATCGTGCCGGAATCGCATGCAGCCCACCTTGTCTGATCGATCAGGTCCGATCGTTCAGGGGCTCAGAATCGGATCCGACGGAGAACCAACATGTTGGTCTTTCTCATCCGATTCTGCCCGGATCAGGGGGAGTTGCCATTTGTGAGGTGGAATCGGAGGTGGAATCGCACACGGAATCGTGCCGGAATCCGCTCGGACAAGGTGGTATGCTGTGATGGATACTCTTAATTGGCCGATTGATCACACCTGCGATTCCCGGCAGAATCGCCGGAATCGATCGGATGATGAATCGATTGGACATGGAATCCGACACGTGTATGGCTAGCTTAACAGTTACTTTCAGCCTGATTTATCTTTTTTCTGGATGAACTAAATTATCATCAAACTCTCTACTAGTGCTGAGCACGAATATTCAAATCGCAAATTGTTATTGCGAATATCAGCACTAAAAAAATTCGCAAAGATCTTGAATGTAGTGCTATATCTTCATAATCTCTTATGTTCGAGATTCTGAGGAAAGTCCAATGCATTTTGTATTCGCATGTACAAGTGCCGATATTTGCACGGATTACTTTTATGTGGCTGCTATTTCACATTCTGCCACTAGATGTCACTGCAACACACTGCACGCACAATATTCACACATAAAAGTGCAGATATTGCATGACAAGAGAGCTAAAATTTTCTAATTTACTTCAAATATTTGAATAATAATTCTCAAAATGTTGCGAATCCACATATTGCCTATGCTGCTCATCACTACTCTTTATTGAATTCTGCTGTCAATTGACCTTACCTTTTATCTTCTTTCTTTATTTTAGTCACCTAGACCCTAGCTATTCATGATTTTACATTTATTCTTGCTTTTTCTCATCCATCTGTTACTTTTGCTACAGAATTTATAGTACCTTTGTATCCCAGCTTTTTGAAGTGATTACTAATTTCACAGAATTCCCTCTTAGTTCTTACATGTCTCTCCTGCTCAGGGCAGAGAAGAAAAAAAACTACCTTTAACAGATCTGCCTTTTCCTCACAGGTCTTTACTTCTGCTAAGGAGAACAAGAAAATGTCTCTATTACCACCTACTGATCTGCCTCCTCTTACTGATAGACACCTCCCATGTCCTCCTGCCATGGACTTTTCAAGAAAGTTTGCAAGGAGTTATATTGTCCAATAAATACACATATTTTCTAATAAAATATAGTGAACTGATCAATGGATTTTTTTTAGCAACAAAGATAATCCAAAAAACATTAATTCTAGAGTTTAGCTTTAAATATTTAGCTTCTTTTTGTTTCATTGTTTCACAAAGTAAAAAATTTTTTTGTGGCTACATTCTCTTATGGTGTTTACCTGACAAGAGTCCTTTCCACCTTCCATATACCCCACACAGGTCATGTTGTCTGTAATTTTTCCCGGATAGGCATCATGGCACATTTGGTTGCTAAGAATGGGAGCCTGAAGACATTGCAGAAGATCAGGATAATTAGCTAGAACGAAAGAGAAATGTTAGAACACTTAATTTTCAACAAACCCTTGATTGGTCTGTCTTATTGTTCATTGGGTTCTTACCGCCATTACTTAGTGTATTCCCCCATCCAGATATGAGACAATGAGTGCCTTCAGCCACACAACCAGTTGGAAGACTAATTGTTTTGACCCCACTGTTTAATCTGGCTGGTTTACGAAGTCGGATTAGCATGATGTCATTATCAAGAAAGTTAGGGTCATACTTTGGATGCTTGATAATTTTAGCAGCTTGGATAAATTGTTCTGCGCCTTCTAGCACATCAATGTTGTGTTCACCAAGGTGGACTTGAATACGCCTAGATGTATTTAAAAAGAAGTAAATTTAATAGTTAAAATACAAATATAGCTCAGACATATCATCATTAGCCTTTTACCAAAGATTTACTCAACTTTTATTAAAGATTTATTATTTTTTGTGAAAAACTTTTTCATCAATTTCCATCATCCTCCTTTAGCCACTTCCTGTCTACAAGCACATCTTTTATGAGCTGAAGACCATTGCTTTGGATCCACTCTTTATAAGTGACAATGGTGGTCCATGTCTGCACTTTCAGTGTAAGCAGGGCTCCTTGTAGTTAGTGTTGAGCTTGAATATTAAATTTTTGAATATTTAGCTTGAATATCGTCATTTTGACATATATCATCGGATATCATCGCAATTTTGTTCGATTTTTTGCGCTTCCCTTCATTGCCATGGATTGTGGTTATATAATCGGCATGCAATTTTTTTTTTTACTGAAATGACAAATATTCTCTTAGTCGAATATCCAAGCTCCATTGACTTGCATGGATTGCGCATATTTGATCTAATTGTGATTTCAATATTGCGATCCATGTCCACAAACACGGATATTTGAGATTATGAATATTGAATCAAATATCATTTTGAAAAAAAAAAATATCATTGCGAGTATTTGGAAAATTATGGATAATTTCAAAATCGCCAATTCGCTTATCACTACTTATAGTGTCAACTAGAGATGGTCGAATTTTCCGACAAGCTACTTTGCTCTCAAAGTCTCTGAAAATGGTATCATCGCCAAAATTGCTGGATATGTAGAGAAGGGTTGTGGGAACATTGAAGAAAAAAAAGTTTTCCTCTAGCACGTGTAGTTTTTGCATACATTAAGTTCAAAATTTAAATTTTGACTTGACTTTGAATTTCATTTATGCAAAAACTATTTGTGTTAGAGACATACTTTTTTGTAGTATACCCCCAACCCTTCTCTACATCTTTAGCAAGTTTAGTGATGATACCATGTTCAGGTATTTTGCAATTAACTTGAAAGTTTCAAAATTCTAGAATTTTTTTAAGAAATTCGACCATCTCTAGTGAAGATCATGTGTCAGAACAGCAAGGATCTTTATCAGTATAACCAGATATTGTTTGAATAAATTCTACAAATATTTAAAAATTATAAAAATTAGTAATAATATTCTCATATGTACCAGTATATATGTTATGTACCAGTTTAATATTTAGAACTAGATCTACTCTTTATATGTTTAAGATTTTAGTATTATTAGTCTTATATCCAAAGACAATAGTTGCATAGATAAAATTGTTGAATCTTTTTCTCAGTGACATAGACAGCAATGTAATGTAAAAAAACAGAGGCTCTAACTATTTAGAATTATATACAAGTTTACATTTGATAAAAGTTAATGCAACACCAAAAAAGTCAAAATGTTTCCTTTTGAAGTAAAGTTGGGCAAGCCTGTTTTCTTAATTACACTGCATATGCGGTAAAGTTTATCCCCATAGTATGAAGTGAGAGGAGATTTCCTACAATACCAGGAAATCCCACGAGGTGTCCCAAACTATCCTATTCTATTCAACACCGGGAAAACGATATTGGTGAAGTTAAAATGTGTTTCACTTTAATTAAGTTGAGCAACACACTGATAATTGCATTTCCAGTAAATAATAAAAGGATCAAAATAGAAAAGATAATTTTATTTACTTAATTTCAAATTTACTTACATATATTTTTAGGTTATACAGCCTTATTACAATGGACTCCCAAATAACCATATAACTTACTTTTGGTAGCAGTGTGCAGCAGAGACCACCCATAAGGTATTAAGTAGGGATCCTCCACAAAAATGGTATCCAATATTTAAAGAGACTTGGTAGGGAACAGAATTTTGCTGGCATGTATATCCACCGACAATCTTATCATCATCATCACCACCGATAGGTATGGCAGCTGTAGAGATTGATCAAAAAAAAATGTAAACTCTCTAATAGAATGAAATTCGAACTTTTTTTTCCTATTATTTCATATTCCTTTTAAGTATGTTACTTCTACTATGTAAAAATGTAAATGTCAAATGACTACTAATGAGATATATAACTAAGAAAAATCATTGTATTACTTTTTTTTATGCAAAACATTCAATGATCCAAACGTACCAGCAAGGCCAAGAAAGGTAAGGAGGAGAAAAATCTTCATGTTGAGTATCTGAATCTCTCTCTGATCCACATCAATATAAAGCAATATCTGAAGCACATTAATATAAGCTTTCCACAGACAAATTTTTATCTTCTTTTTCAGACCACATGTGTGTTCTCATAACTGTTCATATTGAGCCAATTTTAACAATCTATGTCAAACAAGTCAATTTGGCAAGACTGGCTTTTACTCTTGTTTTTCATTATATTGTCTCAGATACGTTTATTGACCTTGATCATCCTGTACTCACCATAGACTATGACTGGACAGTGAAAGTGGAAACAGCATGTCATGAGTTCATCTTCTTTTTAGAACACAGACTGCTGAAATTGCGAAACTATTTTACATTTATCTGCAGGTCGGTGACAGGCATCTGTAGATGTAGAAATTAATGTTGACAGTATGGAAAACTCCAAACAAAACCACCTCAAGCACAGCTTAGGTCAATGTGAACATAACTAACCAAGGATGCCATGACTTAGGACTTTAAAAAAAAAAGAAGGCTTAGGCTATGTTTCTACAGCACCACCCCACCTTTTGGCATGGAGCTCATCAGGTCTGCAGGACACCATGGAAAAACAGCCTAAAAGGGACCTTGGACTGTCAGCTCATCTGGCACCCAGGCATGATGTAGATTTTGCTACTTAGAAATGTGACTGTTATGATTATAGGCCAGGTAATTGTAATCATGAATATTTTTGTTTGTGCTTCAAGGGATTCAAAGGTTAAAGTACCCTTATAAACATTCTTTGTAACAAAAATGGCCAAAATAACATAGCTGAATAGCAATTTTACAAGATAATGTCCTTTTTTATATATATAAAAAAAGGATATTACATTTTTTCGCTGGAAAATTTTGTTTGCAGTGGAAGACCCTCGAGGGTCCATCTATCTGAAGCATACTAACCTGCAACTCAAGATAAAACAGGCTAAACAGGGATAGACAGCTAAGTGTACCTCTAACAACTCTTGTTTGCCAATGAAAAATATGAAGATGACTAGGTAGCAATGTGCTCCCAGCTGGTTGTTCACCTTGCAGACCTCTTTCTAAATATTGTTTACCAGGAGGAGGTATATTTCCCTAACAACCTCCTGCCAAAAGAAGCACTGCTGCCAGACAGTTGCTAATCTATGCAGTATAAAGTTTTTGCATTGACTGGCCAGTAAAACCACTAACCAAGCTGAATGGGACACTCCTGATTAATTGCCTTAGCAAACAATTCCCTTAAAGCATATTTCCAAGGTTTAATTAAATGATTTAGTTTTAAAAAGATCAGTAAGCTTCCAAAATGTTCAATGAACCCAAAGTAAGCCACACCGAATTTGACCATTACTTTTCCTGAATGAAACCACAGTCCTCAAAATCTAATATAAAGTATAATTTCACTAATAAAATCTCTAAAATACTTCTTTTGTATGATAGATTTCAGTATGTATGTTATCACTGTATCCAGTACAATTCCCCTTTAAATTTGGCTCCCCCGCCCCCCGGTATTATGTCACCAGGTCTTCACACTGGGAGGGAGAGGACCAAATTCTAGGCTTTTCTTAGCAGAAAGCTGAATTCAGCGTATTTTGAAAATCCCACCATGCGGTTTTAATACAAATATCCAGCTGAGGCAGTGGGATTTTTTAATTCAAACCATGGCGTGGTTTCCCGGGTCCATCGGCACCCCCAGCACTAAGCACATCCACAACCTTACCCGGAAGCTTTACTAATGCTTAATTCGGTTAAGTTTTAGAAAACAAACTGCAATGAATACAGTCTTCTATGCAGAAAACTGTATTCATTGTTGTTTGAATTAAAAAATCCCGCTGCCTGCCGGTAATTATGTATGTGACACCAGGGGGGAGGGGGGGTGTGTGGTCTGCTTCCATCCAGGAAGCATCAGCCAGCTGATCGGGGTGAACGCATGGACAGGTGAGTGAGCGCTGATCAGCAATGGATGAGCTGGACTTGTGACGAACGCTAGGGAGGTTAAGGATCAGAAAAAGTTACCATCACTTTGGGAAAAATGTTTTAATTTTCATTTACTTGAAGCTACCAAAAGAAGAAGAAAGAAAAGTGGGATACGTATTCCACCATGTAACAGTCGTACTGGTATGTTTTAAAGTGGTTGGAGGAAATCAGAGCATCTGGAGGAAATCCAACAAACTCAGGAAGAGCACATACTAACCACATACTGATAAGGGTCTAATAGATTTCCAAATTGAACACCAAACCACATAAGCAAGAGTTCAGGCCATGTGAGGATTTGTCATTTACTTACAAATATATATACAGTCAGGTCCATAAATATTGGGACATCCACACAATTCTAAAATTTTTGGCTCTATACACCACCACAATGGATTTGGAACTAAACAAACACAATGTTTTTTAACTGCAGACTGTCAGCTTTAATTTGCGGGTATTTACATCTTTACAGCAAGCAGCAGGATTAATTCTGTATAGTTTGGGGCAATATTATATGCTCATATTTAGCCAAAAGCTTTAGACCTCATTGCAGATAAACAATGACCCAAAGCATACTGCAAAGCAACCAAAGACTTTTTTAAGGGAAACAAGTGGAATATTATGCAATAGTCAGGTCAATCACCTGACCTGAATCTGATTGAACATGCATTTCACTTGCTTAAGACAAAACTGATGGGAAAACACCCCAAGTACAAGCAGCATATACAAGCAGCAATAGCGTCTTATGGTACGGTGCATCTTATAGTCTGAAAAATACAGTATATACAAAGTTGTAATAGTCATGATCACAATTCATGCATGCACAATGTTGTAAATGGACACAGCTGTACACATGCTGTTAAAGTTCAAAAGTCCAAATGGCACAGATTTCACCCCAACACGCATTTCGTTGAAACTTCTTCAGGGGGTATAATAAAGCATTTCCAAGCCAATTGTCCATAAGCCAGAGGCAATAAGAGAACATAACTTCTCAAAGTGGGGCCACCACTATACAGACACCCATAAGGAACGGAGAGCCAGACCCTGGCGGTGTAAATACCGTGTATAGAAAAATATAGTATAATGGCCAGAGGTAGGTATCAATATACTATAATGTGCCACACCCCGAGATATATTTAAAATACACAAAGGAACATACAAAGATTGGGTTTTCAGGCACAGGACTCATATAATAGAGCAAAAAACTTATTTATTAGTGGAGGAGTAAACCCATAACATATAAGGGTCGATCCTCAAGACATAAAAAAAGACTCAGTCCATGATATACAAATAAATCAAGAAACCATACTTGTCTTCAAAATTCATTCTCAACATGTTTCGCCCGAATAGCGGGCTTCTTCAGGATCAAACAAGTATGCAGTCATAGATTTCTAAAATGAAGCAATGATACAGATTATGGTTCTTATCATACATATGATATGACAATATACAAACATCGTATTAAATTTGAAGCCAGAGTTGCTTGTTCTCTCGGTGCGCCCATATATTCACTCACGCTTAGTTTACAGCTCATGTTGGCTGGAGAGTCTAGTGTTTATTCGTTAAAAAAAAAATATATATGTAAAAGTAAATAAGAGGACTTACCCCAAACCTATTCAGTCAGGCGAACCAACGTAGGGTTTGTCCCTTGTGGGTTTCTACAACATTATCAATATCTTGGAAGTATGGTAGTTGGTCCCGGAGTGCCAGATTTGGTCCCCTGTGTGGTTCTCTATGGCAACAGACCTCGATAGGAAGACTGGCCAGAATAAGGGCCGTGGGGCCCAACGGAAAGAGGGGGGAAAAGAACCCGGTGATGAGACTGTGAAAACCTGTAAAAACCAGGAGGCCCTCCTGGTAAGAGGGGGTTCCCCCAGTATGGAGGGTTCAGATCTGGTGTGGGGTCAGTGGAGTGAGGTATGGGGGGAAGCGGAAAAAAAGTAAACGGGAGGAATAGAAGGTGTCCAGGGACCATGAGAGATGTTAAAGCAAGTTACAACCATACAGGACACCCAAATCAAGTGAGGAGAGCATCAAACCAAGAAGAAACCATGGAAAAAGATTGGGGAGAGAAGACCGAGACAAAAAATTCTGTCATTTATCAATTATCGGCAGTATGTTCAATACACTGGGGAACAGAAGAGAAGAGATGAAAGACGAGACTAACACAAGATGGGGATACATATATACACAGGAACAACATAGGCAAAGAGAAATGAAACAGGGATGAAGGGAAAAAGACAGACCAAAACAAAAATGGGACTACAACAAATAAGACCAGAAAGGGCAGACATACAGTTATAGACAGTCCAGAAAGCACCCACCAACTTAACCCCCTAGGTACAGCTCCCTCAAACAATAGGAATATTCCATGGTAAATCCCAGATTTAGATTGTTAAGTTTTAGGAGTTCAAAGAAGCGGTTAAACTCGTCAATGGTCCCAGTCCAGATGATTATGATGTCGTCGATGAATCGTTTCCACATGGACACATGTGGTAACAAACTGGACAGATCAGGTCTAAGCAGTAATTCCCTCTCCCACTCCCCCAGGTACAGGTTGGCGTATGACGGGGCACAACATGTGCCCATCGCAACCCCCTGTACCTTGAGGTAGTGGTCTTCGTTGAAAGTAAAGGCGTTGTGGGTGAGTATAAATTGTAGTAGTTTGAGTACGAACGTAGTATGCTGATGGTGGGCTGGCCCACGTGCATACAGGATCCTCCCCACGGCCTGGATTCCCAGGTCGTGGGGGATACTGCTGTATAGGGCCTCGACATCAACAGTGATTAATAAAGCATTGGAAGGAGCTGTTATTCCTTCAATTGTTCTCAAAAGATCACCGGTATTCTGAAGATATGAGGGTAAGGCCGTCACAAATGGTCTCAGGACGGTATCTACGTAGATGCTGATCTGTTCTGTTAGTGCTCCGTTCCCGGAGATAATAGGACGTCCTGTAGGGTCCGTTAGGGATTTATGTGTCTTGGGGAGAGCATAGAAACAAGGTAGCCTGGGGAACCGAACCTGCAGAAATTCATATTGATTTTGGTTGATAATATGGAGGTCTAAAGCTTCTTGTAGTATGGAGTCCAATTCCAATTTGTATGTGATAATTTCGGTTCTATTTTTGCATACCAATCCAGATCTTCTCATATCTGTTTTTGCTTAACAAGACAATATTCCCGCCATATTCAGCTGGTTTAATGACCAGGTCTGGGTCCTTTTTCAAAAATTGTAGGGCCCGCCATTGAGGTGTTGTTAGATTTATTTTGGGATGGGGATCACGATTCAGTGTTTGGAGATCCTTGAGTACCTGGTTCACAAAAAGATTGAGGTGTTTGTTGAGAGTTAAAGGAGGGAACTTGGTGGATTTCTTCTTGAGTGAAAGATGAAGTTCTTCTTCCGTTGGAATATTCACATCAGGTATGTATGCCAACCAATCCTCTTCGT
Organism: Ptychadena robeensis; assembly: GCA_036250615.1. NCBI lineage: Eukaryota > Metazoa > Chordata > Amphibia > Anura > Ptychadenidae > Ptychadena > Ptychadena robeensis. The sequence continues at coordinate 67,775,722 of CM070037.1, forward strand.
TGTCTGATTCAAATCCTTCTTGTTCTTGAAGTAGTAATTCTAAATCCTTTAATGCTCGAAAATGGCTTGTTTTAAAATCTTTGCAAAACTCTAGGGGATCCGGTTCTTCCGTGGATTTGTCATGAAGGACTTTGAGTAAGAGTTTACGTGCGAATAACTGAATATCTTTAACGGTGTCAAATTGATCGAAACTTTGTGTGGGACAGAAAGTAAGGCCTAATTTTAGGACTTCCATCTCACTGATCGTTAGATCATGAGAGGAGAGGTTGATTATATCTAGGTTATTTGATGGTCCCCTATCCTGGGAAAATAATCATCTAGGGTGCCCCGAGGTGGTGGATTTCTTGAGGCACCAAGGTGTTGGTCTTCAGAAGCGGAAGTGGGCTCGATGTGGTGTACAGAAATCCGTGTCCGTGGGGACGGGACCACCTCACATGGTGTTGTAGATCCGGTCTCCACGGGCACTACATTTCTGCGGGGGGATGGAATTGGGTGAGGGCATACATACGAGGTAGTCGGTATCTCCAGGGGAGGAGCTGATATATGAGAAATCGATATCAGTGGAGCCAAGGCTTGTGTCTGGGAAAAATCTATTTGTGTAGCACAGATTTGTGTCTGAGATGCGTCCAATATTGTGGAAGGAGTAGGATCGATCTGATCATCTTGGATATGTTGGTCAGATGGAAGTATAGGGCCTTCCAATAGGCCTTGAGTGTTCGATTGTTCCCTGTGGGGAAGAATGTCAATGTCCTCTCTTTGTTGTTCTGACCTGGGAGGTGATTGTGTGGATTTCTTTACCAACCTCCTTTTCCGTTCAGATGTATATCCTCTTTGGTCCAGGTGTGGGGGTCTTTTGGTGCTTCATTTTAGAAATCTATGACTGCATACTTGTTTGATCCTGAAGAAGCCCGCTATTCGGGTGAAACATGTTGAGAATGAATTTTGAAGACAAGTATGGTTTCTTGATTTATTTGTATATCATGGACTGAGTCTTTTTTTATGTCTTGAGGATCGACCCTTATATGTTATGGGTCTACTCCTCCACTAATAAATAATTTTTTTGCTCTATTATATGAGTCCTGTGCCTTAAAAACCCAATCTTTGTATGTTCCTTGGTGTAAATACCGTGGTCATCTGTGTATAATTGTTGTTTTTTTAGTTTTATCAAGGTAGATTTGGTATGGAGGTTTTGAATTATTAGTTTCCAGTATGGGGCTATTAGGGTCCCTCTCACAACTCTCAGTGAAAGGGACCCTAATAGCCTCAATAAACCCATTTACTGCTCTAACTATTTACATTGCCTATGATGATGCTGACACACTAAAAAAAAAACATACATCATATTCAAATATATACAATATGTAGACATATTTTGCATATTTGTATACTTTATTATGGTTTAATACTCCAGCAGTACTATTTCCCACCCTAGCTACCCAGCCTTTTGGACAGAGCCATTTGTTCCAAACTGCATATAGCTGTTTCAGGGTTGTTGCCCATTAAGTGCATGGAAACCATTATGCCTTATAGTTGGTATAGGGTTCTTCTCTTGCGATGCCAAAACATTATGTGTCTCCTGTTTCTACTCTACTGTTTCTCTCTCGTTCCTGAAGGCCTTGTGTGCCATCTTTTTGGCCATTAAAGGCATTAAAGGCCATTAAAGGCTTTTCCTGGGTCCCTTGCCTTATAGTTTATTAGTGCAGACTCTTTATCATTTATGTGAATTCTCCTTCATACTACCTGCATATCTACTGCATATCTACTGATAAAGGTGTAGGTGTTATTGGAGACTATAGAGACTATAGAGAAATAGAGAGCTCACATTGCTTTTAGCTTCCCTGCTGTTTCCTATAGACACAGGTCCTTTTCCTTAATCCTTAGCATGACTAAAAGCAGAAGTGTAGCCAAAATGTTATTCATAGATTTGGATAGGACCGGGAAGTGTTTAAAACTCTTTCCCAAAGGGGACCCAGGTTATAATAAAATTTTTGGATTTCTAACCTTTTCTGTGCTTTAAGTGACTCTTGTGCTAAAATAAAATGTTTCAATAACGTGCTTACAGAAAATGTGGTAAATACTCAACAACCCTGACACCCTCATTGCTGTTCTCTGCATTGCCCAAAAGCGATAGTTAAAGGTCCTACAGAATTTGACTATCCTAGAAATATTGGTGCAGGCTGCAGTTTCCTCCACCAGTTCCACCGTCACTTCGGGACATAAAAGTAATTTAGGGGCCTGTAATTTAGGGGATCTGTAGTAGGATTTTGCTGGGTGTTCCACCAGCTGCTGTTTCTCTTATTTTGCATACGCAGACATTAGTGGCATTTTCCTGGCATGTTCATGGTTTGACTTTAACAAGGACAATCTTGCTGACGGCAGTTAACATATCCAGGTACCTGGGAGATCTATCCAAGTTCTTAGGGTAGAAGTTACAAACTTTACTTTATATTTATCATTCCAATAAAAAAAAAAAAAAAAAAAGAAATGGAATCTTTTATGCTTCAATATGTTATTTTATTGAACTACCAATGAAATATGCTATACTTCTCATTCCACAATTCTGAATAAATAGAGATATTTAGTTCTGAGCCATGGTGTCTCCAATCCAGGTCACGTAGTTACACACCTTGGTGTAAACACCAGGATAGCCAGGCAGAGCGCAGCCAATACCCCAGGAGACCACACCCTGCAGTTCTCCATTACAAACAACAGGACCCCCAGAGTCACCCTGTAAGAGAGAAATACATACTTATTAACATTTTTACTAGTTTTAGATAAAAACTAACATCAAAACCTAGGTTTAAACTCTAAGATGCTACAAACGTTCTAATTACTTGGTACAAATAGGAGAACTATCAACATAATAAGCTTAATAGCATTATAAAGTATATTATTATAATGCACCCTATTACATAGTCATACCATTAGTTATTTATAAAAGGAGGTTACAATGTAATGTCACACCATATTGCACTAAAGAAAAATTTTGAGCAAGCAAATTAACCTACCAGTATGTCTTTGAAGTGTGGAACCCCCAAAGAAATCCCACAAATACAAAGTGAGAGCATGTAAACTCCTCACACATCCTTGGCTGAGATGTAACCCTGGCTACCTAGTGATGCATTGCCAGAATACTAGCCATTTTTCACCATGCCTTGCTATATATGGCATATGACACCTGTTTTGCTGCCTGTTTTAACAGTATTCTTATAGTATTGGTGACCATCTCATTGATCTCATTGTGAAAATGTTAACATTAAGTAATAAAAGAATTTTGATTTAGGTTTATAAAGTATATATGCAAAAGCTATGATTAAAAGCCCCAATACACCTGACGAGCCAGGGCCGATAGACAAGCAATGGAGTGCAACGTGATTATGTCATCACGCTGCACTCCATCACTCAGAGGATCGGCGGGCACCCTTTGTGTGCCAGCTGTTAATGTAATAGCATCGGCCACAAATTTACTGACATGTCCATTCTCTGGCTGACCAAGCTTTGATCCCTGTCGCCCCAAAGCCTAGCCGCACCTCGCTAGGTGTATGGGGGCCTTTAATAACGTTAACTAAAGTACATATGCAAAACCTATAATTAATTATGTTATTACTAGATCACTGCACTGCCTGGCATATGTCAGCTGTCAATGGCATGCAATAAACAGAAAACAAGCAGAAAAAGAGGCATGCTCTGGTGAAGAGGCAAAACTTACCTGGCAAGAGTCTTTGCCACCTTCAAGGTACCCCACACAGATCATATTTTCAGTGATTTGACCAGGATAGGAGTTTCTGCAGTCCTCATCAGACAGGATGGGGGCTACAAGACACTGCAGTAGGTCTGGGTAATTAGCTAACAAAGAAAACATTAAAGACAAAACATTAAAATTGTCCTATAGGAATTGTTTATACCATTATCTAATTTTATTAGTGATTCAGGTTAGTAATTGTTTAGTTTGTGATTGAGAGTAAAATATTAGCAGTCCTATACGTTTTTTGTCTTAATGATAAGACTTACATCCACTGCTCAGAGTGTTTCCCCAGCCGGAGATCAAACACTGAGTGCCGGCCACATCACAATGGCTGGGCAGACGAATGGCTTGGATCCTGGAACTTGTTGTTGCAGGCTTGGACAGTTTAATAAGCATGATGTCATTGTCCAGAAGGTAGGAATTGTATTTTGGATGGCGAATGATCTTAGCAGATGAGATGAACTGTTCTGACCCCTCCAAGACCTCAATGTCATGTTCGCCGAGCCTGACTTCAATACGTCTAAAGAAATGAGAGTTTGTGTGGTCATGTAATGCCAACTGATAATTTTTCATAGCATAACATATTGATATGTTTACATCAATAACATCACTTACGACTTATAGCAGTGAGCAGCAGAGACCACCCACTCTTCATTGATGAGGGAGCCTCCACAGAAATGGTACCCAGAGTTCAGAGACACCTGGTAGGGGGCGGAGTTGGCAGGGCAAGTATAGCCCCCAACAATCTTGTCATCATCGTTGTAGGGAAAGGCAGCTGAAAAAATATTATTTTTGGATATATAGATCACATATTGGATTTATAGATCACATTTTACTATTAATACTAAGTAAAAAATTAGAAAAGAAATGTATTACTAAAGCCAGGCCACAGACCCTTTGTGTGCCGGCATTTACTTTGGAAGGAGACATGTACGTAATTTGTTAGATCGATTTCTGGTCGAATTTCAGGAATTCGATTTGTGACGATTTTGCGGCAGATCGATAGTTCTGTGGGGATATCGGCTGCAAATCAAACCATCTGTGGCCACCTTTATCCATACAAAGATATACAAGCTCTAGAATAATCTCTAATGAAGACATAAAATTAATTTTGAGTGAAAACTGATGTGAACTTCTTTGAAAATCTTTTAATGGGTTTTGATTCTTTTCTTTCCTACGGACAACTGTGTATAGGAAGTTTCCCAAATGGATATTAAGCCTGAAAAAAATTAATTTGTCACCATTTGAGTTCTTACTACGCTCTGAAAAATCTTTAGGCTATAAAGAAGCTACTGAGGGAAGTTCAGACTCTTTGGAAACAGTTACATATACATATCATTCTAAAAAGTGTATAGATTTAGTGCTTACCAGCAAGGCCCAGGACTGAGAGGAGGAGGAGACACTTCATGGTGAGAGAGTGAGAATTTCTGAGGTCCACAGGCGACTTTTATACCACCAGCTACCTTTTGTAATCATAAGGTGGCACCTGGGGGTTCTCATGACATTGTGCCAATTGAATGAAGAATTGGCATTAACTTATGGTGGAAACTATCAGTTGCCTTGATTTACCTCCAACTGCTCCTAAATTAAAAAAATATTCTGACATTTTATGCATGTTTAGGGGCATTGTTTCATAAAGTAGCTTGGGATAAAAATTATAGACTAAAGCTGGCCATACACCTTCAGATTTCTCTGTCAGATTTCCTTCAGATTCAGATAACATCTCCTAACAAAAGCACAGTTGCTGTGTGTTTCTGAGCCTTAGCTGCTGCATTGCCCCCTCCCCCCTTAGGCTTATACTCGAGTCATTCAGTTTTTCCATTCTAAAATTGGGTACCTCTGCTTATGTTTGGGTCAGCTTATATTCAAGTATATACGCTTATTTAAAACAAAAAAGGGTGAGAATAAGGCTAGGGCTCCACATGCAGTAAAATCCCTGGTAAGGATTTTACCACAGTGCACAAGCCCCCCATTGATGACAATGAAGCTTTGACAGGGCTGTCCTCACAGTCTCCACAGCTCCTAATTCCTAACTCCAAGCCTCCTTCACATTGATATCGACACAGTGATCCCATCCACAGGAACACAATGGAGGCATGTGCGGACATCAGCGACTCCCAGCACATAGTGTAATTGTAAGCACCACAATACTACTGTAAGGACATATAATAAATGGTGCAATTAACCTCCCTAGCGACGCAGTACTGCAATCGCAGCAGTGTACAAAATACACTGCCTGGTATTTCCACCCGCCCCGTCCACACAGCCGGTGTCATTAATGACGCTGGCTGTGTGGGCAGGAGAGCCAGCCCTCCTCCATTAACAGGGAGGTCTACGGAAATGCTGCAGCGATTAAGACAATTTTTGCAGCTTTCCACACATGTATTGGGTACACCCGCTGCCCTAGCGGTTGGGGCAAACCCGAACGGCAAACTAACTGGATTCGTCTCAACCGCTTGAGGATGTTAAACTTTCATGTATGCTTTAGCACAAGCCTATCCTTGTCTCCTAAGAAACAAAGCAAACCTGTCTAATTCAAATATAAACCTAGACTAAAAAGGGGCAGTGGTTACTAGAGATTTTTAACATACTGAATTTCTACATTAACATGTAAATTGCAGGTGGACTGCAGTTTATAAGTTAGGGTCCTCATACACCTTTAGATTTCTCCGTCAAATTTCCTATAGATCTCCTTTTGTTTTAGCAAAACCATGTGATATGAGGGACTTTCTAAACAATTATTCTACCTGTGTTCAATCACAGAGGACCCTATACTACATAGTTGTTGATAGATCTAAAGGATATCTGACAGATATATAGGTGTATGGGGGGCTTTAATGTTGAAATTCAACATTTCAATATGCATCTCAAGTGATTCAGTGTGGGACCCTAAAGCTAGCCACACACAGCTCGATGAAGAAGCAGATTAGAGCAACATCGGGCACCTCACAACACTCGATGTTCCTCTAATCTGCTTCTTCATCTGAGCCATTCCTGGTTCTTTCCAAGATGTTAGAAAACCTTGGTCTAAATTCACCATCCAATGTAATGGACGGGCTGACAGCTGAGCTGTGTGTTCAGCTAGCCCTGCACGCCCCCCTCTCCTGGCTGATACAATCTGGCCACGCCCCCTTCTCACGCAGCGCAGCTAAACTGGCTGCTTCTCCGGCTGGGGAAAGGAGAAACCCGGGAAAACCGGGTCCCCATCGCACGGTGATTAATGTGCCTATGTGATGCACATTGATTACCGTCCGATTGACCCGCAATCAATCACAGCATGATGACATCACCACGCTGTAATTGATCGCCGGTAGATTGCACGGGAATCTACCAGCGTATGGCCAGCTTTACCCGCATTTTCCCCATTTGTACAGGTTATAGGTCACTTAAAAGTGGAAACTTATATACTCTGATGTTATATATTATTTTTCTTTTTATTACAAAAGCATACCCATTTAAAAATGTGAATATCCTCTGTTAAGCTAAAAATTATAATCACACCTGAAACGAGTATGTAAAATCATATGCATGTGGTAAATATATGAATGAAATTTTATTAGGTTATTTTGAAGTTAAAACACAATGCCCAACATAGAAAACCATCCAACCAAAAAAGGGCAGCTTAAAAAAAAGGTTATCACCAGGGGGTTTTCTACAAATGTACTTGCAGGTTTATAGTGCTCAATAGCTTTAATATGAACTCCAGTCTAACCTTATTCCAGGGCTGTCAAACATACAAATTAGGCAAACTTGGACAAAGTCATGGCCAACGTTGATATTCGATTGAATTCCTCGATCAAATACTGAATACTACTTGAAACTGAAAAAAATGTCTACAAATTAAAAAGTAATGTAATGTCCAGTATTCGTTTACTGGATTATAGTTTGGTTCAACTTTTATATATCATCTTTACAATGGGCAGCCTCCATCATGAATTTTAACATTATGTGTGATGTGTGATAAGAAAGGAGAAAGGAGTAAGGAAGACACTTAAAGAAAAAAAAATGACAGAAAACCATATACAGATTGAAAGCTTTATTGAAGACATTAGCAAGTTACTGGAAGGTTCAGGATCCCACAAAATCTTCGGCCTGGTTTCTTTGTTTTCAGCTTACGGGAATCGGCATGCATTTTCATGAGTGACATGCATTGGCCAATGCACATATAAATTGAAACAGGTGTGAACCAGGCCTTCTGCTTTGTGGAGATCTATACTTATCTATACTCCTTGTAGTTTTGGCAAATCTTTAAGCAATGTTTCCAGGTGTTTACAATCTCTCTACAAGTCTGTTATCACACAATACTTGAGGACATGTTCTGGGTAATGAAACAATCAATAGTTTTCTGGAAAGATCTATTGTGTTATAATTAGAATTTCAGATGGAACATTTATTACAAAACTAATATAATATAGTTGTATTACTTAGTTTGTATACTGTATGACCAAAGATTTGTGAACCATAACTCCTTCAATATATGTTGTTCATGCCATTTCAAAGCAATGGGTATTAACATAGAACTCTTTTGTGACTATAACACTTTCCATAAGATTTTAAAGCTTGTCTGTGCGAGTTTGGCCAAAAGAGCATTTGGGAAGTCTAGAACTTGCAATCTGCATTTCTGTTTATCCCCTAGTATTTCAAAAAGATAGAGGCGAGGGCTCTATGTAGAGCAATAGAATTCTTCAACACCAGATTGGTAAAGCCATGCATTTATGGCACAGGCACGGTCATGACAAAGCCTACGTGGACCCAGGGCCGCTGTCAGGGGGGTGCAGAGGGCACTCCTGTCCTGGGCCGAGCAGCTAGGGGGGCCCAGCAGTCAGCATTCCCAGACAGCCTCTGCTCACTGTCACAGTCTGCTGTGCATGGAGGGAGAGGGAGGTGGTGTTGCCAGTACCCTTAACAATCATTGTCCGGGGGTGGGGCAAAACATTTCTGATTTCTGATGGCGGCCCAGCAAATTTGCGACAAATAACATTGCAACCTCCCAGGAGGTTAACCAAGCAAGAAATACATCCACATAGCTCCATTGACTTGCATGCATTGCACATATTTGATCGCAATTGCGATTTTTAGATCGCAATTGCGATTTTTAGATCGCAATTCATGTCCACAAGTGCGGATATTCAAGATTATGAATATGGAATCAAATAGTATGGCGGATATTCGCGAAATTACGCGAATTCGAATATTGCCTAGTCGTTCATCACAATTGTCGACCATAACTTCACTATAAAAACATGTTCATGTAGAAATTTTATACATTAATCGTAAGAATAAACTGCAGCCTTCTATAAATATGTCCACATTGTTTGCCTGATACTCTTTTATATTGTAAAGTTTTCATCTAATGTCTCTGTATTTGGCTGCATCTGGCTACACTTTCTGTAGTAGCCAGCCTCTTAAACATCCATAGACATTTATTGTGTAAGTAGTTTAGTAAATTAAAAAACAAGGCATTATTACCACTTGTTGTGTGTATCTAAATATATCACCCCCATTACATAATAAATTATTTGGATTAGTAGTTTATTTGTTGTAAAAAAAAAAGTAATAGTCTACTGCTCTGGGCCCAACTAACCTCATGGTTTGTTGTTTGAACAACTGAAGAATTTAATGCATGATGATTTTATTTTTGTATAATGCAGGAAAGATTGCCATAGAGTTGTGACAGTGGTATAATATGGCAATATCAAACAAAAAGATTCACCCACCGCTGAATCATATGAGGTGGCTAGCCTCAGAGAATTTTTTAGCGTGGCAACAATGCATCAGGGAGACACACTAAGTGTGAGGTACGAACAGCAACTTTATTGTACAAAATTTAAAAAATTCAACATCCACATAGAGCATGCCACCCACAGAGTGGTCATTATGGTTAAAAATACTAATACATAACCTAGAGGGGGAAACCCATTATAGCATAAGGCGCATAAAAAGAATCATAGAAGTTTAGGAGGGAACCACTGTGGTGGCCCCTCTTAGGAAATTCCCTCAACGTGTTTCGGCCTTTAGAAGGGGACAAGTTCTAACTTTAGTACAGGTATAGATAGGATGGGTTTCCAGGTGAGATGGTAATCTATATAGATAAACCAGTACATTAGTCACATTTTCCACACTGATATGAAGTGTCCCCCCATTTTGCATAGTTCAACCAGAACTGCCCACATTTAATAAGAACATATATATATATTTTGCAACATAACACTGCTATGGTATAGGTCCTTTACATGTATATGTGCTTAACGGGGTCTCAGGCAAGAACAGCAAAGTGCCTTTAAAATACCCCTGCTGTATGTGGTCAAATATACCAATTGAGGACAATGGAAAGGTTAGGGAAAAGACCCCGAAAGAGACTAACACCCTCATACACTTGTGTTTTTTATTCTATTGGGAATTGTGGCCTTGATCTCTTTACATCTTCGTGTATATATATATATATATATTACCCCTTTTGCCCTCAGTTATATTTATAATAATATGGCAATATGTTGGTTTTTTTATGGTTACAGAGGGGGAATACACTTTTGTATAAGATGTGACAACACCAGAACACAATTGGGAGACACAAACACAGGATTGCAACTTATAAAAGAACATTTGTTATTTATTTCTACTTTTAGATTAAGGAAGGCTTTACATTTCTGGCTACACCTGGCCACCCAAGGACATGTGGTTTAGTTGTTCAATCGCTATTCTTTATCCTACAATGTCTTGTTTACAGCGTCTAAGAAAGAACCATTATTTGAACAGATTTCATATTGCTTCCCATTTTCATCAACATACAGTGCCAATCTGTTCAAAAGTGGTGGGGAGCAATACAAACCCAAGGCTCTACCCCTGTTCTCTCAACTTTTTCACCAGGGTAGAAAGGTAAAAGATAGGAATTTTTAAGCAGAGAACCCCTGCTAAAATGTTTTTAAAATATTGTATAACTCATTGTACTGATGACCAATGGAAAAGATACCCTCATTGGTTGAAAGTTATTGAGAGCAGGGAACCTACATGTTATGGTGCAAGGAATACCCCTTTAAAAATGTATATATTTGAATAGTTTCATTGGTTACCATTAGTGATGGCAGAACTGCCCGCAAGGCGGACAGTTCGGAGGCGAACATGGATGTTCGCCCTCCTTCTCGCCGAAGAAGGAGATCCCTATTCTTCCTCCGTAAAGATCAGAAGCAGTGAGATCATGCCGGAGGAAGAATCTTTTCACTAGAAGACCGGACATGAAGCCGGTCTCCTAGTGAAAAACCGGCTCGAGAACAGGAAGTGACATCAGTGACGTCACATCCGGCACCCTTAACCAGGAACTATGGTTCCAGGGATCGGATGTGATGTCACTGACGTCACTTCAGGATTTTCCGATTCAAATTCCCCGCCTAGAGGAGGGGAATTTGAATCTGTCTGCAAACAGGCAGACTGCGGACTTCTTTTTAAAGTCCGATCCACCAGTTCGCAGACAGACCTGGACGATGTTCGGTTATCACTAGTTACCATGCATAATGAATGTAGAGGTCACCAAACTCCTATTAACTTGTGAAGTAACCCTAAGGTTTCACAGTCTGGAAGATCATTTGTCTCCAAGTATCCCATACCAAAATATAATATAACATATGATTTCACTTCATTTGATAAAAGACAAGTTTTAGTGCTTAATTAAAATTTTATTTGATACTTTCCCTTCAAACAGCTTTACATGTGATAGAATCATAGCATAACATTTTCTTCTTTATTTTGGCAAGGTCCTAATTTAGAGCTTTCAAAGTAGGTAAAGATAACCTTGCTGCTGCCTGGGCTATTCTGGACACAGCTGTGTAGATGAAGATGGGTTTTTTAAAGTCCTGATTTTGCAAATGAAATTTTCGGACATGCATGATGACATAAGAAGTTAGTTGTTGGCGATTGTATCCGCGATCCATTCAACATAATTACAGACTTTGGTGTAAACTCCAGGGTAATTGGGCAGAGCGCACCCTCTTCCCCAGGACACAACACCTTGGAGCTCTCCGTTGGCTACTACTGGTCCTCCAGAGTCACCCTGGATCAAACAAATGGGATTAAGAACAAATTCATGTAAATTGAAAAAAACATCAATAGGGACAATTTCACCTTCTGACAAATCTGTTTGTTGTATAATGTCTGCATTCAATTATTACTGCACTTGGACAACAAATTCTGTCTTATGTTAACTAAAAATTTGCTTGCTGCTTAGTGCGTATTTTTTTTCTAACTAAAATACTTTTATTTACTTTAGTGCAATGAGCTAAAATGTATTATTTCAAAGTTGCAATCAAATTATTACTGAAAAAACATAAAGAAAGAACATAAACTGCAAAAAGGAAATATTTAACCCTCTACAAGTGTATTATGCTTTCATATAACCTTAACATATCCTTCCATTGCCTTCTCCTAGTACTGTATTGTCTGTGTTTTCAGTTTTTTTTTTAATAGCATCTAGTTGACTTTTTCTACCTGACAGGAGTCTTTTCCTCCTTCGGGGTATCCCAAGCAGATCATGTTATCTGTAATTTGTCCTGGATAAGACTTTATGCAGCTTTCAGCTGACACAACTGGAACATTAACACACTGCAGAAGATCTGGGTTAGATGCTAGAATAGAAAAAAAAAACTTTAAAAAGCCAACTGTAACCAGAAATTTGCCAAGAGTTGTACATAGTTTCCCTTTATGTATATCTGCTATACTCTAAATATGAAGTTGCATCATATTAAAGCAATTATTATGTGCAAACATTACTATAGGGGATATAAATATCAATATAAGTATAGATTTGGAGTTGTTATTATTGTACATTTACTGGCTTTATCCGTGTTTGTATCAGCCTTAGCTATACTTTCAAAATCCTTGTTTGGCATAAGTGACTCAGTATAAAGGAAAGTTTTGCAAGCCAGAAACACCTCTAGTATTTTTAGCAATGGTAAGAGTGGCTCTTATATAGAGCATATGGTATTTTAGCAGAATGCAGTAGAAAGGCAACCTTCAGTACTCACCTGTATTCATGGTGTTTCCCCAGCCTGATACCAGACACATGGTTCCTTCAGGTGCACACTGAGTTGGGAGAGGAATTGGCTGAACTGCTGCGTTAAGCTTGGCTGGCACAGACAACTTGATCAACATGATGTCATTGTCAATTGTGTAAGAATTGTAGCCCTGATGACGGATGACCTTTTCTGACTGAATAAACTGTTCTGTTCCATCTACGGCTCTGATATCATATTCCCCAATTCTGATTTCAATGCGTCTTAACAAAAAAAACATAAAACAGCTGTATTTTACGCTTTTCATTGACCCAAGAACATTCTTTTTACAATTCTTTAATAGTATGAAAATGTTTATATACAGTTATATACACATATCAGCAACTCTTATACTAATATTTTCAGGCTTAAACGCTAACAAAGGCAAGGTTAGTGTAATTCTGTCGCAACCATTTTTGTTACCATCACCATTTTCACCATTCTGGTAAAACACGGTATATCGGGCTCACTGAAAATATACTTACGACTTATAGCAGTGAGCAGCAGATACAACCCATTGATCGTTGATCAGGGATCCTCCGCAGAAGTGGTACCCTGAGTTCAGAGAGACCTGGTATGGTATCTCGCAGGTGTATCCGCCTACTATTTTGTCATCATCATTATCAAAAGGGGTTGCAGCTAAAAAAGAAATCAAATCAGACCTGGTCACCTTAGTAATGCTTGATCACCCCCAACTTATATCCCTGACCCCCAAAGGTGTTAATTGGGAAAAGAAAATGTATACACACTCTCTCTACTTTACTCTACTCTACTCTACTCTACTTGGTCTTAAACTTTTCTGCTGGTTTGCAATGTTTAAAAACGTTTACAATAACAACCTACAAACTACAACTGGAATTTTAGTGCACAAGTCTTTACATTCTCTTTTTTTATAGTATGGGAGATTATGAAACAATAATACAATAACAGATTGACTTACACTGTTTGAAACAACAGTTTAAACTGAGCCACTTACACTTTAATGAAGCCTCCCTTCCAAAGGAATATTACAGTACAGCAATTTTCTTCATATACCAATCAATCACAAGGCAGTTATAGATGGTAAAACTTACCTGCAAAGCCCAGAACACAAAGAAGTAGAAGGGTCTTCATGATGTTGAATTAGTTGTGTCCTCTATAGCCTCATACAAGACTTTATACCACTGCAACATCCTAATCTTATCATTTGTTCACATGTCAGAAACATGGTACCCACCTCAGTGAATGAAGCAGGTGTTCATGGTTGGCACTTATTCTTAGGCAACTTTCCCAATTCCCAATGTTTTATGATAACCAGACATTTCTCGTAATGCCAATACTTTTGCTAGTTAGACATCATGTCAACTAATTACTAACTAATTACGAGAATTACACTATATTTTAAAACTATAATGTGTAATAGTAAAATATAGTTTTAATGTATAATGTCAGCATTTAGTATTATTATAAGGTTGGTGAACCCTGCTGTTAAACTGTCTTGAATACTCCATTAATCTTTCTGGCTTACTTGCTGACTCTTATATTCTGTAATTGCCTTTTTTGATATAGAAAACTAATGGGAATGGTGGTGGGAAATCTTAATATTAAATATATGGTATGCTTGTTTAGCATTTGCTTGTGTTATACATAAATTGAAACATGATTTTACTGTAAAAACTTTTCCAATCTGTACAGTAATTTAGCATTTAGTTTTATTTTAACACTGTTAGCCAAAAGAGTCTCTATGGGTGACAGCTGACCCTTGCACCTTTATTGCAAACACATACCCACATAAAAGTAACCCCTATATACTGTACCTAGAAACTAATATAGTCCCGTCAATAAATGTGTCCACATGCATTTACAGTATATATGTATTTCTACATTTCACATATACAGAAAAAAAGCAACACATACAGTCATATAATTCCACAAACACACATAAATACAAAAAATACTTCCAGATACAGACAAATGTATAGACCCATAAGCCACCACATACACACCCATAATTAGATCTATATTTTCACATTGTATTGTTCCATTGTACAGTTACATCAAATTTACCTTTACCAGAGCCTAAAATGACCAGAGTTCTATGCTTTGCAATGATCCATGACGGAGGTGTCACTGCTATCATCATGGTTAAGAAGCTAACCACTAAAAGAACCCACGCATCCTGTGTACAATAAGCCTCGAGATTTTACCCCCTTCAGGAAATGTACCCCTGTTGTAATTAGGTTGGTGTAGTTTGATTAAACACTAAAAGAACCCACGCATCCTGTGTACAATAAGCCTCAAGATTTTACCCCCCTTCAAGAAATGTACCCCTGTTGTAATTAGGTTGGTGTAGTTTGATTAACTTTTTTCAGCCTTTTTATTATGGGTGACATTGATGATTGCTTCAGAAATCCTACAGCTTGACATAATTCAATCAACTTTTGCTCAATTTTCGATGACATTGACTTGTACAATTTACGTATTGACTGTCAGCCTGACATCAGTTGATGAAACTACCACACAGTGATCTAGTGTGATCTAGGGTGATCTATGCAAAATATTTCCTTAAATTCATTTCCTTTCCAGTTATGAAATGATTGGCCTCTGCGCATGCTCTATAATACATTTGGATCAAAAACCTAAAAATTTGAGTATAACGAAGAGCTAGAAAACCAAATAACACTAATTAGGTCAATTGGCAACATGATTGGGCATAAAAAGAGCTTCTCAGAGTTGCAGTGTCTCTCAGAAGCCAAGATGGGTAGAGGATCACCAATTCCCACAATGTTGCACAGAAAGATAGTGGAGCAATATCAGAAAGGTGTTACCCAGCGAAAAATTGCAAAGACTTTGCATCTATCATCATCAACTGTGCATAACATCATCTGAAGATTCAGAGAATCTGGAACAATCTCTGTGCGTAAGGGTCAAGGCCGTAAAACCATACTGGATGCCCGTGATCTCCGGGCCCATAAACGACACTGCACCACAATCAGGAATGCTACTGTAAAGGAAATCACAGAATGGGCTCAGGAATACTTCCAGAAACCATTGTCAGTGAACACAATCCACCGTGCCATCCGCCGTTGCCAGCTGAAACTCTACAGTGCAAAGAAGAAGCCATTTTTAAGCAAGATCCATAAACTTAGGCATTTTCACTGGGCCAGGGGTCATTTAAAATGGATCATGGCAAAATGGAAGACTGTTCTGTGGTCAGACGAGTCACGATTCAAAGTTCATTTTAAAAATATGGACCAAAGAGGACAAGGACAACCCAAGTTGTTATCAACGCTCAGTTCAGAAGCCTCCATCTCTGATGGTATGGGGTTGCAAGAGTATGTGTGTCATGAGCATTTTACATGTCTGGAAAGGCACCATCAATGCAGAAAAATATATTCAGGTTCTAGAACGACATATGCTCCCATCAAGATATCATCTCTTTCAGGGAAGACATTGCATTTTTCAACAAGATAATGCCAGACCACATTCTGCATCAATCACAACATCATGGCTGTGTAGGAGAAGGATCAGGGTACTGAAATGGCCAGTCTGCAGTTTTTAACATTTGGCGCATCATAAATAAGGAAGGTGCGACAAAGAAGGTCCAAGACGATTGAACAGTTAGAGGTCTGTATTAGACAAGAATGGGAGAGCATTCCTATTTCTAAACTTGAGAAACTGGTGTCCTCGGTCCCCAGACGTCTGTTAAGTGTAGTAAGAAGAAGGGGAGATGTCACACAGTGGTGAAAATGGCCTTGTCCCAACTTTTTTGGCATTTGTTGACACCATGAATTCTGAATCAACATCTTTTCCCCTTAAAATTGTAAATTTTCTGAGTTTAAACTTTTGTTCCGTGATTTATGTTCTATTCTGAATAAAATATTAGAAGTTGTCACCTCCACATCTTTTGTCCCAACTTTTTGGGAATCCAGTTTGTATTTAAAATCCAATAATTGATTAAATTAGACTTTCCTATGTAAATGAAGTTGAGGAGTCTGATAAACTATGCAAAGTACATGAAAAAGACTAGATTTTAAATTTTCACAAAAAAAAAAATCACAAGGATATAGACATGAAAAAGTCAGTTAGTCAAAATTTCGACTTAACAAGGTCATGGACATGAATGGGGAATATGCTGCACTATGCAATGTACCAAACCTTCCAAATTTAAACTAAACTAAAGTTTAAACATTTTTAAAACAAAAACAAAAGAATAGGCTATGGTGAACAGTGAATCATAATCTTTCTGCAACAAGTACAGTCTAGGTCATGAACATGCTTGGGGGTTATGGTCAACTAAGAAAAATTACATTTAGACTTATTTTATTAAACACAATAGAACAGGTCATAAACATACATGGAGAATATGTTTAACTAAACTGTTATTTAAATTCTTATATATGGCTTTGGGATCATTTTTGTGGAGAAGTTTAGTCAAAATGAAAAAAAAATTTCTGATGTTTTTCTAGTGTAATGGAACATACTGCACAACAATTTCCAAAGGTGGCTATAGTAGTTATTTTGCCCAAAATATTCTTTGATCTAACATTTTTAATGCATTGTAATCCTTTTATGTGTTTTCTGATTTTCTGAATTGATATACTTTGCTACCAATATTCTCAGATGTTCTGTAACCTCTGGTAGTGTAAACCATAATAGGAGTAAGTAATAAGTCATTTTCTTTTTTTGCCATACGTGGGAACTTCATAATTCAAGCCATGTGGTGATTAGACCAAATCTCCATAAACACTCCATTAAATGATTTATTTAATCACATTTATGCTTGCCAAGGGCATATGACCTTGGACAGAATCCCACCACACATTTCCTTCAGGGTATAAATTCAGGGTTGGAATAACCACCATTCACTTACCATCTCAAAGATCAATCATGAAGTTCCTTGTGATCGCAGTCTTGTTGGGCATTGCAGGTAAGAATTTTAATTATACTACATAGTAGTTTAATTGTCTTACATGTCTTAAGAGCTTGATTTTATTTTTTAAGCTAATTTTATGGAGAAATATCTCAATATCCAAATCGACTGTGTTGATTGAGTGGCATTTTTGACCAATTATATTAAAACTGAAAGTCATATATTTATAAAAGGAATTTTTAAATGCACTCAGCATTAAAGATTCCTTAATAACTTGCTTTGTATGAATAAATAACTTTTCTCTACCTTGCTATATACGAAAGAGCATTTGTGAGAACACAAAGATACAAAGCTCTGTACTAGTATTATTACATGAATAAATTAAATGTTTGATGCAAGCATAGTAACATACATAGCACATGGCTTGACCTGGTAGTGACCTTGCATCATTATACATCTAATTAGTGAAAAAGAACCACAAGCAGACAATGCCCATATGTTTACATTTTGATTGGCAGCTGCCTTTGATGATGACGACAAGATCGTTGGAGGTTACACATGTACCAAGAACTCCGTCCCCTACCAGGCATCTCTGAACTCCGGATATCACTTCTGTGGAGGATCTCTGATTAACAGCCTATGGGTCATCTCTGCAGCTCACTGCTACAAATCGTAAGTGCCATCTTCCTTCTTCAAATCTTATTTCAGAAATATTCATTCAGATGACAGTTAGTTAGACATATTATAAAAACAATATTGACTTAAGTAAAAGTATTAAGTATTGACTTTTGATTCCTTTCATCCCTTCTCACCATAACCTTCATGGGTACTTCGCTTTGACAGAGAGATGACCTTATGGCTAGGTGATTGCTACATTATTGTTCAATCAGCAGGCCGGGATGTGTCTGTTATCTTGTTAAACTGCTTGACTGTGTAGGAGGTCCAGTGCTTTCTTTTGTTGCACGTTGTTGTTAAACATGTTTTAAATTGCTCAGCTGGAATTGTTTGACATCCCATAATGTAAACTTACCCTGAGTTGAAAGGGTTAGTTATCTATCATGACTACTCATCTATCATGGTCAAGTCTGCAGTGATGTAGAATGTGGGGTGTAGCGGGTCGCATTGACCTATCACCCCTAATGCTTAATGGTCGCTGTCCATAACTATTGTTATTAATGCAATATTAGGTCACTTCAGCCTGAGCAGTCATCTGGACAGTGGGTGGGTAGAAACAAAGACTCATAACTATTTTACCTGTTGATTAGATCATGTCAAAAAGCAATGACAAAAGCAATGTGTCCCCTGCTGAGCATCTGGTTCAGAAGGAACACAATAGGTACGGTGTCAATAGGTACGGTGTCTGTCTCCCTGGACGGGTGATTGAGTTATGTCTCAGGGTGAGGGGAGGTGCGGGCTGGATCTATGATTGAACAATGGATCGTCTTTCTTGAGGTGTCTCCCTTGCATGGGAAAATGGGACAAAAACCCGGGTATGTGGCATTAAAGAGAGTTCTGCACCTGATACTGTGTGTCGTCCAGTTATTGGGAAGAGTGATAGATGTTCCTGAAGAGATTTGGGTACTACGTATGCTGTGCTTCCTGTGCTAGTTACCTGGTCCCCCAGTAGCACTTGGAACTTGAGCGGAGAAGGACTATGTCACACCACTCCGCTACAGGGGGGTGCTGCGTCATTGACCTGCAGGCTTTTTTCAGCACATGCCCGGCCTACACACCCTAGCGTTACAACAAATGCTGGGAAGACTAATGACATGTTGAGATTCATCGGAGGCAGCTTCAAATTGAAAGTCAGTATCGTAGACAGCTGTTTTTTTTTGTTTTATTCATTTTAGAAAGCAACTTCAGCCTTAAGTAGTTACATTACTTAACTTAACTTGTAAAATTGAGGCCTGAATTAAACCAAATTTTTTTATACCTTTCAAAGTATAAACGTTTTTTACCTGTATACTTTTACAACAGGAGCATTCAGGTCAGACTGGGAGAGCACAACATTGCTGTAAATGAGGGCACTGAGCAGTTTATTAGCTCTGCAAAGGTCATTAGACATGGAAGCTACAACTCCAGAACCCTGGACAATGACATCATGATGATCAAACTTTCCAAGCCAGCCACCCTCAACTCCTACGTCAAGGCTGTGACACTGCCCTCTGGATGTGCTGCTGCTGGGACCAGCTGTCTGATTTCTGGATGGGGCAACACTCTTAGCAGTGGAAGTAAGTAGAAAAAAACAAGTATTTCCGCTTGGGTTTCACATTTTAATCTTGAATGTTTTTACTGACGTTTGTGTCTGTTTCCTTAGCTAACTATCCAGACCTTCTTCAGTGTCTGAGTGCCCCCATTTTGTCTGACAGCCAGTGCCAAAACTCTTACCCTGGTGAAATCACCAGAAATATGTTCTGTGCTGGTTATCTGGCTGGTGGAAAGGACTCCTGTCAGGTAATATATTATTGTTTTTGTATTTGCACCTTTTCACATGCTGGGACTCATGATAATCCCAGATATAGTATATCTAACCCATATTAACCCATATTTATCTGTTTGTGTATAACTATTAGGAGCTCATATTTTCATTATTTAAAAATAACACCATTGCAATGTATGGTTTTCAATTAGTCAACCAACATACTTTTTAAAGGGAGGCCTTAAAGCAGTCTAGCTGATGTAGTGTATGCATGTAAGGTATGCATGCATTTCAAGCAAAACCTCCACAGCCCTTTTTCCTGAACTTCTCCTAGATCAATGGTTCTCAACCTGGGGGTATCTGGAGCAGGTCTGCCAACTTTTGTTGGGGGGGGGCAAAAAAGTTTGAGTATGGGGCCCCAGGAATTCTGGTGGTGGCCCTGCTCTGGAGGGGACAGTAATTACCCCTCCTTTCTACCTTAGGAAGGATGGGGATTTATGCTTCCTCCTAACTTCCCACTGCGCACATTATTTGCACAAGCTTGGTGGGAAAATAATAGGAAGGGGACGTTACACTTACACGAGTGTAACTCTGAAACCGCATTTATACATTCCAAATACAGGAAGTGACACTTTGTGACATCACTTCCGGGGGGATCTAACAAGGTTGAGAACCACTGCCTTAGATCATCTTTCCATAGAGTTCATGCATTCTTCTAAGCCCATATGAACTTTCAGTTTGAAGTCTACAAATGTCTCTCTCATAACAAAGCAGACAAGTATGTGCCCAACCAGAATTCTGAAGAAATGGGTTTCGGCTCAGTAGCAGGGGTGCCTCAGAACTCTGCAGGAAGACCACTACTATCTCACAGAGTCAGGGTCCTTAAATGTGGTACGTAGGCAAGGCAAGAGTTTTCTACTCAGACTACTCTGGAAAACAACTGTAAATAGCTGCACTAGAGAATATTTAATGTCAACCCTTTAGATTTATATTATAAGGATAGGTATACCACTGGATTGAAAATGCCTCTGGTAAGAGTTCTTCTAAACAAATCTACAGCATTATCACAGATTTCGTGAACATTTCTAAAGCAAGCAAGAAAAAAATTCATTAGAATAGACATTTTTCAGGTAGTGACGAAATCATGTTTGTGTTGTCTAGTTTATTACTGTAAAGGAATTTTATATGACACCAACAATTTCCGCAGGGTGACTCTGGTGGCCCCGTGGTCTGCAATGGACAGCTCCAGGGTGTTGTCTCCTGGGGATATGGCTGTGCTCAGAAGAACTACCCCGGTGTCTACACTAGGGTGTGCAACTTCAACAGCTGGATTGCCAGCACAGCAGCTGCTAACTAAAACTCTTTCCAGAGGAATCATTTCTAATGATCTCAGAAACAGAAATCAATCACTGTCTGCAAAACTAAATAAACTATCAGAACATAAAAATGTGTTATTTCTTTTTACTTCTTTACTGATCAGAAATGTACTTTTGAAAGTCAGGGATAGACTTTGTCACTGCCCTCTCATGAGAGATGTGCTGTCTTAAAATGTTACACAAATATCAAGAAAGACAAATTTACATTTGTTTTTACTTGAAATTGTAAAAATAAGTGGTGACTGACAAACTAAGAACACACAATGTTTTAAATAAAATGTTCTGTTAATCCCACAGTCTTACTGACCAATGTCCAATGTTGTGTGATCAGTGATCTGATTGGGTGCGACGGGGGTACGGCCTGTTACACTTGTTTGGGATGGTCTGCCTCCCCTTCCCCCCCTGAGTAACATCGATAAGGAGGAGGTAGCCCAAGGGGAAGGCCATCTGGTAGGGGTCAATTTAGAAGGGAGATACTTAAACAGGCCCAGTAAAATAAAAATCCAAAATGGAGTACACATTAATTTCCCTTAACGTAACGTAAAGGGGTTGAACTCTAATAGGAAATGGAGTCTATTGTACCAAGAAGCAAAGGAAAGGAAAACTCTTCAGTTCAGTTCAGGAAACACACATGGATAAGAGGGGAACATTTAAATTCCTGGAAAGTATGTAACCCCAAGTATACCAGGCCAACTCCGAAAATAAAAAGGCGGGGGTGGCAATATTGGTGGGGAGAGGCGTTCCCTTTGCTCCCACAGAAATGGATACAGATCAAGAAGGGATATGTCATAGTAAGGGGTAAGATGGGAGGTAGGGAAATCACAATGGTAAATATATATGGACCTAATAAGAATCAAATACAATTTTTTTCACGAGTATTAGATAAAATTAAATTAACACAACACTAATTATTGCTGATAGGTGGAGACCTAAATATGATAAATGCACCAGAAATGGATAGATTTAAAATCACAATGGGGAATACACCGAGGGACAGTGAGAGAATGTCTAGAAAATTTAGGCAACTTATGAAACTTAATTTAATATTTGATATATGGAGAACACAAGACCCAGGGGAGCGAGAGTACATGTTTTATTCAAACGCACAAAATGTTCACACAAGGATAGACTACTGGCTTGGAAATAGAGAGATGTTAAGTAACACAAAAAAATCAGATATAGGACCAATCACCTGGTCAGACCACGCACTGATTTTGTTAACAATAAGGATAAATAAAAAAACACCGGGGCGAGGGCACTGGAGATTAAATGAGAATCTGATAAAGGATGCACACACCAAAGCCCGTCTAGAGGAGTCATTAAAGAACTACTTCTTGATAAATAAAAACTCAGTATCATTGGAAGGGATCATGTGGGAAGCCTACAAAGCGGTCATAAGAGGCCAGTGTATTTCACTCATGGCAGCTAAAAAGAAAAACGACCAACAAGCCCAGAGGGAAAAAGAGGAAGAACTAAAAAATCTAGTGAGGAGACTGATAAATTACCCATCTATGCCCCTATTAAGGAAAATAACAAGAATTAGAACAGAATTGAAACAGATAGCAGTAGAAAAGATAGAAAGGGATTTGAGGTATTTTAAACAAACATATTACGAGAAAGGAAATAAGGCAGACAATATAATGGCAAGGAAACTGAAAATGAGAAAAGCGGATGGGATGCCATCAAAAATTTTAAATAAAAAGGGAGAGCTTATATACGAGCCAGACGGTATTCAGCAAGCATTTGAGGAATAATATTAAAAATTATATTCTAATGTGCATTACCAACAGCAAAAAATAACTAACCTCAGTGAAAAGATCAGAGACTATATAAAGGAGGCAGATCTACCAAGTGTGGACGATAACCAGTTAAAGGAACTCAACAGGGAAATAACAATAGAAGAGGTGAAATCAACTATAAAGAAATTACCAAATAATAAAGCTCCAGGCCCAGATGGGCTGCCCTATATATATTTTAAGGAATTTAGTGATACACTCGCCCCACATATGTTAACACTATACAATGGAATAATGGAAGGGGGGGAAATCCCGAACCAGATGAATCATTCATTTATATCGGTATTCCTGAAACCAGATAAGGATCCAACTGAATGTTCGAGCTATAGGCTGATATCCCTATTAAACTCAGACATTAAGATTCTTTCAAAAATACTCGCCGATAGACTGTCTAAATATATACCCCAGCTCATAGATAGGGATCAGACGGGGTTTGTCCCAGGAAGGCAAGCCAGGGACAATACCCGAAGAATCATGGATCTAATTGACTGGGCAGAAAAAAAGGGGGAGGGGATGGTGGTGTTGAGTCTAGACGCCGAGAAGGCCTTTGATAGGCTCAGCTGGCCATTCATGATTGAAACCTTGAAAGCCTTTGGCATTAAAGGAAAGTTCTTGGCGGCTGTCGGCGGACTATACTCAACACCATCATCTGCAGTTAAGATGTCGAGCGGGGTATCAAAGATCTTCCCTATAATGAATGGCACCCGTCAAGGATGCCCCTTGTCCCCAATATTATTCGCTATGGCTATTGAGCCGCTGGCGGCACATGTGAGGAAGAACGTAAATATCAAAGGGGTGGAAGTAGGAGGAAAAAATTATAAAATATCGCTATTTGCGGATGACGTCCTGTTGAGCCTGACCCAACCAGTCACCACGCTCCCAAACCTAGGTAGTGTACTAACAGAGTACGGTAAAGTTTCAGGCTATAAAAACAATGAAGGGAAGACAGAGGCAATGTCCCTAAACCTAGAAAAGAAAGAAAGAGATAACTTGGAAGAACACTATAAATGGAGATGGAGAAGCGATGGGATTAAATATTTAGGGGTATGTATTACACCAAAGTATAAAAATGTATATGAACGAAATTTTCCCCCTCTATTTAGGGAACTAGAGATGATGTTTAAGAAATGGAAAAAACTAACAATATCCATGCTAGGGAGAATAGCAGCAGTAAAAATGATGGCCCTACAGAAACTTGTATATTTATTTGGTACAATCCCAGTGAAAATCCCAAAAAATAAGTTAAATCAAAAGCAACAAAAGATAATGGAGTTTATTTGGGGATATAAAACCCATAGACTATCAACAAAACTTATGTGCAGAGTACAGGAGAAGGGAGGAATGGGAGGAATGGGAGTCCCAGAAATCACCAAATATTATGAGGCGGCCCAACTCAGGGCAATCCAAGTATGGACAGATAACTTAAGTGACGCTAGATGGACACAATTGGAAAAAACAATAATACAACAAAATAATATGAAAGCGTGGATATGGGGGAATGGTACTGAAAGATATGATTCGCAGTGGATAGGACCTATCTCCCACACTAGAAATATATGGGAACAGAGTAAGAAGAAATATAATCTAATGGGGAAGATCTCTAGATTAGAACCAATAATAGACAATCCATACATCCCTATAGGATGGACCCCAAAAAGAAAAGAGATCTGGAATAAAGGAGAAATTAAACGGATAGGAGACATGATAACATCTATTGGGGAAATATAAAGCTTTGACTCTATGAAACAAAGGGGATTATTACCTGAAACAGAAACATATCAATACCTACAAGTGACTCACTACATTAAAAGAAAGGGAGGGACATTGGGTGTACAAGAACTCACACCATTTGAGAAGCTATGTGACTCTGAAAAGGAGGGCAGGGGAATGGTAGCTAAGATATATAAATTACTCAATGAGGATGGAACATGGAGGCCCCCCTACATGAGCAAGTGGGAACGAGCCATAGGAGAGGTAATACTAGAGGAGGAATGGGAAAATATCTGGAGAAACGCAAATAAAACCTCAATATGTGTGCAACACAAAGAGACGGCATATAAAATTATCTACCAGTGGTACTACACTCCAGATAAACTCCATAAAATATATCCCCAAACATCAGAAACATGCTGGAGGTGTAGGAAAGAAAAGGGAACAATCGAACACATATTCTGTACGTGTGAAACCATCGGTAGATTTTGGGAGATGGTAAATAAAATGATGGAAGAAATTCTAGAAATTAATATAGAGCCGAATATTAAGACTCATGTGCTAGGGGCCTCAGTGGGACCCCTTAGTAAGAATTTAAAAAAGATGTCACAATACATCCTAATAGCAGCTAAAACCCTGATAGCAAGAAATTGGAAATCCAGAAACACCCCGACATATAAAGATTTAATAACAAAACCCTTACAGCATGCCTAAGGGATAAAAGGGAGAAATATAGGGAAATCTGGACCCCTTGGGATATATACCTAGGAGAATAAAATGGGCAGAAGAAAAGATATGAGATAAGAAATATCAGAGTGGATGAAATGTATGTGGTATGAAGGAAGTATGTAAGTTAATGTCTGTATAATATATTAATATTAATATGTAAATGTATGATTGTTTTTATATGTCAATGAGAGATGTAATGTAATTGGTGTATATTTGTACGGGTTCGTGCATATATATATACATATAATATGAATTGTGGAAAAATAATAAAGATATTAAAATAGAAACACAGGCCTGTGAAAGTTTCAAATAATCATGTTCTTCATTATTATTAGTGATGAGCGAACACGCTTGGCCGAACAGCCATGTAAGCTGCTGGCATTACAGTGATTGGATGGGAGGAACACATGGCCAGGTGCTATATAGAAATGGTCGAATTTTTTTTCAGAAATTCGACGATTTCGAGTTAATTGCAAAGCCCTTGAACATGGCATCATGACCAAACTTGCTGGAGATGTAGAGAAGGGTTGGGGGAACATTTGAAAAAAAGTATGTCTCTAACACAAACAGTTTTTGTTTTAAGTTCAAAGTCTAGTCAAAATGTCGAAAATTCGACTTTAATTTTGAACTTAATTTATTCAAAACCTGTTTGTGTTAGAGACATACTTTTTTCATTAAAATATTCCCCCAACCCTTCTCTACATCTCCAGCAAGTTTGGTGATGATACCATGTTCAGGGGCTTTGCAATCAGCTCTGAAATTTAGCAAGTCGAAAAATTCGACCATCTCTATATAGCTCCTGACCCCTCACACTCTGCTCAGTGCAATTAGGGAGAGGCGCCGGATAGGCAGGGAAAGGCTGTTCTGCTCTTTACTGCTCTAACTTTTACAGACCCAAAAGTCCTTTTAAGGACTGAAGACCTTAGACACCTTTGTGCTCTTTTGGGAATATCCACTGTTGAGCTTTTCGGGGACATACACTGTGCTTGAACAGGGATTGATCTATCAACGACTAAAAATGCCACTGCACTTTGGGGACATATCCACTGTTGTGCTTTTTGGGTACATCCACTGTTGTGCTTTTTGGGGACATACACTGTGCTTGAACAGGGATTGATCCAAAAATTTTGTGGTACCCTTCCAATTTACTGTTAGAAATTCAGTTCCATTTCTGGTGCATTTGCACATTTATTTAAAAAAAATAAAATAATAATTTTCTTATTCCGCCTGTATTTCAGTGTGTCACATTGGGGCCGTTTTTTTGTTTTTTTTTTGTTCATACATAGTAATTTCAAAGAAAAATAGCAGTGTTGCCAACAATTCAGTGGTGCTCTTCCAATTGACTGTTAGAAATTCTGTTCCGTTTCTGGTGCATTTGCACATTTATTTAAAAAAAACTATTAGTTATAGTAGTAATTTCAAAGAAAAATAGCAGTGCTGCAAAAAAATTACTGCATTTCTTTCAATTGACTGTAAGAAATTAGTTGATCTTTCTGCTGCATTTGCACATTTGTTAAAAAAAAAACAAAGCTATTCCTAATTCCGCCTGTATTTCAGTGTCTCATATTGGGGCCAGTTTTGTCTTGTTCACCCATAGTAATTTCAAAGACAAAAAACAGTGCTGCAAAAAAAAATTCTTTCAATTGACTGTAAGAAATTCATTTATCTTTCTGCTGCATTTGCACATTCATTAAAAAAAAAAACACTCATTCAAAATGAAGAGGGTGAGCAGGAAGAGAGAGGGAAGCGGTTAGGTTGCTGACAAGAGATCCCACACTCGGATATTCCATGAAGCTCTTTACACCACCACAATTACGTTTGGCCCTACCAGCACGCTGGATGAGGGACCTGAGATATTGTGTCCTGTTTCTCAACGTCTTGAGCATTCACAGTCCCAACAAGACGACGACGAGTGGGGATCAGAAATCATCGATTCAAGAAGTGGACGATGATGAGGCACAGTTGCCAAACACTCAGGTTACGATGATGTCAAGTCAGGAGGATGATCAGATTGAGGAAGCGGAAGAGGAGGTGGTGGTCGGTGAGGTCAGTGATCCAACCTGGGAAGGTGATAAGGATAGTAGTTCAGAAGAGGAGGCATGCACAGCACCGCATCAGAGTCAGTGGTGAGGCAAAAGGGAGAAGTCGGTCCACACCAAATAGTTCTGCAGCCGTGACAGCAAGCACTACCCTGTGGAAATCTGCCTTGCCTAGGCCTAGGAGTTCCACAGTATGGTGTTTTTTTAAAGAATGTGCAGACGACAAAAGAATGGTAGTTTGTAAGCTGTGCAGTATTAAAATGAGCCGGGGTGTAAACACTAGCAACCTCACCACCACTAGCATGATCCGCCACATGGCATCCAAACACCCCAATAAGTGGGCAAAATGCTTGGGTCCACAGTCTGCCTGTCATTACACTGCCTCCTCCTTTTCCCGTATTGTAGGCACTGCTGGCCAATCCCCTGTCAAAGGTGCTGCACCAGATGCCCCGCTCCCTGCACCCGCACCAGCAGCATCCACGACCACTTACCTGTCCCAGCGCAGCGCCCAAATACCCATTAAAAGAAGTATTTGAGCGCAAACACAAATTTCCACCAACCCACCCTCAGACCATAGCCCTAAATACGCAACTTTCTAAGTTGCTGGCCCTTGAAATGTTGCCATTTAGACTTGTGGAGACTGAGGCCTTCCGCAGCTTCCTGTCAACAGCCGTTCCTAGGTACACAGTGCCCAGCCGCCACTTTTTTTCACGGTGTGCCATGCCAGCTTTACGCCAGCATGTGTCACAAAATATCACCTAACCACGGACACATGGACAAGTGCTGGTGGCCAGGGACAATACATCTCCTTCACGGCGCACTGAGTGAATGTTGTGGAGGCCGGGAACGAGTTGTAACCTGGGATGGCACAGGTGCTACCCACCCTCAGGATTGCGGGCCCTACTCCCATTAGGGCCTCCGCCAGCAGCTATGCTACTGGCTCCAACCTTCACTTCTCCTGCTCCTCCTCCTCCACTTCCACCTTAAACACTAGTCCAAGGTCAGTAACTAGCTGGAAGCAGTGTAACACTGCTGTGGGGAAGCGCCAACAGACCGTGTTGGAGCTGATCTGTTTGGGGAAAAAAACATCACACCGCAGCAGAGCTGTGGCAGGGTATAAGGGACAAAACTGAGCTGTGGCTCTCGCCACTCAACCTTCAGCCAGGCATGGTTGTGGCTGACAATGGCCGTAACTTGGTGGCGGCTTTGGAGCTCGGCAACCTGACCCACATTCCCTGCCTAGCACTTTTTTTTAATTTAGTGATTCAGCATTTTTTCAAAACCTACACCAATTTGCAAGTAGTACTAAGGACGGTGCGCCGCTTGTGCGCCCATTTCAGAAAGTCGTCCACAGCTTTGGCCACTCTGTCGACCCTGCAGCAGCGCTTGCGGCTTCCAGCTCTCTGACTGTTGTGCGCCCTGAGCATGCGCTGGAACTCCACGTTCTACATGTTGTCCAGGCTTTGTGAGCAACAG
>CM070037.1:67834199-67852183 GCA_036250615.1 Ptychadena robeensis
GCAGAATTGTTGCCCAGAAGCAGTACATAGTTAGCCAACTTTTACTACATCGGATCCTGCTCCCCCATCTTGTGTGAACACTCCAGTAGGATGGAGGACTTCGGCTCCACCGGCCCCTCGAACCCGCGGCTTTGGTCTGTGGGCTTATGACTGGAACCAAGTGTCTCTGGACTGGAGAATGGTAGCCCCCAGTGTCCCCTATTCCTTGGGTGACCCGTCTATCGGCTTTGACCCTTGTCGTGTTTTGTCCATTATCTATGGTACAGCCTGAATGGGTGGCCTCATATAATACCCCAGATTTTCCTCAGGTGAGTGTCTGTTTCCCACGCAGTGGACAGCCCTGTCACAGGATCAGCAGGGGTTGACACAGGGGGTAAGTTTTCCAGGAAGGGGGAGGGCCGAAAGGGCAATTGCTACTAGGTGTCCCTGGTTCAGCTTGCCAGATGTGACCCAAGGCCTTTCTCGGCTTTGCTTGTGTATTACAGGAATTTTTTTTTCTAGATTACGCCAAGATTTGCAGCCCCCCTCAAATTTGCTGTGCGGGGTTGGGCCAAATATGCTCCCAAGATAAGTGGACCCCCCCACTCGGCAGGAGCTTTTGAGTTCTTTAAAGGACGTCTACCACCCCAGTCCGGCTTTAAGCAATTTCACCCTGCAGTTCCGCTACAGACTGATGCTAGCAACTGGGTTTGCTCCTCCCAAGTACGGAATGGGCAGGATCGAGTAAGCCTACACAGTTTGCAGTCTACAGAAAGCGAGAAGAACCCAGACAACTACAGTTAATTTAAGCTAGATCTATTGGCCCGGGTCCTGGGCCGTTACAGAATGGTTTTGCACTCCCACTTGAGTGAGTTTGAGGTATGACTGATAACATCTTGACTATACACATACATTACCACTATTGGTCCGAGCAATTCTTCCGCAGATGCCGGTTATCCCCAGGCTCCACTTCACACAACATGATGTGGCATGGAGGAGTTGGAGATTCGGAATCTTAGTGGTTTCGTGGCCAAGGGACAGATGTAGTGAGCCTATCCACCTCCTGCACGCGTAATACTGGGTAGAACTGCAAGCTGGAAATCTGGTGCCGCCGGCCTGTCCATCGGTCGGCAACACGGTCACCTGGCCTTCCAAGCAGAGAAGGAAGATACCACCCTTTCACGGGATTCCAGCTTGCTGCTGGGGATTGGCCCAGGCTGGTGGAGAGGAAGGGGTGCTATACCATAGGATCCATTCCCCTCATAATTTCAGGTGACCTGGCACGTGGTGTTGTCTAGGGCCAGTGCCCGCGCCTTGGCGAAGAAGATTCATGCGCGCCCAGCTTCCGGGGCGCTGAGGCACAGCCTGTCCTTCATCTAAAGAGAGTAAGTTTGTTGTTCGTTAGATAAAGTAGTTTTTTGCAGCCGCATGCGCCTACTTCGTGGGTTGATCCTGAACCTTACAGTAGCGTAAGAAAACCAGCACAAGATTTCCCTGAACAGCCACTGGCCATTGGGTGGACTGGAACTGTGAAACTGACACAAGAACACCAAAATGAACAGGGTTGTTTAAGTCATGTTTACAACCGAGTAGCAGCACACCAGACTTATCTGAAAGAAAGGTAAATATGTGTGGACGTAAAAATTGATGTTGATCATTCACTTTTGTAGAGTAGTGTAGCAATCTAGCCTATACAATATACACTATAATATTGCAAAAATAAAAGCTACGAAAAAAAATCTGACTGCAATTTCAGAATTAACATACATTTCTTGTATAAATAGCTTAAAATTAAAGCCAACAATTTTTTTTTTCAAATTGCCCCCTTATTTTATCCGTACTTAAATGAAGCAGTGGCAGCTCCATTATGAATTAGTAATCTCAGAAACTTTTGATTCAATGTTGGAAAAAAGTTAAGATTCACAGCAGTGATCCAGTCTCTACACTGTCTTCAGTACCATGACAGGTAAGGAGGACCTCCCTGAGTTTAACCGCCCTAGCGGTCAGGACCGGCAGCATCTCGTCCAGCGCTGCTACGGCTAGGCAGTAGCACTGGACGAGATGCTGCCGCCCAGTACACATCAGGCTCCAGGCAGCGCATACTCACAGTTCTGCGCTTCCCGTGTCCCCCTGTGACACTGCTGGCTGGCAGCAATATCCTCCGTCTCTTTCCCCCCCCCCTTTCGAGTGACGTGATGACGTCACATTGGGGAGGCAGCGGGTAATTCAAAAGTCAGTACATGAAATCAGTTTTCTATGTAGAAAACTGATTTCAATGTGCTTCTATGTACAAAAACTCATCAGAACATCGTGGCCCCAATGTGCCTATATTGCAGTAACCCTCTCTAACCTGGTGTGGATTTTACACATCCTCACACCAGGTTAGAGAGGGTAACTGCAGGGCACACTGGGGCCCCAGAGCTTTTTTGGCAAGATTTGTACTTGCAAGCATAGGCTTTGGTGGCCCTGTTTTGTGTTTTCGCGTCATTCAATTTATTTAAAAAAAAACTATTTTACATAAGTTGTACCAGCATATTTTTGAGAAGTTACAGGCCTACAACATCAAGAAAATGGTACTATTGGAAGTGCATGGTGCACCTTTTGGTTAAGAATCCTGGACCTCAGCAGTGCGGTGCGCTAGGGAGGTTAATTGCAGTGGAGTTAGGAAACTCATACAGACTTTTCAAAAGAGCTCCCGGTGTGTGAAACCCCAACCATGATTTCTCCTATTTTTAAAAGTCAATGACCACGTAAATGACAGCCCAGGACCCACGCACTCCCAGGGGGAATGCACAGATTAAGTTTGTTTTTAAAGAAGTCGGTTTTTATCAAGATGTTAGTCAAGGTTAAAGCTTGCAAGAGACCACCGACGGGTTGGAAGTGTGTGAGCGAGTCAAAAGTGCAGAGAAGGCAGTATATTATTTTGTCATCAGAAGTTCAATAAGCCACCAGCCACAGATATCGCCACTAGGGATGGGCGAACATCAGCTTGGGGCTGTTGGCGACCAGGCAAAATCGAACTTATGGCAAATACCACCCCGGCTGAACATGCGAACGGCGAACCTGCCATTGACTTCATGGAAGCAAACTGCTCACACCTTCCGGTCAATTTGTAGCAAAATACAATAAAAAAGTCCAAGATTGGCACCACCTGAAAACAGTGTCATGCCAGAGGGGGAACATGGCGAAACGTGCTCCGCGCGAGCGAGTATGGATCTAGAGTACCGATGTTTCGCAAAAGTTACCAGAACAGTACCATTCTGTCAGTGCATCACATTGTATCGGAGATCTCTGTGACATGCATAATCAACGATAGCCCCACCCCCAGAGAAGGACTTTGGTGGATTCAGAAATGATGACCTACATGTACATGAACACCCTTAGCTAAGTTACAGATCCCTGGATGGAGTATAGATGGAAAGTGAGCTAGCATTCCTCAATCAGGCAGCAGCTCTCCCCCTATCTAGCTAGTCTGGAGACAGCGGGGGAATAAGGAGGGTGTAAAAATGGCCTGCTGGGGGGCTTCTTTGGTTAAAGGGGGTATTCCTCCAGGAGCGAAAGGAAGTATTGATTGGCGTGTATGTGTGCCATCTGGACTATAGGGTGGGGGTCGGCACTTTGGTCCTCTCTCGGTGGAGTGGAGGGAGGCAGAATCATCTGCTGACTATCAAAGGTTCCCTGAACGTGCACACGCAGGAAAACAACGTCAATTGAGGGTCGCGACTGGGGTACAGATACCCATACCCTGGTAAAATATTCCCTCGGAGCAGATGATAAATGTTGGCGATGCTTTCCGAAACATAGGGACCCTTTCTGCACGATCTGGTGGGGGGAATGCCCACTTATCATGCACCTGGTCTGGAAGTCAGTGTGCGAATAGTACCAGTCAAGACGTTAGGCTGGCCATGATCTGAACTTTGCGCCCGGGCAGCTTCCTACTACATCACTCACCGCGGGGGTCCATATTAAGCAATATAAAGGCTCGTCCCTACCCTTCATATGCTTAACGCGGCCCAAATGTAATATCCCCCCCACTTTGTGGATAGAACTTAGAACACCGATACACTTGAAGAATGGTTTAATAAAACGCCTTGATCGGATTGAAGAAATTGAATGTCCCTACTCCCTATGGCACACAAAATACACCCCTAATATGTGCATACTTGGTCGCCAGTGGATCCGTCACCGCTCCAAGCATTAGCTAACTGAATGTGACTCGAACTCGCCTTTTTTAGATTCTATTCTGGACCCTTATGTTATTGAGGATGGCCCTGTGACATGTATTTTCCCTGCTCTCCATAACAACGCTGATATACATAAGTTATGTTGTTTTAACAATTTTACTTTTCTTTCTGTTCAAATGTGTACTAGTTGTCCCTCAGTGCCTCCGTGCCTTCCTCTGCTCTCAATGTACTGGTGTAAACATGTACTGTTAGTACCTTTTTATGTTACAAAATGCTTCTCTTTTTCATATGTAACTTGTTATGTTTTGCCTATTCCGTAACAACTTTTTGTAAAACAGGAGAGTATTCTCCATTTTCTTTCATATCAATAAGCAGATTTTGAAAAAAAAAAAAAAAAAAGGAAGCTATACTTTTTTTGAAGCAAAAAAAACATGCTGAAAAATGAAACTTAAACCCTTCTCACCTACGCTCCGGATTATTAAATCCCTCTTACAGGCTCATTTATTCGATAAACAGTATGCCGTGGAGAACCACAACACCAATCAGATCTTATGGAGGATGTTCCAATACCAGTTGTATCTAATGGCACTTATGTGGAACCCCTATAAACTATACAGCTTTCTTCTGACTTGCCGTGTGTCCTTTACTAACCAAAGGATGATACCCAGGATTTCCTTTTCTAAAGGAATTGTGCACTGGTCTCTAAAATAGGATTACAAGTTTAATAGTGGCTATGCAATTATAGAGGTTTAATGGAAAGTGAATGTTTTGACTATTGAATATAATTAGTTTATATCCATCTTGAACAAGGCTTTGGCATGCTTTAGTTGTTTTGCATTAGGTGATCTTACTACAGAACACCTCGTATTATCATTTGTTGTAATTGCATTTTTTATGTTTTATTTCTGTGGCGCTGTTAAAAATGACAACAAAATCTATAAAAATCACATCATAAAATCAAACACAAAACGACATGGGATCCCTGTTTATATTGTTTTTCTTCTTACTGATGCTAATAAAAGTGTTTATTGAGATATTGAATCATTGTTTTTGAGTCAGCCATAAAAATCATTCACTGGTTCTGCATTATGTTATGGACTCCAAACCAATAGCCGGTTCATTTTAATTGGATATATGCTCAGAGTCATTTTTTGTTTTTGACCCCACAACTATATTGTGTGTAGTAATTTCCAAATATCTATGAACGGGAATGCTCTGACAGATTCACAAACTTTGGTGAATATTCACTAACTGTGAGGTATTTAGCAGAAGAGCAACTAACTAAGTAGAAAATTTGTTTTGGGTCAGATTTGGTTAGTTCTTGTATTGTTTTAATCATTCTGCATAGTATGTGTTTTACTAATATGCCAGCAGTACATTAGAGTCAAGGTTCTTAATCATTTTCTGATTATTTTAAGTTGTTTTGAGACATGTCCTTCACCTCTCCTTATCCAATGCATCAATCACCCTGTCCAGTGATAAGACTCTAATAAATTTAAGGAGAGTTATGTTTAATTTTTTTGCATGAAATAGGGTCACTACCACTGACAACTGACTGCATCTCAACCATAAGTTTTATACCTGAAGCTGTATGCTCCTCGAGCTGTGGTGAGTTCACAAATTCATACTATCAAAAATCTTCTTCATCGTTTTGGTATGCCCATGTTGAGACATGTGAATGCCACTTATATTAGAACAGGAATAAAAACATGCTAGAAACATTTGCATAA
Organism: Ptychadena robeensis; assembly: GCA_036250615.1. Lineage (NCBI taxonomy): Eukaryota > Metazoa > Chordata > Amphibia > Anura > Ptychadenidae > Ptychadena > Ptychadena robeensis. The sequence continues at coordinate 67,840,093 of CM070037.1, forward strand.
AAAATGATTAGAGCTTCCACGCTTACTCCACACTAAGCCAGCATAACGTGTGATCCCGTGGCCATTTACAGTGGGCCACGGTGCCAAACCTTTAGGAATTGACCCAAAGCCGCAGGCCACATCACGCGCTTGTCGCATGTAATTTAATTAAGTTTAAGTTTAGATACCCCGAGGCTAACATTTATCACCCGTGTCCTATCTATTCCGCCCCATAACATACCCAATTTTTTAGCATTCCACAGACGAAAAACGATCAATTATTTTTTTCATCGCACAATGGAGATTGATTGATGGAAACTAGAATATACTCCACATGAATCACCAATTTTGATTCGTTTTTGGGTTTTGTTTGATCGATTTTTTTTGGAATGTAATTTTGTACTCCATTGTACTCCCTTGGACTCGACCAACTCAAATTTTTCCAACATGTCCGATCATGTTGTGATCGATTTTTTTCACCATTACGAGCAATTAAATGATCGGACCTAGTGGGCAATGGTCCATTTCAGTCGAGCGATCAAAATTTGATCGCTTTTCATCATCCGTCGCCCATTAAAACTTTTGCATGTATGGGGGGCATAACAAACACACACAAATAATAAATGATAAGTTAGACTTAATCCCTCTCACAGGTCCCCTCGCCTCACACTACCCCTGCTTTTGACAACCATTTAAGGTTATTTTTCCAAGCCCTTGCTACATGCTTCATGACAATAGTAAATTTCTCTATCTACAACAGCTGCCATTGATGATGACAAGATTGTTGGATGTTACCTTGCACCAAAAACCTCCGTCCTACCAGGTGTCTCTGAACTCTGGATATCACTTCTGTGTTGGAGCCCTCCTCACCACCCTGTGGGTTTGTCTTCTGCTGCGCACTGCTCTCAAGTCGTCAGTTAAATTTCCTCTATAAGACCATGGAACATTTACGAGTAATTTCAAATTTGAACGTTTTTACAAGAGGGAAGAAGTTGTAAATGATGGTTGGGGTAAACATAGAACATCGTTTCACAAATAGATCGTTGTGTTTTTGTAATATAAGCAGAGGAATAGTGTGGTAATTTATCAAAACGTGGCTAGTAGTCATACCTTTTAGAGCTCCTATCTATATGACCAAAAGTATCTTGACCCCCCTCCCCATATGGTTCTATATTGGAAAAAAAATAATTTTAAGCTACAGCAGAAACATATTTTAGATCATTGCCCCATGTCATTGGGGACCTTTCTCTGTCTATGTAGTTCAACCTTTGATATACAGTACTACTTGGGATTTAGAAAAAAAGTTACATTATAGCAAATTATTTAATGGGGAAAAATGCCAGTGCCCAGTCAGTGTTGATGCCATGACATTACTTCAAGAATTTCCTTACTTTGCAGCAACTGAGCAGCACTTTGTGAGCATTTTCAATGCTAAAATGTCTAGCTGCCGGTCTAAATTCTTTTTTTAAAAATTCCCTGCCTAAAATATCAGAAAAACGATTTTTGAGGAGATCGCCACTGACCACTTTAATTTCATTTTGAAATGCAGTACAGTACATACTAGCAGTTTGGTGTAGCCACGCCTATTTTCCAAGGGGGGATTCAAACCTATCTATACATATTTTAGATATTATTTAATGCTATAATTATAAGTGGGGCTATATGCTAGAAACTAAAACAACACATAATACCTTTATATATAATCGCAATAGAGCATGCAGGCAGACTGGGTGAGAGCACAACATGCAACCAGTGTAGGGCACTGATCAGTTCACAACTCCGCCAGGTCACAGACTGAAGCTCCAACTCCAGACCCACTGACATGACGTCAATGTGTTGGTAAGCTTTGGGCCTCTCCTGCCACCCCTTAATGCCTACTCAAGACGGTGCCATGCCCTCGCTGCGCCTTCTTCTGCCGGCACCAGCTGTCCTGATCTCTGGATGGGGCAACACCCTCAGCAGTGGCATAAGTACACAAAACATTTAACTATAAAATATTGAGAATTGGTTTACAGGGGGGGGGGTGGAAGAGTACATACCAACATTGAATATAGAAAACGAAGGGTTTCATCAATCCCAATTTCTCTATGATGCAAGCAGAATTCATAAAGGCTTGGTTACCGGGGGTGTGGGGGTAACGTCTTTCCAACCACACTATTTTATGAAATTCCTTGCCCATTTATTACTTCCCTACATAGTCCTTGATTTTCCTGCAGTGAGCATTCTTTACTTTTTTGTTTCTTATGATGTGTTTTTTGATTACACATCTCATTATTTTTTTACAGAGATTATGAGTGAATCCTCGACTTGTATCATTTATATTGAAATTGTATGCATTTGTGTATTGTCTTTCAATGTATTTACAACTTATCATCATATTGTATACCCATTAGATCATTTTCTAGTTTTCATATTAAAATATTTTAGAAAACTGGCCATTCAGTTGCAGTCCAAACTTCCTAGCCTCCTGCCTTCTGAACGCCCCATCGACAACTCCCAGTGCAGCAATGCCTACCACCCCGACCAGAAATCACCTCTAACATGATTTGTGTGCTAATCATCTGGAGGAGCAAGATTCCTGCCAGTTAAATAGTCTTCTTTTCTGAAAAACCATTCAGTTAAACCAACTTACAACACATTCATTTAAGATTAAAGCTATTAAACTTTACCACTTTGCATTATTTTTCCTTGTAGGTAATTCTGGTTTGCCATTCTTTCATATATTTTAGATAAACCCACATTTCAGAAATCTTCTAGGTTCTTAAGTAAGATTCAGTCCGTCCGGGTGCTCTGGCGCCCCGTGTCGGTATGGACACTTCAGGGTGTTGTGCATCCTGGGATATGGCTGTGCCCTGAGAACTACCCCGGAGTCTACACCAGGGTCTGCAACTACAACCGCCTGGGTCTCCAGCCTGTGGCTGCCAACTAATATGCCAATGTCTTTTACAATTTCTACTACATCTCACAACTATTGTTTATGAAAAAGAAACATTATTTAAACATACTGGTTGTATGGTCATATATCTTCAAGATACACATAATAAAACTGGTTCCAACAAAATGATTTATTAGTATATGGTTGAGTTAAGTCGCAGAGTTAAAGTCTTGTTACGTGTCACACATTGTGTATTGTACAATGCAAACCGTACATAATAATTTAAAGTATTCATCAGACAACAGCCGTAAAGGAGTTTTAAACAAAGTATTGTCACCAATACAACTGCAGTTGTACAATATTGTATTGATAAGTTAGAAAGACATTCTTTTTGAACATGTATAATACCACTTTTCCATTACAATAACTACTTAGAAAGACAAAAGAAGACAAGGATTTTCATCTAATTTGTAGTACCACATAATATATTAGTTTTAAAGTTATTATCGAATATATGGGAGAAATCCGTCTTTATGATGACACTCTCTCACACCTCTTGGACTATGTCGCATTGGGCGGACCTACATAGAAGAGATTTTAATATTTGTGGACCTGAACTCTCCACACAGTTTTGGCTGAATTCTTGTCAGCCCTGGAGAATAAAACAAACAATGTTCAACTTAAAATTTACTATACTCCTCATAATCGAAATACTTTTTTGGATTGAACTGTCTCACATACTGACAATAACTATTACGGCGACTTTTACCGCACCGACAGCGGGATACTTCCTTCATGCTGATAGTGCTACAACCGTCCCACTAAAAAATAAATACGTACAGTCAATACCTAGTAACCAGGCGGAAGTGGCTCAACTGAAACAGAGTTTAAAAAAACCCTGTCACAAAACAAAGACTGCATGGCGCGGGGATACACATAAACTCCTCACAACGGTCTAGCAACAGGGTCCTACAACGGGCACACAAAAATCTTGTAATTCACCAAAACAACCACGACACAAATCTAACCCATCACGTAGACTATCTTAACCTATTCACAGCAACACAGATAGTGGACGAATGGGTCCAATATGGCCTCTACTTGACCGCATATGAAAGGTGAAAAACCGCTACATCTCCCAAGACCAACATAACAATAGAAAATCTTACAATCCATTACAGATTCCCTTGTCCACGCATTACACACCCACCCAAACGAAATCAACCACGTACGCACTAAAATGTAATCATGCAATCATGTAAGTGGAATAAGTGGGGTACTCACACATGCCAGACCCAATGGTCGCATCATAAACCCAGACATCTAGTGAATTGCAAACATGAATGGGTGGTATACCTTAAAAGGTTCGTGTGAAAGTTTCTATATCGGCAGACAAACGGGAATTCCGGTTCCGAATTCGGACCACATACATGACCACCAGTAAGATCCCTTTAAACCTGTAGCTAGACAATGCTTAGTATCATCCGGCAACCCAAGGGCATGGTTTCTGTGCCCTGGGACATTACGCATGGAGGACGGGGGGGTGATGTGGGACAAGCGTTTACTACAACTGAGAGTCAAATGGACATACGATCTTAAGCAACCATGTACCCAGATGCAAGAGGCTTATAAGCTTCAAAGTTTCCTGTAATAACTATAATTTTTTTTTTTATCGATTATCCCACATTACTACCTTTCACTATAGTAAGACAGGAATTATCTCTTTTGAATCTGCCAACATCATCACCTTTGCTGTATTTACTTTTGAAGCGACCAATTTGTATGGTTTTACATTAATATATTTATTTAGTTGTTTTTTTTCTTGTGACAACCCCTGTACTTATGTACATTCCGGCATGAAAGGTTTTCGCGGAAGGAGATGGCTATAGACAACATCCATTTCGTAATTATGCTTATACCATTGACTCTTTGGATTTTTGCTAAGTGCTTATGCACTCTCAACGACCATACCCCCAATACTAACAAAGTTTGACATTCAATATAGATATCTCTAGCTCTTCCTTTGTTTTAGACAAGGATTATTGAGACACTGTTTACAAGTATTTCAACGGACGCTTTCCCAATGACTCGTCACAAATCATACAACAAAGGTATAAAGCCACCCGTCAACATCGCCTCAACAAGCGCATCCTAAGTGTCTCATTGGAAGTCTAGCTTCTCCCGACGGCTTGGGCATCTGGGGACAAGGGTGTTTTTTAACTTCTGCCCTGGTATGCCCCCCTCCCGCACCCATTCTAGGGACGACCTGTTGATAGTGCAGCGTTGTGTTTTTCTGGCACTAACAGAGCTGTCCACAAAGGATTCCAGTCACCCGCCAATGGGGTGACGTGCACAAGACATCCCGTCACTTCCGGTCCAGCAGGAGTAAGCTTGAAGGTTCCCTAGCACCCAGTTGCTGTCTCTCTCCATCGCTGCCCGGCTGGACTCCGCCCAGTAAATCACACACAAACCTACAAGGCACTGGTGACCGGCACCATGACAGGTCCCAACCTGTCTCCCTACTGAAGAATGAGTACCCAGCAGACCCACAACTCGTACCTTCCGATATCCACACTTAGAGGCATCGACAGCGGGAGCCCTCGCGCGCCACGGTATTGTCCTCTTTACTATCTGAAGCTAGCTGCCACTGATATACCGGCTTAGATTTTCAAACCAAAACACCATATCCTTGTTTATAGCTATTGAGAACCAAGGAGTTTTATTCACCTTGTTTCATCACACATCCAAGGCCATCTGGCGGAATATCCAAACCAATTCATTGGTAGTGTAGGCTAACACTTCGTTTACCTGCTTTTTATCTATGGTAAAGCCGGAACTATTTTATAACTGCTATTACAAGCACCATAACCCTAAGCATTTAGCACTTATTCCCTGTAAGAATTTTCGGCCGTATCCGTTTTTGATTTTTATGGACTTATACCCCAATCTGCTTGTAAACACATAAGTTATGTCACAGTAATGCCATGTCCAACATTCTATCCATAGGCAACTAGCACTTGATGAAATTTTCCATCATTTGAAATTATCAATTTGTGTGGTTAACTGGACTGATACTTGTACCCTCAGTCTCCCGATGTACATAAGTAAGGCCCCCCCCCCTCCCCTAGGGTGACCACTGATTTACTATACAACCTAATGGGTAGGGGCCTACCACCATCTGGTTTCGGCTGAGCCACAACACAAACGATCGAAAATAATGGACTATTTGACTACCCACTGCTCTGACACAATGAGTACACCTATATTGAATTGAACCCTCCGAAAACAAGCCTACATTACGATCATGCAGGGAAGGTCATAATTTTTTGTCATCAAACTATTTGCTGACTAATTGTTTTACCAGCATGTCTTTTGAGATTATACCGTCTTATACTGATAATACTTTACTGTTATTAGGAGTATGTTGTACAGACTCACTCCTCCTAGAAGCCCCTACGAAAGAAGGGGACGCGTCGGACTGGCGACTCCACCGCCATAGACATGTGTAATTATATGAACAACAGCAGTTACCTAAATACTGGACCGTGCTCTCTCATTTTTATAATTTCATATCATGTTGATTCACGGGTATTGTTTTTAATCAGCAAATGAAATAAAATTATGCTTTTAACAAAAATGGATCTAAATACTGTCTAAGTGCCCTAAAGCCCCGTTATCTGAGTTCCACCACCCGTATCTCTGGTTAAATGGCTCAGTTACGGTGCTTGCTCCTTTTTCTTACCTATTATCACATTATTTGGTACGTTGAGAGCAGTACATAGGCACTGTATTAACCCAGATTCGTATACCTGATGAACATTTTGGAATATGTTCGTGCGGGTGGGGGGTGGGGGCTTGCCACCTCAAGTGTTGCCAGGAAGGGTGAAGATGGCAATGCAGAAATGCACAATCCACTCAGCCACTCATTTTGGGTAGCTCTCTATGTAATGGTAGGTATGTATTTCCTATGTAATAGCTCCGGTGGATCCCCAATGGTCTTGACAGTGGACTTTGATATCCTATTTAAGCATTTTGACTTCTAACATGTCCTGCAGAAGGGCTGGCAAAAACCAACTGTTCACGACAACACGTTTAATGTGCAGAGACAGTCAACAATATTCTTATATTAACATTATTTGATCACATGGTTTGTCGGACAGACAGATGACCCCAAATGGCTGTTGGGATATTGAACTCAAATTACTATATGTCTGCATCTTCATCACAAAGAGAACTTAATGGCAAGTGGGGCTGGGCCCTAATATATTGCCATTGTACTTTAGAATCATATTTTAAAAAAATAAAAATGTTGAGGGCCACCTAGGAATGGTTTTATTGCCCAATCAGCTAGAGCTTGGAATTCCCAGCCCCTCCACTTTCCTCCCTAATACCAGGTAATATATGACATTCAAAAAGCCATTTTTGTAAAGTGCAAGTAACTTACTGGCAAACGCTTTCTTCATCACAAATCATGTCCTAGTCACTCAACTAATGCTAAATGAATCCCCTATGTCTCCTCTTCAATGTCAAACGCTTTATCATTATGTTATCTATTTTTGCCCATAACATTCAAAACAAAGAAAGAGAAGAAGATGGGGGCATATTGCTTACCCTCAAACCCCCCTTTACCCTAAGTCGAGCCCGAAACCCCCGGGACTTTTAAGCCACATACGTAGACCCTTGATTTTAATAAACAAATCATAATTGTTTATCAAATGTTCACACAGTTGTGCGAATATCTGGACATAAATACTAATTTGTCACATACTTTTTCAGGGTTTACTATGTGCTGTACAAAGTCAGAGGTTCGGTCCTCCATTTTTAGGGATAGGATTTAGGTAACAATAGGCCCATCTCTTCTCTGTTCTTGGGTTGAGAATTTAGTTTTGTGATGCTGGCAAACATACCGTAAAACCCATATTATCATACCCTGGCCAAATGTTGACTTAAAGTTACTTTTATTGAACCGCAAGCTCCATTTTTTGATGGGAATGAACATAGTGTGTCGCAAAGAATAATAGAGCACATTACGCTAGGTATTGTATATATTGTAGTTATATTTGAGAAAAAGGTCATGTCAAAATTATTCATACCCATCGCAATATCAACAAAAGCCTTTATTGGCATTACTGCAGTCAAAGCGTCCTATCAATTGGCAGCCAAGCTTTTGCATTTCTCATAGGTATTTGTACCCATTCATCTTTAGCAATGGACTCCATCTTTCAGGTTGGAGAGGCTTTTGCCATCAACCGGATCTTTAGCTCCCCTCCACAGAGTCTCAATTGGGATTCAAGTCCGACTTGGCTGGCCCTTCCAAAACGGTTTGTTGTTGTCTGCTACCCATTTCTTCAACCACTTTTGGCTGTTTGTTTGGGGTCATGTCATCGAAATTTCCCTGGTGCCTAGCCAATTTTAACTACTGCAGACTGCCTTTATGTTGTCGTTGAGATCCGATGTAATTTGCTCTTTTTTCTGGGTCGATTTACTATGATTAAGTTCCGGGTCCCATTTCTGAAAAACACCCCCCAAGCACAGGTTTCTCACCAACCAGTATGATAGTTGGAGGTGTTTCTTTGGGTTGAGGCTTCTCCTTTTTTACCCAGATGAAGAAACATAATTGTACACTCAAGCAAATCATTTGTTCACTTGACTAAAACACCAGCACCAAAGTCTGTTTCTTTTTCCAATAGCATTGCAAGGCCATAGGGCCAAGCGTTCCCTTATAGGAAAGTGGTGGTCCTCTTTGGTCTGCATCCGTGGAACCCAGCAGTGGTGCAGTGTCCGTTGCTTGTCTGCCTTGGAGACATTGCCACCACATAGACCAGATTGACCACGATTGACCTTGTGGAGATCCTGACTTGGTAGCAGCAACAATGCTGCAGGCCTCAGGTCCTCACGAGCTCCTTTGTCTTGCATCACCGTGATCTTTAGCTCCGGCACGATTCCTCAATTGAATTGCAAGTCAGGGGCTCTGGCTAACCATTTCAAAACGTATGTTTATGTCTGTTTAACCATTCTTCTACTCACTTTTGCTGTGGGTCATTGGTCCTGCTGAAATGTCCACGGTGCCCAGGCCAATTTTTCTGCATACTGCCTCTGTTGTCGTTGAGAATCCTCAGTATTGCTCTTTTTCATGTGCGATTTACTCTATTAAGTTCCCTGGTCATTGGCTGAAAACAAACTCCCCAAAGCCTTAGTTTCCCACCACCATGTATGATAGTGTGATGGTGTTCTTTGGGTTGAGGCTTCTCCTTTTTTAAACCGCCAAATGAGGAAACAATGTAAATCAGCAATCATTTGTTTCACCTGAACCCGACCACAGAGGATCAGAAGTCTCTCTTTGTCCCAATAAGAGATGGCGAATTTTTTTTCACAATTCGACCGATTTTGACGTTTCGACTTAATTGCAAACGCCCCTGACATGGTAAATCATCACCAAACTTGCTGGAATGTAGAGAAGGTCTGGGGATACACGCGAACAAAGAAAGTATGGTCTCTAACACAATAGTTTTTATTCACAAATTAATTCAAGTCCAAGTAAATTTACAATAAATCAAGAGTTTCAACTTTAACGTTTAATTTAAGGCAAAACTCCATGTGCTAGAGCAAAACTGTTTTTTTTTAAAGGTTCCCGTTCCCCTAACCCTCTTTACTCTCCAGTCATTTGGATGATACCATTTTCAGGGCTTTGCAATAAGCTCACAATTTAGCAAGTCGAAAAGGCGACCATCTCCTAGTCCCCGATAAGCATTTGGCAAAGGCAAGGCAAGGGTCCCCTTATCGGAGGAGTGGTGTCCTCTTTGTCTGCATCTGTGGAACCCATCAATGTGCACCTGGACGTTGGAATTTGCTGCCCTGAAACACTGCCACCACAGAGACCAGATTGACCCATGCTTGGTGAGATTAGGAATGTTTTTCACCTCTCGCCTATCCTCTTGCCATACATGTGTCACTTTGGCCTGCCAGACCACATCCATCCGACCACATGTGAACATCTGTATTTTTTAAATAATACTTTGCACTGTACCATGGAACTTGAAAAACATTTAGAAATGGCCTTGTAGCCCTTTCTGACTTGTGAGCAGCCACAATGCGCAGCCCAGTCCTCACTGAGCCCTTTGTCTTTGCCCTGCCTGTCCACAACCAACTTCAGAGAGCTGCTGTTTTTTCACCTGTTGAGTTGATCAAATAGCTGTTCCCATGACTCAGGGTAATTAGGATGGTTTTTTAGAACAGCCTTGACTATTTGGAATGGTATAGAGTTCGAGAGACTGTGACCAGTTTGTGAAGGGTATATAATTTTGGACTGGACACTTGTTTTGCTCAAATTTACAATAAAGAGATTTTTTCCCCCAATAATTTCTCTTGTACATCTTTCCTTCTTATCTTTGGACACCCCGGCAAAAATGACTTGCTTGTTGATTAAAAGTAATTTTTAGTAAATTTGCCAGGTGTTGAATAATTATGGGCTCGGAGGGGGGATTTACTTTTCTTGCGAGACTAGCACATAACTTCGTTCAAGTGGGTAGGGTAGTGTAATGAAAGCCAAGCCAGGATTTCTTCTAACCAGCCACCTGGCCACTGTGATAGAAAAACAGATGGTGAATATTCACGTAGGTAGAAAAAATTTTATTAATCACTTTGAATTGTTGGTAACTGGCTAGGATTCCGAACATCGGCTGTGGCTGTTGGCGGACAGGCGAATTAAAACCTCTGCAAATACACACCCCCCATACCCCACCCAACCCCTACCCACCACCACCACCACCCCCCGGGACGGAGTTCTTGGTGCAAGTGTAACCTCCGACGATCTTGTCATCATCGTAGGCAGCTGTAGAGATGAGAAATTCACTATTTGTCCTAAAGCCATTGCTATGAAGACTGGCACATCTAACAATTAAAGGTTGTCACTAAAACAGCAAGTTAAAATGCATTAATCCAATCAGTGGCTTTAGTTTTCTTTTACAACACATTAAAGCCTAAAATGTAGGTCAAATACTGTGAAACTGGGAGAAAGTTTGCTTCTTGTTCTATTGTAAAGTTGCCTTTACATGCCACTAATAGAAACATAAAAGACATTAACATTTATAAGGTCCCAGTGGACAGAGGAAGAACAGAAGAAAGAAAGAGATTGGCTAGTATGAATCTTTGTGAACTCACCAACAGCTCCGAGGAGCATACAGATCAGGATAAACTTCATGATGAGATCCAGTTCAGAATGAGTTGACAGTGGTAGTGACCCCTATTTAAATCCCAAAAAATTAAACATAAACTTTTCACACTTTTATCTTATCTTTTCAATGCATAAGTCAATGTATTGGTAATACAGGAGAGGTGAAAGACACGTTATCAAGGACTTTTACAATGATCAGCAAATATTTTAAAACCTTGACTATATGTAGTCTAGAGTGCTCAATAACATACTTACATTTTTGGGAAAGAACCAACTATTTAAAGAGAAAAAAATATGTTTTGTCAGATGTGTTTATTTTTTAATATGATTTTATCAGATATGACCAGTCTTTCTTTTATAAATAAAAATTAGTAAATACCCTTGAACGTAACTCTTGAAAAGGTATTAAGCTGGGTATAGACGGGTCCATTTCCCATTATTGAAGGTCCCAATGAGAACAGTGGCCTCAATCTTCCATAAGTGCAAGAAGTTCAAAACTACCTGGACTTTTTTCTAGAGCTCGCCAGCCATCTAAACCGAGCAATCGGGGGAGAAGGGATGTAATCAAGAACCCAATGGTCACTCCATTAGTGCTCCATAGGCCCTGTGTGGAGAGAGGAGAAACGTCCAGGAGAACAACCATCCCTGCAGCAATCTACAAGTCAGGCCTGTATGTCAGACATAATCAACTCCTTAGTAAAAGGCACATGGCAGCCCACATAAAAATTGCCAAAAGGCACCCAAGAGATACAAAGAAAACCATGAGAAACACAATTCTCTTGTCTGATGAGACAAAGATGGCACCGTTTAGTGTAAATGGCAGGTGTCACATTTGGAGGAAGCCAGGTATCACTTATCACCAGGCTAATACCATCCTTACATTGATACTTGGTTGTGCAGCATCATGCTGCAATGATGTTTTAGAGATGAGATACTAGTCAGGTTAAAGGGAAAGATGACTGCAGCAATAGATAGAGATATCCTGGATGAATAGCTCCTGAACTTGTAGCAATGAGACCGACTGGTCCTGCTGAGTTTAGTGGTGGGACTGGGCAGCGGCAATG
>CM070037.1:67855930-67868160 GCA_036250615.1 Ptychadena robeensis
CTCCCCCAGTGTCCTCCACACTGTCCATCTCCACCAGTGGCCTCCATACTGACCATCTCCACCAGTGCCCTCCACACTGTCCATCTCCAGTAATACATGTAATCTGCACACTTATTTTTAACTTCATTGACAACACAAATCTTTTAACAATTGAAAGAATAAAATGAAAATTGGTGCGAATTGACCCGTACAAAGTATTTTTTTCACGTCTTCAAAGTTGAGGATCGCACGGGAGCGGGAGAACAACGTGAATTATGATTGCCATTCATTCCCTATGGGAAAATAGCCCGACTTTGCGATCATCTAACGCCCGGACCAAGGCACCAAATCACACCAAATTTCATCCACATGTAGCTACATATCAAATTTGGGGACTCTAGCTCAAACTTAAGTTCAACCGTTAGCAGGGTGACTATCCATTGACTATCATTGTAGAAATCCGTCGTGCGGATTTATTGCGTGAAAAAAAAAATTCTTGGGAGTTTTGCCCTTTGAAATAACTTTCCCAACACTATTGTGCCCAAGAAAGGGTCCATTTGTTTTTTAATGTTTGCCTGCCCATTGAAGTCTATGGGGTTTGCTGGGTTCGCCAGGTTCGCGGACATTTGCGTTGGTTCGCGTTCGCCGTTTGCGAACAGCAAATTCCGTGTTCGCGACATCACTATACTGGATGTATGAAAGTAAATTTATGATTACTGTGATCTGATATTTTGTTGAATATTTGTACGAGTATTTTTTGTTAAAAAAATGTAAATATCATTACAGTTATGATGTGTCCCTGAGGAAGTTCGGATTCAAAAAAAAAATTGATGGACTAATACAGATTGATAAATGGAATCTACAACTCTGTAATATATCATGAACTGTATTTTATGCTTTTAATATTTTAATCAGGTGCCCTACGGGGGTCCAATTTCTTTGACACTCAATAAAGACCTTTTTATTGATAAAATCTATAATGTTTTCCTATTTTCAGGTGTGGGTAAAAAACTCCTTTTAGTAAAAAGAGGGTCCTAGGACCCTGTAGGGATTCTTTGGATAACAGTATATTCAGGGTTGGCCCTTGACAATTGCACCACGGGGTAAGCACTCTTTAGGATATTTGGCATTGTGAGGAACATATTTATACTCAGTGGAGTACATTATAACACTGTTTGTGTATACCATCATGTTTTCAAGCCACCAGGTGGGGTTATCAGTGACCTTGAACATATTCACATGAAACTACGAAGAATTATATTATATATACGTTGTTATTGTATTTTAATGTATTGATACAGCCAATGATTGTCTCAGGAACTGCTGTCGATGGAGAGTCCCAGGAGGGCCGTTTATGGTATATCCCTTATATGTGTATACTCTTTATACGGCCCAGCATCCACTTATTCATACCTTAATCTATTTATTCACCTATAGACACATAGGCAGACGACCGACCTTATTAGGACATCATTACCTGAAACTATCAAGTAAGTCTCTTTACCTCGATACCAGCCTAAATCTCACTGCTATCCATTACAGTGGCTAAATATACATTCCTATACAGGTAGCTGTAGTCACAGCCGTGAATATACTCTCTATAATCGTTGACTTCAAAACAGGTACATGTTTTTTCATTTTCACCCCACTGACACATCACTCTAAACAATTCTCCCTTTTATCACTTTAATCTTGGTATTCACTTTTGATTGGCTTCTATTATGAACGTTTTTAAACCTGTTATACCTACCTGTATCATCTTTAGCTTTACTAATTTGGGGTAACTACACCCATGCCCTCCTGTGCACCTTACTCTTGATTCACACTATTTTTCAGTAATCAGTGGGGCAACTCCCCCACCTGATCTTTCGGCACTTCACCTATCACCACTTTGAAGGTGTTTTGGGGTTTTTTTTGATACTTTTCTGGCGTTGGGCCAATTTTGATTTTGATTTGTAGTATTCCTTCCTCCACTATTTGGTATTGGTGCCAAATAGCGGTTTTCTCACGTCCGCATGTCAGCACTGCATTCACGCACTGTCACCATTCCACCCACTCACAGCACTACTTAAGCTGAGTTTCACTAATGCCGGGTTCCCCATTTGTCTTCTAATTGCACTATATATGCCCATCCTCATTTATACTGACGATTACACACCGGCGTACCCTTAATGTGCAGGTCCAGTCTATGCCACGCTCGCTGCTAGCTGTGCCGTGGGCTGGCCCCCCGTTCGCTGCTCGGTGGTTGCCTCCGGTTTTGCCCACCATGGCCTTTTCTTTCTCCTCAGCATTGGGCAACGTCCTTACTTAGTAAGTTTAAAGACCTAATTCCAAATTCCACCGCTTATTGCTACCTAAAGACCACAATACACTAATTGGCCTTCCTGTTCTCTCCTATCCATTGCCAGTTGATGTTGTCGCATGTTATAGATCTAACTCAACAAGATCCTCCCCCTGAAGAAGTGACCAACACGAAACGCGCGTTGGGGTTTATCCTGGTGTGTCCAGGAATGTGTATTCCAGCTGATCTTTCTTGATGTGCTTGACTTACATTGTGTACTCTGTTAACATGCCCAATATTTGCTACATCTGACCAGAAAGACACTTGGTGTCAATATCTACCGGTTTGGCAGATATCCTTGTTTTTAATCATTTGTGCTGTGTATATTAAATTTGTATAACTTATTTATTTATCTATAGTACTCATTACGCACATTGATATTGTTTGGCCGTTAAAGTCCCCCTGCCTTGGGGTCCACCCAAGGGAAACCAAACAGAAGAGAGAAGAGAGTGGGTCTCACTCCTCTTGTGTTTTTTTCTATAATTATTTTGGGATGTTGGCCATGTAACATTAGAGGTGCAACTCTTTTGCATATTATCAGTGACCTTGTTTGCAATCTTTTTGTAATACATATATGTAGTGTTCTGTGGCAACTATACCATTGCACTACACTATGTATATTAACTTAAAACCAGATACCATAAAAATGAATACTTATCTGCATTCTGTCTCACTAAAATGTGAAGGTTCATTTGCAATATCTATAGTTAGTTTTCGTGCAAACATTTAAGAGACTTAAGTTTTTTAAATATTGGTAGAATTTTCATAATGTAATCCACTGCTATCATTTATTTGAAGAAAAAGATAAATATATTTATACCTTACAGAGTTCTCAGTTGAACAAGCATATGAAGGATTTAGTGCTAAAAAGCAATAAATGAGTATGTTTCTGGTATATACACACATAGGTATAGGTGAGGTAGGCTTATTGCTGGAGAAAGGAGTAGTGATGAACAGCATAGGCAATATTACAAATTTTTTACCTAATATTCTTTATACATTTGTAATGTGAGAATGTGTGATCTCCAGTCATTATTACCTTCACTGCGCAAATCTGCACCTGTACATTCACCTGTAACATGTTTCCACAGACTAGCTTCATTCTGCAATTCAGCACTTGTACGTATGCTCTTTGTGATCGCAATGCACAGTAGTTCCGTGTACTGTTGTAAAAAAAATCTTGAAAACTCAAGATTACAAAGATATAGTACTGTATTCAAGATCTTAGCGAATTCTTGGAATGCCAATATTTGCAATCGAATAATTAGCGATAAGAATATTCACAATAAACACTAGAAAGGAGGAAACCTGCTTGGTGAGAGGATAGGTGATAATACATGAGTTATTTGAACCAATCTAAATCCCTATGGCTACAAAATTCTTTCTAGATGAACAAATACATCCCTCGTAAATTGGATTTTCAATGTGGTAGCGTTTTTGCCGAAATTTACGATCCAAACCAATACCGCCGTCGGGATACATTGGTCAGTTTTAATGGATCCCAATTTTTATCTCAGAGTGTATGGTGAGCATTAGAAAATAATGGCTTTAATTGGGATTTTTTCAGATTTTCCGAAGATTATCCTTCCTTCCTTTCTCCTAATGTTTCTATTCCTTCCCAAGTTTAAAAATGTAGCCTTAATAATTGGGCAAACTGGTCCTGCCCATCCCCTACCTTCTGGTTACTGGTCTCTTTGCTCTGATATTAGTTAAATGTACTGATGAGCGAGCACCAAAGTGTTCTGTTGCTTGGTCCGAACACATCACTAAATCACAGAGCATAATTTAAGTCAATGGGAGACAAACCGGCACCCCCTGCTTGGAAGAGGGTAGGGTGTCTGATCCATTGGAAAAGTTCAAACACAATCCAAATGGACTGAAAATACACCCCCAAAAAAAAAAAATATTAAAAAAGGACAGCTCCCTTTCCTGTATCCATCTACTATACTAATATCTGTAACCATACAATTATTATCACAGATAACAGCAAAACCCGTCATTAAATAAATCGCCTACACACACTCAATTCCTAAACACCAACTAGAAAGTTTTATATTTTATAATTTCAACAATTCTTAAATACAAAACCACAAAACCGACAATTCTACAGTAACAGCAAACCAATACACTACAAATATAACACCCCCCCCCCATACACCTTTAGATCACTCCATACAATTTTCATTAGATCTACCAACAACTATGTAGTATAGTTGCTTCCCTGATGGAATACATAGTGATTGGAAGATTTAGAAATGTCCTTATATTACATTGTTTTGATAGAACAAAAGTTGATTGTACAGAAATTGTATGGTAAGATTGTAAGGTGTATGGGGGGCTTAAGTGAGAGAATGAAGGGGAAAAAGTATACGTGAGGAAGATGAGGTGGGATCTAGTACCCCCTGAAACTACTAATTTGCTGTCCTAAAGTATAAAGTGTATCTATGTGTCTTGTGGTCTATGTGGAAGGTCTGATGTTTGTGCATCCTGCGGGGTAGATCATGTCATTCATTGGTCAATAAATGATTGTTTACTGTTCACATTTCACAGAAAAGTTATTATAACACCATTTGATGAAAATATATCAGAAAAAAACAATGCATAGCTGAACAGTCAATGTGCTCATGTTGACAAATGCTGAAGGCAAGTGGACAGATGGGTCCCTGTACTTTATTTTCACCAGTATAATGAATCTACAAATTTCCCCCACAATCTTATCTTTATCCAAATATGAAGTCCATCCCTAATCAAAGGCTAATTGAGATATATTAGAAAAAGTTAAGCAAAATCACATGCACGCCAACTAAAAATTTGGCCATAAAAAAAATCCTCATTAGTTAGCTTTATTCTCACTCTAAAACTACATTTAAAAATGTGTTAGTATTAAATTGTTGTATTAATATTAATATGAATACCTTACATTTAGTGAATATTGTCCACATATCTACAAAGTATGCTATGGAGCACTCTAGACTAAAAATAGTCAAGGTTCTAAAATATTTGCTGATTAATCTTAGTCCTTGATAAACTGTCTTTCACTTCTCCTGTATTGCCAATGGATCGACTTGTGCACTGATAAGAAACTAAAAGTAGAGGAGAGTTCATGTTACATTTTTTGAATATAAATAGTGGTGACTACCACTGTGGACTCATGCTGAACTGGATCTCACCATGAAGTTTATCCTGATCTGTATGCTCCTCGGAGCTGTTGGTGAGTTCTTCAATATTCATACGATACTATACCAAATCTTTTACATTTAAATTACTTTTCTGTTTCCATGTAATACATGTGAAAATATTTTTTTTTAAAAAGCTACAAAAACCAGTGAGAGGTTTCAAATCTCCCCACTTTAACCAAACAGAAATGTTTAGTTCTGCTGTACAAGGCCTAAACATAAGGATTTCAAGTATTTACATTTGAAATTAAAGCCACTGCTTGTACTTATATAATGGTTTACTTATGTTAAGATACAATGGGTAGACATTTCATCATTTACTATCCCACAACCAAAACATCTAAAAGGAACAGGTATCCAATTATGAAGATTGCCCCCCTAACTGCCTGTCTTGGTGAAAAACATTAAATATTATTAAATGGCTATATGACAAAGTGAATTTCTCTTTGCAATAGCTGCCTACGATGATGACAAGATCGTCGGAGGTTACACTTGCACCAAGAACTCCGTCCCCTACCAGGTATCTCTGAACTCAGGATATCACTTCTGTGGAGGATCCCTCCTCAACACCCTATGGGTTGTCTCTGCTGCTCACTGCTACAAGGCGTAAGTCAGTTTTCCTTTATAAGAAATTAAACATTTTTAGTGTTTACATTTTAGTGTTTCTAGATGTATCTAATATGCCTCACATGAAAGATTTTGCAAAGAGAAAGATAATTTGCTCATAATTATGTTTGTAACATAAAGAACAATCTTACCAAAGAATATATGGTTTTGTTGTAGTAATAAAGCAGAAGAACAGTGTTGCATTTGTCACTAGTGATAGCCGAACTTTTAAAAAAGTCAGATTATGGGATGGGATGTGACATCACTGGCCATGACTGTCGATGACTGTCCACAAACCAACTGCAGAGAGCTGCTGTTTTTCACCTGTTGAGTTGATTAATACAGTTGTTCCCAATTAATCAGGGTAATTAGGATGCGTAAGAACAGCTTGGACTATTTGGAATGGAATAGAACTTTATATATAGACTGTGACGTAAGAAATTGTATTTTTCTCCCCAATAATGACTCATTGTCATTATTGGGGAGATGACTCATACATTGTCTTGTTATCTTTTGGGAGACACCAATTTTATTTCCCGTCAAAAAATAACTTGCTGGTTAAATAAAAGTAACTTTATGTTAAAATTTGACAGGGGTATAAATAATTATGGCATTGACTGTATGTATATATATATATATATATATATATATATAAACAAAGGTTTGTGAACCCCCCTCAACATAATTTACTTCAGATTTTTTTAATTAAATATATTATTTATTATAGCAAAAAAAAAGAAAATTTTAGATAATTGCACACTTTAAATTTTGTGTTCCAAACTAATTTAGCTCTATAAATACAGTCTTCTGATGGGGTTAGGATGAACTTAGACTCCTATTGTCAGCTGAATGTTCTCATTTGATATCAGTATAAGGTATTCTATCATTCCTGTATTTTTGTAATGCTTTTGGAATGAATGGGATGTCCAAAACCATGTGAGCTAGCCTACTGCTTTCCTCTTTTTCCAAAGGTGGATTGAAACTTAAGTATTTATTTAAAGATTACATACATCTTTAAGATAATATTTATTATGTTATAAAGTAAACTATAAAATTTTCTAACTTTGAATATTACTAAAATAGGAGCATGCAGGTCAGACTGGGAGAGCACAACATCGCTGCCTCTGAGGGCACTGAGCAGTTTATCAACTCTGTCAAGGTCATCAGACATGGAAGCTACAACTCCAGAACCATTGACAATGACATCATGTTGGTCAAGCTCGCCTCTCCTGCCACCCTTAATGCCTATGTCAAGACTGTGCCCATGCCCTCTGGCTGCGCTTCTGCCGGCACCAGCTGTCTGATCTCCGGATGGGGCAACACCCTCAGCAGTGGCAGTAAGTAAAAACAAAACATTGGTCCTCCTACTGACACTAGTTGACAAAACCTATTACTTCTTCCCATGTAATATCAGTTTTGAGCTTTCCTGCAGAAGACAATTTCAACCTTCAAATTGATCTCCTGTTTGATTGTTTTTGTTTTGTTTTTTACTTTTTAAGAAGTTTAGGTATCTTTGAAATACAACAGGCTGTTTTTAACAATATTTTATTTTGAACTTAATGATCATTATTCGATAACTCATTATATAAGTTTAAACCATTTGTATTAAAATTTATTAATTTATTAATTAATTTGCAGCCAACATGCCTAGCCTCTTGCAGTGTCTGAACGCCCCCATTCTGACCTCTGCCCAGTGCAGCAATGCCTATCCTGGACAAATCACCTCCAACATGATCTGTGTTGGCTATGTGGAGGGAGGCAAGGATTCCTGCCAGGTAATATAGTCTTTCTCCATAGTCTTCTTTAACCATTCAGATAAAAACATTTTAAACATATAATTTTTTTTTCTATTACAGCCCAATAAAAATGTTATGTTTTAATGGTGGAATGCAACCAGATACACTAAAAAGCAAAGAATACCCTTTTTTAAATATATATATTTATTGCTTTATATGTCCACATCTATGCCTCTGCCTTTGTAGGTTCAACATTTTCCATGTACAGTCAAAACCACAGTGCTCCATACACTGGCATTTTCATTTCAGCTAAGTTAGATTTGCCTGATTTGACTGACTGAGAGATTCTTCCATAGGCCTGTTGTCATGCAGTTCCTATGTATATTTCCTCATTACTTCAATTTAACCATATTTATTTTCTTTGTTTATATTGACCAACCACATTTCAGACATGTCCTAGGGTTCTAATAATTCTTTATTCCTTACAGGGTGACTCTGGTGGCCCCGTGGTCTGTAATGGACAGCTCCAGGGTATTGTCTCCTGGGGATATGGCTGTGCCCTGGCCAACTACCCCGGTGTCTACACCAGGGTCTGCAACTACAACGCCTGGGTCTCCAGCACTGTTGCTGCCAACTAAATATTGTCACATTATTTTCTTACACTTTTTACTACTTGTCACAAATATGTTTCAAATGGTTTGTGAATAAAGAACACATTATTTAAATATGTTGATTAGTGTTTATTATATTTATTATATAAACTCTTACCACATAAAAATGTTCCAAAACAACATGATTTATTGAAATATTAGAAAACAATGCTAAAAAAGAAACCAAATAACTAACAACAATAGTAGACAGCCCTTTTCCTTTAGGTTGGGGTTAAAATCAATTAAATACTTGAGGATCATTCTTAGTTACCCAGTTAATGGATAAGTTGTAAGAAGGGAGCTTTATAAAACTGGTCAACAAGATGAAAAAATGTATTATTCTTATCTAGCTTCCCCTTTGCTATTATATATAAGTCATGTACCACATCCCATATGACAATTTTAGAACAAAAAAGGGAGCTGAGGAGCAAGGGCCAGTGCTCTTTGCATCAGCCCCTAGCTACCTCAACTAAAGGCTAGGGACTTTTGGGGGAACTTTAAATGCACCAGTTGTGTAATGTTCATTCATAGAATATAAAGTGTTTATTAAGCAGTGTTGAATAGTTTGACAACTCAAATAAAAAATATACATCATTGATTTTTTGCATTTGACCACATGTTGAGTGCGACAAGTTACGTGAAAGGGGAAATTATGCACCCTACCATTTGGTAATATAAATGACTCGCCCTCCAGTAGCCACTTACATTGATTTGCATTTACGACATTTGTAAATCCCATTCTTTAGTAACCCAACATGTGGTGTAGGCCGATAATGACTCTTGACCAATGAACGTAATTGACGAAAAGTTATCGATGGTTGATTGGTTATAAACTGACTGACCGTTGGGTCGGCTGTCAGTAATTATCAAAAACTCTTTACTATGTCTGGGATCTCACAATGTTAGTTAGAAAATGATGTGATGAGTCTTGTGTTGGATTGTCCTTGCTCTGACTTGTTCACTGTGTTTTTAGTCTTATATAGGGTATCTTCTCTAGAGTGTTTTGCTGCCCTCTGGTAAGCTCTTTTAAGTGTCTTATCCCCATGCATTTAATCTCTCTCTTAACATATTGCAGTAGTATTTGAAATCTGATTCTGTAGAGCAGTTTCTGCAAACTCGAAGATACTGGCTATATAAAATTGATTTTATGAGAAGGGAAGAATGTATACTCTGCGCATGTAAGATGGTATTTGCAGCTGTAGGCTTTCTGTATAACATTGTGGCTAATTTACCATCTAGGACAAATAATTCTACATTCAAAAAAGTATTGCCTTCTTTTGAATGACATAGTAAATTTTAGATTGTGTGAATTATAGTGAAGGATATTTAAGAATTCCTCCAATTGTGTTTGAGTCCTTGTCCATATAATCAAAATATTGTCTATATAGAGATGCCAAAATATTATGAAATTCAAATATTCGGACAATTGTTCATCTGGAAATAGGTCCCTCTCCTTCATATGAAAATAAGTCCCTCTTAATGGGCATGTGTACAACACATGCCCATTGCACACACACCCAAAAACATGGGAAGATCTCTATAAAAATCCGTGCCTACATCCCAATCAAAATAATAACAACAAGCAAAAATATGGTTGGGATAAACACAACCGAGGATATGGAGTGGCTATTCCCCAGGGACCTATACGATGTATAATTTTAAGTCCCATTAATGTCCCTAGGGAATAGCCACCCCATTGCCTCGGTTGTGTCAATCCCAACAAAAAATTCTATACCAGTCTGGGGATGCTTCTGCATATATGCTGCACAGCGGGAGACAATTTGCATCCGATTCTGTGCAGCGCTGAGCGGAAGTTTGCATATTTGCCTTGAGGGGATGTCCTGTAGGGGTGGACCATTAGGTAAGGGTGGATGTGATGTACTCCTGCCCTTACATGATCCCTGATATGCGCGTCTCCCCATAAACTGAAAGTAGGATGCCATTGGCCGGGTTTGTGTGCCCACACCTTTTTTGGCAACATCTTCTAAGCCACATATGCTGTGCATTGTCCTGTTGGTATTGGTACGCTTTTTGCTTTGACTTGCTATGCTTGAACCAAACACAATAGCTGTTAAGTGCGCTTTAGTGGTTAACTGCATACCCTGTTTTTGACACCAGGACATATGGGTCTTTTTTTTCTTCTCCTTTTGAAGTTTAATCTTTATATAAACTTAGGCTATGTTGCCACTTAAGCGATTAATCGCCTGGCGCTCGTGATTATCAATCACTTGCGGAATTGTTGTCAATCACCTACACTATTTTGAATGGGCTTTTCCCAATTGATAAGATCACATGCGTTTTTATTTGCCGATCACTCCTAAAGACATGAATGGACAATTGCCTGCTGGCGATTCCGCAGGCAATTGGCGATTAATTGCCTAAGTGGGAACATAGCCTAAGACAGATTTATCAAATCAATCTGTCTATATTTTCCCCTAGGTACCATGGGAGACTAAATATCCTATTTAGAGGTTTTGCCATTAGACCTTCTCCCCTGCAGAGTTCCTTCCCTTGATATGCCCAATGATTCCCTCTGTGAGGATACATTTAGTTTTGAGATTTTCTCTCCACCTTGAGATTTCTCAATAAACCTGATTTTGATTTTTAACTGAAGTCTCTGAATTTGCTTATCAGCTTGATGTGCTTTGAGTAAGTGCCCTCACTATATTCCAGTTCAATATTAATCTGTTGTTGTCCAATTATATTATGTATAAAAATATACACAGAAAAAAAGAAAGAACAACGTGGTGGGATCAAATAACATCCATAAAACATGAACATCCATAAAAAGCATGGTTGCACTTGGTATAGCATCTCCTACTGAACAAGGAGGGGGGCTTGGCATGACAAGGGTTATCAACTAGCCACTGATCAGCCTCTAATTGTTTTTTTCTGGAATATTATATTTAGGGATGTTGGCACATACATATTTTTAGACATACCATGCCCAATTTTTTTTTATTAAGTTAATAAACATTATATTGATTTTATTTTTCCTAATAAGCTGTGCCTTAAAAGCCCTATTATGATAGTTGCCTGAATATTCCCCTGCATGAGGGAAATTCTTTCCACTCTCATTTTCCCTTATCTCTATCTAAACACTGAGGGTGTGGCACCTGAATGATTGAATGAACACCTTCTTTACTATTGTTTGTAAACCTATCCCTTTCTGTGATCAACAGAATGATATCACAACATATCCTATCAGTATTCCTCATAAATGGTGTCCAGGTCATCCTGCCATGTCTCCTTGCATCAATCAAGCAACATGGTTGGACATGAGGAGAGTCCATGATATAAATGGTAAAGGGGTTTACGCAAATCTGGGTCATGTAACTGGACCTCCAATTGGAAAGTCTGGAGTGATAACTCATTAATAACTAAAAAATATCAAATTGTTACATTACTTCCTCCAAAACTCAGTATAGGCTTTATGAACTTTTCTTGTAATACATCTTTGTCTTATCTAAGGCACTCTTGAAAATACAGATGCATAAAAGGATAAAATGATGATCATACATTTAGTTTATCCACTGATTTTATTTTTAAGTACCAGGCTGCATGCTGGAAAATCTGCATTAAATCCTTGAGCTGAATTGTTGTATATTGTATTGTTGTTGTATTGTAAATAAAAAAAAACATTTTCCAAGTGTTACAAATGTTTCTTTAAATTGCTGGGAATGTTTAATTTTTGTGTTAAACAATCCCCCATTACTATGTTTCAATGTGTATAGGGATCTTA
>CM070037.1:67898786-67914738 GCA_036250615.1 Ptychadena robeensis
ACCCAAATCTGGAAGAAATGGAAATACTAGGGAGGTCAAATAAGTCAACATTTTTTTGACAGTAGGCAAGATTCTGAAAAATACAAATAAATAAACTTTGGAAATATATAACTAAATGTGTGTTTATCTATATGTTATTTATCTATGTATTCATTTTAATGTTAAATCGAATTACTGAAACAAATGAACTACTAGCTTTTGATATTCTAATTCATTTTAACGCAAGAGCACTGAGTAAAGGTAGCCATACATGGGCAGCCCTGAGTTTTCAGCTGATAGACCGCTGTGCGCCTTCCTGCCAACCTGTCGGCGGTCACTCAGCCGACTAGGAATCTCCTGCATGTCGGATCATTCAGTTATTCAACATGTTGGCAAAATACCATCCGATCCCATCTAAAGTAATGTCCGGGTGGCAGTCGATGATGATGTCATCACACTGCAGTCTGTCCCTCATCGATCAAAGGAGAATGCATACATGTATGGCTTCCTTAAGAGTGAAAAAACACTGTAAGTCGATAACAAAAAGTGCCTTAACAAGGACCTTCATGCACATTCTAAAAAAAATGTATTAACTGGTTAGCGTTTATACATACTTTATGTACATTTAAATACAATTCTCTATGAGTGATGGTGTTATGTGGTTTTAAATCAGTGGGTGTTTTAAATATGAGGTCAGACAGTTGACATTGAAGATTTAAATAAAAATATAATAGTATCTGTTTTTTATCCAAGCCATTTATAGTTAGTATCTGAATTTGACTTATTAACTTCATGGCTGCTTGTTCAGCAGAAACAGGGAACGATAGCACAAAGAGCTAACATTTTAGTGAATAATGCTACATGTTTTAATATAATCCAAGACTGAAAATTCATAATCTCACTCATCTCAGTTGTGCATATTTTTTTTTTATTTACTGAAAACAGGTGTAACCTAGTATGTATGACAATGTATTAATTCATTCATACATTGTTTACCATTTTTATATAAGGGTTTACTGGCCTCGTCCATCAATTGTGTCAACAATGTAAACAACATTTGGCAATTTATAGGAATGCTGACACTGAGAGGTAAAACGGTTCACACCTGTGAGAAAATTTACACCAGCTGTACAGCTGTGTTCAGATAGGGACTAATAAACAGAATTAAGCTTTCTCACAATTATAAAATATTAGAAAAGAGTTGATACAACATACTACAGTGACTAAATTGATGGGTGACAACATATATGTGTGATTCCCCAACAAAACATGTGCATTCCTCCCCTTTTCAGAGATATAGAATAAAAAAACTGTTAATGTTAGATACATAATTCAATATTTAGGAAATAGTTTGTGATGAAATTTGAGGTGATTTTAAAAATTAGTCCAGACAATACTTTGGATTAGTGATGTCTAGTGTTCCCCTGCCATGCTCTCCAAATCCAATCTGTCCTGTAGGGGTCACCCAGGTTTTGTGATCTCAACATATTATATTCATTTGGAGGATTTGATCCCGCTTATGAGATATCATTAATATCATTAATTTATATGTTTATTTATTTTATTGATATTGTATTTAACAGTGCCTTACTGTAAAATTGTCCTGAAGAAGCCCAACATGGGTGAAACACATTGACAAACATAGAGATTAAGAGATTTAAGCCCCCTATACACACTTAGATTTTATGGCCGACCGATCGCCGATAGTCCGCTGTGCACACTCTCGCTGATCGGCCATGAAGTCTAAGCATGTAGGGGGGCTTAAGACAGTATGTAAATTCTGCTTCTGCACCCTCAAGACCTTAAAAAACATTTACTCTTATAATGGGTGGAGATAGTGGAATTTTTCGACTTGCTAACTTTGTGAGCTAATTGCAAAGCTTCTGAAAATTGTATAATCACCAAAATTGCTGCAGATGTAGAGAAGGGTTGTGGGAACATTAGAAAAAAAAAAGTATTGCTCTAGCACATGTAGTTTTTGCATAAATTAAGTTCAAATTTAAAGTTGAAATTCAGATTTTTGAAATATTTACTAGACTTTTAACTTAATTTGTGCTATTTGTGTTAGAGCAATACTTTTTTTTTGTAGTGTACCCCCAACCCTTCTCTATATCTCCAGCAAGTTTGGTGATGATACCATGTTTAGAGGCTTTGCAAATAACTCGAAATCGTTGAAATGGTCAATTTTTTTAAAATAAATTTGACCATCTCTAATAATGGGTAAAGGGAAAAAATAATCCTCCAGAGTTAAGCACTATATTTTACAAACTTACAGTATTCTGTACATAACCTGACCATGCACCACCCAACACATCTGTGCTTTCTCCATGAAGACAAAAAATTCCTTGCACATAAGTTGAAAAGTGAGGACATCTTACAAATCTTAGTTAACATATACTTCCTGAAGTTGCAAATGTACACTCCTTTGTTGAATCAATCCTACTAAAATAATTTTTTTGTGATTTACTAGAATTAAACTATTAGGGTTTATGATAGATTAATTTTTCTGTTACCTGTGTAGCACAAAGCTTCCTAAATAAATCAATACATGTTAGCTATCTTTATAATGGCCATTTTTTGCCCATCTTTAGACCCAAGGAAATTAACTTTTAATCCAATTAATTACTTTTACTCCACTTTTCTACAAACAGTGCAGCTCATCCGAATCATCTTCTTTTAGCTGCCAGTGGCAGAGAGCTTTATGATAAGATTTGCCCTGTGGTATCTCACTTTAACTGGTTTGGCAAATTGCATGATTACTTTACTCTTAATAATTATTAATAAGGATACATTTTATTTTAATAAAATGCTCATTTTATATTCAATTTCTAATTTTACTATTTCCCTGACTAGAGCCTACGTTTTTCACAACATATTTTTTCATCTTAATATATTGTAAGATTTTATGTTATGTTACTGGTTACTGTGAAACTGATGTCTCCTTCTCATGTATACATTTCTCTAAATAACATGCCAGTCTATAGAAAAATTTGACCATGTATATATAGTACGTCAAAACTTGCATTGTACATTAGCATTTACATCCCACCTAGTTAACTGTTTTGCTATTAAGACTATAACGTCTCATAAACTTCTAAATACTACATTTCTGCATAATAGTCTTATTCAGAGTATGACTGTGAATATCCTGTATATGCTTTTGCAAACTCTCTCCTTGTTTCCAATTTGAATTTCTCATTACTCTCTCATGTGTGGGCTTTCATTGATCAAACAGGATAAGTTGCTCCTAGTCACCTTATTTTTTTCTAGATATAGTGATAAACTCTGTATTTTGTAACAGATTGGATATTATGTTTAATATAGTGAAGGGATGTCATAGATGAGTGACTAGAGAAGAGGTGCTTAATTCAGTTCATTATCACTAATCCATATTAATGTATGCTTACTGTGAGTTCAATGCCACACTAGCAAGAAGTTCAACCAAGAAAAGCAAAAATATATATAAACTAATCGTTAAATTAATCACATAATGACATCAGTAAATTTTTTAGTATAGCAATAATACAAATAGAGTATAGTCTGTGCATTTTTTATGGCACTCACCTTCCAGATATGGATTCCCCCAATAAATATATATGTTGTGTTTAATTCAAATAAACTAAACTTGCTACTACTAAAACATCTTCAAGAAATAAACAAAGCAAGTCCAGTTGATTTGAATTAAGCACTACAGTTATACAATGACATAGATGAATGAAAACCAACCCCCTACAGAAAAACCCCCACGCTACCACCAACACACCTCGTCTACCCACCCCCGACCAGCGGCGAAGGGCTCATAGCAGAGCTGGGACTATTTTGTTCTGCCGCGTCACTAGCAAATTAATCTCTGATCCAAATAATAAATTGTTAGTGCAGGTCATGTACTGAGCCCCCTCTTATCCTATGGTTGCAAGTGAAGAGGAACGTGTCCTGAAGAACAGTAGAGATCTGTGAAGGACAGAAAATACAATGAGAGGAGGTCTGTGGCTGCCAATAAGAGGGGCTTTGTTACTACTTATATGTGGAGGCTCTCTGTTTAACATTAAATTAGGGGCTCTATGGCTACCTACAGGGGGCTTTTTGGCTACCTACAAGGGGGCTCTCTGTCTACCTATATGGGGGCTTTGTTGCTACAAATAAGTGTGGGGCTCTCTGTCTACCATTAAGGAAGGGGCTCTATGGCTACATATTAAATAAAACCAACAACATACAAACCTGACTTACCCAAACTTTCCCAGGAGATGCAATGCCATTGTTCACATTAGTGGTTGTGGGTCATTGTCACAGTAAATTGTAATCTTTTCAATAAATAATAATTACGGACTATGTCAAGTTTTATAAGTTTCAAGTTTAACTAAGACTTATTAAGTTTATTAAAGCAATTTTAGGGAATGTTTTAGGGAAAAATTATGTAATTTAAATTGTTGTCAATTTCCACTAGTCCCCCGTTCCTAAAAGACATTGGCTGTAAGCAGGCACTGTGTGTATCTCTGCTCTAATCACTCCCTGCTCTCGCACCTCCTGGATGCCATCTATTGAGGGGAGGAAAGAGAGAGAGCAGGGAGTGATCATGTATTTCTTCCCTTGTTAAACCCTCAATATAAGATTCTGTGTCTAAAACTCAAGCTCAAGGCTGCTGATAAATATGGACGCTAAAAATAGAGTACAACAACTTCCTATAACATTAACAGAACTATTTATACCTACGGTGTCACAGAAGTGGTACGGAACATATAAATACACATTTACATTAAGCCAGCACTCACTGGTCACTTAAACACCATAGCACTCCTTCTGATCTGTGTGGCTCGCTTGGAGTAGCTGGTGATTTTCTTTGTTCCATATTTGAAAGCAAAATAATAATCATTGTATATTTCTATATAGATGTTTTAAATCTTTGTAAAATACTTTGCAATTTGGTAGTCTTTCGTCTGGTGTTACATTTTTCTTTGCTAAATTATTACCTTTTTCAAATGTAACTTTTATATTTTCAGCATGCTTTTGGCCGATTACAAGATCGTCGGAGGCTTACACCTGTGCCAAGACTCTGTCCCCTACCAGTTCTCCTGAAACTCCGGTATCACTTCTGTGTGGACCTCCCTCCTCAACACCCTGTGGGTTGTCTCTGCTGCGCACTGCTACAGGCGGGAAGTACAAGAACATCTTTAGTAAGAAAGTCTTTATACCCAAAAATGTTATTCGAGCTATCTGGTTTGGGTTGGATGATGGCTTGGACTGGCTGTTGGCTTGATGATGGGGGTGTGGGGAGGGGGGGTGGTTGTGGGGGGGGGGGTTGGGGTGGGAGTGAGGGTTTGGTTGGAGTTGATTTACAAAATCATAAATAATAAGTATCCCTGTCATCAAAGGAAAACTTCATTGTGATATTTATTTTAATTATGTGTCCAATATGCATTTTTACCACACTGCAGCTGCCCAGCAGAGCATAGACTAATAGAACTATCAAAGAGGGTTCTATCTAGAAATCACTTTTGTTCCCATTGCACATACGTTTTTCCTTCACACTTTCCTTTCCGGGCTTACTTGCTGGATGTTTTATGGTCTCCCAGTCTTTCTTAATCTGTATCTTTATTTGCTATCGTTTGGAGGACCCTGTTGGGTACCTTTCACACTCAACTTCCTGCTCATGTGCAGTAAAGTTATAATGTTGTCATCACCACAATAGGTAACATTTACATGTTAGGGAATTTAAATTTTGAAGTAAATATTATAGTTTCCGAAATGTTTCCTTCCTCCATATTCTAAATGTACAGTATAGCAAATTTCAATCAGGTAATTGTTCCTTTGACTTATTACTTCTACACCAGTATTTAGCAGAAAATAGTATCTTGGGTTTTTTTTTTTCATTTTGAACTGTTGGCAAGAGGTTATAGGTGGGGGCATAAATAAATACATACATAACATAAATACATATAATTCAGTTTAGCTTGTAAAACAAAACAAAAAAAAAAAAAAACTTGTTTTTTTTTTTTTAACCCTCCCCTCCCCTTGGGGGGTGGGGCTGAGGGTATATGCATTAAACACCAGTGATAAATGTCCACACTAACAAATCCTACACTGCTGCTGCAAACTATAAAGAATTTGGATATTGTTTCCTCCAAAATTTCTGCTTAAATTCAAATGTATTAACTCAATTTGACTTTCGCAAATGTTGTAATCCATACAGGAGCTTGGCAATGTCAGACTGGGAGAGCACAACATCGCTGTGCCTTCTGAGCACTGGAGCGTTCATCAACTCTGTCAATGTCATCAGACATGGAATCTACACTCCAGAAACCCTGGACAATGACATCCTTTGATCAGAGCTCGCCTCTCCTCTACCCCAACGCCCTACGTCAAAACTGTGCCTAGGCCCCTCTGGTTGTGCTGCCTGGGCCGGTACCAGCTTGTCCCTGATCTCCGGATGGGGCAACACTTGAGGCATTGGAATTAAATGAACCTGCAATTTTTTTTTATTCCAGTGATTATAACACTAGCCTAAAGTGAGGAAATATACATAATTGTAAGGTGCTGGCCAGACATGGATTGAGGGGAAAGAATGATCTTTCAAGCAGTCCCAAGTTTAAACCATAAAGGTCCACATCTCTGGCTTTTCTTTTTCAAATTTATCAATGATTTCAAAAGGCATTTTTAAGAACACAAATTAGTATAAATATGTAAACAATGTTTTAGGGTATGTTTCCACATACGTCCGCTAAATGCTACATGCATTGCTTGGGTGGGAGAACCCCGATGGAGCACATACCTATACCGGCTTTCGCATGCTGTTTCCCCTCATGGCACTACAGAGTTCCGGGATGTCTGAAAATAGCATCGGGCCGCCTGTCAGTTAAAGTGTATGTTGGATCTGTCGGAGTTCCAGACAGCCTTGCTTTATCAAAGGGGTCCCTGGACGGATCACATAGCGTAGTTGAACCCCCCCCCCCCCCATAATTATAATGAATGACTTTTGTGAACATTACATTGGTATATATTTACTTCACATCAACTATTTTGTTTTTTTTTACTTCCCTCAGCCCACTACCCAGGAACCTCTGCGTGTCTGAATGCCCCCATCCGTTTGTACCGTGCGCAGTCTGTCCGTATTGCAGAGGCAGGTGCCTACCCGGTGGAGGAGGGGGATCACCGTTAAGTGTTCGGTGTGTGATTGCTGTGTTGGCTATGTTGCGGGTGCAAGGACATTCCTGCCAGTGGAAGCGCAACCAACGCATTGGTCTGGATGGGTTTGGTGGTGGGTTATTGGGGCATGGTTGTTGGGGGTGGAGGGTTGGGGGTGGGTGGGGGTCGGTGGTTGGGAGAGAGGGGTGCTTTAGGCAGTGGGGGTGGTTGGGTCAGTGGGGGGGGGGGCTGGTGGGGTGATGGTGTGGATGGTTTTTTTGCGTGGTGTGGGTGAGGTTTGGTGCAGTGGTGGCCGTTGGTAGGGTCTGGTACATTCTAGATCACTGTATGATCAGCATAGACTTAGGAGTAAAAGCAATTTTCTTCAAATATTTTGTCAGTGTTGTTAAACAATGTTATGATTTACTGAACTTAAATCATTATTGTCTTTACAGGGTGACTCTGGTGGCCCCGTGGTCTGTAATGGACAGCTTCAGGGTGTTGTCTCCTGGGGATATGGCTGTGCCCTGAGAAACTACCCCGGTGTCTACACCAGGGTCTGCAACTACAACGCCTGGGTCTCCAGCACTGTTGCTGCCAACTGAGCAATCCACATTTTTTCTACCATTTTAGGTTTACCTACAGCATGTGCAAAATTCATGTATTTTGTTCAAAATAAATGCAAATAATAAAAATAAAGATTAAAAAAAGTTGGGTCATATTTTCTTTTATACAGGCTTTCAATTAAGGGAAAAGGCATTTTCCATAAACTCCTGTTCATTTTAGTTCTTTAAGTCACAAAAATGTACACTGATGATCTAAGAATAGAAACTTCAGGTTCAACTGTCTAATCTCTGCAGCTCTGTTGCTTAACAGGATTATTATTATTATTATTATCATTTATTTATATAGCGCCAACATATTACGCAGCGCTGTACAATATGGATGTTAAGAGTAGTCTGTAAAAAGTATGTACACTAACATTGTACTTTTTCTTATTTGCTCTCTTATCATTCATTTGTTTCTTATTTGTCATAGGATAAAATGTTTCCTGTTTTCAATATTGCCTATGCCGCTCATCACTACTTATTAGGGTGGTTGGATGCTATGTGGCAGATTATGCTGGTGTTGGTAAGGTTGCTAGTGATCACACCCCGTATCATTTTGGTACCTCAAAGGTTGCAAACTACCACTCTTATGTCCTCTGCACTTTCCTCCAAAAACCGTCATACTGCAAAACACCTAACCCTTGGCAAGGTAAATTTACCCATGGGGGTGCTCAGTGTCACGGATGCAGACCTATTTGGTGTGACCATTCATTTTAAAGGTACTCGCAATGCAATTATAATTGTAATAAAATTATAATATATTTTCACAATTCATGCTATTTGTAGAGTTATTTGTAAAATATTGTGAATTGTAATAGTGTCTATGCCGCTCATCACTACTTATTGGGGTGCTTGGATGCTATGTGGCAGATTATGCTGGTGGTGGTGAGGTTGCTAGTGTTCACACTCTGGCTCGTTTTGGTACCACAACGGTTGCAAACTACCACTCTTTTGTTGAAACTAGCGGATTTCTTGACAGTGGGCCATCCAAAAATACCTACATTTTATGCCTTGCCAAAGGTGCACAAAAAGAAAATTCCACCCCCAGGGAGACCTATAGTCTCCGGGAATGTAAATCTAACTGAAAAGGCAAGTGTCTTCATTGACAAATACCTCAAGCCCCATGTGGTCTCCCTACCATCCTATGTGAAGGATACACTGGACCTAAAACAGGTCCAGGAAACTGTAGTACCGCCAGGCACTTTGTTACTAACCATGGACATCGAATGTCTATATAACA
This sequence comes from Ptychadena robeensis, assembly GCA_036250615.1. Classification (NCBI taxonomy): domain Eukaryota; kingdom Metazoa; phylum Chordata; class Amphibia; order Anura; family Ptychadenidae; genus Ptychadena; species Ptychadena robeensis. Next base: position 67,907,733 of record CM070037.1, read on the forward strand.
GCACACCCACACGAATTGGGATTTGAAGTTGTTGAAAGTTTTCTAAACGAAAAGAGTAGAATGGAACAGGAATTAAATCACCTGGCATCAGCAAGGAGGAAGTTTCATTTTTGGATCTTTAGGTGAAACTAGATTGGGAAGGAAACATCTCTCTGCGCCCTTTAAGATCAATAATGGAACCAGGCAAGGCTGCCCATTATCTCCCTTAATTTTTGTTCTAACATTGGAGCCCCTGCTTAGGCAAATTAGATTGGTCCAGGAAATTGTCAGTATCACGATAAGAAATAAAGTATATAAAATAGCTGCATTTGCAGATGATTTACTTTTCTTTCTGTCCAACCCCACAAGGTCTATACCCGCACTTCTCTCGGTCTTGCAGAAGTTCCAATCCATTTGCAACTTTAAGGTAAATTACTCAAAATCCTTTGCACTGAACATTAATCTTCCTACGTCGGTTCAATCCACCTGTGAAAGCAACTTTCCTTTCCAGTGGGCCACTGACTCAATTAAATATTTAGGCATCCTCCTCCCGAAGTCGTTGAAAGAGCTTTATAACTTGAACTTTCTTCCACTACTCACATCCATTAAAGCTGACTTGAAGAAATGGAACAAAGCACTCTTTTCGTGGTTCGGTAGGGCATCTATCATAAAAATGAACGTTACCCCACACTTCTTATATCTATTTCAGACAATCCCCATCAACCTCCCAGTAGCCTTCTTCACCTCACTTCGTACTGTTTTGAGACAATTCTTATGGGGAAATAGGAAGCAGAGATTGACCCTTCAGAATCTGCAGGCCACTAAGCAACAGGGGGGTATGGGTTTCCCCGACCCCGTGACCTATTACAGGGCATGTCACATTACCAGGGTCCTAGACTGGAAGCTAAATGCACATGCCAAAGCTTGGGTTGAGCTAGAACAACTCCTTTCTCCAGCACCCTTGTCACCTTTGACTTGGCTCCCACACGCTAAAACATCCCCACTTGGGGTGCTCCCGGTCTCCATTTCATCCTCCTTGAAGGTGTTTAGGGATTCCGCAAAAAGTCATGACCTTACTACCTACCCAAACCCCTTCACGTCTCTATGCTAGACACTTTTTTACTCAAAACCTTTTCAAAGATAAAGAAGTATTTGCCGCTGAAGGTATTGCTCTAAAATCCTGGCAATACTTCCAAATACGGCACTACCTGAATTCAACCCGAAACAGACAGTGTATTTGTAGAGAACACACCCTCATAGAGAGGATTTCGGAAACGGGCCAACCGCTTAAACATGCCATCTCTATGCTATATAACCACATGGTCGAACTTAAACCTGCACCCTACAGTCATCGCAGAGCTTGGGAATCAGATCTCTCAATGTCCTTCTCAGACGAGGAATGGGAACGGATCAATATTCTAACGGTCAAAGGTTCCCTTAATGTTAGAATTCAAGAAAACAATTTCAAACTTCGAACGCGTTGGTATAGGGTCCCTCAGCTTTTGAAATCCATCTACCCAGAATCTGACGGCCTTTGCTGGAGGTGCTCCTTGGCCCAGGGGACCTACCTTCACATATGGTGGGACTGCCCTCTGATAAAATCTATAGTCTAAATATTCACGGATCTGGACACCGTGGATTCTTTCCCACCCTCAGACATCTCCAACATAAAAGCACAACCACCCTTTACATATCTGAATTAATGTTTACACCTCTCAAATATTTGTTAGAAGTGGCATAAGATATATGTTTACTGAGATACATATCTAATACTTATTCATTTCTCTATATATCCTGTAACCAACACTTTTATGTTATTATATACTGGCACACCCCCCCCCCCCCCCCCCCCCCTTTTCTTTTACTTTGTTTGAGTATTCAATGTTACCTACATTTCCATCGCAAGAGCCATATGTTTTTGACAATATTCCTATGTCTACTGTTAGACAATGTTTACAACATTTGTTGTTTTATTGAAATGTAACCTTGTTGTGTAAACAATGCATACTACTTTCCGTGCACAGTCATGTACGTGCCCGTTTGTATTTGATATTGTATGCACATTTTCTCTCAATAAAACCCTATTTTGGAAAAAAAAAGGAAACATCACCACCTAGAAGAAGACCCAAAAGTGAAGGTCTTTCTTCAAAAACACCCTCAAATAACCTTCAGACGTTCGAAATCTATTAAAGACACCTTGGTGAAAAATTTTTTTGAACCAGTAAACAATGAGAAGGACTCATAAAAGGGAACTTTTAAATGTGGAAAATGTCCCCAATGCCAGTGGATTGGAGAAAGGCGAGAATTTACACTCCCGAACGGAGAACGATTTATACCCAAAACATTTGTAAACTGTGAAACAATTGGAGTTTTGTATTTGATGACATGTATGTCTAATACAAATATCTTTATTACATTTTTTAAAAACATACATTTTATCATCACATTCCACATTCCTCTCATCCAGTTTCTTCTACTTATTTCGTTACTGATATTCTTTCACTATTATTCTAATCCTTCGTCTCAAGTCCAATAAAGGTGTCCCATGTTTTCCATACTTCATAAAAGTTTTTTATCTTATCGTGTATGCAAGCCGTGAGGTATTCCATCGTTCTAATCTCAATGATTTTATCATAAAGTTCCTTAAGGGTGGGAGAGGTTGGTGATTTCCAATTGTTGGAAATTACACTTCTTGCGGCCATCAATATGTGTTGTGACATTCTCTTTTGGTTTTTATTTAATAATTTAATTGATGACCCCAGGATATGCGTTTTTATATCTAATTGAATATCGATTCCCAGTGTCCTGTTCAAGGTATCGTTAACGTTCCTCCAGTATGAATTCAATTCAGGACATGTCCAAAATATGTGTTCTATTGTACCACTTTCTCTCGAACATCTCAACAACAGATTTCGGAGGCCTGTGGGTAGATTCGGTGCAGTCTTTCTGGGGTGTAATACCACTGAAAGATGATCTTATACAGATTCTCACGGTAATTCATACAAATTGATATTTTTCCCGCGTTTTCCCAGATTTCTGACCATTCTGCACCTGAAATCTCTTGACCCATGGCTCTCTCCCACTTATTCATATATGGAGGTTTCCATCCTTTATCCTCCTCTAATATCTTATATATCATTGAGACTATACCCTTTTGATTTACCTCTTGGCTGCATATTTTTTTCGAATGGGGTTAATTCTCTCTATCCGGGTCTTTCCATTGATGTAATGACCGATCTGGAGATGGGTATATCTCTTGCTTTCTGGTATATTTTTCTTTTGTTTAATGGTGTCGAATGTTTGTAATTCTCCTTGTTGGTTTACCATGTCTCCTATGTAGTGATCTTAGCCTTTACCCATATATCAGTCTTGTGTTTACTCCATCCAATTGGGATAAATGTATTTCCTATTATTGGTTCTAACTTAGACACTTCATTCATAAGTTTGTATTTCTGTTTATTATGTTCCCATAGCTTCCTAGTGTGTACTATTGGGCCATGCGTTGTATTTAATAATCTTGTTCTGTTGCCCCAGATCCATACTCTCATATCTTTTATACCCATTCCGTCTTTCTCTATTTCTACCCATTTGTTTTTTGTTGTCGGGTCTGTCCATTCTTTTATGATCTTAAGTTGGGTTGCTAGGTAATATTTATTAACATCGGATACTCCCATCCCTCCTATTTCCTCCTATTTACCTAGTTTAGGTATGATCATCATCTTGATGCTTTTGGTTCTTCCTAGCAATGATATAGTATGATATCTCCAGCTTTTAAGCATGTCCTCTATCTCTTTGAATATAGTAGGATAGTTATATAGTGATGAGCGACTAGGCAATATTCGAATTCGCGTAATTTCGCGAATATCCGCCATAATATTCGATTCCATATTCGTAATCTCGAATATCTGCACTTACGACATGAATTGCGATCTAACAATCGCAATAGCGATCCAATATGCAAGTCAATGGTGCTCGGATATTCGACTGGGAGAATATCCGTCATTTCCGTTTTAAAAAATGGCATTGCGATTATATAATCACGATCCCATTCATTGCAATGGATTGCGATTATAAAATTGCGATTATCAAATATTCGCGAAATAGCGATATTCGAATTAAATATTCGAAAATCGAATATTCGAGCTCAACACTATAGTTATACCCATTTGGTAATTCATATGTGGGTGTGATGTTAATCCCAAGGTACCTAATCCCTTCATCCTTCCACCCTTCAATAATAAAACCTTCTCAGGGTGTCTGCCTCTTCTCTATCTAAATTCAAGGCCATTGCTTCTGTTTTTCCACTATTATTTTTATAGCCGGAGACTACTCCGTATTCCTTAAGTGTCCTCTGCAAATTGGGAAGAGTTGTCAGCGGCTGAGTTAACGTGAGCAACACGTCGTTGGCATAAAGTGAGATTTTATATATGTGTCGTTCCACCTCCACTCCTTTTATGTCTGTATTATTTCTAATTTGGGACGCCAATGGCTCTATAGCCATTGCCAATAGAATTGGGGATAGGGGGCATCCCTGGCGTGTGCCATTTCTAATTGGGAAAGTTTTTGAGCACCCATTTGATAGCTTCACTGATGCTGAGGGGGATGTATACAATCCCTCTATTGCAGTAACGAATGGGCCTTCCAGTCCACAGGCATTCAATGTTTTTAAAAGGAAAGGCCAGCTCAATCTGTTGAATGCCTTTTCCACGTCAAGGCTTAGTATGACTGCCCTGCATTTTCTTTTGTTAACTATTTCAATTATACCTATTGTTCTCCAAGTGTTTTCCCTGCTTGTCTGTTCGGAATGAAACCTGTTTGATCGTGGTCTATTATTTGGGGGATATATTTCAAAAGTCTATTTGCTAAAATTTTTAGAAAAGATTTTAATATCGGAGTTTAGTAAGGCTATCGGTCTAAAGCTGGAGCAGTCGGCTGGGCCCTTTCCCGGTTTTAAAAAAACCGAGATGTAGGAAAAGTTCATTTGTTGTGGTACTGTCTCTCCCTTCAGGAAACCGTTATATAGTCTAGTCAAATAGGGTCCTAATACTTCATTAAATTCTTTATAATACGAGTAAGTGAAGCCGTCTAGTCCAGGGGCTTTATTTCTGGGGAGTGTTTTTATCGTGTTTTTTACCTCTGTTTTATTTCCCTATTGAGGTCCCGGTTCTGTTCGGGGTCTATCCTAGGGAGTCTGTTAGGTAGTTTTCTATGTGTTCCCCTATATGTGGGTCCCTCTCCTGTTGCAGGGCAATATTTGAGTATAGTGTACTAGAACTATTTCAGGGTCATATATTATCTCTCCTTTATTATTTCTAATTTTTTGTGGGGTTCCTTCCGATTTTTTTACTTTTAAAATTCTTGCTAAGAGTCGGTCTTTGTTCCCCTTGTCATAATATGTTCGTTTTGTGTATAGTAATGTGTGTTCCATATTTCCTATTGCTAATTGTTTCAGCCTTGTTCTTAGGCTTATTATATTTCGTAGCAATTTTAATGAGGGGTTTTGAGTCAGCTTATTTTCTGCGTTTTTTAATTCCCTTTGCAGTTCAATTTTAATTTGGTTCTGATTTTTCTTTTTTGTAGCTAGTAGGGATATGCATTGGCCTCTCATTACAGCCTTATGGGCCTCCCAGAGCACCCCTTCGGATGTCACTGTGTCCTGGTTTAGCTCAAAGTAGCTTCTCAACATTGTTTCTAAGTGGGTTTTAAAGATCCATCTCTTAATAAGCTTTCTTCTAGCCTCCATTGTCTTTGTGTACGTGATTTAATACCCAGTGCAAGTGTTAAAATTATTGGTGCGTGGTCTGACCATGTTATTGGTCCTATTTCTGATTTTTTTAAATTTTTCACTGTTTCTAAGTTGCCTAACCAGTAGTCTATTCTGGTGTGAACTAAATGTGGGTTGGAGTAATACGTGTATTCTTTCTTATTTGGGTGCTGGACTCTCTATAAGTCATATAATAAATTAAGTTTCGTGATTTGTCTAAATTTCTTAGCCGTTCTGGCTGTTTCCAGTGGTGTATCTGTGTGTCATGCCTTTAACCTATCCATATCTGGGCTCATTACCATATTGAAGTCCCCCCCAATTACTAAATATTCGTGCTGAGTGTTGCCTATTTTCTCAATTATTTTCGTGAAAAAAACAATTTGGTTTTTATTTGGAGCATACAAATTAACCAGTGTTATCTTTTGTGTTCCCAGCTTCCCTTTGGCTATTATATATCTACCCTCCTCATCGTGATCTAGTTTTTTTAGGTCAAACTGTACTCTGGGCCCCATTAAAATCGCCACTCCTGCTCTTTTGTTTGTTGATGCGGCCGTATATACTTTCGGATACAATTTCTCTACAAATGTAAATGTGCCCTTTTTATCCATATGTGTTTCTTGTATAAATAATAAATCTGCCCCCATTTCTTTAAATTCCTGATATGCCAATCTTCTTTTCCCTAGGGATTTCAACCCTTTAACATTTAGTAAGACTAATTTGTATTCCATTTTACCCATTGGTTATGCATTTTAAACATTTGGTAGTTACATACTTCTCTCTCACGTTTTGATCTCCAGATTATTTCGTTAGTACCTCCATGGAAAGACCCAGTGCATCTCTCTCTGGACTTTACTTGAGCGTCATGATCAGAAATGACAAAAAAACTAAAATAATACCAATCTTTCTACATACAACATATACATTCCTTATTCTTGTCTCTTTGATCAATTTATAATTATATTTATTTCCGCTGCTACAGCAGCGTTTAATTTCCCTTCGATGGGCGCTGTCGTCTCGTCCCCTAATCTGGCACGACACAAGAGCGTCCGTCTCGGGTGGGTTCACCATCAAAAGCAGGGTTGTTTATACCTCCGACCGTCTGTTACTTATAATTTTGTCCTAGCCTGTGTCTTAATGAAAGTTCGAGAAAGGGCCAGGAGAAGGGCCCCTGAAAAGGGAAGTACTAACCCATATACATTGCCTGTTTCAGAAAAAGCAGAAATGAAACAGAAATGGAAGATGTGGAAGCGGAAGGGGGGGGGG
>CM070037.1:67948693-67967527 GCA_036250615.1 Ptychadena robeensis
GGGGGGGTGGCCACTGTCTCCCTTCCATTTCAGATGCCCCCAGGGACTGAATTCCTCACAGAAACTGGTGGAGCGTATCCCGCGTCGTCGGGCCCAGGGACCGCTGGACTTCTTCCCGTGGCGGCTACCTCACGCGAGACGGCCTTACGCGGTGTTCCAGTATGGCATCTCTGCAGGTGAGCTCTACGACAGACGCCACACACAATCCTCACTCTCGGGCTATCCAGCTATTTTTCGGTCAGGGCAGTCGGGTTCTTCTGGGGGGTTGGGCACACGGGGCGTGCTGAGGAGGTGGTGGGGACCGGGGAGGAGAGTGTGTCTGCGGTTATGCTGCGGACCATGAATGCGTTGTTGGAGCGATTGAATGCAGGTGTGGTGGGGGGGTGGTTTTTATACCCTAACTGAACTGTAAACAGCTATAAAGCTTGTGTGAAATTCCCACTGGTTTGAACTGTTTAACCACTCAGTGTTAGTTTTAGAGTCTTATTATTTACTGAATGTACTTTTTTTAAGCAATATATCTTTATGACATGACAAATTTGTCATTCAGGAGCATGCAGGTCAGACAGGAAGAGGGAGAGCATACATACATACATACATACATACATACAGATAATTCAGTATTAGCTGTACTTTACTCCTGGAGCTGAGGGTATATGCATCAAACACCAGTGATAAATGTTCCACACTAAGAAAACCTACACTGCTGCAAACTATAAAGAATTGGATATTATTTCTCAAAAATTCTGTTTTAAATTCAAATGTATTACTCCAATGTTGACTTTCGCAAATGTGTATCCATACAGGAGCTTGCAGGTCAGACTGGTAGAGCACAACATCGCTGCCTCTGAGGGCACTGAGCAGTTCATCAGCTCAACTTCAACTCCAGAACCCTAGACAATGACATCATGGTGGCCTTTCTTGCCACCCTCAACTCCTATGTTAAGCCCATGCTTTCTGCGCTTCTGCCGGCCCTGCTATCTGATCTCTGGATGAGGCAGTGGAAGTCAACACAAATGTAACCTTATGTTATGGTATTATAGCAAATTGTTTAAAGTCTTACTTTTCTATTTTAGTGAACAGTTCATTTAACTATATAAGAAAATTTAATTGTTTAAATTATCAAGTTAAACAAACTAGAAACATGAAAGATATATGTGCTTAAGTTTTTGAAACAGCTGCACATTGTTAAATTTATTTTTACAGCTTAAATCTTTTTTCTATATCCAATTAAAATGTTCTGATACTGTTTATACTATAGACAGATTGTGAGATGTCTCTCAATTGAGAATGGTATATTTATTGCCAAAACAAGTGTAACTACAGGGTCTCAAAAGACAACTCGCAAAACTGGGTTTCTTCTCGGTATTATTCCCAGTAATGAAGTAGTCAACTAGTGATTAGAGATGGGCCGAACTGTTCGCCGGAGAACAGTTCGGCCGCGAACACGGCATGTTCGCCGTTCGCCTCGCCGGCGGACAGTACGGGTGTTCGACCCGTACTGTTCGCCGGCCAGAAGAAGGTCTAAATTCTTCCTCCGGCAGGATCACAACCTGTGTAATCCTGCCGGAGGAAGAATCTTTTCACTACAGAAGCCGGTCTTGTAGTGAGAAGACCGGCGGAAAAACCGGATGTGACGTCAGTGACGTCACATCCTGCGGCCGTAACCAGGAACTATGCGTTCCAGGTTGCGGTCCACGGACCGGATGTGACATCACTGACGTCACATCCGGTTTCTCCGTTTCAAATTCCCCGCCTAGAGGCGGGGAATTTGAATATGTCCGCGAACAGAGCGGACGGCGAACATCTTTGAAGTTCGACCCGCCCTGTTCGCGGACACCCCAGGGAGGGTTCGCGCCATCACTACTAGTGATGGTGAATTTCTTCAGAAGGGAAATAAATAAAATATGTTTTTCTATTTTTCAGTACATTTGGGACTTTATGTTCTTTTCTTCAGCTAACTACCCTTGCCTTTCACACGTTTGAGAACATTGCACTTTTCACATTGAGACCCCTGTAGTAGTAACCATGCTATTGAACTTGCATCATGCCTAAGTTCCTGCAGTGTCTGAATTCCCCCATCCTGACCTCTGCCCAGTGCAGCAATGCCTACACCAGAGAGGTCACCAACAACATGATCTGTGTTGGCTATTTGAAGGGTGTTAAGGATTCCTGCAAGGTAATTTGTAGAAATTATGTGACATTTTTGTACAAAATATAATTAATTTATATTTCAAATACATATGTAGCTTTCTACAGATTTTTTTCTAGTTTTTAGCAATCAGAGCAGTGGCAACACCAAGAGCAGACTCTCTGTTATATGCAGGATTTAACCTGCATCTTACCACTCTTTTGATGTGGTTGCTCCATTGATTTTTTTTTTAACATTTATGTAAGTACAACAAATGGTAGAAAGACATTTCTTGCTCAAACAATGTTAGAAAATCTGGAAGTAAATACAGAACTTATACTCTGCATTATAATATATTCCTGTATTTAAACATTAGGAATGTTTAAATGTAGGACAGGAGGACACAAGGCTGCATGCTGCCACTTTGAGAGAGAAAAACCTCTTGAATTTGAACCAGGCGACCTACCAGGAAACAAAATTCTGAAGGTAAGCACAGAAATAGAGGATTATTGAAATGTATGGTTGGCACTGAGATAGATGGACATGATGGAAGTAGAAGGGATAGGAAATTGGTAAAGAGGATTCGAAGGGCTAACAGTTCAAGATGAGGCACCTTAAAAAGGGAGGTTTTGTTTTTTGTTTTTTTTGTTTTATTTTGTTCTTTTGTGAAGAGGGGTCTGTAGTGAATATATGTCACTTAGATTACAACATTGAGAGTGATGGATGTTAGGGGATATAATAGTTTACAAACAAAGTTTTACACAATATAGAATTTCAACCCATTTAGGTTTACACTACAATATAATTCAAAGAAAATGGAGGCATTTTAAGGGAATACAAAATACACAGGCTATAAGACATAGTCAGCATTTGATAGGGGAAGGGTAGGGGTAAGTAGAAATGTTTTCACACTAAACAAACAAAGGAGTCCAATGAAAAAAGAGCACATAAAAGAGGAAAGAAATAGGTAGATTTATACATAGTATTAGGTACAGAGCCCCACCAATGCAGAGGTTGCTCAGGAATGGCAGCAGGCAGGTGTGAACGCATCTGCACGCACAGTAAGGAGAAGACTTTTGGAAGATGGCCTGGTGTCAAGAAGGGCAGCAAAGAAGCCACTTCTTTTCCAAAAAACATCAGGGACAGATTGATCTTCTGCAGAAAGTATGGTGAATGGACTGCTGAGGACTGGGGCAATGTCATATTCTCCGAAAAAGCCCCTTTCCGATTGTTTGGAGCATCTGGAAAAGGGCTTGTCCGGAGAAGAAAAGGTGAGCGCTACCATCAGTCCTGTGTCATGCCAATAGTGATGATCGTGAATATTTGGATTCCGAATATTAATCGTGAATATCGGCAATTCGGAAATTCGCGAAGATGGTGAATATATTGCCGAATATTCGCAATTCCGGATATTCAGTATTTTTTATCCATTACACATGCCTCTCAATGCAAGTGGACAAATGGGAAGGCTGCAACAAGAGCTTAGCAACACCATTCTGGTGATGTGAATATTGCGAAAATCGTCACTTTAAAAATTTGCATAAAAATTTGCACCATGTTAAACATATTGCGCGCGAAATTCGCAATAAAACCTGCCGATATTTGCAATTAAAAAAAAAACTGAATATATGCCGCTCATCATTACATGCCAACAATAAAGCATGTGTCATGCCAACAGTAAAAGCATCCTGAGACCATTCATGTGTGGGGTTGTTTCTCATTCAAGTGAGTGGGCTCACTCACAATTTTGCCCAAAAACACAGCCATGAATACAGAATGGAACCAAAACACCCTCCAACAGCAACTTCTTCCAACAACTAAACAACAGTTTGGTGAAGAACAATTAATTTTCCAGCACAAAAGAGAACCGTGCCATAAGGTAAAAGTGGTAACTAAGTGGCTCAGGGACCAATACCTTGAAATTTTAGGTCCATGGCCTGGAAACTCCCCAGATCTTTATCCCATTGAGAACTTGTGGTCATTTCTCAAGAGGCGGTGGACAAACAAAAACAACTAATTCTGACTCATTGTGTGTGTACTTACATGACCATGAAATATATGTACCTATATTGTATGTGTTAATTGTTATTGTAACAAAATAAAGGTGTCTTTTATGTTATATCTGCATAGTTTCAAGTGATTCCTGATAATACCTATAACATATTGTAGCGGCAGATATAACTGAGGGTCATCTACCACCACCTAGGAGGAAAAGGCTGAATGTTGACCACTGTCTAATGATACGTTGTGATATCCGGCCTTAATACACCAATAAGGAAATATATTGCTGTGGGCATAAGATAGAAATAGTTATAAGCAATCTCTCCCCTTTATCAGTCACTTCATTTATCTTTGGCTTTTTTAAGGCTACCATGAGTAGCTGAGAAGCTGAGGGAAGCTGAGAGGAGCAAACAGCATTGTCACATCATTACAAAATGCAGGAAATAATTGGTGTTTTTTGAGAGCATTGTAGCTCATAAACTAACGCTGCTATATAAAGAAGGAGACAATGTATGCTACCCTTAGTGTTTTTGCTTGAATATTCGAATTGCGAATATATTGGACGAATATCGGCTATTGGAGAATTTACAATTTTTGTGGATATTCGCAATCTCGAATATTCACGATATTATGCACCGGAACATGCATTGCAAATATATATTCATTTTGAAGGCAATTGCAATGTCAACATCATATTTAAGGCAAAAAAAACCCTCCCCCATTTTCTCATGTACATTATTAATATGTCCTATTTTTCAGTTCTGCAACACTATTGGATGGTTAAATGTGTAAATAGGCCAGTTTATCTGGCTATGAAGTCATATAACAAAGTCATACAAGAAGTTTTTTTTTCTATATTCGGGTCTCTGTTGATTGCAAATATTCTAATCGCAAATTTTTTTTCAGGCACTTTGAGAATTCCCTACTATCTCGAATATAGTGCTATATCTTCGTAATAGAGAATATTTAAGATTTTTTTTACAGTACCCAGAACTACTGTGCATTGAGATTGCAATATGCGCATGCAGAAGTGCAGATTTATGATAAGAAGATAGTAATGACTGGAGATCACAAATTCTGAAATAACAATGTTTGAGTGTCCCAGGAGGATGGTGACTAGCCTATTGTTTGGAACCAATTACTGTCTGACTGCATGTCTGAAAATAGTCTAATAAATGCCAATGTATGTATTAAAAATGGATCAGAAAGCATCTTTCCAAAGCAGTAACAAACAAAAAGCACATTGGAAAAAAACTGTTATAAATGTGCATTCAAAATAACATATTAGGAAAAAACAAATTGCAAAAGAAACAATAAAGTAATTTAAAAAAATTATATATTATTTAAAGAAAAATATTAATACATAGTAAAGGACAAGACAATACACAAAAGCAAAACAAATTATGTTATCATGTTGCAGTAATTATAAAAACAAAAAAAGAAACAGTGGCAAGTAGGCAGTTATGGAATCATGCGGCAACTTGTAGAAAAACAAGTTTGGGTTATTAAAAACAAGTTTTTAACAAAGCTGTATCATATAAATGCTGCATTTGTATATCATATTTGTAAATATTATAATAAAATGTGCAAGAAATAAATGTTTTGCTTCCTCTCCCATCCTGCACCAACATGCATTACATAGTATGGTCTATGTATTCAGCTTGGCCAGCAAGGTTTGTCCTTTGTCCACTTTATAGGCAGGATGGGGATGTAAAAAAACTTAGAAAGCACAAGCAGCCTGATAACTAGAAACAAACATTAACATATGTAATATAACACATGTTAAAATCATAAAAATGACACTAGGTTCATGTGATATATATTCGCAATCCATGCCCATAAGCATCCCAATGCGAATATTCGAAATTGCGAATATCCGCCGACATATTCGCGAAATTTGTGAATTCTCGAATAGCCATTAGAGTTTTTAACAAATTCGCAAATCTAATATTCAAGCTCAACACTATTGAGTATCCACCTTATGTACTTTCTTGTCATCTACAGTACTCATGTCAACATGTACCCCCTCCCAACCAATCCTGACCAGGCCCAATGACCCTTTAGGATAGGGGGCTACCTTCCGACACACTGTGAACCACTGTGTTGTGGATTTCTGCAGGTCAGAGATGTATGTGGAATCTGGGGACCTCTTCAAGAAGGCATTTGACTCTAGAAACAAACATTAGTGAAAAACACTTTTTTTAAATTACTGCATTTTTTAAACAAAGAGTCGCACTTAAAGATGCATCATTTTATGCAGCATGTATTTTTACCCGGTTTGGTAAAGTTCTGTATTTTGATTCTTTTTCAAATAAGAGGGGTTCAACACAACACAAATCTCACATACAAAGGACATATCTGGTCATACTGGGGGTGGTAGCGGTGTCTGACCAGGGGGTTGTGATGTCAGACAGGACTGACTGAGGTTCGCAGCATCTGAGGACGCTGGTTAACCTGAGAGAGGCAGTAATTCTGCTAGGAGGTGCATAATGACACAACCCTGCCCCTTCTTTATTAACCCCTTTTCTTTCCCGCTGGATGATGTCAGAGCAGCAGCATGGGCAGGTGAAAAAATAAATAAACATTTTTACAATGCACATGTTGCCGCCCCACACTGGTTAACCACCCAAGCCTAAACCTCCACTGACTGCATGTATGGAGGGTGTCCCTAACCAATGGAAAATATATTAGCAGCAGGGCAAGAACCACTAAATGGAATTTTAGGCACACCATAGCATACCACAAGCTGTGTCTATCTCAGCTTGATGGGGTGCACTTTGAATTGTTTAGGGATTATTCCCATGCTAAGAACATATTCATTGTGTGTATTTTCCGAACTTAGTGTAATGTTACATGGTGGTTACAAGAAATTATTGGACTTATCATATTGTACATTCTATTATTGCAAAACAATAGAGTGTATGAAAGTACTGTATATTTGGGACCAGAACTGAGTTCCACTTTGTAGATTCTGTGTCTCTTAATTCTGTGTCTTAAAGGGGTAACCAGAAATGATAGAGCACCATCATTGCACTTCCTCTTTGACAATGCTTCAATTTATGTTCGGGTGAAAACTATTGAGCTTGTTTACACAGGCCGTTTTTTAGCCCGGTACAGAAACAGTTAGTGCAACCACCCTAGCAAATGCAATAAGAGCCGTTTGCTGGTAAGTTTTTGGTTCTCAATAGGGTTATAAACCACCCGAGCACCCAGTTGAAAAACCTGTGTTTAAATCCAGCCCAAAGCTTTGGGTTTGCAGGGACACACCATAAAGAGGGTCAAATTCGTCACCACTACAAACAAAATAAAAGTGGAAACTTTAAAGAAATGTACATGAATGTAATTAACATGAACACATGATGTTGTTTGGTATTACTGGATTCTCAAGAAGCAGCTTATATGAATTACCTATAGTAGCAGTATTTGAACATTATTTTTCAAGAAGAAATAATACAATAATTATTATAGATGAAACTGTTATAACACACAGCTCCCCCTTCAGATAACACTAAGGAGTGACAATGAATCAGAATGATGCCATGCTTAGCTATAAGTTCTATGCTGGCAATTGCACTGACATTTCCAACTGTGTTCACTGATAGCACAGAAGTAGACTGCCGAGTCCTCAGCACTGGCCCGTGACAATGTCAGGGTAGAGTTAACTACATAAGTCCTTCTGAGAGTCCAAGACCTGAATCCATCATCCATTGTGCCGTTATCCCCTGGACCTGTTGAGTGAACCATAAGCTTCAGCCCTTGCTCTGACTTCTGCTGGTACCAGAACATTGCCATATAGCTGGACTGTGTGTGCTGGCATTTCAATTCTGCAGATTTTCCAGACTGCACTATGAAAAAAGTATCCTGGGTCACTTTAACCAACTGGGACCAACCTTGAAGAAAATATAGTAAAACAGTAATGATATAAAAAAGCAACTATACTGACACACACTTTAAAAGCAAAATGGTGATACATATAATAACTGAAAAACAAACAATAAGAAAACAAATCTGTTAAAATTGCAAAATAATAACAACATAACTTCTCAGTAACAATAATAAAAGCAATACACAAATATCACAGTATGAAAATAATAAAAAAGAATAGTTTTGTTATAATTATATATAATTCCTAATTACACACATAAGTGGGTAAAATAAACAATTATTTAGTATATTCTAAGCTGTTTTACAATATTTTAGGATTATTTGCAAAAAGAAAATCATTCTAGTGAATATTAATTATATATCACTGAGAAGCGAATATCTTCGACATGCTTTATACACCTTACTGCAGCTAGTATAGACTTACATGGAGTAATATGCAGCGGTAAAAGAACCCAGAGGCACTTTAACATTTTCCGTAAAAAGTCAGCTTTTCAAATTAGAAACCAAAATTGTGAGATCAATTACTTTGTCTGTTATTAATATGATGCTATGTACGTATTTTCCATCGTGATATAGCTTGTATCAACCTTTATGTACTTCCTGATCATAACCACAGTAGTCACATGTCTGCAATAGCTAGAAGCATAACCACTCGGAGTAACTTGTAAGTTTGCCTAATATTGCATATTTTACCTTCTGGTTGGCTAATTTAACCCATAAAGCCCAAACATAAATTATCATCATAAACTCAAATGGGCTCTAATCTGTTTTTATGGCACATTGTAAGGATTCTGTTGGTGACTAGGGATGGCCGTGTTAATCACTAGAGGCAAACATCAAGTGTAAATCCACAAGCACTGGAGTTCCGCACACCAGATAAAATCTTAGTTTCAGCTTTATTAAATCCAAAAGTTTTCAATGAAACATATGCGTACACAAAAATGCATCAAATCACCCTCAGGGGCTTAGCACGAACTCTCTGAAGTGTTTAATCCCCAAAGCTGGGAATTATTCATAGAGATGATTAACATGGAGGCAAAGTTTGACCTCTCACCCCACAGCTCCAGGGATATTGTGGAAAGAGAAGGATTACTGTGTTGGATTATACAACTGTGTAGGTAGGTATGTGTAATGTGTATGCGTATTAAGTTAAATAAACGTTTTTTTTCTGTCAGTGTCTTATTTCTAGGACTATGTTTCCATTCCTTAGGAATAGGTGAAAGGTCCAGGGGACCATGCAATGTGTGTGGGGGTTGAAATCTGTGAAATCCATTAGGATTACATGAGGGAGGTTGATCGTATTTTACAACTGCTGCACACAGATGGGCTTGTGTCCACTGCATCTTTTTCCACACCTTCACTGCATGCTGACCATGAGAAAAAAGATGTGGATAGAAACCATTCTATTGATTGAATGGGACAGGATCCACTACCATTGATTACCCACAACTCACATCGATTGCGTGGTGGACACATAACCTGACATGACCATGTTATTTAATACATGATGATAGGTGTAAAAAAATTTAAAATATTGAAACAATGCTAATGATTGAAAAATAAATTTTTACTATAAAAATAGATTTGTAAATATTTAAATTAACCATATTTGTCCATTTACACTTAAAACACTTGCCTTTACTTTACATTTATATTGCCTTATTTCTGTAAATTTGGGCCTGTATGTGAGATTCTGGCCAGAGTGTCTTGTCACCAAGTAGACAACAGGCTTGATAAATAACCATAAATAGGCCAGATGTTGCCTATGTCTGTACTAGATAATTGTTTTCAATGCTGTAAACATATTTCCTAAGCCTTGTGAAGGAAGTCTCATTAAAGGCTGCCATACACGCACTGAGCGGTGGACGATTTTTCCACCGACCAATGGGCGTGCAAGCTCGCGGATTAGTTTCAATGAAAACCGGCGTCTCCATTGAAGCTAACAGCCGGTACACAAAGGGTGCCCGCCGATGCTGTCAGCTCTGGAGAGACATCATCACGCTGCACTCCAGAGCTGATCTGAGCTGCTCTGTTGGTCCCCACTTGGTACGTGTGTGGGGGCCTTAAAGCAGTGACGTCTTCCTTCCCAAGTGTACCCAGCAGAAGAGGAGCCATCGGCCTTGGGGCGGCAAGTCAATAGAGGGGAGGAGTGGCAGCCTTAATTGATTACAAGGAAAGTTTTTTGACAGATTGTCTGTATGTTTTGTGCTTTGACTGTGAGTAACATTGAAATATACATTCAAGAGAGTATAATTGGGTTGAAATGTAAATTTTAGAGAGCACAAACATTTAATGATTTCCACAACATTTGTAATGAAGGTTGTGTGTCTGCATTCTGCATTCTCGCCCATGGCAGGCATCAGTCTAATGCTTCTTCTTTCACTGTTCAGCCACATGCTGGGGAGAAAATACAATCTGTAACGCTAATGAACTGCAATTAGAAAAGAAAATCTGCTGCCAGATAGACATGGTTGTGCTCTGCTGCCAGGCTACAAACCTCAGTACTAGATGTACACAGAAATAAATCATTTTATAGATGTAAACATACATGTTTATATGATAATATATATTTTGATTGTATTTTGCAGTTCAGTGTTAAGAATAGTTATGCTATTATCTATGTTAAGGATAGGGAAAATAAATATTAATTAAATTAATAATTGAGAATAAATTATATAGTATACACATCAAATATTCAGTATATGTATTTATTTGAATGAAGTCTTTCATTGTAGTAGCTCCCCCTGCAGGACTGTCTGTGAATAGTTTTGTATGTCATAAACGTAACACAATCTTTTAAAGATTAGCCGGTTTTATGCTGACAACTGATTTGCTCCCTGTGGCTGTGCCTACTCACTGCACAGAAATACACAGCAGAGTGTTGAGTGTCTGCTGCTTCGAGACTTAATGTAGAATTCAGGAGGTGAGGTCTGTTTAACATCCAAACTTTATATGGTGTTTCCATATCACCCAACTTGGCATCTGCTGAATACACCATAAGCTGCAAACCCGCTCCTGCTTTCTGCTGGTACCAATACATAGCATAGTTAGTACTGATATAATGTTTGCAAGGAAGTTCCACTGGATCTCCTGTTTTGACCACTAGGAGTTTGTTACCCTGGTCTACCTTCACTTCCTGGCAAAGACCTGTAAGAAAATAAAAAGTAATGTTTCTCTCCTTAACGGTTTTGCACCAAAATATAAACATTTTAACAAAACCCCAAAAAGGTATAAACAAAAAATTGCCGAAAAAGAATATGAAGCTAAGCTAAACACTACATTTGTTATTTAGATATAGGACATTTAGTCACTTATGCTTCCATAGATGATGCATTTTTTGCTCATTCATATTTCGTATTTTTTTAAACCTTCTATGCAAAACAGTTTGTTCATTTAAAAATGTCATAGCATTATCATAGTACCCCCAATTAGACCAATAAGAAAGAAAGAAAGAGTTAACAAAGCAGTATTCCAAACAATTAAACAGACTAATAACATTAAAATACATCAGTATTTAAAACACTAAAGCAAACAAAATAATTAAATTACAATCACAACATCACAATAAGAAAACACATTGCAAACAATAAAACAGTATTAGTAAATAAAAAACAATATAAATAATTGTTAGAAACAAAATGAAAATTAAAGTCAACATTAGTTAAAGTAAGTATATATATATATATATTTAACAATGTAATTTTAATAAAGCAGTATGAGAAAACCCCAAGCAGCGACAGATAAACAGCTATAAAGCTGCAGTGCTGGAACTTATAGTTATACAATGACAGCAACCAAACCCTTTATTGTGAGTGAGGATTTGACACTTACCTTGAAGAACATTTATTATTAAGATGAGTGAAAGCTCTATGAACATGTTGCTTGTTTTACATCTAGGTAAGAAGAAATCTGTTTATACCAATGCTGAATTGTTCTATTAGATCTGTATATGCTTGTCGTCTGCTGATCTCTCCATCTGTAACTTCTCATCCATGTAATGGACATCCTGTCCCCTCCCACATCAACATGAATCATCTGGTATAGTCTATACATGCAGACTAAAAAGTGACTAAAACGCCCTTAGTTAGCTGCAAACTGCACTGAAGTAAGTCAGAGGCTCACTTTAAATTTTAAACTTCAATAACGGCTATTCCACTGAAACACTGAAAAAACATGTCTTTATTCCCTAGATAAAAAAACTAGGTTATGTTTGGAACATCCATCATATTGTATTTTTTGTATATTGTGTATCTGAATAGCATGTACAGTACATTTTCACTATATATATATACTTTATATATATATGGATGCTGTACTGTCTCGACCTGTCTTCAGTGTCCTCCTTGTTCCAGAGGCCCCCCATGGGAAAGGCCTTCGGCCTGGGGCAACAGGAGCTCCTCATCTGGATGGAGTAAGATGCTGATTTCCCCTCAGGGTAGGGTAGTGCCCTGCTGGGCCCCCTTGGCAACTTTAGCCCTGATCAAGCTCAGGCACAGAGACTCCTTCCCAGGGACAGGCCATAGTGCATACCCTGTTTGTAACTGAACTTTCGTAAGATGCAGCCCCATCTCTGGGACCAGAGGTGGTGAACACTTGTATGTGTTTACCTCCATCAATCAGGCCTGTATGGTAGAGTGGCCAGACAGAAGCTACTTCATAGTAAAAAGAAAACTTTCAAAAGGCACTTGAAGGACTTTAATACTCCATCCAGTGATCTGTTTCTGATTGAGGGATAGATCTATCTAGTACTGGAGAAACATAAATGTAAAATGGCAGCCGGCGGTGTCTTTGTTAAGGGGGGGGGGGTTTCCTCCAGGAGGAAAAAATGTGTTATTGGCTGTACTGTCCTGACTGTGGGATGAGGGTTCAAACTTTGTCTCCATGTTAAGGTAAAGGGGTCGGGTAGAACACCCATAATGTTCGCTGGCCTTGTGAACTCTGAACATGCTATGTTCACCACGAACTGTCCACCAGACACACTTTTCGTCCATCACTACGTGTAGTACACATAATGTGGCAGCTTAAAATTCTAATTCAGTATTCTGAGTGAAATATAAACTTTCTATTTACAACACATAATACATAAAAATCTACAAATTAATAACCAAACAAATCTTTTAAAAACCTTAATTGAATATATATGTGCAATATGGCCCATGCCCTTTGACCATGCAGTCTACTATAGAATCATAGAATTACACTTTTCATATTGAGAAATCAAGCGGCTTTCACTTTCATGCTTCATCACATCTATAGCCCCAGAAAATGACTGATCATAGGTCATGTTATAATGAGAGCAAACAAAACCAGAATGAGCCTCCACGAGGTCTATCTAAACAGAAATGGATGGTGAAGGAAAACAAAGGACCCAAAACCCACCAACCGCTCACCCATGGGTTACTCTCAAAGGGTTGCTGGCACATGTAGTTCAATCACTGATTGCTGCCACATGTGCCATAGAACAGAGAGACACTGAGTTTTTCTATGAGGTAATAGATCTTTCTGGCCATAGGGATTTGGTGTCATGTTATAGGCTGAACAAAAATAATTTACCTATCACCTCTGATCTACTTTCTATTTTCTGCACCAGAAATGTTAACAGGGCAGATCGAAGGTTAAATAAAACAAATCCAGGGCGTCTCCACCCCTCCAGTATAAATCAGCCAAACTGACTGACTTACACAGTACTCCGCAGCTCCCTGTGTATGTAAGATCTGGCAGCATGAGTCCAGCTCTCCCATATACAGACAGAGTGCAATAAGAGCCACCACTGCTACTGCATTGTTTATCTCAGCAGGGCTCTGTTGACAGACATTGCAGAACAGATAAAACATCCACCCGTGCTTGGTGGGGGCAGCTTAAGGCCCCCACACACGTACCGAGTGGGGTCCAACAGAGCAGGAGAGATCAGCTCTGAAATGCAGCGTGATGGTGTCATCACGCTGCTTTCCAGAGCTGACTGCAATGGCCGTTGCCGGTCTTTATTGAAGTTAACAGCATTGGCCAGAAAATATCGGACCGCCTTCACACCACAAGATGCAGACATCCCCCAACAAAAGGGGGGAAAAGTGCATCTTATGTGCAAAAACAATACAGTAATTGTCCTGTAATCAACCTCCATACCATAGGAATCCATATTTCTATATCTGGGTTAGATATGAATTAACTATGAGTGTCAGTCATCCTAAGCATCATTTAGAGAGAAAAAAACGTTATAATTAATTAGATTCAGTTTTTCCTGCATGTCATTTCCGCATACAATGAGGTTTGGGCCTCATAACCTGAAGCCTACCCATGCCTCATTGTATTTGGCAGCCACACTGACCCCCACCCTGTGTCCTGTTCTTTGAAAAGGTCATGTAGAGCCATGAGCACAGGAGCTCTGAAACAAGGATTTGCTGCCAGGTCATCCATTGAGAGTTTTGATAACATTAGTAGAGATAATCGAATTTGTCTGATTACGTGAGATAATTGCATAGCCCCTGAACATGGTATCATCACCATTGCTGCAGATGTAGAGAAGGTTGTGGGAACATCACAAAATAAAATTGGCCTAGGATATATAGTTATGCAAAAAATGTTAAAAATCCAAAATTGAATATAATTTATTTGCAATGTTCAACCATTACCTAAATTATACCATATACTTGTAAATCCAGATTGGATGTTCTCTCTCATACCAAGGCAAGACCAGAAACTCAGCCTAGGTCACAATTCCCTTTTTGTTTGACTGCATATTGTCTGTTTTGTTTCCTGTAAAGATTTGTTTGCACCATTTTGCTTTTAATAGAAATATTTCTCTTGAAGAGGTTACAGTATATGCCAATTTGGAGATTAAGCATGCACTTTAATGTTATGGTACATTCCAGTTTTATCGTGACAGAGATAGACTTTTTAGAATTGCAGAAAAGTGCAACAGTGTGTACTCTCATTAGTAGCACTTGTTGGCAGTGGTTTGTGTGTTTGGTGGGATAACAGATCTGTTATCCCACCAAACACACAAACTACTCAGCCTGATGAGCCTATGATTGTCCATTGAGTTTCAGAGGTCTGTGGGCTTGGTAAGAAGTTGGCTCAGAATTTGTGTGTAAAATTATGTCATTATATCTATTTTTGTTATTGTTACATCACCAAGTCTTTACCTGTTATTTTTAGTTAAATACAAAGTCCCTGAACCGATACAATGATATTACCCATCTGTAGATAAAGATAAAGATAGTTATAGGAAAACATCAGAAGTAGAAGGATTGAAAGCAGTAGGTAGAACAACCCATAGACAATACCCCAATGACTGAACCTACCCTGTAATAATGGCTACTCGAATAGCTGGCTTGCATCAATACCAGTTATCTTTCCCAGTTCTTTTGTTTTGATAACAAGGACACAAATCAGGAGAACAGTGGAGAACCTCATCCATCCATCCTTTTATCATGTATGGGTTCATTAGCATCACACATGTGGAATATATGTTTAATAAAAGATTGATTCAATGATCTGAGGATGCATGTTCCTGCCACATCCTGTAATGCTGTGTGTATGATGCATCATTTCCGGTTTCTTTCTGAAGTCTCAGGTGATAGCTGAAGTCCAATCTGGTAATTTCTTAGTTTAGGGAATATTCTATATACGAGGACACATGGGGGACTGACAACTCACTATATAGATAACTTAGGTGAGCCTGATCACGTGTAAATGTACCTCTGTATTTGTCACTAGATTTAAACATTGTATACAAAAGTATAAATATAATGAATCAGGTTTACCTTTGAACATTGTTTGCCCTTAAAATACCCAATCCTAGTCTGTTTAGTGGGGGGGGGGGGGGGGCCCAATCCATCTCTACCTTCCATGTCTGTATATCTATAGAGATTGGTAGGTGTACAGTTGTGTATCTGCAGACAATTGTGAAGTTTAATGCATATTATAAGCTTTTAATGGACATGTGCTTATTACAGTCTGCAGCATCCAGTCACCTCTAAGACTGATTACACAAGGTAGGATTTCATTAAACTTTTTTATGTATATGTTGCAAAAATACAGAAAATTCCAAATGAATAAAGCAACACAAAATGACAGTTCACTTTTCTAGAAATACTGAGGGGTCTCAGAATGTCTTTGTTCATCAGATGTTTCTCTTGTACTGTGGAGAGGGATTCATGAAGATGTTCTACATCAAGGAATCCATCCTATTAATTATGGCCTCATTCATTTCCACATCCTGGGAAAGAGAAAATAAAGGAAGGTTAGTATACAACTATCTTGTGCACAAAATGGATTGCATTTGTAGAAATATACCTACCTTGTTCTAATATATCACCACATTCTAACCTGTATGAAAATAGTGTGCAGGGGAAAAGTGTGCTGGTTTACAAAGATTAAGATATATTAAGGTATAATGCATGTCATGTGTATTTTCAGAATCCTCTGTAACTAGTGCCGTTACCCATCATGCTAGTTTGGAAACTGCAGCCATTTCTTCTCATATGTTGCAATTATATTTCCAAAGTTCCATCATAAGATCTGGGAAAAAGAATCAAAAGGAAAAAGAAATTAGAAAAACCAAATAGAAACAGATGGTTTTTGATGTATGGCATACTTCTCTGATGTCTAAATGGACACAAATCTCTTCTGCCTCTGGTCAGGCATATAAAACCCTCGATTAGAAATGGTGTCTGCAGTTGTCATCAAAAGAAGAACATATCATTACCATATGTACACAAAATATCTTGACGACCATTGACAATGTTAATTAGACATGAGACTTAAGCGCATTACCAACAGATTTGGGACGTACCACAGGTGTTAAATTCTATGAGAATAAAACAGTTTCAGGGAGGGTTACAGTTTAGGAGATATTTCCCCAGAAAGGACAGAATCTGCATTAGTACACAGAATGGACAGCATGTAGATGAATAGGTAGGTGGAAAGACCAGATAGGGGTAGAGTTTAAGGAAGGCAGAGGAAACACAGAAGGAACTTGATTGTTCCAAATAATTTTCTACTTGAGGATGTATCCCAAATATCCAGATACAGCAAAGGTCAATGGGAGAGACCTCCCTGCATACCTGCAGTATGAGGGCAGCACAGATGATGGGACATGCCTATTAAGAGAATGTTTTTAAAAATTCAGTCAGCAGTGTATTTGATCTACTGCCCCCATTCCCAAGTTGAGCTTACCACTTGTGATGGCTTGTGTTTAAATGAAACCAATGCTCTACACTTTTCTAAAGAAATTGTCCTTAACAAAACAGACAATGTATGTGTACATCTAGGGTAATGAGCGTACCAGACAGCTGTACAAAGGTTTAAACGAGAACATACCTGTTCAAGTAATAGGAGAAATGCAGATTAGTATGTGACAGAAAATGCAATGAGAAAATGGTATAGACTACTACCCAAGGGGTAGCACCGATGAGAGGACATACCTGCTCAAAAAAGGAGTAGAAGTTTGAATTGGGCAACAGCAGAAGTATAAAAATCCAATCTTCAATTCATCTGGTTAATTGGTTCATGGTCATGTCCAAGAATCAGCACTTTAAATGAGAAGAAAGCCCTGCTTAGTACAACATGAGTCCTGATTACATGCATACCTGAACCTGGCCATTGGTGGGGTTATGTAACTGGACATGGGGGTCACAGACATACCATACACTGGCAGATACAGCCCCACAGACCAATGGCAGACAAGAGGTCAGAGCTGTTGAACAGAAGAGCAAAAACCTCAGATTATGTGATGAGAGATACAGATTGATATAGCAGTGGCAGGTACATAAGAACACACCATTTGTACATTGCTTGCAATTACCAATATGGATATACCTACCTACCAATATTCCTACCGAGAGTGGTCTAAACACATTCCAGCAGCAGAGCAGTACATTTGGTACTTACCATAGGCATGAGAACAAGGACACGGTGTACATCACGAGTTTCTGCAAATCCAAATTACATGGTCAAACCCCTAACCTGACCATGGGAGAGATTACATAGAAACAGCACCAGCAATTTATAATTGATTTACCCGATATGGAGAGTACATTTCAATAGTGATTGCACTAAAAACAAAAAATCCCATATAAGTACATAGCAGATAACAAGCAGACCACACACAGGTGGATGTGGCTACACAAATGGATGGATGATAGAATATTCCTGTTGAAATACACAAAAACAAAAAAAACAGCAGATGGCAGAACAATGGAGGTACAAACAGACAGACCACTTGTAGATTACATGCTGTCAGACATGAAACACAGGAACACAATACATTTCTACAGAGACTGGACTCACATCATATATTATTACATTTTAGGACAATATGCTCACCATGCACAGGATAAGGAACACGGATCAATGACATAAGACCTGTTGAGATAAGAATATAACAATTAAAGGATGGTAGGCAAAGACATTTCCTTTGGTCTGGTTTTTCCCAGCACACACATCAACACAGATGACCATGGTCTACAGTCCAGACAGAGAGCCCTGGAATCCCCCTTATATACCATACATCCAGTGTGGGGTTTCCCATACAGCCTCCAGGGGCAGGAAGTGCTAGTCTGTAAATCAGGCAGTTCCTAGTGAAAAATCACAGTGACACCTAGTGAGATTTCCCCAGAAAAGGTCAGAATCTGCATAGACTAGAGTTGAAGGCAGAGGAATTAACTTTATTGTGCCAAATTGTTTTCTACTGCTTGAGGATGTATTCCAAATATCCAGAGAAATCAGATACAGTAAAGGTCAATGGGAGAGACCATCAATCCAACTCAGCAGTAAGAGGGCAGCACAGATGATGGGACAGACCTATTAAAAAGAAA
>CM070037.1:67967569-67985942 GCA_036250615.1 Ptychadena robeensis
CCCCCCCCCCCCCCCATCCCAGGTTGAGCTTACCACTTGCAATGACCCCAATGCTCTATACTTTTCTACAGAAATTGTCCTAAACAAAACAGACAATGTAGGTGTACATCTAGGGTAACGTGTAAACCTTTTGTACAGCCGTGTGGTATGCTCAAGAGAATATATTTGTTTAAGAAATAGGAGAAATGCAGATAAGAATGTGGCAGAAGCAGTAGATTTGGTTACAAAAATCCCTTTTAGAATCAGCAGGTTGCAATAGGCGCACAACTGAAGCCAAATTACATTCAAAAGCAATAATTATTCATTAAGGAGACTTTAGAAATCCCAATTACATGTACAATAGTTGTACAAGCCATGGGGGATGGTACACGGAATCCGAATACACTGAATCAGAAACTAGTGTACAACATAGTGTACCAGAACAGTTAATACATTTGAATGGAGACTGGCCTAAAACAATCAGATCATACATATATTGTTACTTACCACAGTAACAGGCCTATCATACATGGGCTTCTAGGCAAACATGGTCAATGGCAGACACAAGAGGACATACCTGTTTAAAGAGGTTTAAAGAAACATGCAAATGCAATTAGCAATGCAGAGGTAAATTGCATGTCCAACATGTAACACAGGTATGCTTACTACATTTCAACTGGGATTTGTCTAAATAAAAAAAAAAATTATATATATTTGTACATATCATGTGGATAAGAGGACATTCCTGTTGAAAAGTTGAGAAATACAGTTGAAAGACAAGGCACCTCCCATCTCTTGCACCAGGGTGCACCCCCCGTACCAGGGTAAGTCAGGGGACAATAATGATCTCGCCCCTCTGTTGCCACGGACTTCCACCAGGCCTCCACTGGCATTTACCTCCATCTAGGCCAAGGGGTCCTCACCTGCAACAGTGGCTGAGTGGGTTTTCTTCCATTGAGCAGGAATATGCACACATCCCGCAATAAGGATCCAAGACACATCAGATTTGTAGCACAGTGCCAGTTACACTCCATGTACATCCTGGGAGCCATCTGGGAGCAGTATCTGCCGGTAACAGTCTTTCCCCTAGCCTTCCTCACCCAAGTGACTTCTCCTAGGCTAGGACTGACCTTGCCCCCAGCAAGAGGGAACAAGGGTGAGGCCTTCGTTACATATCAGTGCAGGCCTGCTCTTCGGATCCGCAGGCCTTCTCCCACTGGACCCAGTACACTTCTGCTCTCTTCTCTGCTGCTAAGAAGAACCTATTTGCATAAAGCACCAAACTTATATAACCTCTTATTCTCCTCCTAGATGGCTCACAAGATCATATCACATGTTCAGTTTCAGCCAGCACAGTCCTTTAATTGATACATCTCACTCCCAACTCCAGCAGGACACCTGCTCTGCCTGGCAACAGCTTAAATTACAGTACCCCCATACAGCACACTGCAGTCCAGGATGGTAGTCACAGACTACCACCTCCTACATGTAACCTGCAGGAACACTTTTACTGACATTTTCATGGGGACACAGTTAACCCCTTAATGACCATGGTACAGTACACTTATTCTTTAGTCTATATTCCTACACAGTTGAGGTGATAGTAGAACTGATCCTTTCAGCAGTGCAGTTACCTTGGTACTTACCATAAGCACGAGGACATTGTTTTGGTGGTGAGCCCTGGGCCTCTGCATGTTTGTTGAGAGTCCCAATCACATAGACAAACCCCTGAACATGTCTGCGGGAGAGATTACATACAGATCAGTTATAAATGATCTGCTAACTGACCTGAAACACAGAAATAGCTAAACCATTCAAAATAGTGATTAGTTTAAACAAAACCGATAACATTTGTGTATACATAGGTTAGCTAGCATACCACACAGGCAGATATGGCTGCACTATACCTGCTGAAAAAAGGTAGGGCAGATTAGACAATGGCAGAAGATTTGAGGGGTGCATTTAAACAGACCAACTAGAGATTGCTTGTGTGCATGTATAAGGAACACAGGACAGCTCACTACATTACAAAAGACTAATCACATCATATAGTGGCACATGTAGAGTAACAGGCTTACCATACTCTGGCTACAAGGCAGATATGGGCACACAGATGGAGGAGCCGAGATATACCTGAAATACAGAATAAGGGGACAGAAGAATGACAATAAGTCAGCAGTGAAGTAGATCTGGTTATATGGTAACAAAAACAAGGGACAAGAGATGAGCATTTAATTAGCAGTTAATTTTCAACAATTTTACCAAGATTGGTTAAAATAAAAAATAATCACAGAATATACAATGCAGTGGAATGAGAAAATGGTATAGGCTACTACCCATAGTGTAGCACTGATGAGAGGACATACCTGTTCAAAAAAAGGGAATAGAAAGCTCAAATTGGGCAACAGAAGCAGAAGTAGAAAAATCCAGTCTTCAATTGATCTAGTTGATTGGTTCATGGTCATGTCGAAGAATCGGCACTTCTAAGACAGTTAAAAACAATTAGCAAAAAGCAAGACCTGCTTAGTACATCATGTCAGTCCTGATTACATGCATACCTGAACCTTGTCATTGGTGGGATTATATAACTGGGACATGGCAGTCTCAGACATACCATACACTGGCAGATACAGCCCCACAGACCAATGGCAGACAAGAGGTCAGAGCTGTTAAATAGAGGAGAAAAACCTCAGGTTAGCCAATGGGAGATACAGATTCATATAGCAGTGGCAGGTACATACAAACAGACCATTTGTACATTGCTTGTAAGCACCAATATGAATATACCTACCTACCAATATTCCTACTGAGAGTGGCCTAAACAAGACAAGTCACATTTCAGTACATAGAAGGTAACAGGCATACCACACATGAGCAGAGATGGTCACACAGATGAAAATAAAAGGAGAGAGATACATAGAAGGTACCAAATGTACTGCTCAGCTAATAAAATGTGTTCTTACCATAGGCATGAGAACAAGGACATGTGTACATAGCAAGTTTCTGCAAAACCAAATTACATGGACAACCCCCTAACCTGACCATGGGAGAGATTACATAGAAACAGCAGCAGCAATTTAGAATTGATTTACCTGATATGGGACACCAATGGAGAGTACATTTCAATAGGGATTGCACAAAAACAAAAAATCCCATATAAGTACATAGCAGATAACAAGCAGACCACACAGGTGGATGTGGCTACACAAATGGATGGATGATAGAATATTCCTGTTGAAATACACAAAAACAAATCTGCAGATGGCAGAACAATGGAGGTACAAACAGACAGACCACTTGTAGATTACACGAGGTCACAGACATGAATCACAGAATACATTTCTACAGAGACTGGACTCACATCATATATTATTACATTTTAGCACAATATGCTCACCATGCACAGGATAAGCAACACAGATCAGTAACATGCAAAGACCTGTTGAGATAAGCATAGAACAATTAAAGGATGGTAGGCAAAGCCATTTCCTTCCCAGCACACACATCAACACAGGTGACCATGGTCTACCGTCCAGACAGGGAGCCCTGAAAACCCCCTTATATACCATACATCCAGTGTGGGGTTTCCCATACAGCCTCCAGGGGCAGGAAGTGCTTGTCTGTAAATTAACTCTATGGTAATAGGCATTTCCTAGTGGAAAATGACAGTGACACCTAGTGGATATTTTACATATTGCGTGAGATTCAAACTAGCTTTAGTAGCATGTGAAACTATTCTGTTACTGACCAGGGAAGCTGAGACATCTACCATGTCTCAACCGTGTAGTTGAACAGACCAATCGAAGTTCTGCAAATATCCGCTGTTCGCATGGAGGGCGAAATTCTCAAACCTTCAGGTCATATTTGTAGTCACTAGTGATGGCCAAAAAGTTTGCCTGGTGGACAGATTGCGGTGAACATAGCATATTCGCAGTTCGCAAGGCCGGCGAACATTATGGGTGTTCTACCCGCCCCTATACCTTAACATGGAGACAAAGTGTGACCCCTCTCCCCACAGTCAGGTGGGACAGTACAGCCAATAACACATTTCTCCTGGAGGACACCACCCCCCTGTCAGCTGGTGGGCATTTTACATTTATCCTGTGTCTCCAGTACCTAGATAGATAGGGAGAGCTGCTGATGATTGAGGGATAGCAGAGCTACTTTGCTATTATACTCCATCCAGTGATCTGTAACTATAGCTAAAGCCCCCCATACACCTTAAGATCGATCCATACAATCTCCATTAGATCTACCAACAACTGTGTAGTATAGTGGCCTCTCTGATAGAATACATAGTGATTGGAAGTATTAGAAAGTTCCTCATATTACATGGTTTTGGTAGAACAAAATTTGATTGTACAGAAATTGTATGGAAAGATTGTAAGGTGTATGGGGGGCTTAAGGTGTTCTGCAACAAGCTGTTCATCATTACTGAGCCACAAAAGTCCTTCTTTGGGGGTGGGGTATGCTGTATTATGGGACCTGTGCGTTGTGTTATAATCCTGAGCTGCGGTGTGCTGGTAGTTGTAGTTCACCATCGCAAACTAAAGGAGGACATCGCAGAGAGATCTGACTAAATGCTAACTTTTGGCAAAATCTGTAATCTAGATGTGATTTCCGGCCAAAAGCTGATGTTCGTCCATCACTAACTACACGGTTGAGACATGGTAGATGTTTCAGCTTCCCTGGTCAGTAACAGATGGTTTCACATGCTACTAAAGCTATTGCATGAATCTCAAGCAATATGAAAAATGTCTACTAGGTGTCACTGTTATTTTCCACTAGGAACTGCCTATTACCATAGAGTTGATTTACAGACAAGCACTTCCTGCCCCTGGAGGCTGTATGGGAAACCCCACACTGGATGTATGGTATATAAGGGGGATTCAAGGGCTCTCTGTCTGGACTGTAGACCATGGTTGTCTGTGTTCATGTGTGTGCTGTGAAAACCCAGACCAAAGGAAATGTCTTTGCCTACCATCCTTTAATTGTTCTATGCTTATCTCTTCAACAGGTCTTCACATGTTACTGATCTGTGTTGCTTATCCTGTGCATGGTGAGCATATTGTCCTAAAATGTAATAATATATGATGAGTCTAGTCTCTGTAGAAATGTATTCTGTGATTCATGTCTGTGACCGCATGAAATCTACAAGTGATCTGTCTGCTTTGTACCTCCATTGTTCTGCCATCTGCTGATTTATGTTTCTGTATTTCAACAGAATTATTCTATCATCTATCCATTTGTGTAGCCACATCCACCTGTGTGTGGTCTGCTTGTTATCTGCTATGTACTTATATGGGATTTTTTGTTTTTTTAGTGCAATCACTATTGAAATTTACTCTCCATTGGTGTCCCCTATCAGGTAAATCAATTCTGAATTGCTGGTGCTGTTTCTATGTAATCTCTCCCATGGTCATGTAATTCGGATTTGCAGCAACTTGCTATGTTCACCGTGTCCTTGTTCTCATGCCTATGGTAAGTACTAAATGTACTGCTCTGCTGTGGGAAAGCGTTATCACCCTATGTGTGTTTTTTTTTTTTTTTTTTTTTTCCCCAGCAGGTATTTCCTCTCATCTGACTGCCAGCCATATCTGTGTGACCATCTCTGCCCATGTGTGGTATGCCTGTTACCTTCTATGTACTGAAATGTGCCCTGTCTTGTTTAGGCCAATCTCTGTAGGAATGGTAGGTAGGTATATTCATATTGGTAATTGCAAGCAATGTACAAATGGTCTGTTCTTATGCATGGCTATATGAATCTGTATCTCCCATCACCTAATCTGAAGGGTTTCTCCTCTGTTCAACAGCTGACCTCTTGTCTGTGCAGCTGTATCTGCCAGTGTATGGTATGTCTGTGACCCCCATGTCTCGGTTACATAACACCACCAATGACCAGGTTCAGGTATGTATGTAATCAGGACTCACATGTTGTACTAAGCAGGGCATTCTACTAATTGTGTCTAATTGAAAGTGCTGATTCTTCGACATGACCATGAACCAAGCAACCAGATCAATTGAAGACTGGATTTTTATGCTTCTGCTGTTGCCCAATTTGAGCTTCTACTCCCAAAAAAAAAAAAAAAAAAAAAAAAGGGAACAGGTATGTCCTCTCATCGGTGCTACCCTATGGGTAGTAGCCTATACCATTTTCTCATTGCACTACATGTACTTGTGTATACTGTGATTTTGTTTTTTATTTTAACCAATCTTAGTAGAAGGCCAGCCTTGTTTCTGTTGTCCTGAAATCAGGGTCTGTGTATCTTGGAGATTACCATGTAACCAGATCTACTTCACTGCTGACTTGTCATTCTGTGCCCTATTTTGTATTTCCCTAATTTCTCTTACAGGTATATCTCCGCTCCTCCATCTGTTTGCCTATATCTGCCTTGTAGCCAGAGTATGGTAAGCCTGTTACTCTATATGTGCCAATATATGATGTGATTTAGTCTTTTGTAATGTAGCAAGCTGCCCTGTGTTCCTCATAAATGCACACAAGCAATCTCTAGTAGTTGGTCTGTTCCAATGTATCCCCCCCCCCCCCATGTCTAATCTGCCCTACCTTCTTTTCAGCATGTAAAGTGCAGCCATATCTGCCTGTGCGGTATGCTAGCTAACCTAAATATACAAAAATATGTTATGTTATCCTCATCTGCATTTCTCATCTTTTCCACAGGTATGTCCTCTCATCTGACTGAAATATCTATGCAGCTATCCCTGTGAGTTCCATGTGTGGTATGCATGCAACATGATATGTATAATTTTTTTTCAGACAAATACCAGTTGAAATGTAGTAAGCATCCCTTTATGACATGTTGGACACATGCAATTTAACTCTGCATTGCTAATTAAATTTTCATGTTTCTTTAAACATCTTTTAGCAGGTATGTTCTCCTGTGTCTGCTATTGACTGTATTTCCCTGGAAGTTGTATGATTTATGATCATGTATAAGCCTGTGGTAAGTAACAATATATGATCTGAATGTTTGAGGCCAGTCTCCATACAAATGCATTTACTGTCCTGGTTCTCTGTTGTACACTACTACTCTACCAGTGGTCTGATCCAATGTACCCCTACCCATGGCTTGTAAAACTATTCTACATGTAATTGGGATTGATAAAGTCTCATAAATGCATAGTTATTGCTTTGAATGTAATTTTGGCTTCAGCTGTGCGCCTATTGCAACCTGCTGATTCTATGTGATTTTGGTTACCAATTCTACTGCTTCTGCTACATTCTAATCTGCATTTCTCCTATCTCTTCAACAGATATATTCTCTTGTGTAAACCTTTTGTACAGCTGTGTGGTACAATCATTACCCTAGATGTACACATTATCAGTTTTGTTTAGGACAATTTCTGTAGAAAAGTATAGAGCATTGGGGTTTCATTTGGTGAACACAAGCCATTACAAGTGGTAAGCTCAACTTGGTAATTGGGGGAAGTAGATCAAATACACTGCTGACTGAATTTCTATTTTTTTCTTAATAGGTATGTCCCATCATCTGTGATGCCCTCTTACTGCTGAGTTGGATTGATGATCTCTCCCATTAACTTTTGCTGTATCTTGAATATCCAGTAAAATCAGATACATCCTCAAGTAGTAGAAAACTGTTTAACACAATCAAGTGTAAACTGTAACCCTCTCCTAAATCTGTTTTTAGTCTCATAGAATTTTGCACCTGTGCTACATCCCAAATCTGTTGGTAATAAGCTAAAGCCTAATGAATTAACCTTGTCAATGGTGATTAAGTAAAGAAATTTTGTACATATGGTAATATGTTCTACTTTTAGATGACCACTGTAGACCTTTCTAATCGAGTGTTGTATATGCCTGACCAGAAGCAGAAGATATTTGTGTCCATTTAGACATCATAGAGAAGTATGCCATACATCAGAAAAGGTTTCAATTTGTTTTGTGAATTGATCTTTTTCCTTTTGATTCTTGTTCTCAGATATTATGATGTAACTTTGGAAATATAATTGCAACACATGAAAAGAAATGGCTGGAGTTTCCCTAACTACCATGATGGATAACTGCACTAGTTACAGAGAATTCTGAAAATACACATGGCATGCATTATACTTTGGGTATCTTAATATTTGTAAACCAGCGCATGTTCCCCTGCACAATATTTTCATACAGGTTAGGATGTTATATATTAGAACAAGGTTAGTGCAAGTGCTTGAGTAAATCTTGCCCTATGTTTATCTAACCTTATGAGCCATTTCCTCCATTTTGTTCACAAGATGGTTATACACTAACCTTCCCTTAACTTTTCTTTCCCAGTATGTGGAAATGAATGAGGCCATTTCAAACCTACATCAAGCAATCCATCCTAACAATGTATTCATGAATAGCTCTACATAGTCCAAGAGAAACATCTGATGAACAAAGACATTCTGAGACCCCTCAGTATTTAGAAAAGTGAACTGTCATTTTGTGTTGTGTAGTCATTTGGATTTTTCTGTATTTTTTGCACCATACAGGGAGTATAGAATTATTAGGCAAGTGGTATTTTGGAGGAATAATTTTATTATTGAACCATGTTCTCAATGAACCCAAAAAAACTCATTAATATCAAAGCTGAATATTTTTGTATTTCTTCAGTTTTTGTTTTTTTTTTAGTTTTAGTATTAACGCCTGTGTTAAGGGGATAACTTCTTATCTCGCTGTGTGCAGTCGGGGGTGACTATGTACTAGCCTTCTACATCTCGTACTTACGGAGCCCGAAATGGGGTCGCAAGAGACGCTGGGAATACCACGACAGCAGCCCGGTCGATAGCAGCTAAAAGAAACCGTGTGTTGTGTGCCTCAGTGATAATTTTCGAACTTTAAACACCAAAAACGTAACTAAGCACCTGCATCTGTATATAGGACACTATTCTCATCATCGCTTCGCTTCGCCTCCTCCCTCCCTCTCGCTTCCTCCCCCTCCTCCCCCCCCTATTCCCCCTCTTTCCCTTCTTTCCTTTTCTACTCTCCCCCGACTGCCGCCCCCTTCCCCCTCCCTCCCCTGTCCCACCCTTTCGCGAGTCTTCTCCCGCCACCCTCTCAACACCACCCACACCCACACAAAGATCAGCCATTGCCGCCACTTCATAAAGCCCCCCCGCGCCAGCCTCTCAGCTAGAAATAAGTCCTCAACCTCTTCTTGGCACTTAGACCACATCACACAAAAAAAGCTTCCATCCAGTGTAGGATTCTGGAGTCTGGTCGTGTTTGTGATTCTGATTCACACCGTGGAACTACGATCAACATTATGGTCGTGGCATCCCCAAAACTCCAAACCCACATGACTAGCCGCTCCGGCAAATAAACCCGTCGTTCCTTTGTCTATTTGCCTCACCAAGGGCTACTTGGGACAAACTGTGTGTTCATATCCCTAATTGGTATATACTGCTTTCTTAATCCGCACACTGTGCACGTCCGAGATTTGCCCTCCTTGCTAAACTTGGTTAATCAACCAACACTTTGATGATGGAGGACCACACAGGTTCTCAATGGGTTCAGATAGGTCGAAAAGCAGAGCCAGCCCATTCATTACGTTTTTTTTTCCCTACTCTTTACTTTAATATACACTTTCGTTCTCTTTCTTTTCTTCGTTCTTGTATTTCTTATCCTTCCTTTTTTCTTCTTTTTCGTCTCCTTCTCGTTATTCCATCTTGTTCCAGCCACTTTTCTTGAGCTTTTGAGTTACTAGTACCTTGGGGACGCGTGTGATGAGCCTTGTCCTGAAGAAAAATCCGTTTTTCTTAGGATGAGACTTTTCCTGTACCACGTGCTGTGATCTGAGTATGCACAACACTTGTGCTTTGGGGCAATCCAGTGAGTATGCAGCTGAATATGGCCAAAAAATGGTGGCACAGTGGCAATTTGGGCAGCTGCACGCTTGACTTTTCTCAGTTGGCAGGCAGGTATTTTGCGCCTGTGTGTGTTCCAAGCACGTTCTGCGACCCTGTTGACTATTTTGAAGAATGAAACGCTTGATTGTCGCCTGATCACGCTTCAGAAGCTTTGCAATTTTAGAGTGCTTGCAGCCTCTGCAAGATATCTCACTTTTTTGACTTTTCTAAGCCTGTCAAGTCCTTCTTTTGACCCATTTTGCCAACGGAAAGGAAGGCTAATTTATGACACTACTATAGGGTGTGATGTATTAGAACCACACACCCTTTCTCATTACAAGATGCACACACACTAATATGCTTATTGGTTAGTAGGCTTTCGAGCCTATACAGCTGGAGTAAGACCACATGCATAAGAGGATGATGTGGTCAAAATACTCATTTGCCTAATAATTCTGCACTCCCTGTATACATTAAAACAAAAAAAAGTTTAATGATATCCTGCCTTGTGTAATCTGTTTTTACAAGAGGTGACTGGATGCTGCAGACTGTAATTAGTGCACTTCTATCAAAAGCTTAGAATATGCATTAAACTTCACAATTGGTAGGTGTACAGTTGTGTATCTGCAGACAATCTCTACAGATAATATAAAGACATGGAATGTAGAAATGAATTGGCCAATCCACCACATATCTCCCCCCCCCCCCCCCCCCCCTAAACAGAATAGGATTGGGAATTTTAAGGGCAAAAAATGTTCAACGGTAAGTCTGATTCATTATATTTATACTTTTGTATACAATGTTTAAAACGAGTGATGTTAACGATGTAAACGAGTTGTATTAAACTTGGCAGTCCC
This sequence comes from Ptychadena robeensis, assembly GCA_036250615.1. Taxonomy (NCBI): domain Eukaryota; kingdom Metazoa; phylum Chordata; class Amphibia; order Anura; family Ptychadenidae; genus Ptychadena; species Ptychadena robeensis. Next base: position 67,978,255 of record CM070037.1, read on the forward strand.
TCATGTGTCCTTGTATACAGTATATTGTCCCTTTTCATGGATAGAATATTCAGTAAAAAAATTCAATAAATAAGAAATTACCAGAAAGATTGGACTTCAGCTATCACCTGACATTTCAGAAAGAAACTAGGAAACTGGGAATGATGCTTCATACACACAACATTATAGGATGTGTGGCAGGAACATGCATCCTCCGCTAGCAAGCCAGCTATTCCTGGAGTAGCCATTATTACAGGGCACGTTCAGTCATTGGGGTGTTGTCTATGTGCTGTTCTACCTACTGCTTGGGATCCTTCTACTTCTGATGTTTTCCCATGCCCAGCTTTATCTACAGATGGGCAATATCATTGTATCTGTTCAGAGACTTTACCTGTTATTTTTAGTTAAACACAAAGACTTGGTGATATAACAATAATAAAAATATATAATGAAGTGTAAAATTATATCATTATATCTATTTTCCCAATTACAAACTTCAGCTGCTGCTATAGGGAACCATTAGCTAGGGCAGTGTTCTGTGTAATCTACAGTCTTCACTGAATATCCATCCATCCATGGGGAATATCCATCTCCCCCAGTGTCCTCCACACTGACCATCACCACCAGTGTCCGCCATACTGACCATCTCCCCCAGTGTCCTCCACACTGTCCATCTCCCCCAGTGTCCTCCACACTGACCATCACCACCAGTGTCCTCCATAAAATTAAAATTCACCTTTTAAGCTGTAGGCAACGTGGAAAGCAGATCTTCACAGGTTGTTTCAGGTGGAATTCACACAGGCATTTACCAACCATGTTGTTTAGTGCTCTCCAGCTCCCCTCTGATGTTCAAATCTCATGAACTATCATTGTAGAAATCCTTTGTGTGGATTTATTGCGTGAAAAAAAATTTCTTGGGAGTTTTGCCATGGATTCCCCTCTGTCATGTCATTGTCCAGGTTTAATAACTTTTCCAACACTATTGTGGCCAGAAAGGGTCCCTTTGTTTTTTTAATGTTCGCCTGCCCATTGAAGTCTATGGGGTTCGCCGGGTTCGCGTTCGCGAACATCAAATTCCGGGTTCCCGCCATCACTACCTGCCAACAAGTGCTACTAATGAGAGTACACACTGTTGCTCTTTGCTGCAATTCTAAAAAGTCTATCGCTCTGTCACGATTTAACAGGAATGTACCAGAACTTTAAATCACATGCTTAATCTCCAAATTGGCAAGTACTGTAACCTCTTCAAGAGATTTTAAAAGGAAAATGGTGCATACAAATATTTACAGAAAACAAAACACAGACCATATACAGTCAAATAAAAAAGGGTATTGTGACCTAGGGTGAGTTTTGCCTTGTATATCCAGATTGGATGTTCTCTCTCATACCAAGTATACAGTATAATTTGGGTAATGGTTAGCGATGGTTAAACATTGCAAATTATATTCCATTTTTATTTTTGCATAACTATATATCCTAAGCCAATTTTATTTTGTGTGATGTTCCCACACCGTTCTCTACATCTGCAGCAATTGTGATGATGCCATGTTCAGGGGCTTTTCCCAGAATCTCACATAATCAAACAAATTTGACCATCTCTACTAACATTATTACAACTTTCAATTAATGAACTAGCAGCAAATCCTTGTTTCAGAGCTCATGGCCCTACATGGCCTATTTAACAGGACACAGGGTTGGGATCAGTTGCCAAGTACAATGAGGCTCACCAAAACTGCTCCCAAACTTCATATTATACCTGCAGTCATTTGCACAAAGAAAACCTGAATCCAATCAATCAAAACTCAGAATGCCAATTGTTCTAAACCACAAGCCCCAGACTAACTATTTCTCAGGTTCCACAGGTCTCAGTGAGGTGGTTCTTTTTCTCTGATGCTTACGATGACCTGGTTTCACTGACACTAATAGCTAATTCATATCCAACCCAGATATAGAAATATGGATGGTTCGTGGATTCCTATGGTATTATTACAGACAATTGCCGTATAGTGATGAGCGGCATAGGAAATATTTGAATTCGCGATATTTCACAAATCTACTAATATTCGATTCTACATTCGTGAATAGTCGCACCACAATTACCATCAAAATGAATGGTCACATGGCTATTTATTTTTGCATTGCAAATATATATTCGCAATCCATGCCCATAAGCATTCCAATATTAGAAATTGTGAATACACACCACCATATTCGCAAAATTTGTGAATTCTCGAATAGCCAATATTCGCCGAATATATTCGCAATTCGAATATTCAAACTTAACACTATTTTTGCACCATAAGAGGCAGACGTCCCTTAACAATGGGGGAAAAAGTGCAAGGGCGGTCATGCCTTTGCTCTTAGTTGGTCCCACCAAGCATGGGTGGATGTTCTATCTGTTCTGCAATGTCTGCAGAAGCAGAGGCAGCGGTGGCTCTCTTATCGCACTGTCTGTATATGGGAGAGCTGGAGCTGCCAGATCTCACATACACAGAGAACCTCGGAGTACTGTGTAAATCAGTCATGGATGGGCGGTTTTCCTTCACCATCAATTTCTGTTTAGATGGACCTCGTGGAGGCTCATTCTGGTTTTGTCTGCTCTCATTATAACATAACCTATGATCAGTCATTTTCTGGGGCTATAGATGTGATGAAGCATGAAAGTGAAAGCCTCTTTTCTCAATATGAAAATTGTAATTCTATTATTCTATAGTAGACTGCACAAGACTGCATGGCAAAAAGGGCATGGGCCATATTGCGCACATATATTCAATTAGGGGTTTTAAAAGAATTGTTTGGTTTATAAATGTGTAGATTTTTTATGTATTATGTGATGTTAATAGAAAGTTGTTTTTTTCACTCAGAATACTGAATTTGAATGTTAAGCTGCCACAATATGTTTACTACACGTAGTGATAGCCGTAAAATTTGCCTTTTTTCAGTTTTGCAGTTTCGCAGTTCACACAGCCAGCAAACTTTATGGGTGTTCTACCCGCCTCTTTTACCCTAACATGGAGACAAAGTTTGACCCCTTACCCCACAATCAGGTGGGACAATACAGTTCATAATTGCTGCTCCACATAATTCTTTTTCTGGAGGTGGGATATGCTGTATTATGGGATATGTATGTATTATGGGACCTGTGCGTTGTGTTATAATCCTGAGCTGAGGTGTGCTGGTAGTTGCAGTTCACCATCACAAACTAAAGCAGAACATTGCAGAGATCTGACTAAATGTGATGTGTTGCATAAGCTTCTGTCAGGCTGGCAGTCCACTCCAGCTAACTTTTGGCAAAATCTGTAATCTAGATGTGATTTCCGGCCATTAGACAAGAAAAAAAAGCATTTTAAAAAAATCCAAATTTTTTGGAGGAAGTTTAGCCTTTGATTCCCAACTGGCATGACACTGTCCAGGTGATTGCATAATTTTGCAACTTTTTTTATCGAAATGCGATTTTTTTACAGAAATTACGAAAATTCTCCCAGTCGAATATCTGAGCTCCATTGACTTGAATGCATTGCCCATATTTGATCGCATTGTGATTTTTAGATCACGATCCATGTCCACAAACGCAGATATTAAGAATTACAAATATCAAATCAAATCATTGCGGGTATTTGTGAAATTTGAATATTGCCTAGTCCCTCATCACTAGCCTTTATGTGATAAATACATTTTGAAGAATCAACAGGGAAATAGAGAAAGCCCAAAACCCAGCTCTGCTTTTCTCTCTCTAAAGTACTCATTACTGTGGCCATCACCACCTATTTTTCATGCATAGTATTTTTCTTCTACTTCTTCAGGAGAACAGTACTTACTTTCTGCAGTTACTCTGATAGTGACTATTAGCCTGCATATTACAGTGGGCTGAAGCTAACCAAACCATTTCCAGCTATTAGGAAAACCTTTTTCGTCATATGTCACCTCAATGTTGATCCATTATGTCAGTGGCCACCTATAACATTAAAGTTAGTTGTAACCTGTAAGCTACAAAAAGAAAAAATCATAATAATAATTAGCTATTTGTGCTATAAACAACATTATATGTAGAAAACATAAGCAGATGATGGTATAACGCGCTGCTCCCCCTCCAGGTTACAATTATAGCTGACGCTGAGTTTATTCCAATGATGCAATGCTGAGCTATAAGTTCTATGCTGGCAATTGCACTGACATTTCTAACTGTGTTGACTGACAGCACAGAAGTAGACTGCCGAGTCCTCAGCAATGGCCTGTGATACTGTCAGTGTAGAGTTAAGTACATAATTCCTGCTGAGAGTCCAGGAGCTAAACCCATCTTCCATTGTGCCATTATCACCAGCATTTGTTGAGTAAACCATAAGCTTCAGCCCTTGCTCTGACTTCTGCTGGTACCAGAACATTGCGATATAGCTGGACTGTGTGTGCTGGCATTTCAATTCTGCAGGTTTTCCAGACTGCACTATGAGAAATTTTTCTTGGGTCACTTTCACCAATTGGGACATACCTGGGACAAGATAGAATAAAATTTTTAACAAACAAAAATGTTCACAACCTCACAAAACATAAAACAATTTAAAAATATTAATACAAGTATTAAAACACCACTAATAAAAAACAATATAATCATATTAACATCAATGATACAATTTATGATTACACTTCTTTATCTGTTATATAATAATTTAGTATAAAACAGACTGACATTTCGTAGATTACTTCTTTTTTTAAACATTTATATAAACTTTTTCTGGGACATGAATATCTTCTATAGGTCTGATAAAAGTTACTGTAGCTATAATTCAGTCTTACATGGAAGGATATAGAGCAGTAAATGAATCCAGATCCCCTTTAACATTTTACTTAAAAAAAACAAAGATACAGAAAAAAGCACAATCAGTGTGAAAAAAAGGAAACATAAATGTTTGTATGAATTTGATGCAATTTTTTTTTCTAGTTGTATAAAATGTCTATTTCCTGTATGCAGTTCCTGTCCCCGCCTACAGTAGTCCTTTGTCACTGAAGTAGGTAGAACTACAAAGCCTGGCTGTATGAAATGTGTATTTGTGTTTCCCTGAATATGTCTCTGTTATCGTTTATTTTCGAAGGCCATAGAACACAAAGAAGATGAATCCACAGTTGTTCATACTATGTTGGTGTTGCATTGGTAGATGTAGGAGATGATAAGGATGTTACGTTATCTGTTAATAACAGTAAATTTAGGTAGAATGATAATGATCTTTATACCTCTTTGTAATGTTCACTGCACTTAACTGCCCCTATCATCCATCTATGAAAACAATGCCTAATGCATTAAGCTCCCCATACATGTTCCGATTTTATTTGTACGAATTTTGCCCGATCGACCAGCGTGGTCGGTCAGGGTGATCGATCGATAGAATAATCAGATCTGAAATTATGTACCGGTTGGGACCACTTCGGGCCTGTCCGTAAAATTTGGTTGATCTGCTGTTAATAAAATCAGGCCTATGGATCGGTGATAATTTGAATTCAGATTTTTCGCACCAACCAATCAACCATAACATTTTAAGTGACCCGATCGGACGAAAAATCTGTCTGGAGAAAAATTGGAACGTGTATGGTGGGCTTTAGTGTAGAATAGAATCAGTGGCAGTTTAGGCATGGGCAACCTAGGCTGTTGACCAGGGCGGCATCATGCGGGGGTGCCCAGCCAGGGAGAGAGAAGGAGTAAAGGAGACTCACAATATCCCCCCATCTCACTCCCGAGGAGTGGAGATGCTTTCCCGGAGGAGGGCTGCTCATGAGGTGAGACTCTGGGGGGAAGGCGGCCGTCAGAGGGGGTGCCCTGGGCGCTGATTTCCCTTGGACCACCCCTGTATAGGATGCTGTATAGGATGATGTGATATCATTTCCACTGCAGTTCATGATGAAATGCCCCAATATTTCTCCCTTAAATAAGTTTGAAACAACAAGTGCAAGAAATTCGAAACATAGAGACACAAGTATTATCATTAGTAATATAGTGTTTTAAGGTGTACAATTAATTAAGTTCATAGTCAATATATTGGGGGCTTTAAAGGTGTAACAATGTATTAATTTAACATGAAATTTTTTTTTTATTAATACATTTACTTTGAACTTACAAAAAAACTTCATGTGCTATAACAGTGGTCCTCAACCTTTTTAGATCTGCAACCCAGTAGATGACATCACAAAATGTCACTTCCCGTATTTGGAATGTGGAAATGCTGGTGCGGAGTGTCACTTCCGCATTCCAAATAGTAGAACTGACTCATTTACTACACTGTCTGCACAAAAATAGCCTGCAGAGTCCTTCGCTTTTACTTTTTAGATCTTCTGATGTTCTTTTTCCCATCCATAGATATGCAGTCAGTCCCCACAGGATTAAATTGGAACTTTATAGTTTCAACTGTTGAAAGTGCTACCAAGGAAATGAAGATAATGCCAGAAGGCTAAAGACTCCAATTGTTGGGAAGGGTGTAGTGTTCACGTTCAATTATCCATCGAATCATAATCAAGTCCTAAAACAAGCATGATACACCGCACAACCTCCTGTCTTTCAACCCATAACAGCTTCTTAACATCTAAATTCATAAACTACCACAAAACCTAAATTCATAAACTACATAAAAATGTTAATTTCTTCTTACCTCTGAGCTGTAGCAATGGTTCAAAGTCATATCAATATCCTAAAGAAATATTTTTACAAGCTTTCATGGTAGTCATCCAGGGGTTAATTAACTGCAGTAAGGTGTATGGCCACTGGAGGCTTCCAGATATGTTGTTTTAAATATGAAAAACACAGCTCCATAGGCTTGTAAATGATGTATGTATGATGTATGTGATGATGTGACTCATTTCCATACTTGCATATTGAAGATTTAAATATTTTTTATATGAATTTATTTAAATATTTATTGGGAATATTGGTACTTCGAGAATTCATAAAGATCTTGAATATAGTGCTATATCTTCATAATAGTGAATATTCCAGATTTTTTTCGGACGTTTTTACTGCTTTCACAATATGCGCATGTAGAAGGGCAATGAAGATAATAATGACTGCAGATCAAGAATGATCAAATTTACAAATTCATTGTGAATATTAGATGACAAATAAGCCATATTTTGTGAATATGAATATTGCCTATACTGCTCATCCCAATTCTATACCTCTACGGTTTTTGAAAAAAGAGATTAAGTGCGACCAATGAAATCCAGGATTAGCTCATTACAGGGAAAGGGTTTTTTTTTAAACAGATTGTCCTGACATGATATATTCATAAAAAGTAGGCCTTAACACTTCACTTACTGAATGCTTACCTTTTCCTACACTCTGATCCTCAAGACCAGTGGTGAGCAACTGAGGTGATATGGAGGGCCACAAGTGCAGCCCTCTGCATCACTAAAGGGCCGCACATAACATCGATCCAGACCCTCCCCTTATCGACATATCTAAGCAGGAGGTGGACCAGATGCCGACAGGCAGTCAAACCTCGACAGCACTCCCCCCCCTCCTGCCCCTGGGTGCAGCGCTCATATGTAGACCTGGTTTCCCTAATCAATTGACAATTGACAATTTTATATGAAGCAATTAGTTGTTTTATTTCCCTTCTTGAGAAATATACACATGCGATTGACTAGTAGGGCACGAGGGATGTAGTTGGTTTTGGTCGGTTGGGAAGCCTGGCTGTCGGAGCAGATCTGGGAGGCATCCCTCATTATTT
>CM070037.1:67992008-68025164 GCA_036250615.1 Ptychadena robeensis
AACATGCGATGTTCGCCGCGGATAGTTCGCCGGCGAACAGTTCGGGCCATCACTACTGATCATTTAATTATCACTGCTGGTTGTCTTTTTTGTTCAGTGTCATTAGAACTAGAGGGGTTAAATAATTTTTTATAATAAAAAGAACTTGTGAGAATGTAATTGCACACATCAGACAAAGACCACAACGGATAATTCATTCTAAGAATCCAGACCAAGCAGGTGTATCCTCCCTTATTTCTTATGGAAACGATGTGCCTCCTACAGGTCATTTACGTATTTTTAGTTACGTTTTTATTACTAATTCCAATTAAAAAATTCTATAGTTAAAGTTTTGTGCTGGCTTCAGCTTAACCTTTTGTGGCTGTGCAAGCTAGATGCACAGAAATACATGGCAGAATCTTCAGTTGTTGATGCGTTCCGACCTAATACAGAATGTGTAGCATTTTGTCGCTGCATTTTCCAGGTCTTCTGAAACTTCTCCTCCTCTGAAGAATCTCCAGCAGCAAGTGATGTTGCCATGAGCTCCAGCCTCATCCCCTGTCTCTGTTGGTACCAGAACATATTGTAAGTGCCAGACGTGTCACTTTGTTGGCACCTGAGACTGATAGGTGACCCCACCTCGTTTGTAATCAAGTTTTCAAACTGATTTATAGTCACCTCACACTTACCTAGGAAAAAGGAAAAACATTTGTAGAACATGGAATGTTCTATGGTAGGTGTCTCCCCAAATCCCCAAAGATTTATCTTTTATCATTTATCATTCTTACATGACAGAAAGGTAGATATGAAAAAGGCTATAAGTGGTCTGGTGAGTTCTTTGCCCATACTGGTATTCTGCTTAGCAATGGTGTTCTCAGGGACATCATAGTAGTGTAATCATAGTAGATCACACCCCTTCCTTCCCTTTTCTCTTCTGTTCTTATCACTTTTCCTATATATCAGCTAAAACAGCCAACATCTTACAGTTTTTAAATCACTTCATATAGTTTCAGCTGGGCTGCCTGTACTATTTTTTCATTTCTTTATATGTCTTATTTTTTTCTCCAAATTAGTTTTAAATTAAAGTATGTTTTTGCCCATAAACAAAAAAATTTTACTTATTTTTTTTTACTTATTTTTTTGATTTTCAGAGAGAAATGCACTATAACTAGCATCTACAACATTTGCTGCCATCCTTCCTGATGTTGACAGAATACACTTCCCTAGTTATTGAACTCAATTAACTCAACTAAATGATTAAAATACACAGAACATGAACCATGCATGTTATGACTGTTGAGTCTTTTGGTTTACTGTAGATTATTTACTTATAAATTATAAGACACACTAAAAATAAACAGAGAACGGTTCGGCTTTAACCACTACTAGAGGAGCAATCTTCCCTAACTATTTCCTTGCCTCCATGTCTGCCTAGTCGGCTATTGAATCGTGTCACCATCCATGAGTGAATAATCTTTTGGCCATGGATGCTTGGTTGTGTCCTTGATCTACACACACATCTACTGCAAAAATATGGTAATTTTCTACCAAAAGCAGATCTTTGAAAGAAAGCTTTTTCAATTCATCCTAAAGCCCCCCATACACCACATACAATTACCATGCAATTTCTGTACAACCAACTTTTCTTCTACCAAAACCATGTAATATGAGGACCTTTCTACACCTTCCAATCACTATGTATTCTATCAGGGAGGTCACTATACTACATAGTTGTTGGTAGGTCTCATGGAAATTGTATGGAGGAATCTGAAGGTGTATGGGGGGCTTTATGTATTAAAGCAAATGTATGAAATGTAATGTTAAAAGAGAATGTCATCCAGCACTTGAAAGTGGAAAATATCAATGGTAGCCTCCTTGTTTCATGAAAGCTCCTCTTTAAAATGACTCTTAAACCAACCTAAAGCCCCCCATACACCACATACAATTACCATGCAATTTCTGTACAATCAACTTTTCTATTACCAAAACCATGTAATATGAGGACCTTTCTACACCTTCCAATCACTATGTATTCTATCAGGGAGGTCACTATACTACATAGTTGTTGGTAGATCTGATGGAAATTGTATGGAGGAATCTCAAGGTGTATGGGGGGCTTTAGATCGTCAGCTAAGCTCATCAAGGGGAAATCTCAACCGGAGGTACCTTTTTGATATTTACCTATTAATGTATATATTTGAGATATGTTATAAAGTTGTTACTTATTTTTATCTCATGTGTGGATGTTAACTCCAAGTTCCCCTAACCACGTCATGTCCCCTTGGCTGGCCACCCTTTTGTGTTTTCAGTTGAGATCCTCTTGATGAATTTTTGGGGATAGTGGCTTGTCCTTTATTACTATTGTAGTGTTTATTTGTATGCTAGAACAGTGTATCTTTAATAGATGGCTTAACGTTAACCATATAAACCATCAAAAGGAACGCAGATGTCAATACCTGGCGTTTAGTGCAAAGTGCAAGATTGGTTTCAGTCTCTGTGCATACTAGAAGCACAGAAATATACAGCTTGATCCTCTTTAGTTGCAGATTTCAGCTGGAGTTGAGATGTGTGAACATCATCCCTTGTCAGGTTCCAAGTTTGCTTGTACGCCTCTTCCATTGTATAATCTTTAGCTCCAGTTGACCACACCATCAGCTTCAATCCTTCCCCAGGCTTCTGCTGGTACCAGAACATGTTATAGTAATTGGTTTCACTCTGATAACAAGGCATTTCCACAGGAAATCTTGAATATACTATTATTAACTCATTTTCTTGCTTGACCACCACTGCCCAGCTCTGACCTGTGGAAAGGAAGAGGTGTAAATTAAAGGTAGGGTTTTTACATTCTTTGTGTCAAAATTTTTAACTTCTTCTGATCAACACATATTTTTTTTAAAAATTTTTTTACAATATTCTGGGTACACAGTTATGTTACAACCCTATTTTTTAACAAATATAATTCTAGGAGTATGCTCTGTGAATGGCATCTCACCATTAATGATAAGCATAGGAAATATTCAAATTCATGTTATTTTGCAAATAATTCTAGTAATATTCCATTTGATATTCGTAAATACGAAATTCGTGTGTATGGCCACCCATTGTGATAATACAATCGCATTGTTACTATCTGCAACATTAATGGTCACATGTCGTATATACTACTGCACTGCAATTATATTATTGCAATGCATTGCCATAAGCATCGCCATATTCACCAATTCTCAAATAGCTGATATTCATAAAAAATATTTGCAATTTGAATATTTAAGCTCAACACTACTCACCATCTGTTTTGAGGTCCTATCTCGCTACAATGACCGACATTCAAAGCAGTAAACAAATATATATATTAATTAACTAAACCTTCTAAAGAGTTTACTTACATAAAAAACAGAACAAAAATAGTGAAAGCTGCCAAAGTATCATCATTAAAAGAGCCGCTACACTATAGCAATGTACAATGTATATGTCACGTCTTATGTTGTAGAGTGAAGGTAATGACAGCAATGTTTGTGCTATGCTTCCGATTCTCAGTTCCTTCATTTAAAGTGGTAGATGGTCATCTGACTTGTGTTTAACCACAACCTGTTTTTTTCTGCTGGCAAGTTCTTGCTTCTTTTTTATTAGCTTACTTTGTTAAGGCCCCCATAAAGCTTACAATCTTACCATACAATTTCTGTACAATCAACTTTTGTTCTACCAAAACCATATAATATGAGGATCTTTTCTAATCCTTCCAATCACTATGTATTCTATCAGGGAGGACCCGGCACTACATAGTTGTTGGTAGATCTAATGGAAATTGTATGGAGTGATCTAAAGGTGTATGGGGGGCTTTACTGTATTTAATCTTGATGTTTCAATGGCTATAGACAGTTTTTTTAGTTTTGTTTTGCTCGGATCCAAAATTTTGGATCTCTTTGAGACACTTATTGCATGTTTAGTTTATATTATCTTGGGCTGTAATGTGCTCCCAAAATCCTATGAAGATAGGTCCATTTAACCAAAGAGCCCTGATTTTAAGAACCTCTGCATGGGCCATGTTACCACTGAGCTATTTAAGATCTACACCTTATCTTGTCATTTTTAACCTAATTCCAAAGGATATAATTTAGGACAGTCAGAACAAATGTGTGTGTGTACCTCACCCAGTGTCATCCATGGCCTCTTATTCCTTGCCCTGGTGTCATTAAAAAAGAAAACAAGGAAAATATGGCAAATAATAAAAATAATAAAAGTGTATCTTGTCTTTTGAATATTAAAAAAGGCTTTCAGCTTTGACTACATAGCATATGGTAATCAGCAGGATGGAAGGTGCAAGAATTTTGGGTTGCAATGATGTGCTGAGATATTAAGCACAATATGAGTCTTCCATTTCAAAATATTTTCTCATATAGTAACATAAAGTCTTTTAGATCTAGGGCAATGCTTAAAGTGGATGTATACTTAGTAAAGTAAAAGTAAAAAAAAATATATGTTAAACTGTTTCCTGGAATCATGAGAAATTCCATATATATCTGCCAAGCTTCCAGGGGTTCATTTAATGCAATTTCATGAGTGACCACTGGGGTAGCCATATAAAAGTTTTCAATCGGAAAAACATCTATAAGTATTTTTCATTTCACTTTCCCGTCTGCCAATACTCTCAGGTTTCCACACCACACGGCCCTGCGTCGTCAAAGAGAAAAAAGAGAGTGGTGACTGTAAGGGACATTCTGATTTTACTCATTACAGGTGATCTGTTTGGTTGTGCTGTTTTAGTCCCAATCCCAGCAAGTACAAAGTGAGTGATCGCTCTGCTTCAAACTGGTGTCTAGCAAATGCTTTAAAACCTTTACATCTATAAAAAAAAAGACATGATGAACGTAGATTTATTAACTAACACACTCGCAGCAAACTACTCTGTATTTTTTTTCCAACTTTTTATTTTTGTATATAAACATCAGATAAGTAACCGTGCAACAAAATCAGGATAATACAAACAATTACCAGAGGCAACTGTTCTACATCTAAAATAATACAGAAAAACAAAGAATGGATGTTTCTCATACATACCGCTTGATCAACAAAATTGCATGTAATTAACAATTGAAAACAGGACTGAGATAGTATTGTATAATTTTGTATTTATATAACATAGTAAAGAGAAAAAGAAGGTGGGGTGGGGGGGATTTTTTAAATCGAATGCTCCCAACCTAAATCAGGCCAGAAATTGGCCCTGAAATCGATCGGCTAAATTACGGACATGCCCATAATTTTTAAGTCGATCTCATTACTTTGGATGGGGACTGATCACTATACAAAGGGTGTGTGGGCGATTCTCGGAATGGCCGGCCTTGAATGATGAGGTCATGTGGGGTTGATCTGCAGAGAAGTCACCATGGAATCTAAACGTCTTTTCTGAGCTTTAGACATATTTATCAGACCCCTGTCAGATCCTCTATCCTCATGATATCATTTACCCAAAAACATAAACATACACTGTGGAATGCTGTACATTGGGATCTGCCATGCGGCTTCAATTCAGTGGAAAGATGAAGCATCTGTCTGCCCTCCACCAGCTCCTTCAATAGGATTACATTTTTGTTTTATTAGTTTGGAGGGGTCACATAGGCAGAACTTCCAGTCTGAGATATATGAAAAGATTCCAGATAAGTGTGGTTGGGTGTAATGACCCAGTGGACATCATAGTCACAGCTGTGGGAAAGCGTACCCTGACATTGTTTGTCCAGAGAACCCAGACTGGGCATGGTCATGGCTAGAGATGGTCGAATTTTTTGAATTGCTAACTTTGAGCTGATTTCAAAGCCCCTGAAAATGGTATCTTCACCGAAATTGCTGGAGATGTAGAGAAGGGTTGGAGTACATTTGAAAAAATAAATTTTGCTCTAGCTCATGTAGTTTTTGCATAAATTAAGTTCAAAATTAAAGTCGAAATTCCGATTTTCGAAATTTTTACTTGACTTTGAACTTAATTTGTGAAAAAACGATTTATGATAGAGACATACTTTCTTTTTTCTAGTGTTCCCCCAACCCTTCTCTACATGCCCATGATATCATGCTCAGGGGCTTTGCAATTAAGTCAAAACCGGCAAAATGGTCGAATTTTTGAAAAAAAATCGACCATCTCTAGTCATGGCTAGTGTTGGCCGAACATCAGCTTTGGCTGTTCGCGAACAGGCAAATCAAACTTCTGCAAATACCCACCATTTGCATGTTCGTGGCGAACCTCTATTGACTTTAATTGAGGGCGAACTTCTCAAACCTTCAGGTCATTATTTGTAGCCAATATAACAATAAAAAAAGTCAAAAGGGTGCAATCACCTGGACAGTGTCATGCCAAATGGGGATCAATTGCTAAACGACTCCACCAAAATACGTATTTTTTAAAACGCTGTTTTCTTCAGGTCTAATGGCCAGAAAAAGACATCTAGATTACAGATTTTGCCAAAAGTTACCCAACAATACCTTCTGCAGCGCATCACATTTAGTCAGATCTCTCTGCAATGCATAAAACCGCATACCCCAGCCCCAGAGAAGGACTTTTGTGGCACAGTAATAATGAACTACATAGCTACCGATCACTGGATGGAGTATAATAGCAAAGTAGCTAAGCCATCTCTCAATCAGCAGCAGCTCTCACTATCTATCTAGTACTAAAGGCACATGATGAATGCAAAATGGCCACCGGGCTGCTGTTTTATAAGGGGAGGTGTCCTCCAGGAGGGAAAAATGTGTTATTGGCTGTACTGTCCAACCTGACTGTTGGGTGAGGGGTTGCACTTTGTCTCCATGTTAAGGTATAGGGGGTGGGTCGAACACCCATAATGTTTGCTGGCCTTGCGAACTGCGAACATGCTATGTTTTCCACAAACTGTCAACTGGGCAAACTTTTCGGCCATCACTAGTCATGGCATTTAGCCATATCCACATTTTATATGTATAAGCAGTGCAATACATCAGGTCACTAGTGATGAGCAGCATAGGCAATATTCAAATTAGAATAATAATAGTCACATTGAGAAAATCTTCTAAATGAATGGTCACATGCTATGTTTATGTTTAATAAATTTATTTTAAGAGATGATAGAGTTGTAAAATAAGATTCAACAGAGAATGTTTACCGGCATACATTGCGCATATTTTTGCACTTTGCCAATGTATTTGCTTAATATGTACAGTGCTCGTACTGGCTAAGATCACATAATGAAGAAGAAAGGCTGTAAAGCTGGTTGGTGAATCTTTGCAAATAATTGCGAACAGCTACGATGTAAGGTGACTCAGGTGGTTAGCACTCTGACCATACAGCACCAGAGTCCTAGGTTCAAATCCCGGCCTGGACACTATCTGCAAGGAGTTTGCATGTTCTCCCTGTGTCTGGGTGGGTTTTCTCTGGGTACTCCGGTTTCCTCCCACACTCCAAAGACATGCAGTAGGTTAATGGGCTTCCCAAAAATAAAGATTCTCCTATGTTAGTTACATGTGACCTATGTGTTAGGGACATTAGATTGTGAGCTCCTCTGAGAGACAGTTAGTGGTATGACTATATATACTCTGTAAAGCACTGCATAATATGTCGGTGCTATATATGTACAAAATAATAATAATATGTGAATTTGACTATACCATATGCTGCTCAACACTAGATGCGACCACTACGGTTTAGCCTCGTTTAGCAAAACATATTGGAGTCTCACCCTTAAGGGTCCTTTTTTTACATATTAAATCACTTTGAGTGCTTTCCCCCTCATACTCTATTGAATATATATAAATATATATTTATGTTTCATCATATTCATATGGTGATATTCAGGCTTAGAGCTGAATGTACTATACAGTGAAGGACAAATATGAATAAAATATGATCAGAGCTTTGTACTTGGAATGATGGCAGCCCTAGTGGCAGGAAAGATATGTAGACGTATGGCACTCATTTATGGCTGGCATTCAGTGCCAGGTGCAGCTTTGGTTTTAGTGTCTGTGTAAACTGGCTGAACAGAAATACACAGCTTGGTCCTCTTTAGTTGCTTCTTTCAGAATCAACTGAGAATTGTGAGTGTCATTTCTTTTCATATCCCATGCATTCCCATAATCTGTTGCCTTCGAAATATCATTAACTCCATTTGATGAGACCATCAGCTTTAGACCTTCGCCTGACTTCTGCTGGTACCAGAGCATGGAGAAATAGGTGGAGTCACTCTGATAACATGGAATTTCTGCAGGATCCCTTACATTCACTACTAGCAGCCTTTTTTTTTGTCTGACCTCCACAGCCCAACTCTGACCTGTTAAAGGAAACAAAGCAAACTTTAAGGTAAGGCTCATTTTGTCGAATATAACCATATATGAAATCTTTTATGATATACATTTACCACATCAGGAAGGAAGGAAGCAACATTTGCATGTTATTAGGGATACAAAGGGTCAATGCAACAATGTTGAAGTCCCTGCAATACATTATTTAATTAGTTATTGTGAAGTAACAATGAACATTTGGCCTCTCATTAAAGGAAGAGAATACAATACAAAAAATAACACTCTATCCAAAAAAACTCTACAAAGTACAAATAAACACATTAAACGTGAAGTTAAACTTACGTAGAAACCAGTAGAAGATGAATAGGTGGCCCAACCATTTCCCCATTACTAAATTCTGCCAACACAATTAAATGACTAATGATGAGGATGATGAGAACACCTTATGCTTCATTCCGATTGTAATCTTGCTTGTATAAAACTTCAAAACTCCTACCTCCTAATATTGCGTCCATCATTTCGCCTTTTCTCTTAAAATGTTCATATGCAGTCATATGTCAGAAAATATCTTATGGCACATATGGAGGTCATAGCGTACAGGCAAGGCGACATTTTTGCTGTAAACAATATAAAAATTCTGGAAATGTTATTGTAGATGTAGATGACTTGGGCAGGGATGAGCTGAGGAGATGCAAATGTGGATTTAAATGTGGATACAAAGGTATGGCCATAGCTTTATTAAAATTGAGCATTCAAAAAACTTTGGAAACTTTTACCCAAGGTCGACTAAGGTGTCCCACTTCTACACACCTTGACAACCAGTACCAGCCACTAGCCCTCCACCTACCAGCTCAGTGGGCACGCATTGGCTCCTTTTCCAATAGTTTAACTTTCAACTGAACTTGAAATAACCTAAGGGTCATTGACCCTGCAAGAGCCCAATGTAACGTAATACCTAGTGCCTGCCGTACCACCAGCAGGTCACCCCATAAAGCTGCACTCTGAAACCAGATATGCATGTTTGAGGCAGATTTCAGGCAGTTCATCAAAATGGGCCCAAAATAGCTAGAAAAGACAGAATCAATGGAGATATGGATGGAGAAAAAAAGCAATCACATTTAAAAAAATATGAAGTTATAAAGACACATAAGAGTGGCATTCATGTGACCAATATAATAAATAATTAGTGGACCACTCAAAGTGTTCAAAGTGGACCACTCTTACAACGAAAAGGCTACAGATATTCAAGGAGAGAATGACCACTACCAGGTTCCTTATGTTTTTCCAGTTTTACCTTCTGCATTTCATCCTCTCTTTCTGAAAGCCAAATATGTAAAATTGAAAGGTGATCTGGTAGGATAGGCACATTTAACTTTTTGGTCAGAACACCAGGAATATAATTAGTAAATTACACATATACAATGTTTCTTTTTATTGTGTAAAGGTTAGGTAAAGGGTTCTTTGGGAGGTTCAGAATGCATTAGAGGTATTTCTTTATTTCTTACGGAACAAAGAGTCTTTTACATTTGTCTACAACCAGCCCTTAGGAATTAATTCAACGGTCCTGTCGTAGTATAAATGATAGTATAAAGTACTTAAATAATTATGGAGTGTGTGCTCCCCCTGCTGATATAATTGGATTCTACCTTCCTATTAGTATATGTAGCTTTATGCCTGATGTTTCATCTGCTCTGTGTGGCTGTGCACTACTGGCTGCACAGAAATATACTGCAGAGTCACCGACCTCTGGGTTGGATATTTTAAGGGAGTATTCCAAGATGCTCGGTCTCTCTGTAGCCCACTTATCCTTATTGTCTTTATCTTCTATGTCATTACTGTCCTTTCCTGTGGAATAAGTTAAAAGCTTTAACCCTTGTCCTTTCTTCTGCTGGTACCAGAGCATGGTTAGGTAAGTGTTTTCATTGTGCTGACAGAGAATGACCACCTCTTTTCCTGTATATACCTCTATCATAGGTTTCTGAGTTATTTCAGCTGCCCAACATACACCTGTGGAAATGCGAAAGCAAAAAAAGGTCATCATATAATTATCGAAAAATTACTTTGACAAAGTTTAAATTTAGGATCAGTAATACACAAACTTCTAGATTGTTTTTAAAACACCCTGAATAAAAAAGAAAATATTGTATTTCTCTATTACAATATCATTGTAAATATAAGAATATGAATTAATTGTGAAGTAATGCACCCTGCATTAAGCCCCCCATACACCTTACAATCTTACCATACAATTTCTGTACAATCAACTTTTCTTCTACCAAAACCATGTAATATGAGGAACTTTCTAAAACTTTGAGTCACTATATATTCTATCAGGGAGGACCCGGTACTACATAGTTGTTGGTAGATCTAAAGGAAATTGTATGGAGTGATCTAAAGGTGTATAGGGGGCTTTACACAGCATGTCAAATTACATAGGCCTGGTTATCCAAATTTGCAAGATAATGTTGGCCTTCCAAACGTGCAGCTGCAACCACCAGCTAATTAATCCCATCAGAGCTAGTCATAACTTACTGTCTATACTGAAACATTTGCGGAGTCAGGCAGACAGGGTTACTGATCATGACTTTCTAGCTTTCTTTACCAATTCAAAGGCAAAAGTGACTGGAAGGAGGATAAGCAATAGTGTTGAGGTTAAACATTTGAATTGTGAATACATTAAACGTATATCGGCTATTCGAAAATTCACAAATATTAATATTCGCGATATTATGCATTGGGAAGACTACACATTTATATTTGCAATGCAAAAATAAATACAGCATTCATTTTTAAGCTAATCGCGATGCAATTATTATTGTGAATATTCACAAATATCGAATTTTGGTAGAATTACTTGCGAATTCTAATATTGCCTATGCCGCTCATCCCTAATAAGCAATACTGCCAAATAGTTCTTAGGACTGGAAAACAATTTGAACCTGTCCAATGTATGGGGGTCACATGCCTATTACGTACATTCCTACTATCATTGCCAACATTTAAAATATAAAATATCCCAATACAGTATACTGCAATTAGATTTTCTAACTTAATGAAATCATACAAAGAAAAAATCTTCGGACCAGGAAGAGTTTACCTGCACTGTGGAAACTTTTTTCTATTTTTGTCTCCAGTTTTTTATGAGTTGCATAGAGTGTTCACTTTGAAAGTAAATATTGCATTCTGCAATACCTGTGCAGGTGAATTCAAGCAAATTGGATTTGTGTCTTGCACGTGATTGGCTAAATCTTCTAATCCTTTAAAAAATCCTTTAACAAATCAAGCCAGTGAGTATTTAATGGTATGTATGAATGACACAGCATCCTGTACAAGTATAATGTGTGTGATTTATTTTATAGCTAAAGAAAATCGATGGCTAGGGTGGCTCAAATGAATATGACCTCAAAGATCTGGTGCACCAATGTTAACCGTCTATCTGCACCTCAATAGTTAAATGTCTTTTTTAGTTGAATGGGAACAGTAAACATAGGACAATAGTTAGACAACTAGGAGGGACATGGAGGGTATTAGATAGGTGGCTGCTCAATATAGAGACTAGAAATATCTGTTTGGATTTGCAGAAAATTGTAATAAAGTATACACATTAAGCTTCTTGTTCTTCTGACATGGATATACTTGCAGCTTCTTATACATCCTCTGTCTACAACTGTCTCACTGTGGATGCTGCTGGCACAGTAATAGACTGTACTATCTTCCAATGAGACCTGTGATATAGTCAGGATACTCTTCATAGGACCATCTGCTTCCATAGTGATTTCTTTAAAACCATTCTCGTACTCTGGCTTCTCTGTTTTGTAGGCATAGCCAATTAAAACCAGTCCTTTCCCCTTTTCTTGCCGATACCAGTATTTATAGTTGAAGCTGGAGTCCATGTGGGTACAGTTGAATGAGATTTTATTCTTTAGATAAGCCAAATGTAGATTAGGATTCTGAATAACATCTACAGACAGACCCACTGACAGAGAGCAGAAATCAGACAATATGTTGATTAAAATATTGTTAACCAGTTATTAAAGCTTAGAACTGCCACTATTAGGACTAGCAAGCATACAGTAGGTTCATGCAAAAAATTATGTAGTAAGATGAATAGCTCACAAGCTTCCTAAAAACCAATACAGATAGCTATTTTTCAAATAATAATAAAGAGGTGGCAATATTCAGGCAAAGTAAGGTGAGGCAAAGTTTATTCATGTAAACATTTTTTAGTAACTTGTGGTGTTTTGGGAAATTGTGACCAAGTTAACAAAATTAATTGGAGCTGCTGGGAGGACCAAATAAAGTTCTGCTTGGTGGTGTTTAACATTGCTTCCAAAAGTTACTGAAGTTACTCTCATCCCACACACATATGTCAACAATGTTCTGACAATTGTTCATAGCATATATGGTACCCTTCATAGTATTTGCCCCTGAGGTGCACTATCCCAGAAACCCTTTCTGATTTCTACAGAAATTGGTAGTAGAGTAACCACCTAAGCAATCCCTTGTGTTTAAAATGAAGTGTATCCCTTTTATAATAAAGTAACAATTTAACAAACATGTTATCAACAATGGCAATTGCAAATGTCATATTATGTGAGTGTCCAATGATTGCAAACACAGAGGAATATGATAATAATGTTACTATATGTAATATATATGCAATGTAATATATTACATTGATAATAAAATGTTAAATAAATGTAATGATAATGATCCTGTTTATTAGAAGGGTATACAAGTCGTCCCTAAAAGCAATCTTTGAACATGTGCATAATAAAGACTTTTAGTAACAAGCACTATGATTTATATATGAAAAATCACTAAAAGTCTTCTCTTTGTGAAGAGGACATAAGAGACACTTTATAAATCCCCAGTTATTTACACAACTATTATCAATTTGAAAACATACAATGCAGCTTAACTTGAATGCAGAGACAATTGTTTAAGTAAATTAAAATACATAAACATTTTCTATTACATTTCTATTGATGGTAATAAATATGCTATATATAATAAATATGGACCAATGACTTTGCAGGCTTTGTTTTACACTTACATTGAAGAAAGCATAGGAGGACCAGAGTCTGTAATAAGAGTGTCGTCATCTCCACAGCTCAGAAATGTCTGCAGATACATTATTGTCTTCACACTGTATGTGAACCACATCCAATACCAGATAGCACTAGAGGTGTGTCAAAGAAAGCCACACACCTTACACATATGTTACAGATTTAAGTTCCTTCTGTGGTCAAGTGTAGGGTCCATTTAAGATTACGGTATGTTGAGGAAGAAACTTATTAAATGTAACTGTACTGAAGCGGATTGGCAACGCACAATTTTAATGAAGTCACTAATCTAATGGTGTCACTAGTCATTTCTCTTCTTCTCTGTCTTCTCTGACATGATAATGATGCTGATAAGATGATTTCTTATAGTCTTGATACTCTTGTCTTTCTAGAAGTGGTTTACACGACCCTGCAACCTAAAAGACTGGTGACCTAGTACTAATTGGCTGATTTATTGGAGGGGTACAGTTTCTACATGAAGGGTAAAGCAAGCCATACTCGCACAGAGCGGCAGCCAATTTTGCCGAATTGAATGCAATATTCAATTCAGCCAGTAGATGTCACTAGCAGCAGTACACTCACAGCACAACATCAACTTCCTCACTGACTGGGAGGAGGGGGGCCGGAGGATAACAGCTGCACAGTCTCTCCTCTCCCTATACGGCTGTGCCTGTGTCTGTGGGAGTGATTGCAGTTTCCACGGATGGAGAGAGGGATAGATAGCAGTTCATCTATCCCTCTCTTCATTGCTTATAGCAGCAGGGCTCTGCTGGCAAAAGCAATACAATTCACATGGGAGATCTGGACACCGGCTGTGGCAGGCATCTCTCATCTGACAGCTCCTCCAGCTCCCCGGCTAATCTCCTTGCTCGGAGAGCTGACTGGAAGCCAAGGTGCGACCACGTGCATCGGACCATTATGTGCAGGCACTTTTTCGCCCCGGTTTTGGGGTACATATATTTGTTTGGTACATATATTTGTTTGACAAAGAAGAATTTAACATATGTCCTTTAATTTCCAGACCAAAATGTTAGCTAACGTTCACAGCAGAGCAGAAAGCATATTGACACCTCAATGAGTAAGGGAGCATACAATGTTTTAAGAAGGAGCTTTCAAGTTCAGTAAAAATGTTTTAGGAATGTGATGTTGATGTTGAATTGCTCAATGAAGAACACAAAATATTCATGTACAATTTAAAAGGGTTGGCAAAGGCTTGTTAACATTTGCCTAGTTAGTGTGATGTTTCTAATCACCTCATGCAATGATGAAATATATGTCCTGTAACATTAGTTCACAACAATCAGGCCTCAGGAAGAGATGACAGCTGTTTGTGGTATAACAGTCATGAACGAATTTCTGCACGGCCTGGTACTATGCTTGCATTGCTGTGGATGCTGCTGGCACAGAAGTAAGTCGCACTGTCGCTCACAGACAACTTGCTGATGGTCAGGTAGCTCTTCTGAGGTGTATTAGGTTTTATTATCATTTTATCTTTAGGAAAATCAGTCCCTTGCTCAGCTTCCCCTGCATTATAGGAATATCCAATGAGGACTAGGGCTTTGTCCTTCTGGCTGTACCAGTATTTAGTCAAGTAGCTGGGCCTGTCATCAGAACAATTCAGAGTCACGCTTTCACCGGTTCGGGCTACCTCATACCTTGGGCTCTGTACCACATCAGTAGCTGATGTGACATAGGCTATAAGACAAAAGAGAAAAGAAAAAAGGAAAAACAGTATATGACACCAAAAATATTACACTCCAAAAATTGCTAATTACAAAGGGTTAGAAAACAAAGACTTACACTAATATGCTATACACAAAATACCGTCTATCTACATTTCTTCATTTGAACCCGCAAACCTTCCTGTTTAGGCTTAACTAAGTTCACCACAAAATGGAATATGTTAATAAGGGGTCTTGGGGCATCAGGGATTATAGAGTCCAGGAGCGTAGAACCAGAAGCCAGGACTGTTGGTTGATTTAGGAAACAGCAAAATGAGTCTGCGCCAGTTTCAAACGCATACAGTATAACCCATTCTAAAGGTTACGATATGTTTCTAGAATTATTGTTGTACAATAAAGTAATAAAGCATCGCCATGATCTTAAATGTAGTAACATGAACTCATTCACTCCTTTGTCTTATAATGCACCACCCTCATTATAGCACTAGAGTTATAAATGAATTCCATTAGAGTCTCCAGTACAGTAGAGTCCCCCAAATTTTTGTACAGTACTCTCCTAATTTTTTCACACTGTGAATACTGCTTGCACAGTAATATATTGCGCTGTCTTTCACAGAGACATTAGAAATGTGTAAAGTGTTCTTCTGAGCATTAATTAGCTTGATAGTTATCCTTCCGTTAGCTTGAAAGTCATCTTCCATTAAGACTTGAAATGTGCTGGCTGTGCGTCCGATCAGTTTTAGTGCTTCCCCTTTCTTCATATGATACCAGAATTTATCTTGAAAAGCGGTGTCACCATGCTCGCAGGTAAATGATACATTTATCCCTGGATGTACCACACTGAATTTTGGGTCCTGGATTACATCAAAAGCTAGGCCTAGCACTGGGGAAAGAGAATATGGTCAGACCGCTTATGTTCTGCAAGTTAGAATGCACATGAGATGGGGCTGTGGACCTATTAGAGATGTGTCTATTGAAGGTCTGGCTAGGATCAAATGAAACACACTAAATGCAACTATTATTGCCTGTTAACAATTAATACATTTTATAAATTAATACTTTAAATATCCAAACAAATTATGACATTTAAACACTCTTAAATGTAAAAAATATGTTATTTTTGTTCCCTTTTGGAACACATTTATAATACAGTGATAGTAACTTTCATCAAAAATTCACAAGTGGCAATAACATAATTACAAATTGACCTGTAGTGAGTATGTGAGGAATGTCATGTTCACTATTTAAAAGCTGTGGTCCTGTATCAATACCCAAAACCAGTACACATAAAACATTTAGTAACCATATAATGCCTATTGAAACATTAAAAAAAATAAAAAGTTTGCCTTAAATACTGTAGCAGTTTTTCAGGAAACGTTTTGTTCCCTGTTCATGTATAAGACCACCATATCATCTCCTCACTGTGGTGCTGCTGGCACAGTAGTATATTGCACTATCCTGAGCTGAGATTTTATTGATGGTCAGAAGGTTTTTCTCCACTGACATGGGATGGATGGTCAATCTTTGATCAGTAAACCCGTTCTCCATGGTGGCTGCATTTGTGACCGAGGTGTGGCCTATAAGAATCAATTGCTTCCCCTTTTCTTGTCTGTACCAAAACTTCATAAGATACTGGGTATCATTGTGTTCACAGGTCAGAGTCACATTCTCCCCAGGACTCGGCAAATGTAATGTAGGATATTGGAAGACATCAGTAGCAAGACATGCTGATAAAATAGGCAAAATGGTTATCTACATAAAACTGGTTGTCATCATAACATTCATTTTGAAAAATTAACAATGAACCAAAATAATACTTTCACACTTTCAGGAATATCGTTGTTCATCTTATTTCATATTTAAAATGTAGGGCTTCTGAGTTGGGGAACATATTTGCAACATTGGAATTAATATTGATTAAAAATACCCCATTGAAGCATTCCTATATAAAGAGCATCATCTTGGAGGCTTCCAGGCTATGAATAATCATTTCTGATTTGCTATTTCAATGCTTAGAGTTTGTAAGTAAATAACCATATACAAGAAAAGGAAATGGAAACTAACTAAGGTGGTCAGTGTAAATTTGTTGACAGAAATTTTTTTTGTTATTTTAATTTTATATCTTTATAAACCTTAGTAATATAGGTACTTTTACGGAAAGAAGTGTAGTAAACGTAAGAATAGAGGTTGTATAGAGTAGATACTGCCATAAACAGATAGATTGTACGGCTTTTTATATATATATATATGTATATATATATATATATATATATATATATATTTACTTTTAAGCAATATTTTTATTATATTGTATTGTATTCCCCCACTTACACTGTAGAAAATACAGTGACCACAAACTGAAGAATAGGCTTCATCCTTGGAGGAATACAGGAGAAGTCAGAATGCAACTAACACCTGCACAGGAACTGAAACTAGGGATTAACCACATGGTTCTGACTGAACCATTTTCTCAGAAAGAGAGACATCCCAATCAAGGTGCTTCAAGCAAACAGTACCATCTACTTCTTCAAAAGGCAAGTGTTATCCTTAAACCACTGGTCTGAGACTGAGTTTGGGTCTGAATATTGAGTCATCACCCTAGACCTGCTCTATTGTATGGTATTGGGCACGATCACCTTCCCTTACCAATCCAAATGAATTTTCAACCTAACAAACACCTTTAATAGGGAGTTCTGCAAGCAACTCATTCTAGTCCAATGCAAATAACATCACTTGTCACACAGATGGACAGATTGAAATGATGTTCTGAAAAGGGTACAATCATACTGGGCACAGATTTAGACCAGCAACCAGCCGTTACCACACAAAGCCTTGCTGTGCCATGGGATACCTGGGAAACCATGAACATTAAAAGAGACTCTCTGTACCCTATCCAGTCATACACCTCTGGTGCCAGCACTCTATTCAGCCAGAACCCCCTGGTGTCAACAGTCTATCTAGCCAAACACCCAACAGTGTCAGCACTCAATTCAGCCAAAATCTCCTAGCATCAGCAGCCTATCCAGCCTAAAAACCCAGATGTCAGCAGCCTATGCAGCCAAAAACTCACGGTGTCAGTAGTCTATTCAGCAAAAAAAAAAAAAACCCCCGGTGTCAGAAATTTCCATTTTCAGTAGCCTATCTAGACAACTCCCGTCCCCAGCTTTGCCTGATGAAAGCTTAACTAAAGGGGACTATACAGGGCTGCTAGGTACACCACCCCAAAGACAAACCTAAGTCTATAATCAGAATGGCACTAACAATCATACTGGGCACACATTTAATACCACAGCCATTACCACAATGCCCTTTGCCATAGGACACTTGCCAAACCATGTACCTTAAAAGAGACATAATATATAAAGTAATAGGTGGGTATTAGGTTTAAATTGTTCACATGTGCCATACCACTTATCAAAGTCATGTATAAAAACGTCCCTATTAATACCGAAAAGGTCTTCAAAAACCACAGGGGTAAGGCAATAGAATTTAATAAGGCGAAATGTTGAATAGTTGGTATTCGACAAATATATCTGAATTTCGAATATTCGTGCTCAACACTAACATAAAATTCAACACACATCCTTAAAAAAGACTGTCAGCAGCCTATACAGCCCAACCCCCTGGTGACAGCATCCTATCGAGCCAAAAAACCCCAGCGTCAACAGCCTATACAGGCAAAAAACTTTGGTGTCAGCATTCCTATCCAGCCAAAACCCCCAGTATGATCCTGCACAGCAATAGGTCTGTCTGTCTCTGTCCTAGTTCTGCACACCTTCCCTGCCAGCTTCCCTCACTGTGTACTGCTGGCACAGTAATATACAGCGCTGTCTTGGGCTGAGACTTTACTGAGGATCAGTTGGTTTTTCTCTATTCTTTCTGGGTAGATGCCTATCCTTCCATCGTCAAATCCTTTCTCCATGTTCGCCTCTCCCGTGTTGACCGTATAGCCAATAAGAACAAGCTCTTTCCCCATTGCTTGCCGATACCAAAGTTTGGTGGAATAAGCCGAGTTGTTATGTTCACAGATCATGGATACATTTTCCATAGAACGAGCCGCTTTAAAGACAGGAGTCTGCATGACATCAGCAGCCAAGGACACTGATAAGAAGAAGTCAATATTTTGGATATTATCAGTTAGGTGTTCTCCCAGGCTTTAACTACACAAGTGAGCATAGGGACATCTATTGGAAAGCTGGAGAGAGTCTCCTTACTCTGGCTAATATATATTTTAAACATTCCTGAAACAACAGATGAGTGGAATTATCCTGCCGAGACACCAAGTACAATGACATCTGTCTAAATCTCAGAAATTAGGTAAGAGTATTAGCTAGTGTTGACTTAAATAACACATTTACAAAAGGATGATTGAATTAAATATAATCACCTTGCGGTTAATAATACTACACTGTGGAAACAGTGTATTATTCTAAATTAATCAGGTACATGTTTCCACAGTGTATTATTCGCCTTGAAAAAGCCATACAGGCGAAACGCGTCGGAGACATCACATATTGTGGAATCTCCTTATGAATGAGTACTGTTTGAACCCCCATGGTGTAAGGGGACAAACAGGGACCACCGGGTGCAGAGCTCCCCTTTCCCTCTCATGTATGTGGGATCCATATCCCTTCTTCTATTGTTATTTGTTGTTCAGATTACACTCATATATATCTATCCATGGTATGGAACGTGTCTCTTAAATAAACATTTTTTTTATTTAAAAAAACTTCAATATAAAACGATTCATGACCCTAATTTTAGATTTTCCTAAATTTGTGACCTTGTGAAACCCCCATTTTCTCTGTGTTTGTTTAGTTTAAAAAAATCTATCAGCTTTTGACTTTATGCTATGATGTCTTATTTTTTGTAATGAATGTAAAAGAGGAAAGTCCATCTCTCTGTCACTCTGCTGCCTCCTCCTATCAGTGTGCATATTGTGAGCACATAACAATGATTGCCTCCCTGGGATGTTATATATCTGCTCTGCCAAGCAGGGGCTACAAAAGCCTAGTAGCAGATAAAATGAATGTATACAGAACTATTCTAATGCCTGGATTCAGCTTTCAGATAAAATACATTTTTAAATAAAATTAATTTCATGTTTGGTTTTCTTTCTGTTGGAAAAATTGCTACTACTGTTACATACATTGAATATATAGATTGTTTTCTTTACAGTACTGTATAGTACTTTACAAATGAATACCAATAATGTATTATTCATTCCCTCCAAACAAATCTGCACAACAGGAGCACTGCCTTGGCTTTCCCAATATTGGTCCTGGGAATTTGGGTTCAGAATATAATAAAGACATAAATAAACAACAGCTACACATCAATATCTCACACTATCCAGAAAACAATTGTTGGCATCACTTATTGACACAGTTGGCTATTCCAGAAATAAACAGCCATAGGCAGCAATTATGATTCACTCACAAGGCACACAGCACAGGAGAAGATGCAGAATCAGCGTCATTTATATATCTGCAAGTCAGCAATGGTAAAACTGAGAAAGGTATCTGGTAATGCCTGTCCCCACCTGAGCGATCAGCCGTGGCGCAATTTTAATCTCACGTGACAATCCCAGGTGATCGATTCCATTTAGTTGAACACTGCAACTAAATGCCACAATCGGGCATGGGCGCGGTGCAACCATCAATCAGAATTGCGGCTCCCCACCTTTTTGTTGGCAGGCTGCAGGCGGACATGATTTTTCAGCCATGATTTTATATTGCGCCCCCATTTATTCTCTATGGGCGCCATCAGGGGCAATCAGGCATGATCAAAATTATGTCCGCCAGATCGCTTGCCATGAAAATCGCTTACCGCCCCACAATTAGAATTGCGGGAGATCACTTAAGTGGGGACGAGCCCTTAGTGTCACACCAATATTGTCACTTTATTCCAGCTAACAATTATAGTTTTAAGCAGGGAAATATTGACACCCACAGGCAGCAGTGGAATTAGCAGTGCTAGATGGCAACTATAGCCACCTTCCATGAAGATACATGAAAAGACACAATAATATCATCTGGACGCTCCTGATCAGAAGCCAACTGCATATTTTTGATGATGCTGATAAGCCATAATAAACATAATAAACTTCCCTTCTGTGTCCTAAAGGTACATTTAAACATAAGGGGGGTTAGGCCCAATATGCCTGTTTGGTCTCAGCTAGAGGCATTTCCACTATGGACACTTTTTTTTTGAGTTTTCTCAGTATCATCCTTTTATTTTGTCAATAAACACAGACTTGTATCACAAGAACATATTTCTTTAGTTAAAGCGGACCTATCATCTGCTTTTCCACCTGTTATGATCAGCACCCCAATGGCAGAATTCAGCTAAAAAAACAAAAAACCTAAAGGCCCCCATACACGGGTCAGATTCCCATCTGATTCCGGTACGATCGATTCCGGGCGCGTGCACGCGAAACGATTGTGCCGGAATCGCGTGCAGCCCACCTTGTCCGATCGATCACGTCCGATTGATCAGGGGCCCAGAATCGGATCGGACAGAGAACCAACATGTTGGTCTTTCTGATCCGATTCTGCACACATCAGGGGGAGTTGCCATTTGTGGAGTAAGCGATCGGACACGGAATCGTCCAGGAATCCGTGGGACAAGGTGGTATGCAGCGATCGGATACTCTTAATTGGCCGATTGATCGGCCCTCCGATTCCCGCTGAGATCGCCGGAATCGATCGGATGGGTGATCGATCGGCCATGGAATCGGAACGTCTATGGCTAGCTTTACATGCATATCTCCCTTGCAGCCCCTCTTTCTCTGAACCATAGCACGGAAGACACATCTTTTAAAGCAGTGAAGGCCAGGAAAATACATGATAATCCTGTCTAATAAAAAAATAAACAGACGTCTTTTTAATTGAAAACTATAGTACAGCGCTCCCAGTGGCCACTTGCGATATTACATTGAATTAACCTTCAGAAGCCTGGCAGATAACAGTGTCATCTTTTATTCCAAGAAAGAGCAGGTAAGTAAATTTTTTGGGATTGTGGCGTGCTGTGCAACCATTGTGCTGGCTTAGAGGTTAATCAAAGTGTCATTGAGTTTAAATTTCCTACCCATTTTAAACATGTATGTGAACCTGTAGAAACATCTCCTACCATGTGATGATCACAAAGTAAAATGAACATACCGTATATACTTGAGTATAGGCCAACCCGAATATAAGCAGAGGAACCCAATTTTAGAAAAAAAATCTGGAAAAACTGAATGACTTGAGTATAAGCCTAGGGAGGGAAATGCACCAACTAAGACAAAGAAACACACAGCAAATGAACTTTTGTTTTGAGGTGTAATTATTTAATTCAGTAGATTTGTAAGTTTATTACTAAGCCCCTGAACATGATATCATCACTAGAAGTACTGATATTTATAGAGAGGGGATGTGGGAACATTGTAAAGAAAAAAGTGTTGCTCTAACATAACAAGTTTTTGCACAAAATAAGTTAAAATTTGACTTGACTTTGAACCCAATTTATGCAAAAACTACATATGCTAGAGCAATCACTTGTTTTCAAATATTCCCACAACCCTTCTCTACATCTCCAGCAAATTTGGTGATAATAGCATGTTTTGCGGCTTTGCAATTCACTCATAAATTCCACTTCCAAAATGCCGCAATTTTAATTTTTTGACCCGAGTATAAGCAGAATTTCATTCTTTAAGCACATTTTAGGTGCTGAAAAATTCGGCTTATATTCGAGTATATACGGCATGTAGGTCTGCCTATGCAGTTGCCTGAGGTTGCACCTGTCTCATACTCTCCCACTAAAGTTTCCTGTTTCATATTTATTTATAACAATGTATCAGATAGGAGTCCTCTGGTTTAGAACACTCTCTGGCTACCCTTCTCTCGCTGTGGGCACTGCTAGCACAGTAATAGACTGCGTTGTCTTCTTTACTGACGTTGTTTATGGTCAGAATACTTATTTCTGTTTTCTTAGGGAAAATGGTGACTCGTTCATCTTGGAATTCTTCCTCCATTTGAGCTTTGTCCTGGTAATTTGTAAGTCCCATTAGCACAAGCTCTTTACCCATCTTCTGTCTGTACCAAAGCTTTGTATATTTGCTGGAGTCATCATGCTCACATGTCACCGATATATTGCTCAGAGAGTATGTCACATAGAATTTGGGAGTTTGGATAACGTCGGCAGCCAAAGAGAATGCTGGGACAGAGAAAATACTTGGTATGTTGTCAATATATATTCGAGCGGGTGTGTAATTAATAAAAAAGGATCAATGTATCAATAAAGCAGAAGTTTCCTCAATTACTGCTCATGTTCTAACACTTACTTCATTTGTCATTTATTACAGTGACAGGTAAGGCATTTGTACATTGTACTCACTTACTATACATACAATAACTAGGATATAGGGTTAGTCCATGGGTTTGAAGATTTGTACCTTAAAATGGTCTTTCATGTTGTCAAAAACAGAAGAATCATGCCACTAAATGCACATTGGATTTACTTCTTGAAATTAATGTTATGTAATAAATGTCAAACTTAGATTAATCCTATCATATTAGATAGTGTATATCACTAGACCCCCCATACACCTTTAGATCACTCCATACAATTTCCATTAGATCTACCATCAACTATGAAGTGCCAGGTTCTCCCTGATAGAATACATAGTGATTGGAAGGTTTAGAAAGGTCCTCATATTACATGGCTTTGGTAGAAAAAAAGTTGATTGTACAGAAAGTGTATGGTAAAATTTTAAGGTGTATGGGGGCCTTTAAATAGTCTGTAGAAAAGTTGAAAGAATTTAGTTTTTAAATGCTAAGATTAGTGTAGAATATTCGAATTAAGCATATATTCAACTAATATTTGCTATTCAAGAATTCGCAAATTTCGTGAATATGTCAGCAAATATTCACAATTTAGATTATTCACGCTTTTATGCATTGGAAAGCTTATGGCCATGCATTGCGATTTTATATTCGTGTAACCATTCATTTTGAAGGTTATGCGATTAGACATTGTAATGTATGGCCATACGTTCGAATTGCGGATATTTGCGAATATCAAATTTAATATTAGTAGAAATATTTGCGAAATATCGCAAAAAATTCAAATATTGTCTATACCACTCATCACAGGCGAAGATGCACATGTCCATAGTTTTTTTAAACATGTTGTTAACTATAACATACACTACTGTTTCCAAACAGCATGGACAATTGGCTGGACGGTCGGTTTCAGGGTGGCTTATTGCTGTGCAGGCGGTTTGCAATTACTGATAATTGACCCACGTTCACTGGACGGTTGTGCTTTTCAACCGACCATCTGAATGCAGCTTATAGCAAGATCCCTATCAGACACATGATAAACCTGTTAATCATTTCCAAACATCAAGGCATCTTACCATACAACACTGTTTTTTTATTGTACAACTTTTGTTCTACCAAAACCATGTAATATGAGGACCTTTCTAAGCCTTCCAATCACTATGTATTCTGTCAGGGAGGACCCGGCACTACATAGTTGTTGGTAGATCTAATGGAAATTATATGGAGTGATCTAAAGCTGTATGGATGACTTCAGTGACTACCCAGCCAATTGACCCATAAATAATAGCCCATGATAAAATAATCCACATTACTTTAGTTGATGGAAATCTTAGGCTTTATATATTTAATGGAAAGTTTGAGACTTAAATTACTTTGTTTAAAACAACCCTCCCTACTCTATCCAATAAATAAAGAATGTACAGGCTGTACATTCATTCCTTGTCCAACTCATTACTTTTTCTGCAATGCTTAACTTTTGTCTATATCTGGTCTGTTCAGAGAGATCTAAAGGTGTATGGCCACCTTAACATGGTACAACACTCTACTACACATACGGTACATACATACAAATACTAATACTAAACATTATTCTATGAATAACAAACTATAAAGTAATTGTGTTACTCACCAGACAAACAGCAGAGGAGAAAATATAGTATCATTTTCCAGTTTCAAAGTTTGTATTCTGAAGCTGTCTGACATCAAGTTGAAGCTCAACAGGAAGTGACAATGACTGATACAATGAATGGGAGTCACTCACTATCATTCCACATTACAGCTCCACCTATAAATAAGTCAAAATAAGGACACAAGACAGATATTCAGATCCAGGTCAATATTATTGTAGACTTCTTTGGAAATTATTGAATCATAAGGAAGACCATTGCTTTAAAGGTCTAGGAAGTGAGATTCCTAGACATGTTGTCTCTGCACTGTGATCACTGGTCTGTACATCTTCTGTGAAAGTTATGAGGGGCCTCTACCATCCTTGTGCTTGAGTTTGGACCTGGAACCCTGTTGGCTGTTTTCTTCATTTAAAATAAAGGGAGGAAGTCCTACTCTTAAAAAGGTTAACAGAAATTTCTCTCTGATAGAATACATAGTGATTGGAAGGTGTAGAAAGGTCCTCATATTACATGGTTTTGGTAGAAGAAAAGTTGAGATAGATATAGTTGTATAGAAATTGCATGGTAATTGTATGTGGTGTATGGGGGGCTTAAGAGGATTGAGCAATGCAAGTTTTTAAACATTTAAATCATTTTGGCATTCACATGCTTTCAAAGAGAACACATGTTTGCAATATATTTAAAGTATACAGTTCATTTAATGTAGTATAATACAGGGTGGTTTAAAGTGCTGGGGGCTCCTCGACAGTTTTGTTGAATTTATGTACGTATGCCCTTAATGTTTAGTACCTTAAATTATAGTAAACTTTCATTCCGAATATACAGAGATGGCACTTGCTGATCTCATAATCTTAGCTTATCCTAAAGCGCACCTAAACTCACCTGATATCCTTCGCAAACACCCTATTATTGGGATGACCTGTAGATGAAATAATAAAATATATATCCCTAATGTCTCTTATCGCCCCACCTCTTGCCACTTTTCTCTCTTCAACACCATTGAGATATGAACCTGTCATTTCATCACGTCTCAATACAAGTCTATGAACTTTGATTTCTCCTATTGAAAACCATTATATCTGGCGCCCCCCGGTGACTGTGCCATTAAGGCATTAACCCTTGGAAGACTAAAAGCTACACAGGATTTGACATGTTGACTTCAACACAGAGCAGGTAAGTGTTTTAGGATTTTGGAGAGACCTTGGGACAGCTCAGAATTAAGTAATAATTCTATTTCATTTTTATATGTTTGGGGGGGGGGGGGGGGTTTGAGTTAAGGTAAACTTTGAACTAAACTGGAATTCACAAAAACTCATTAAATTTCATTTCATTTTGAAAAAAGAAACCTGACTAAAATGTCATTGTTACTCTTATCTACATGACTATGGGTTTTCTATTTGAGAGAATTTACTTCATTTCCTGTTCTGTACACAAAAAAAAGCAAGGTATGTTCCCTGGTAGATAGTTGTCACTTTAACAAATAATAAAGGCAAGTCTCCTCAGCAGGAGAATGAATGTAATAAAAACCTGAGGGGGTCTAAAGAGAAGTCAAGTAAAAAAAAACATGAACTTTTTCTTGTAATTGTCAGGAAGTGGCGAGATCTTATGATAATATTTGATACCATCATCAGGAAACTTTCTCTGTGTGGTTTAGAATGTAAGCTGCATTGTATGCCTCTGTTTAGAGGAGGGGGGCTTAATGGTCCCAGTTCTACACAGTGTCGCTCCCTTTCTGTCTTACTGTGCTATGCTGCTACCACAGTAGTAGGTCGCCTTATCTTGGACAGACACATTATCCACCTCCAGAATACTCTCTGTGTCCGTCTTGCGCTTTATACGAAATTTCCCTCCTTCAAAGTCTTTTTCTATAGAAAACTGCTCCCTGTAATTGTATCCAATCAGGACGAGGGGCTCTCCTGGTCGCACCTGGCGGTACCAGTATTTGCTGGAGAAACTGGTATCATTATGAACACAGTAAAAATTGGCACTTTCCCCTATTGGTGTAAAGATCATCTGAGGAGTCTGATTGACATCTGCTCCGAAGATTACACCTGGGGGAATGACAACAAAGGATTACAAGGCCGCAATCTAACTGTAGCAAGTTGAAGGAAAGAAGTTAGAAATGAAATGCAAAGTAAAGTCTAAATCTGCAAGTCAAAACACTGAAACATGAGAATCAGTCAGTAAATGTAGTTAGAATGCAAAGTCCATAGTGGTAGCCATTTGAAAAGTCCCCTTTAATAAATATTAAGAGTTAGGCTAAATTACAATTTACTATTTACAAACTATTTCTATGAAGGGTCATTAGAGCTTCAGAATCTTACAGAGGAGGCAGCTCAAGGTGATAAGTTGTATAAGAGTCTGAGCCATCTGTCACATTACTCAGTACTCTCTGCTGTGAACTTCTTAGCCAGGAACAGTGCACTGTACGGCTAGCTAACCTCAAGAATGAAGGCTGGGCTTCATTGTACGGAAAATGACAAAGTGGGTTGGATTTCACAGAATAGTCCACTGAAAAAGCAGTACAAATCTCAAGCATGCTGCAACTTGTAGTCCTTTAGGCACACCACAGGTTCATATATATTGTTTATAGGGACTCTATATAAACTTACATTTTTCTGCAGAAGAATCACTAAAGGCCCCCATACACGGGTCGGATTCCGGCCGGATTCCGGGCCGATCGATTCCGGGCGCGTGCACGCGAAACGATCGTGCCGGAATCGTGTGCAGCCCACCTTGTCCGATCGATCACGTCCGATTGATCAGGGGCTCAGAATCGGATCCGACAGAGAACCAACATGTTGGTATTTTTGATCCGAATCTGCACAGATCATTTGTGAGGTGGAGTTGGAGATGGAATCGGACACGTAATCGTCCCGGAATCCGTTGGACAAGGTGGTATGCAGCGATCGGATACTCTTAATTGGCCGATCAATCACACCTGCGATTCCCGGCAGAATTGCCGGAATCGATGGGATAGGTGATCGAGCGGCCATGGAATCCGAACGTGTATGGCTAGCTTAAGAATCACTAAGAATCAGTGATCACTAAGAATCACTAAGAATCAGTGATCACTTAGAATCACTAAGAATCAGTGATATCTAAGAATCACTAAGATTCCTTACAGACATACATTCATTAGATTGTGCAGTTGTATATAATGTATATAATCACTCTAATGTATTGTACAGCGCTGCATAATATGTTGGCGCTATATAAATAAATGATAATAATAATAATAACATTAATAATATAGAAGATTGTAGGTTGCAAGGGTGTTAAGGGGTCCATACAAGTAGCAAGTCAAGGCCGATTTTGCCACCGACTGATGTGCACACGTGCTCGCAGCCATTGGTCAGCGGCAAAACTGTCTGCCAGAGAACGGACATGTCTGTAAACTCTGACCAATGCCATTAGTTTGAATGAGGACTGGTGCACATTAGTTATGATTCCACATATGATTCCATTTCAAAAACGTATTTATGGAGGACTAATGGGGACTTTTTAGGCATCCATTTTGCCAATTGATAATTTCTTTCTAAAAATAATGTTTACAGTAATATTTCAGTAATATATAAATATCAACACATATGGCAGATTATGATTCTTCTATTTTCTAATCTTTTTCTATACATTTTATAGAGGTCCTGTCCATCAAACAGCCAGAAGGAAGAAAGGTCACAACTGTCCCATTCCGTGGGCACACCAATATCCCACACACTCGAAACATTAGGGAATTTTAATAAAGGTGTCCCTACAATCAGGTCGCTATGTATACAAAATGAATTCCATTAGTTTCATATTAAATATTCTCATTCTCACTGTGAATCCTTTGTACTGTAGTGTGACACCTCCTTGTCACCATCACAACAAAAAATGAGTCAGTGAACATGCTAATCTGTGTCTTTAGAAATTGGAATTGAAGGGAAGTTTCAGTGGTGCCAAGTGAAGCTGAATGACATTATTTATCATTGTATTGGCTCCTGTGTCTCCCTCTGCTGTTGGGTAAATGGATTTGTTAGAATGAAGATAATTCACTGACTGTAGTAATCAATAATGGCCACCAGATGTCCCTGTGTCAGCATGTCTAGCATGCCATTGGAACCTCATAGGATATAACAATTAGAGTTTACTCAAGTTCTTGAAGTTACCAAATGAAGTTCTAATCCTTCTTACTCACAATGAAAATATATGTGTAAAATTAAACAACCTTCTTAAAAGGTAGACAGACATATTGTTACGTTCCTTTACACATCATAATTAAAAAGATGACAGTCAGACCCCCATTGATTATGAGCATATCTAAGGGCTGGTTCACACAGCTGCAGTGTGGTATAATGCTGCAACGCAGGGCAGCGAGGGCCAGCTATGGAAAGCTGTGTATGTTTCACACTAGATCTGCAATTGCGTTCCTGGTAATGCCCAAAGCCACTCGTTACTGAAAACGCCCTGCAGCCCCCAGGACAAGGTTTGCAAAAAACACAACTGCAAACGCAGCACAGCTTATTTGAAACCGCTCTAAAATGTTGCGGAGTCCTGTCTTAACCTTCAACCTCTAATACATTTCCCCCAATTAAATGGCTTAATTGTAAAATCTTTTGGATGGAGGTTCACCCCTAATTCAGGACTGGGGGGGGGGGGTTATATCTGAACTTGGGGTAGATGAAAAACCACAAGTGTGTCAAGTATATATCTATATTTTATTCAGAATAGGAGTAGATTATTTGAACTGGTATCAGCCTATTGCAGGTCATGTACAGTGGAGTGCATACTTACATAAAGATATGCTACAATGCAAGTAGCTTGCTGACAGAAGGAGAGGGCATAGTGACTAAAAAAAGTCTTGCTTCTTTTAATGTCCTGTTACAAGTGAAGCTGTCTTAGAGATAGAGATGGTCGAATTTTTCGACTTGCCGACTTTGTAAGCTGATTGCAAAGCCTCTGAAAATGGTATCATCACCGATTGCTGGAGATATAGAGAAGGGTTGTGGGAACATTTGGAAAAAAAAGTTTCGCTCTAGCATGTGCAGTTTTTTCATAAATAAAGCTCAAAGTCGAAATTTGTGATTTTTGACTTGACTTTCAACTTCATTAATGTAAAAACTATTTGTGTTAAAGCCATATGTTTTTGTAGTATACCCCCAAACGATTCTATACATCTCCAGCAAGTTTGGTGATGATATAAGGTTCAGGGGCTTTGCAATTAACTCGAAACCGTCGAAATGGTTGATTTGTTGAAAAAAATAAAAAAGAGATAGACAAGGGCCATTACATTGTGTAGTGCAGTTTTAATAATACAACTGCATGGATCATTACAGAAAACCAGCCCCTATACCTGTATTTACCCTTTTACCTTGAGTTTAGCTTTAAGATTACAGGACATGAAGTAGGTAAGCCGAAGCCATCTCTATATATAAACTGAGTGCTTACCAAATGCATATATTGTAAAGGTACATATATGTTTGCTGCTCAGCAAGCTCTGCGGTGTAGGCATCCAGACAGCAATCCAGCTCCCAGGTCTCCAAGTAGACTGCACTGTAATTTAAGGCGGACCTGTGCATTCCACTTAGCACCCAGCAAACTACCAAGAATACAATGTACCATTCCTTACAGATAGAATCATTGGATACTTATTGTGATATGGGTCATCATTCTCCTGATTCCTGGGTCTGTCATAATCTCCTTACCACACACCTACAATTAGAAATGAATAAGTAGTTAATTCTTCTTTATAAGATATTAAAATCAGCAAATGGAAAAAATGTATGGAAGAGAGGAGGTTATAAAGGAAGTTTAATTTCCTATTCTGTAATCTAGACATGGGGCAAGGTACAAAAGCGTTCACTTCAGTATTGCACACTTTTTCAGGCTCATCCTCCATACTGGAAATAGTGTGATTTCTCTGCACACTGTGAGCCTCTCTGTGTTTGCAATAGCAAGTGGGATACAACCCAACCGATGGATGGAATGTGTCTAGCGTCTACTAGAGCAGTGGTTTCAAGACTTTTTTTCCTTTAGGCCCCACACAGTTTAACAAGCTGCCCCCCCCCCCCACTGCACTCCCCAACTCCTACCCCCGCTCTTCCCTCCTAACTTGTATGCATGCAACCTTTCTTTAAATCTCCAGCATTTGTGGGGATGATACCCTAAAGCAGGGTTTACATGTGTAGAGTTTTTCTTCAATCAACTGTCGATTCGTTTTTTTTTTTATGTCGTTGTCAAACATCGTTTGTTCATTTAACGAATGTAACTGTCGATGCTGCTGACATTTGTTTTATTTTTATTACCCCAAGATTACCACTTCCAGCCTGAGCTGGACTTACAGACAGAGAGTGGGGTGGGGGACAGAGCCAAGCTTGCAGCCTCTCTGTCAGAGACACAGTTTGTCACCGCCCCCCCCTCTGATACCACAGATGGTGCAGCCTAGTGTAAAATGAAAATTTCCTTTCCCAGTTTGAAGCTGTCTATATGTTTTCCTTTCACTAATAGTAGATTGTTGTACCGTGTAAAGCCCCCGATCCGCGTTCCAATTTTTCGTACGAATTTTGCCCAATCGAACAGCGTGGTCGGTCGGGGTGATCGATCGGGAGAATAATCGGATGCGGAATTATGTAACCGCATCGGGCCTGTCCATAAATTTTGGTCGATCTGCTGTAAATAAAATACGGGTATATCGATCCCAATGCTCGAGCGTGTTCGGTATATCGATCGGTGATAATTCGAATTCCAATTTTTCGTGCCAGCCGACCGATCGACCATATCATTTTAAGTGAAAATCAGGTGACCCGATCGGACAAAAAATCGATCGGGAGAAAAATCGGAACGTGTATGGGGGGCTTTAGCCATATGTCAATTAGCAACTCATGCCTAATCTTGGATAATTTACAAGTACTTTGCTAATTAGGTTTCTCCAAGAAATACCTATGTTGCCATATTTCTCTGCTTCCCAGGTCTATGGGCATTTTCATTGCTAAGGGAGGTGAATATCACGGCTGAACCTCTTATCTCTAATACCCCTAATAACTCTTCCTTAAGCCCCCCATACACGTTCCGATTTTTCTCCCAACCGATTATTCTCCTGATCTATCACCCCGACTGACCATGCTGGTCGATTCGTAGGAAAAATCGGAACTTGTATGGGGGGCTTTGATCATTATCTCCACTAACTAACCCTTCACTCTCACCTCCATCAGTCATGTGTTTCAAGACAAAACAGTACTTTTGTTAAAATATAAATGACCTTGTTATTTTGTGTATCAATGTGAGTTTTAAAAACCAGAATGTTATTAATCCTAAAGAAGGGATCTGTGACATCCCGAAAGCTTGCTTCTCTAATGACTTCAGTAAGCAAATTAAGGGTATCACTTGAACTCCAAACTTGCTTTTCCTTTCACTAATACACAATGACTTTACAACTTGTATCTATGCAAACCGGTTTATCATATGTAAATTGTAGGGCCACATTCCTCCAATACACAACAGTCTAATCATAGCCTTCATCTATCTCATGTACCTGAATAACAGCCCTCTGATCTCTTCTTGTATGGTAGGTCTCAGATAGGTCAAAGAAGCTCTTTGTCTATTGTCCCAGAATAATACACACTGCTTTGAATATCAGAGTGAAAATTACAGGCTTCACAGATAACAGAGCTATTATTAATTTTAGAAAGTACACCGGTGATGTATCTTGTTATAAGAAAGATGGTGCTTTGTTAAACTTTAACTAAATCTAAAAATGAAAACTCCAACAATAGCAGTTTAATAAATGTTTACCTCCTTATCTACCATTTGTGCTGTGTTTTCATTATTCTTCACCTAGAACTGAAGCTTTAGGCTATGTTCCCACATTGGTGATAAGTAGTGATGGACCGAACTGTTCGCTGGCGAACTATTCGCGGCGAACATTGCATGTTCGCGTTAGCCTTATGTTCGCGAACATATGGCGAGTTCGACCCGCCCCCTATGTTTTTACATTGCACAAACTTTGACCCTGTGAGTCACAGTCAGCAGACATAATCCAGCCAATCAGCACCCCCCACCTCACAGATCATCCCACCCCTATAACATAGCAAGTACAGGTCGCCATTTCACATGCTGCTGGAGAGAGTGGAGGGAGTTAGAGCATAGAGCTGCTGCTGCTGCATAGGCAACCATTAGCTAAGCAGTGTTCTTCTACAGTGTACTCTTCTTCATTGCTCTTAGTCTGCTGTCAGGACAG
>CM070037.1:68034795-68046227 GCA_036250615.1 Ptychadena robeensis
TATAGTTGTTGGTAGATCTAAAGGAAATTGTACAAAAGTGATTGAAAGGTATATGGGAGGCTTTACTCTTTCTGAAAATCTCCAGAGCTGTTGTATGTATTAGCTGACTCCTTCTACAGATTTTTTGGGGTAACGATGGAGGCATATTGGCTAGCTGATGGGGTGCATATGGAAAAATAACATACCAATAGCTAATTAAATAGTTAAAAATTAGTCGCAACCTACTCCCAATCGGTCAAAAAATGTGTGATCACTTTGGGAAACCATTGCACCTTTATGAGTAGAACCTTGAACATCCCATTTAAAAAGTCATGGACATTAATATAGAATGGAACTCTCTTTTAAAATTGTAGGAATTTTACCGAAAAGAACATTGTGAGTTAAGCTAGCCATACTCGATTCTATCTTTTATTAGATCAACTTAAAACGATTTTAAAGTCGATTGTACAGAAATCATCCACACCTGGTAGATCAACCAAAAGTGATTGAAATTGAACAGAAAATATTGTGAAAAGTGATCAGACATGTTGGTAAATTTAGTAAGTTCGTACAAATATCTGAATATATTTCAATCGATTTGTTTTCTTAATTATGACCAAAAATGTGTTCATACTAGGCATGGGCTCCATAATGCGATCCTAAATTAAACGTGTTTAACTCAATCACACTGTGTAGTGGTACGATCAATCGAACAATAAAACTTTTACGTCCAATGGACATTATGCAAGATGCCACAGGACTATTACTATTAGAGTGTTCATTGCCTGGGGTGTGGCAAAAGCAATATCATAACAAGGACTTGAACGTTGAGCAGACCAACTTAAAAATGTGTATATGAAGCTGGCTTTAAGGGCGAAGTCATTCTGGAACTATTATCACATGGTTGGAATTTTATAATTTTCCAAATTGTATGCTGAAGCATAGATATGGTCCTAAATATCAATACAATCTCAGGTAATGATCTTTAAACATTATCACAATATTATAAAATAGAACAGAACCAGTAAAGCAAGATAAGTGACACTAGCAGATGAAGACATTTTTGCCATTTGTGCCATTGGTGAAAGTCCAACTCTGCGTTGAGTCCTGGGACAGTGCCTGACACTCCCTTAGTTGCAGTGAACTGATTGAGACTCTAATATTTTTGCTGCAGTTTGTTGTAGAAAAAAAAAACTCAACTAGAAACAGAGACTAGACACACATATAATCGGAAAATCTTTACAAATCTAAAATTGCTCTTTAGGCATAATGGCTATGCTGCTAATTAGCAGGTTTTTCCTGCTCAGATGGGTGATAAGCAGCTATTACATTGGCTTGAATGCCCAGAAACTTAAAGCAGACCTACCACCTCACTGGGCACTTTACACAATCAGCAGCAGCACTGCTGATAATAAGGCAATCACTGCTCAAAAAAAACAAACCCTTATAGCAGGAGAGACGATTTTCAGGCTCTTCCCTCCCACTGTGTCTAAACATTTAGGGGACAGGGACAACTGGGAAGAAGTCCATAGTCTTGTGTGAATTGGAATGCAGCTTTACATCTGCAGAATCAAATGTGATATAATCTAGTGGACGTTAATAATAATAATATAATAATCTAGTGGCCGTTAATAATAATTAATAATAATCTTAATAAATAAGATCTCCCTGGGAATGAGGAAGTGAGGGAGGTGAGTACGTTGTTTTTTTTTATTCTGTAGCAGTTTGCAGGTGAGTATTATGTCAATGTAATGTATGTGTTTTTTATTTAGAACCGCTTTAATTTCTTTCATTCAGACATTATACCCTGTCTGTCTTAATAATCCTGGGAGAAGTGAAGAGTTTGTCACCAAAGCAAGCCAAACATCAGCCTCAAAGTTGGTTTCTGCTCGTTTATGAGAAGGGCTGAAACATTTTGGCAAACAACATCTGTTTAGGAGGAGGGAGGTGATGCACATTTCCCATATTTTCTACCCAGCTAGGGAACACTGATTTTTTATTTCTTCCTATTGTCTGTATGGGAGGCACTAGGAGAGCAAGAGCGAACCATATTTAAACATATAATATAGTTATGATACATTTGGACGAAAATCTTCCCCCATGTTCCCTACAAGAAGTGTTTG
Source organism: Ptychadena robeensis (assembly GCA_036250615.1). Classification (NCBI taxonomy): domain Eukaryota; kingdom Metazoa; phylum Chordata; class Amphibia; order Anura; family Ptychadenidae; genus Ptychadena; species Ptychadena robeensis. The sequence goes on from CM070037.1 coordinate 68,036,898, forward strand.
GAAACGATATGAAGACACAAAAAACTATCTTGGTACTTAAAAATGTTTGCATACGCAATTTTCTACTTTATGTGGGGGGTGTGCATGCATGCCCCTAAGGGTCCCCATACACCTTTAGATCTCTTTTCCTTTCCTTAAGATCTCCATTTGTTTTACCAAAACCATGTAATATGAGGGACTTTCTAAACCATCAGGTCTACCTGTGTTCAATCGCAGAGGACCCTATACTACATAGTTGTTGGTAGATCTAAAAGATATCTGACAGAGAGATCTAAAGGTGTATGGCCAGCTTATGAAGTTCCGGCAATAATACAGAAGGATAAAATAAATGATTTCATTTGAGTGCATTGCTGCCACCTCAGATTTATTTAATAAAATCAGTTCACTCAGGACCTGACCACATACATATTCTCATTTATTTCACTACATACACAAAAATTCACTTAAAAAAAACATTCAGCTGGTTGCATATCAATGGTCCAATTTCTGTAGACTGAAATGAACATATAAATAACACATTACATGAATAATAAATATGAAAATACTTATCACAAAGTCCACTTTGGCTTGTCCCCTTTGCCAAGAGGTATTCAATACCTGAGCAAATACGTAAACGTTCAAAAAGTTTTCACCTTAAAGGATGCATCCAACATTTTGAAAAATAGTCTTAGGCAAGCTGCTTTTAATTTTTGAGGTCTGCAGAGCATTCTTGAAATTGTAACAAAGGCAGTTCTATTAAAGTCTTTTATTCATAATTTTGCATCCACAACAATCTTGATGAGATGCTGCCATAATTAGATGCTGTAGCGTATCACTGATCCACATAATAATAAATTTCCATAGAGTATTGCATCAGCCTTCTTCCTGTGATGGCTCAAAAACATCCTCCCATTGGGTCATGGATTCATTATATGTTGGTGGAGGAGTCAAAGGCTCTGGCCATGTATCTTCTGGGATTAGTCCCGATCTCTTGAGTTCATGAATGTCAGAGCTGACGCGTAATAATACAGGGGTTTCTATCCTAAGATCTGCCAAGGCGCCTCGCCTTCGGGCCAATTCACTTTGGTATGGAGGGGGCTCAATGTCAGGTGGTGGGCCCAGAGTAACTGTCCATACTGTAGCAGACCCGCACAGGATAACGTCCTCATAACGAGGTGCATCAAACTGGGTTGTGTTTCTGTGTGAAAGAAAATGTAATTGGTAAATCAACAAAATCAAGTACTTCATAATACAAACATAAGGAGTAATCCATGTATATTTACTTTTGGATATACCTTACAATAGATTATGGTCAAAGGATAGTGGACATCTGCTCATCACACTTATAAATAATTATGGATACCCTTTAGAATTACTTAGCTCGAGTTTTCCAGTAAAGACAAGATTTGCCAAGTTTGGTGCACAGAAAGTTAAGTGCATTTGCACATATCCATGACCTTAAAGGCTGCTGAATAACTTTAGAAAATGTGGGAACTACAAGCTTAGTTATCGCCTATCATTGGTACCTATCCTCACACATGTTCTTTTGGTTAAATGTATCATAACTGTATTGGACTTGTGTAAAGCCTTATGAAATAGTGAAGGTTGCTTTTCCTGCAAAGGGAGCCCATTAAAAGGTTCGGAAATGGGATGACCAAATACGTATAAAAATTTTGATGGTCAGGTGTCAACAAAACTTTTTAGATCCCAATGTCTGCAGGCAACCTGTTCTATGGACCCCTTTGCATAAGTGTTAAGCTTGGATATTCAAATTGCAAATATATTCGCCTATATATCTGCTTTTGAGAATTTGCAAATTTTGCGAATATGACGATATTATGCATTGGGAAGCATATAGCCATGCATTGCGATTTTATATTCCACATGTGACCATTCATTTTGAAGGAAATTACAATGTGATTATAATTGCCACAATTCATATCCATACACTCGAAATATGAATATTTGCAAATATTATATAGAATATTAGTAGAATAATTTGCATAATGTCGTGAATTTGAATATTACCTATGCCACTCATCACTAGTTAGCATTAACGGTAACATGTGCGTTCAACAGTATACAATGTATGCTTAAAAAATTTATGCACTGGTGTGTTCTGTGACAATGCATAACGTAACATGGCAAAGCATAATGCAGCACAAACAATTGTAAATGGTAGAACAGGTTTCCTATCGTTACATAATCTGAAAAAGCTTGGGACCCATGTGACCCATGTTCACTCCCACATTATCTCTTCGTTATTATCTACGTGTGAAGGGTGCTAAAAGACCCTTCATTTTCTTTTTTATTTACAATAACCCCATCACCCTGGGGATGCTCATACCTATTTCTCTCCCCTACTCTATAATTCTTGCTGATGGTATATTTCCTGACATTTTCCCAATCCCTCAATTCTCTTTACATTCACTAACAGTTTTTGTCTCTTCTACACAAATGGCATGCTAGTTGATGGGCTGAGATCTGGGAACCAAATCTAATTTACCATGTGCCTCCTGTATTTCAGGCAGAATGGCTATGATTTTGACACAAGACCATTACTTATACACAAATGACTTAAGGTACCCATAGATGGCTCAATTTGTCATCAATCGATTCCTGATCCGATCATTCCCGGTGATTGTGGAATCAGACTTGGGTGTTCCTGATTGTAAAATGCCATCTTGGGAATCCGATTTGTGGTCGATTTAGACATGAGCCGATCTCCAAAATGGATTTTTATTCAATTGTGATTTTGTTTGGTCAATTGTTCAGGGTGGGCAGAACTCGACTGATCGTGCATGGTGATCAATCAGTCAAAAATTTGTGCTAAATCGCCTCGTGTGTGTAAGCCTTTTCTGATATCATTAAAAGTGTTGAGCTCGAATATTGGAATTGTGAATATATTCGGCAAATATTGGCTATTCGAGAATTTGCAATTTTTAATATATTCACGATATTCGCCATTGGGATGCTTATGGGCATGGATTGCGAATATACATTCGCAATGCAAAAATAAATAGCACATGGACATTCATTTTAAAGGTAATTGCTAAGGCGATTATAATTGCAAATATATTTCCGCAATGCGCTCGCAATTGTGAATATTCACAAATATCGAATCAAATATTAGTAGAATAATTAGCAAATGGCGCAAATTCAAATATTGTCTATGTCGCTCATCACTAATCATTAACTCAAATGTGAACTAACTGCTGTAGGGCAGGGTAAAATAAAATCTATTTAATAGTCACTTTTCTCAGACCGTACACAAATCCTTGCTGTTAACACAGAAATATAATACAGAAAGGTGCTCATACTGTAGGAATAATACATTGATAATAATTAACAGTCACCATGGATAATTAACCAATGAAGCAACTTTCAACATTCTTTTTCTTTGACAGATGTAAGTCAATGTCTAATTCAGTGTAGCTCTCTGCCTGGCATATTTTGGATAACCTGATATTAAAATACATTATTATATTATATAAACTCTATTTATAGCTTATGAAATGAGCATACTGATGTTCATGTGCTCCGCATGAATTCTCCCTTAGAGATGAAGGGTGGTGTTTGTACAGACACGTATGACATAACTAAGGCTGGAGATACAAGTATGACATGTACGACAAGATGTAAGGGTTGTTGTTCGGTCGTACAAGTACTAGATTGGTCTGGTCAGGTCTGGCGAAGACCAGGTTAGGGAATTGTGTAACAGATTCACGTGTGGTTTTCTCTGTTGTTGACAAAACTCCAACTGGATTGAACATGAGTAATATGAATATTGAATTAGATTACATACATATTACATAGACTATGTTCTTGATTTGTGAATTGAAACTCTTAAGCACCAAACGTTAATAACCAGCACAGATGACCAGAACCTTCTAGGACTAGGCAGATGGTCATCAATGACCACAGTGAAAGATCTACCTAGGTTAAAAAAAATATACTTAAAGTGAATCTTATTTTTTTTCCTTTTGAAAGATTCATGTAATTAGCTTATTAACGTGGATTTCTATTTTGTGTATTGGTTAAACCCTTTTTACAAGTTTTCTCTCTTGAAGAAATAGGACTTTTAAGGAAGTCTACTCAAAATAATAGTGGGAAGATTATTGTAGTCTTCCTCTTTTCCTAATTTAGTGAAAATGTTGAGTATTTCATCATCAGGAGAAATAAAGATCTCTATAGCAGAGACAGAGACAAAAATAAAAACTTGACTACTGCTCTAACCCCACATCCGGACTCAACTTGCTTTGTCATACAGGTCTGAGGATTAGAAGGAACAAAGTACTCACGGCTCAACATGGCGCTGGGACGATTGTCTGTTGTCTGACTCTGTATTACTTTCTTCATCTTCCGTGCTCCGATTCTTTTTAACACAAGTAAAAACAGTCACCAGTAGATAGCACAGCACAGCAAGGCTTCCAGCTCCCATGAAGCAGATTCCAAGAATGAAAACTTTGTCTGAAACTGTCAGCAGAACCACTCCAATGAGAAGGAAAGCCATTCCCAGGGTCATCACCGTTCGATGGATGCCCTTCCGCAAATCGCTGGATGCCATGGCCAGTTCTGTATGAAGAAATGCAATGTGTTAGGTTGTTGATTTATCATTAAAAATTACATTGTTTGAATTCTACAAAATAAGAGGCATGCAAAAATTCAGGTAGACCTGACCCTAGTGTCGAAAACTTGGTCATCATTTTTACAAAAAAGTGCTCATGGCCACTTTTGTGTTTTTAGCATCCTTGCACAACTTGCCATTTGCTTGACCACCCACTTCATGCTTTTAGTAACTCTAGTAAAATATTTACTAGAGCAGGAACATTGAAGTAATAATACATTTAATCATCCAAAAGGCACAGTGAGAACCCTTCATAATGGTTGTGCCCCAATTTTCAAAAAGTTTTCATTTACAGGATTTGCATTGAAAAGGCTTACATCCTTTATAAAAGAATATTTCAAGTTATTCCTCTGAATTCAATATTCTCTTGATCACTGAAATGACACTAGAAAATCATTGGAGACTGTCATGTTTAGAAGGAGTTTAGGAAAGTCTTCTGTTAGCATTGGTTAGTGTTGGCCAAGGTGAGTATATGCAGATTGCAGACATTGGTTAAAGACTCTAGCCATGCTACAAGAGACAATCAGAGACTGTGGACATACTACAAGAATGACGATTGGCTCTGGCCTTGCTACAAGAGACAATTAGAGATTGCAGGCAAATTACAGGGAGGACTGGTGCCGGTGGCCACGCTACAAGACACAATCAGAGAATGTAGGCATACTACAAGAATGACAGGTGGCTCTGGCCTTGCTACTAGAGACAATTAGAGACCTATTGCAAGGGCGACTTGTGCCGGTGGCCATGCTACTGTTGCTTTATACTGAATGAAGTCACTGCTATCACATCCACTTTACACATCCAAGCTTGCACATTTATGCTTCCTACAACCACATTATTTTCATTGCATTGATTCAAGTTGGAACAAGAGCACAGGAAAAACATTAATAGGACCACATGTAGCCCTCAGGCCAAAGGCTGGGCACCATCAATATAGATTAACATGGGCAGAGATCCTTTTCTTTGTTGCACAAAACAAAAGCCAACTACATGCCAAAGTCAGGTATAGGTAACTCTAATAATACCACTTAAATTGATTGCTTAAAGTGTTTACTATAGAAAACGCATCTAGGATAGTCAGCCAAGCAGCACGTAGGTTTTATTTTATAAACGAAGCTGTTATTTTTAATTCTGCAGAGCTTGTGTTGAAATATGCAACTTTGTCTGTTATGCAGTACCGTGGCTATAAGAATGAATCCTACATGGGTGGTTGGCACTGGTTGCATGGGTGGTTCATTTCCTGTCCTGAGACCCAACAGCAAATTGCACGAAATGTCTCCAAAGTGAAAGCTGTCAAGTTTTTTCCATTGAATGATTTCCCCTCATCTGCAGGTGACAGTAATATTTTTCCTTCACTTTCTCTCTTTCTAATAGAGTGATCACAACCATAAACGGACTGAATCTTACCAAAAGAGAGTCCAATGCAATTTGGTACGCATCACAATTTGTTCTGTAAGAACATTTTGATTGCAGCCTGTAGTCAGCCAGTCAGTGTACAGCAAAGCTTACACTGGGAGAGAGGGAAGCAGCAAACTGAGCTAAGTATATGTGCTACTGTGCTGACATGCTTACAAGAATCATGTTTAGAGTAGGAGAGATCAGAGTGATGGAGTGATAAACTCTCCAATCTTCTGCTCTTGCTACTGTCCAAGCTGGGAATCCAGTAAAAATTACTTTTAGTAACTATAGCTTGAAAAAAACAGAACAGTAGCAGTAACAGAGTGATTTAAATATCAAGACCAAATGGGAAGAAATACTAATCTCTTGGCAGGTAAAATGCTCTGGCATGTGTATTTAATCTGTTTATTTAGCCATTTGCATGGAGTTTAGTTAAAGATGCATAGCTTAAATTTACAAAGGTTCATGTACGGTACATACTTCAGGCCAGCAATTCTGTCCATTTACAAAAACCAATTTAATGTTACATTAAAGATTACAGCAAAGCAAAAAAAGTTAATAGAGGAAGAGTTGAATTATGAAGAAAATATAAAGACACTCATAGCCACCGCACACAGGGGGTGTTTAATCTACAGGAGCCATTGGGAAACCACATGGAGACACTTTGATGGAAAGCTCTGCCCATTGCTGAACAAGCTTCCTATTGTGCCAAAAGGAGGGAAATCTGCTTTACGTTGAATATTAAGGCATACATTGAATATTAAGGCAGGAACCATACACCTATAAGTGGTCCTCAGGATCAGTCCTAGGGAGATCGGCATGCTTGGACACCCCCTCTGACAGTCACCCCACCCAGCATTTGGGGGGGGGGGTAGATTGAGTCCCTTCTACTACCTCTCTCTCTGCGTGGATAGACAGGCACACTGTGGGGGAGACACCTGGGCATCAGAAAAATATTAGATGCCCAGGTTGCCCATGCCAAAAATCACCACTGGTGATACTCATAATTCTCATAATGAAATCAAAATATTGACATTGTGGTATAAAAGTCACTTACAACAACAGAACACCTCCCTCTATGCCATGGGATGTCAAACTCAAAAAAACAGTGGGGCACAATTGAAAACATTGACAGAGTTGCGGGCCAGCCTTGATATTTATTGAAAAATGTCTCCAATCGCTTTTCTTCTCATCAGATATATTGATGAACCTTCTCATGCAAAAGAACGTAAGTTTTGCCTAAACATTGAATCTGCAACATTAAATGTCAATCTGGGTCATTCATTCCTTAAGTCAAAATTAAAAAAATCAGGACAAAAATAATTATGAAGATGGGTTGAGCATGTGTTCCATATTACTATCACACATTCTATTCTAGTGCAAAAACTTTCCACAACTGTGTTAAGTATACTAACCCTAGGACTAAAAGTATGTCAGTGGCAGTGAAGGTTCTCATTCATCCAGGTCATGGTATAGCTAGTAGTAAATAGTCCATCAACTAGACTTGAGCAAAAGAAGTTGCTTGGAGTAGCTATGACACATTATATTTTAGATTGCTAATCAAGTCCAATTGAAAATTACTAAACAAATCTAGGTCATTATGTCATTGGCTGGATAACCAAAAAAACAGAAAAAAAGAAAGATTATACAGCTACCACATCCAAGTAGCTATAACCTGTTTGATAAACTTACCAGATAGATTCTAAACAGTATTGCCTCTTCTTGCAGTCACCCCCCTATCACAGGTAGATTACGTTTGTGATGTCTCTCAGGTTCCTCTCAATGTCACGTTGGTTTTTTTGCTGTAAAAATCTTCTTATACAAAAGTGCATAAATGTTGGCTATTTTCCAGCATTGCTTCCCCTTGCATAAATCATGGAATTCTCTGCATTGTTTTTTCTTCAAAGTTTAAAAAGTGCTTGTGAAGTTCTTCTATGGAGCGGATGTTGGGAATGTTGGGAATTCCCGGAATACTACTCAGTGTCTTCTGTGTGAGTCAGAGGAGCTCTTGATGTATGTTCATTGCTTTTTGTCTTTCTCTCCTCTGCCAGTAACCTGTACTTCTCTCCACCTCTGTCTACCCATCCAGGAAGGCCTGTAATATACTCTGATGACAGCGTCCCTCCCTTCTCTGCACTGATAAGTCAGGTCATTCCTACACTAGGCAGTAACATAGTAAACTCAGCTATGTGTAACCTGCCAAAGACCAGAAATGCCACTTTACTGCCCTGCCCTGAATGCTGTGCTCCGAGCCATAATCCTGGATCTTATTAATGTGCTGATTGTCAATATTATTTACAAAGGGAATGTCCCTGCAGGTTGGAGGACTCCATACTCATTTATGCTATAGAAGCATTAGCAGGGTAAGCAGTTGTCAGACTTTTCTAGGAACAAATACATAATGTTATTGTCTCTTTCCTGTTACACAACTGCTGACTAGATATTATATACCAGGGGTGGGCTAACTTTTTGACTCATGGGCCACAATGGGTTCTTAAATTTGACAGAGGGGCTGGAACAAGAGCCTATAACGGAGCCCAAGAGCCTATTACAGAGTCACAATTCAGTGGGCATGTACAGCAGGGACATTATAATCTTTTTCAATTTCATGTACCTTGTTCATCAAAAAATATTCATCATTCAACTATATTACAAAGGAAGGTTAAAAAAGGGAAATATTATATTACTAATTAATAATGATACCTGGTAAAATTTTACTTTAATAAACTTTGACATTTTTTTTAAATAAAATAATAATAAGATAAATGAACAAAATCCCATTAAAATAAACTTTACCAAATGACAATGGGCTTTTCACTAAGGGGACAATGGGCCAAATAAAAAAAAGGTAAAAACTGAACTTTTGCTGCATGAATGTATCTATTCTTTAGTATTAGAGCCGAGTGCAATTGGGTAACCATGCTGCTCCCCAAATTTTTCTCCTGATAATTTTATTAGTATTTGGTAGAACAAGATTCATGATCTTATAATTTGCGCACTAAGAGGTGTGATAGACCACTGGGCACCTGGTAAGGCTCTGCAATGGAAGCACTCAATGTCTTATTTATGGGTATTTCAGTTCTGCATAATGAGTCCTCTATGATAAATTATATCTACATCATGTGGTACAGACATGAGCAGACAAAAACACTGTTACAAGTCTAACACATTCCAAATAACATTACACAACATGCACCTTAAGCTAGCCACACATGGTTCAATTGACTGTACAATCAATGTAATTCGATAAATTTTTTTACTCGATTGATTGAAAATTGAAGCATATCCACATGGTACGATCGTTGAAATTCGATTTTAATTGTCAT
>CM070037.1:68077395-68091428 GCA_036250615.1 Ptychadena robeensis
CCAAACTCATCCACTCTTCACTTCTCCTCTCTTTTTACCCCATATTTCTTTTGTATGACCCCAGCTCCTTCAGTATTCTACTTATTTTCTTGTTCTATCCTTCTATATTCACACATCAGTTTATGGATGCTCTCATTTATTGAATATTTCTCCTACTTGCAGAAAGCCAGAAGAGACAGAGCCTTATATTGTGGATCCTTCTACTAGACCAGCAGATGAGATGTCTCATCCTTCACCTTCTCACAGCAAGGTCAGAAAGTTTCTCTGCATATTCATTATCAAATCCATTTGATTCATTTGCAGCCAAAAGTTAAAAAATGGGTGTGTGTGGCCAATAGAATGTCAGTACAGTAAAGTACAGTCCTACATATGTCCTCTATCTGCGTTATGGGATTGGAGGGTGTCAAGTGTAAACCACAGTGGCATTGGGACCCCTATGTCACCTGGCAAGTGCAGACCAAGGCAAAGTATTTACCAGATGGACTTTGCTGTGAGAGACTCCCAGGTTGTTTCCCTCAGTCACACTCACTGGTAACTGCTGACATCGTCCAACTGCTGACAGCAGAGTCCAAGATGAAGTATCAAATCAGGAGACATAGATGAAGTCAAAAAAAGGAAAAGATTCAGGGTGGCCAGCAAATGAATCAGTATGGTCCAAAGGTTACTCATGTAAACAGCAGTTGGTATAAATAAGAACCTGGGTAGCAGAGCCCCCTTTATATAGGGTCATGCTATCTAAGTGGACAGTACTTTCAGTTGAGGATACTAGGAAGTCCAGAAGGGGGTGTACAAGTCGAGACAATAGCAACAATGACAACCAAAAAAAAAAAACAATTTTCAGAAGGACTGTCTGCAATTAAATATATACTATATGTTCACATTTGTTTATAGAAAACAGCAGCTGAAGACTATTTCTCTGCAGACAGTAAAGGTGACAGATAATGCTCTAGAGTGTAGAATCTTTGTACATACATTCAGATATATGAGAAATTTTTTCAACAATGACACCTAGCATGGAGTTTACTCTCATAGACACCAATATTTTTTGGGAAAACTCCACGGCCCTCTTTTGTCTAAATTATAACTAAGCAAAGTGAGAATGATGCCACACTTACTTACACAGTAAGATAACACACATTTTGTTAATGGTATCCTATTCTAAGTTCAGGGCAGCCACCACCCTGCGCCACCACAAGCACACAGCCCTGAGAGGTCAATCCTTGCAATCCTTCTTTAATGTGAGTATTTAGTTTTTTGTTTTATTTTGTTTCATTTTATTTTACAATTTACAGTACTTTACTTTGTTGTACTAGGTTGTGCGCCTTGTGTCCTTATTCCTATTTGTCTGTTACAGGGGGGGGAACACTCATTTTGAGAGCTGCACACCTACACACAACTTAAACACCCACCCCTCATACTGACCCAACTTTACTCTGTGATCTTTTCACAGGCCCCATACACCCACCCCACTATGGGGCCACTGACATCACTGTAAGTGTGTAATCACTGCTGACGGTTGTGCGCAACTATCTATTATCTTTCTTAGTTTCTACCACACTGCTTAAGGCTGGGGCTCCACTTGGGTGGTTTGGGAGCAGATGTGGTGTTTTATTAGACATGCCCAAACTGCTCCCATTACCCCCCAATAAGCCTGTCTATACTGCGGCAGTTTGGGTGCGGCGTCAGAAAAAAAATACACAGTTTATCGTGTTTTTTTGAGCAATAAATAAATAAACAAAGCGAATCCCCAAGTAAACCACGGGGAAACTGCAACTAATCCGGACAGAAAACACATGCTTACTGCATGTGTTTTTTTGTCCGCATTAGTGGAGCATAAGCCTAATTGAACAATTTACCATGTCTGACTGTCCCTAGCTCTGCAGGCATTGGTTTCTAACTTAACATAGCCTAAATCATACTTTACGAAACTGTAAAAAAATGTACTTCACTGTTGTCTAGATCTCTAATAAAGGATCTTCTAGAATATTTATACGGTTCTTTCCTTTTTTGCTATTTGTTTAGTCTCTTTCAGGAATTCCCCTTTTCTGAATTTGTGTGCCATATATCGTTCAAGCTATTGATAATAAAGGCTAATTATATATTTACACAGAACTTCCTTCTTGAACTGGCACACACGGCTGTATTGTCTTTTGGCTTCCCACTAAAATCAGGAGGAATATGAGTGAACCTGAAAAAACAATCCTCTACCAAGGGGGGACATTAACCATAAAAAGCTCAATAAACAGGCCTCTCAACAGTGTCAGATTTTGTGGAACTGTCTCACTTTCTGAAGAAAAATCCAGAACCTTAGTCCCCCCTGCAAGTTTTTTTTTCTTCTCTCTTAGTAATCAATAAAGAAATTGTGTCACACTCACTGTGTTTAAGAAGCAGAGTCCCACTGCCCAACAAATGACCAGCACCGGGTCTTTGTCAAACAACCAGGGTGACATCTATCTTGTAGTATGTCAAGGCCTGGCTCACGCCTATCAGCTTTACATCAGCTGGCTTGCATTTTCACTTGTTTCCATGTGAACATGCCCATTAGATATAATGTGAACTGGTGGAAATGCTTACCACGTCTTCCCCAACATGTCTAAAAATTTATAGGTGTGAACAAGACCAGGCCAAGATTGTCATACACACATCAACGTTTGCTTCATCAATCGTGGATTCCAATGTCTTGTGCAATATAAATTTTGTTAGAAATTCAAAACACTTTGGCCTTTACACTAGCCACACTGCAGCTGCAATGCGGTACTGAACAGAAATGTAGCGCATCCAGTGCTAACTCAAGGTAAAAAGGTTTCACACTAGCCCCACGCTTGCATTTACGAAAACACAAGACATTGCTGCTTCATGTAGTTTTGCAGGCGCAGCGCATGCATCTCTTGCACATAGACTTGTATACTCATTACCACTACCAAGTCCATTACCGGAAAGGAATTCAATGAGACGAAAGTGCCCTTAAACCATACATATTAAACTCTGGACCAGATATTTTTGGTCTGCAGATGATGCAGCAGACCTGCCTTCTCCATAGCCCATCTGCCTGCTACACTGCACCGCACTGAGCTTCTCTACTCCATGAGATAGGAGAAGTTGAATTCCTGCCTGCCCAGTGGCGCCCTCTAGTGACATCACATTGATCACCCAGAGCATGCTGGGATTTGTAGTTTTCTACTCCAGGAGTCAAAGTAGAGAAGCTCAGTTAGTGTAGCAGAGGGGCTGTGGAGAAAGCAGATCTATCTGCCACAACTACCATAGAGGAAAGAGCAGCAGTGAGTATAGAGCCAGGAAGTAGGCCAAGTATAGTATAAAGAGTACCAGGATAGGTCAAGGGAGCCACATGGAATAGAACAACCCAACCAGGGGGTCATCGGGCTATGTTCAGTGTGTGCAGTTCATGTGTGTCCCCATCCCTGTTTGTACATCCATAAGAACAGGGGCACACATGGACTGCACACACAGTATGCACTGTACAGTGTATTTATTCCATGTGTTTCCCCATGTTTTGTATATTTTTTTTCTTACACAGGATTACCACACGTGGAGAAGGACCATTAAGTCCTTTCAAACCAACATGCCAAAAATGTGTCCGAAAAAGAAAGCATAGCATGTTGTTGGCCCTCAATTTTGTCCAAGGTTTTTACGTTTTGGCCGGCTGTGTATTTGAGATTGGCCAATGACTTAACTCTTGGGGTAGAAAGTTAGAAATATCAAGTCTCCTGGGACTTTGATGCTACCACCATTTTGACACTATCATTTTATGCATTTACATAACATAAAATACTTTATTTAACAATTATGTAAATCCATAAAACAGATTGATGAATCCAACATTTCATCTGTACATATACAATTAAAATCATGCAAATAATCCTGGCAAGGAAATGCATCATCATTAAGAAGACATTAAGGGGATACTTAGCTATCGATGCTTTTAGTCTTTAATGACAGGCCTCTTTAGGATTGATTTACCGTATATGCCGGCGTATAAGACGACTGGGCGTATAGACGCCCCCCCAATTTTCAGTAAAAATATAGAGTTTGTATATACTACCGTTATACGCCTCCCCTATTCAGACGCACACCAAATAAAAAAAGGTATGTTATCGTCAACCACAGATCTCCAACACACTGGAACGTCCGATCTTTTTTGTATAGTAAGGATAGGATAAGTGCAAGCATGTATGCGAAGAGTAGTGCTTTATGCTACTAGGGAAGCAACTATTATCGGGGGCGGCTATTAGTTAGGAAGGATTATGCTCAGGGACCTGAAATTGCATGGATATAGTCTTAGGGGTTAACTAGTAAACCACAAAATTCCAAGGTTGCTACATTCGGGCATTTTAAAGATATAGGTGTCAATTAGGCAAGGTAAATGTTGCATATAGGAGTAAATCACTGGCCATGAAAAAGCATTGTTTGGGGCTGGAATCGTTATGAAAGTAACTTATAAGTATTACAGCTAGAGTGGTGAATCGGGGTTTTGTAAGTAGTAGTACGTTAGCATTAACTGACCCTGCAAAGTTTCAATCATTATACTATAAATGGTTTTTTTCAGCTATGAATGTTCAAAGTTACAGCATTCACACAGGGTTTTTTTTTTTTCTCCCAGAAAACAGTGTTGTCTCTGTGGAGAGCGTACTGTAGCCATGGGTAACAATGCTCATCGTTTTACAAGTAACAATGTATGTATCTAAGGAGCGCTCGCAGCTTCAGGCAGCACGGATTCAGTCGTACGGCGCATAGATGGTCCCTGACCCCACCTTGCCTGGGCGGCCCCGGCGTATAAGACGACCCCGGCAGGATTTTAAGGTACTGAAAAGTCGTCTTATACGCCGGCATATACGGTAGGTAAAAATTCATTTTCTAGCAATAAACTTAGAAGATAGATTTTTAAAGTCAACTGAATGGGAAAGTAGAACCATGTATGGCTAGCTTTTGATAAGCTCAACTCAGGAGGATTCTGTCCTCGCTAATGCTGCCCCCAGCTACTGTTTGGGACTTGGGCCCCAAATATTATTAAAAGATTCAATTCAACTAGCCAGTCTAGATTCTGGTTCACTCCTCTTCAATGTGCCAGTGATACCATTTTTATGGCATACTTAAATCTAGACTCAGTGATGCCAATACTAGGTTTCTCTGCTACTCTATGCAATGTTGGCAAATTATAAGTGGTGAAAGGTGCTAGCAGGGTCTATTCCTTGCCCCCTAAAAATATCACATCACCCTGTCACGGTGCTATTTTCACAAGACAAGAGTAACAAATGCAATAAAAATATCAGTTTGTATTTATTAAGTATTCCTATAGTCATATGGAGTACAGCCCATTCCAAGTACCCCTTACTTTTTGCTAGAAATGTTAACTTGAATTTAGAGGTCAGCATTTAAAATAATGTTTTTAGAAAATATTTTAATAGCATGCTTTTGTGAAGCTTCTCTTCTGTATCTGTTGATAATTTAATCCATCGCCTATCTTCTATGAATATGCTTTTGCAATAAATCATTTTGTAAAATGTCATCTCTTCCATCTATTTCTAAATGAAATTATTTAGAAAAAACTTGAACCATTCTACAACCATGTACAATCACAAGAGCAGGGTGACCAAATGTTGAGGCTCATAGTGGTTAAAAGTCTCCATCACACTGCTGTCTCGCTGTTGTAATGTTCCAAACTTCTTCTAGAATTGACTTCAGCACCAAACCTGTGCTCTTGGAGATTTAGGGAATGGTGTTTTCATGGCTCAGCTGCTATAATACATGCTGGCACTGTAGCCAACGGAAAGGTGTTCTGTGAAGTGATAAATCTTTGGCAGTCAGATGAACAAGTGTGGGCTTGGTAAATGCCAAGAGCAGAGAACATTATTTGTCTGACATTGTGCCAGCTGTAATGTTTGATGGAGAAGAGGTAGAGGCAGTTCTAGGAAGATTGGTGCCCTGGACAAGCACCCCCTCTGATTTCAACAACCAACCCCCCCCCCCCCCCCCCCGAAAAACTACCCTGGTCACTACCCAAGTGACCAGGGGGAGGGGGTGCTGATGAGGTGAGACTTATGCACTCAGTTCTGATCGCCCAAACCCTTTCCACTGCTGGGGAGGGAATGGGGCAGTTGGTGCTGGTCAGTCTTCTCTACTCCTCTCTTCCCAGCCCTTCCAGTGGACGGGTGGGAGGAGACATCTGCCTCCCCTGGGGTGATGCTGCCCTGGGCAACCGCCTAGATTGCCTAAACCGCTACTGGGTATAGGTTTTGGGTTATCTTTATGCTTGGAGAAGGCCCTTTTCTCCTTTGTAATGACTGTTGTCTAAAAGGTCCATACATTTATGGTTGGATGAGTTTGCTGCGAAAGAACATGTCCTCAGCCACAAAAAAACAAAAATGCTCTTTTTGCATAAATAGGCAATTCCCACACAATACAAAAGCATGAAAAAATTTTCTAAGATTCTAGTGTGGAAACGGTGCAAAATGGGGAAAAGCTGTATACTTACATATATAAATTAAGCAAGGGATGTCCCCTTTAGCAAAGTTTGTTCCCTGTTTAGAGTGGCATAGATCAAGGTAAATGACTTGAAAAAATTTAGCAAAAAGGTCAGCATAACAGCCAGGTAACTTGTATTACCAGAAATCTGCTCTGAATTGAGATTATAGAATACATGTTATCCTGCAGACTTTTTAGTGAATAGTTCCATCTTGTGGCCAGAATTAGCACTGCAACACTTCAAAGCTCTAAAAGCCATCCAAATGTGGTCAAGAGAATCATTCAGGCTAGGTTAATACCTATCCATTTAGTATTTTCACCTGAACAGATCTATTAGATATAATGGCTTTAACATGCATTGACTTACATCATTCATCCATTAACAAAACCAAGGGTGGCCACACTTAATTGGCTTGAGAGCTACTTTTAAAATAACCAAGTCAAAATGATCTAACCGTAAAAATAGTAAACATATAATGATTTTATGTATAAACACAAAGTATACTTTTTATTTAAAACAGCAAGAACGGATATGGCACAATACAAGTCTATAAACGTTTTACCTTTACCTTACAGTGTGTTAACAAAGACCAGAAAAAAGCAGGGCTCTATAATCCCAGGGCCTTTGCCATCAACTGGTAGATTGCAATCAACCTGTTGGGTACCCCTGACCTAGATAGATCAGTGCTAATTTCAAGATCAATCCAAAGTTTCAAGTCAAAAAGGAGCGTACAGGAGTCCCTTAAAGTTGAGGTTAAGTATGACATGGTACTAACAGCAAAAAGCAAACAAAGGTTGCAAAAGTTATTAATTACTATTTAGTCTAGAAATTTTCAATTAGTCCATTAATTCACCAGGTAGGTTTGAAACTGTTTTGTAAAATATTGCTATTATAAATTAGACAAATAATAACGCTGTCTATACTGACTAGTCTCTGTTTTTTTCCAGCCTGCCGATTTGTTTGAAATGATTGAGAAAATGCAGGTAAAATTATACTTTGCAGAAATAATATTCTGAGGAGAACAGACAGATTTATTGCACAACTTACACCATGTCTATGTGGTCTATTTATTTGCGCTGATATGTATTTTAAGGCTAGCAAATAGGATATATTGTGCATTCATTGGATATGTGTAAGTGTAACATGATGGCCTATGTCTGTAATGTAAGTGACCTGTATCAAAAGGGTGATATGTGGATATTGACTGTATATGCCTTTAATAAATCTATGATGTAACTGTGCCCAGCCATTTGTGAGTGCCCTGCATAGGGATAGGTAATATAAGGCCCTTTGCTAAGGGATATGTGGTTGGTGGTCTTCTGTGAGCCAGGAGAATGATGGAGGTCCCTGAGGGAGACATACATTGCATATCTGTGGGACTGAAGACACCCAACTGTCCAGAGATGTAGCTGAGAGAGTTTCCCCTGTCCCTATATAGTGCAGGGGTTTGCCCTAGCCCTAGAGGATGACACCTAGAGGAGAGAGGGGCTAGGCCTAGAACCACAGACAGCCAAATGGACTTTTTACATGGCTGGAACAGGACTGCATTGCTGTAAGCGATTGTATTACTTCGACACCTCCCCTAACAGGTGATGGAGGACAGTGTATGGAGAAGAGGTACTTCAGGTCTGGCTGCAAAGCTGTTCCCTGACATATGAGGGGAATGTTTGCTGTGATGGAGGACCTGATGTCTGGTTGCAAGGGTTTTTTCTGACTAGCAGGGAAGCACCAGGATGGACATAGTGGATAACTCTGCCACCAGGGCCCCAGCAAGGTGAGCTAATAGGGAGGTCTTTAGAAGGTGCAAGACAAGTGGCCCAGGGCTTACCCCATTTCAAAAGGGGACTGCCCTGCTTGTCCACATTAGTGATGAACAAAGTGGATAGGTGTGATCAGGGCATTTTGAACTTATAGTATGAATATGGGACAGATACAGATGAATGAGAGCTTCTAGCTCATGTCTGGCCATTAACCTGAAATAAAATAAATTGGTGAGATATTCTTATCATTTGTGCTTTTCTTTTCAGTGCACTCGCTTGGAAGACCAACGCTGTGTCCTCCCTTCTCCTATAAAGGTTGGTTACTCCTACATACTGTTAGGTAATGTTGACATTTCAATTACATCTAAAGCCATTAAATTCTTATTTTGGTAAGAATGGCAAAGGCGTAGAACCTTAGGCTTAAAGATTGTTCCTGTTCATCAGACGTTTCCATATGGGGTACTTGAAAAATAATGGCACAGAGTAAAACTTGTGCACAATTATTAAAATAACTGATTCCAGTTAAAAAGTTTACTGAAGTTTTAATAAAGACTATCAGAGACATTAGGAAACCACTGTACAAAAGTCATGCCTTTATAATGAAATGCTCATGTGAAATAAAGGATTAAAGTAAAGGTTTCTTTAAAAAAAAATATTTACATGTTTCTTTTCCCAGAGAAAGGGAGGAGAAAAGGTGCACCCTGGCATCCATGAGGTGAGTAGCATGTACAACTATAAAATTTTAATACAGTATATTACATGTTTTTCCTGTAGCTTGTTGTTGCTAAAGTCTTGTAAATGTGTTGTTTGTTTTTGTAAATCTTTTAAAATCTTTTGTAAAATTTGTCTACAGGTGCTAAGAAAAGGTCGCCCGTTCCCTCTTCTTATTGTGCCCCCAAATGGTGGATACTGGATAGAGGGTACTAATCATTCTTTGTCTTCCCCTGAGTCTGACACTCCATATGATAGACTGCGAATCCTTCAATCTGATCCTACAGCACGTTTCTACAGAAAGCACTTCATAGGCAAGGTACGCTTTCATATAGTTAACAAAATGTGTATACAATGATGATGTGTAAAATGTTAGCAGATTGACTTCTTGCCTTATTCATTTACCAAATGTAAAAGTCTCCTTTAAGCAATATCATAGGGACCTGAGCTAGTTGTAGGTTCATCCAAAAACATACAGCAGCTTACCTTTTGTAAAAGCATTTTTAATCTTAGTGTCATCTTAGTGGATTTATCATCAGCAGGCATGTGGCACAGAGGGATTTAACAATAAAATGAATACCCACATGTAAAGTTTACCACCTTTGCACACAGGCATCTTAAAATTCCTCCTGCTTCTTAACTGCATCTCTTCTATCCTGCTTCCAAAAAGGTTAATCGATCTATACACACACCATTTGTCCAATCAATTTTCAATTAGATGGACATGTGCAATTTAGTTATCGACTGTCCGTCTTAAATAGATAGATGATTCTACCACAGGATGTGATGCATGCAAAAGTGATTCCACAAATTCTAAAGGTGTGTGCGTATGCTTCACCATACAATCAGATATAAACCCACTAATACCATCTAATAATATGCCCCACCATACAATCAGATATAAAACCATCTAATCTACCTAGAAAACCCATCAGCTATGATTGACTGAAATTTTCCTACTGGCGTACGTCCAGCTTTAGTTTTCTTATGGGGAACACCAGGAATAATGATGGTTACATTTGCTTTGGTAGTCTACTGGTCACACTGCCCTATCATACATTTCTCAGTACTCTTCAGTTCATATTTTCCTTATTACACCCTCCTTAATCCTCTTCTACATCTACTCGCCCTGTCATATCCTTTTCAATTCTCATCTGTAAATATGTACCCAGTCATACCCTCCTCAGCCATCTTCTGTACTCTGTGCTCTCGTTATACCTTAATTGCCTACACCTACTAAAGTCAAAAAGAAAGATTATAATATTTATTTTTGCGGCCATCAGTTGGCGGAAAAATCGGCTGCAGATCTCGGGTGCCCACATGGGGCGACAGATGCATTGTGCCCTTAAACTCAGTCGGCCAGAGAACGAACCTGTCCATAAATCCCTGACATTTGCCATTACTTTAGATGGTGCCCGGCATCCCCATCCAAAGTAACGGCCAGCACACAAAGGGTCATCACGTTGCACTCCATCACTCATCTATCGGCCCGGCTCCTCAGGTGTATGGGGGGTCTTAATATTGATTTGATTAGATAGATTATACAATTTAGATAAATTAGACAACTTCAGTGGATGAACTTACATTGCAATATCATTAATGTCGTTTATATCTATTGTCTACATTTTTGCTAGGAACATCACAACTTCTGTGCCCAGGACCCCAGACTTGGAGCCATTATTCTGTCTGCAAAACTAGAGCCAAAAGCAGAGAGGCTTCGTCTCATATTGAGGTACGCAGTGTGGATTATGAAATTTTTATGATAATTATTATTTTTCCTATTTTTGATTTTTCAAGGAAAAGATCATAAAAAGCTTCTGAGCTCACTACTTACCAAACTTTTTTTATTTTTTCAAAAGTGCTCAGACCATTCATATGTTTACATGATGCATAGGGTCCTCTTTTTTCTATAAATTTATTGTTCACAAAAGCACATTTAACCTCAGCCATGTAATCCAGCGATGCAGTACCTGTCAATGTTTGATGTATTTGAACCTTTATCAACATATCATCTCACAGTGCACAAAAAGGTTCAATCAATAGTGAGTTGTGATGATATGAAAATGTATGTTAGGATGCCTTTTATGATTAAAAACTGACCCCAAAACACAATGCTTAGAGACTCCTGCGTTGATGATGAGAAAAATTGAATCAAATAAAAAATTTTCATGAAATAGATTAGGTTGCAATGATCCTAAACCAGACATAGGCAAACTAAAGCCTGGGGGCCAGATCTGCTCCGCTTAGCTCTTTATCCGGCCCTTTGTCCCCTTGGTGAAAAGGTGCTCTGGGTCCCCTCTGCTTGTTCCCTGTAATGAGCTTGCATAATGTCAAGAGGAGTGTAAACGTCCACCTTAACTCTGCTCACTGCAACCTACAGAGGTGAGTCTGAGCTTCTTTTTATCTCCATCTCTGCATTTTTACAGAAATTTGGTAATTTACCATATAAGATGACTGGGCGTATAAGACGACGTCCAACTTTACCAGTTAAAATATAGAGTTTGTGATATTCTAAGACTACCTTTCTTCAAATGCACACCAGATAAAAAAAATTCTGTCTACTCTGACTTTCAACCCCCAGAAATCTAAAAATGTTATATAGTGTAATACAGTTGTGTATGAATTGAAGTTTTTGTACAGCTATTTAATTTTATATAAGTTTAATGTATCCCTGCAATATCAATTTCAGCCACAATGCACAATGTCGCTAGTGAGCCCACTTGTCGTCAGGAGCAGCCAGCTTCTTTCACTTCACAGACATCGGGAAGGAGAAGGAGGGGGATTCTAAAGATCTCTCCCTCTATCGGCTCCTGTCACCCAGTGCGGATCGGGGGAGCAGACCTGAGGGCTCCCCTAAATGGTTGGACAGGAGAGCACCATAGCACAAATAACACACCCTAGAACACATTTTCCTGTGTTTAAAAGTCGTCTTATACGCCGGAAAATACAGTAGTTTATTTTATCTTTTTTATCTTTCTAGCAGTATGATCGCTTTGTTGTAGAAAAAATTCAAAAATATTCCAATGTCCCTACTGCAAGCCCCAGCATCATTATCAAAGTCAGGTACATGATGAATTGTGACACCTATTGGGACACCATTACAGGCTCTTAGTCCGGCCCCTCTGTCAAATATAAGAACCTATTGTGGCCCACGAGTAAAAAAGTTGGTCACCCCATCCTAAACCTTTCATGGATTGTCAGATAATTAGCATTGAACTTGAAAATAAAAGATGAAATACTGTTTTAATTTATATACATAATTAAGAACAGACATTGTTTTTAAAAGTACTTACATGGAATAGAGACTGTAGGATGGAAGAAGAATCATGTAAGTGATTCACAAATGTGTCTTTTTTATTTATAATATACATTTTTATTATAGAACAAAGTCTGGTACCAAACATCAGGTGATAGAAACATCAAGCTTCCAGCATTTCCCAAGTGCGGTACAGATGGCACAGGTAAGAGGAGAATGCTATAGCATGGATATTGTGGAGTCTATTTATGATGGATTTCATGGGGAATTCATCCAACAAATACTGAACTGTCGTTCACATAGTCAGTGATGTTTGTTCAAACAGTTTATTAACTTTGAGAAGTAACTGACATGGCATGCAGCCTCCTGCTGTATTGATACCATTACATAACTCCTTTAATATTGGAAGGAAACTATTTGAGAAGGGTTGCAAAGAAAAACTTCCTTTCAATCCTTCCTTTTGTTACCCTCTACCTGATCATATAGAATCTCATGGGCACTCCAAGTAATTAATACTTGAAAGACCATTTCTGATTAGAACAAGTGGCAATAGTAAGTTGTGCCAATACTTTGTTCATGTTTTTTCTTGCCTGTATATCTGCATAAATGTAGTTTCAATTCTCCCTTTGTCAGGTATTATGTGAAGAACTATCTGTAGAGAGGTTCTTCCCAGTCCTCTACATGAAGGTGAGATACTTAAATTAGATTTTTTTGGTCAATTGTCAGTAAAACAAAACATGTCATGTGACAGAAAAAAATGTTACTACAAAACTCTAGAAATGTCTAATTTAATTTGAATTGTTAAAGAGAAGAGAATGTTCCTTGGTTCATTTAGAAGAAAGTAGAAAACTACAGTTGTGCTCATAAGTGAAACAGATGACAGGTGAAGATGGTTACCTGTTATAACATTCTAAAGCAGGGAACACGCCTGTAGATATGGGCCAGATCGATGACCGATTTGAGCACGGTGCACACTCATGGTCATCTACCTGTCCCATATCTAATGCGGCCATCCCTGTTTTCAAGCGGGATTGATTGGTAGATGTCCATGGGGTCTCCATGCAAAGCATCAGCTTAGCTGGAGACACAGCAGTGCTCAGTCTCCAGCTCCTCTGATATTTGGCAGCAGCATGATGACGTCATCACGCTGCTGCAGGGAACCTCGAACGGCTCCAATATCAAGCCGTGTGTTCCCTGCTTAACTCTTTTGGGTGAAGGTGGGTGCTAGTTATCAGGAAAATTGACCAGGATATGTAAACCTTAGATTAGGGCTATGATTATGATTGCGCTGGCACACAAAGGGTGCCCGGGCTGATTGTGACCTGATGTTTCAGCCGATTGGCCGCGCGTGAACATTGGGTCACAATCTATACGTGCATGGGGGGCTTAAGTAGGCAAAGTATATTTACAGGTTTGACAGAGTAGTAAGTGTAGTAAAAGACAAATTCATTATGGTTCTTTTTTGCATTTAACGCCAGGTCCCCACTTGGGCAACTTGTGGGAGGTTAGAATCGCAGCACAGAGATCACAGGCAGTGAAGTAGGGGGGGGGGGGGGGGTAGGACATGTTTTTCATTCATGTAGTTTATTGAAAGCTGTAAGCATCCACAGGTACAACAAATGGGGTAACTTTCAGTGATGAATGCACAGTTACTTCGGGAGGTCAAAAGGAGTGTTCCTTCATAGCCCAGATGTGTGTCTGCTACAATGGTGGCAGGAAACTCACAGTGAGGAAGGAAGAAGTTACATCACATTTCATGAGGTAAATTACAGATAGGTGTAATAGCAGACAATCCCCAATAGATGGCAGCATAACATTACAATTA
>CM070037.1:68111510-68143703 GCA_036250615.1 Ptychadena robeensis
CCCCCCCCCAATGCAGGGCCCATCCCAGAGAAACCAGAGGCTCCCAGACCACTATCCAGGCCATGCGGCCGGCCCAGAGAAGGCCCAGCCAGCGCAGGGGGGCATTGGGGAGGCTGGGGGGAAAAGAGGACGGGAGAAGGGGCAGGGAGAGGAACAGCGCTGAGGGGCTGGTGAGGGGCCAGAAGAAACTGGGGCCAAGGGAGGCCAGAAGGCCCAGCGGGGACATCCAATGAGTGAGTAGCAGCCCGAGGCCTGGCAGGCCTGGAGCTGCCACCCGCAGGCCTTGAGCTGCGGCCTGCAGGCCTCAAACTGCGGCCTGCAGCCCTGTCCACAGCCTGATCAGGAGGGGAAGCAGATGGCGAGCGCCTGCGCCGGCACCGATGTGAAGGGGCCCTATCTGGGCTCAAACGAGAGGGGGGCCATTGCCGCGCCCTCTGAGGCCTACCATTGGGGCCTTCCGCCGGGCCGGGGGGCTCCCGCCCGCCCGTGGATTCATTGGTGTCCAGGGTTATAGCAGCCTGGTCACCCGCCGGCGTAGGCCCGGCCACCGCCCCCTTCCGCTGCGTCACTTCCGGTCCGGGCTCCTGAGTCGCCGTCCTCTTGACGCGCCGGCGTCTCCTCCTCCTGCAGTCCACCCCCAGTCAGGCATCCCTGCGCCGAGGTGCCCTGGCTGGGGGTGTTGATTCCAAACACTTGTAGAAAGCCTTTCTAGACGTGTGTATGTATCTATGATAGATAGATAGATAGATAGATAGATAGATAGATAGATAGATAGATAGATAGATAGATAGATAGATAGATAGATAGATAGATAGATAGATAGATAGATAGATAGATAGATAGATAGATAGATAGATAGATAGATAGATAGATAGATAGATAGATAGATAGATAGATAGATAGATAGATAGATAGATAGATAGATAGATAGATAGATAGATAGATAGATAGATAATTAACACGGTATGTCTTCTCTTCCAGAACCAGCAATTCCGAGAATTCCTTCTCACCAAGCTGATTAATGCAGAGGTCAGCTGCTACAGAGCAGAGAGGTTCTCTAGACTGCAGGTGAGAATTATACATATGGGGGTGTTAGGTGTCTTCTGAATGATATGTAGGTTGGAGCTGTACATAGGGGCCTTGACCCCATTAATTACACTGACCATAATGGATTAGCCAATATTGCTGAGGCCTGAAGGGGTACAGGAGAGCTCTGTTCTGGGTCATATGTTCTCACTATAATACATTTTAGGTAATTTGTATTCTACTGCTGTATACTACAAATGGATACATTGTATATATAACACTACATATTTATGTTTAATAGCTTCAGGCTGAGGATAAAGGTCTCTACAGATGCTAGATAATTGTTGCTTGAAATATTGTGATCCTCTTGAGCAAATACCTAGTGCCTGTTGGTGGTTGGTCATCTGGTAAGATGGATTGTGAAGCAACCAATATGTCCAATGCCCCCTTAATTCTATTGGGGTGTTGTTCGGGGCATTGCAGGGTGCTGCTTTCTCCCACTCATTGAGTAGCTACAAAACTCAATGAAGGATGTCTGTAAAGCATGTCTTGTTTTTATTTGTTGCTTTGAATGACCATGTATGCTTGCTCTCAACAACAAATAACTGATGTTTTTATAGAGCTTTGAGCAGGTAATTTGGTGACATTCTAATGTTTAGAATTTGGATCAAAGGTTATAGGATTAGGTGTCAAACTCCGTACAGACAAGAGATAAAAGGCACCCAAAACAACCTGATCATGATTGCCTCAGGTGGATATCTAGCTGTTGGGGAAGGTCATGATCATAATGGCCTATATAAACTTGCTTTCTTGTCCTCCAGAAATCTAATGTCTGTACAGACCTTAGGGTAGCGGGTAAAGCGGCAGTCTACCCTAAAGTAACGTTTTTGTGGTATGTGTTACCGTTTTTTTTCCATGTGTAAGTATATTTTAAGCATAGAATATTCCTTCCATGGTTTCCACCTTTGTGCCCTAGCTCCTCCGGTTCACCACTTGACCTGGGAACTCACCAGAGTTCCACTTAAAATAAATGAGATTTTTTCTCTAAGAGCAGCCACTAGCTCATTTGAATCATTTGCCACTCAGTGATTCTAAAAACTATCTTGAACCGTTTTTTAAATCAAAAAGCCCCTTAAGATAGTGATATACCCATCAGTGAAGTTAGGAAGGTGTTTTGCCATATTTATGCTGATTTATACATAGACAATCTTAGCTGCAACTTGCTGTTCTTAATACATTTATGTATTAAATTAATTGTCCTACAGAATTTTCCTTATTCAAAAACCTTTTGCACCAAGTGGTAAAGAAACCATAATGCCATAACCATTTCCTAGTGCAGACATTAACTGGGTTCAAAATGAGAAAAAGTCCCTAAATGCGAAAAAAATGCCTAAACTATTATCTAAATAATTCATTGAGACCCAATGAATTTATAGGAAACATACTGACTTTGTATTTTTCTAGGAGCGAACACGCAGCTGCCTGATGGACACTCTATACGAAGAGCTCTTTTTGCACAGTCAGACAGTCCTGGGGACAATAGAGGAGAATTCTGGGGACAAGATGGAAAACTCCTCCAGTGGTTTCCTGGAGAACTTCAAAGTAAGTTGGAGACATAAGCTTATTTGTGCTTCCATATTCACTATGGATTGGGTACACATACCTGGATAATAAAAGACAATTCCTTACCTAATTTCTATCCATTCCGTTACAATATGGTCATCTCACCTTTTAGAATGTTATGACAGAACCCCCATTCAAGGGTCCTATTGCAGCCAGCCATTTCAGCCAAAGCCAAGACAATGCTTGATAGCTGCTTAATTGGAAGACCAAAGTTCAAGCAGAGCTTTTCCATGTTCATTGATTATGTAGTGCAATCCTTTAATGTCTACAGCTGGGCAAAGATGCCTCGATTTTCCTTACGATTTCTGTGACATCGACCACCACAATCAATCGCCGTTTGATATTGATGCATGCATAAAATAATAAATCATTGACCCAAAATTGCACGTAAAATCGATCGATCGGAAATTGAGTGCTGTTATTTGAGCCATGCTTTAGTGATTGACCCAGCTTACCACATAACCCATACCTTAACTTTCAGACATTTGAGATACTTTAAATTACAGAATTGTTTTACATTTTCAATTTCCGATGAGTGTTACTTGTGTAATGATTTTTATAGTTTAACATATATTTTTTGGGTATATAAATATATACATACTTACTATTTTGGTCTTTTGTAGGCCAATGAATGTGCAAGTTCATTGACTCAGCAGACATTTTATGGACTATAAGACAATGAAAAAATGTCTTGTATAAAACAAATATAGTTTTGTTTAGTCCCAAACATCCTGGAAGCAATAGCTCTGCATTCCAGGAGGCTGTATTGTGGTCCATTCCCTACAGCCAAGCAAAATGCCTCCCCTAAAAAGAAGATTTTAGCTGTATAAGCAGTAGCAGTACCCATTTTCTGAACACAATGACCAATCAGCAGATTCGATTTGGATTGTGTATTCACATTAACATTTTGCATTTCAACAAAACAATTTAATACAGACTCATCTCTCCTTCCATTTGTAAATATGTGCTCATGTGCAAGTTGTTAGTGGCAGATTGTAAAATGTGTCTCTTCATCAGTTGGTCAGTGGTTTCAAAGAATGACACACATGCTACAGAGTTTAATCCCTGTACACCCTCCTGGTTCTGGCCCTTTAGGCATGGCTTGAGGAGTATAGGGTGAATACTGCATGGACCAGACCTGCCTACATTGCTGCAACATGTTGTATGTTCACTTTATATAAGAATGACTGTGTCCTTGCCTTTTTTCTTAAAATTTTCTCTACAAACTATGGGGTGTATCTTATGGTCTGGTGCATCTAATAGTATGAAAAATATGGAACTTATAAGGAGACAGTGGGCATATATGCATAACTTGGTCCTGTCCCCACTCTGGTGGCTACTTTGGTTACATTCCCTGTGAGAAGTCTGAAGGCACAACCCATTGCAGGACCTCCTGGGGAGTGAAAGCCCCAAATAACAATTTTATAAGAAGTAGTAATGATAGCCTTGTAATAGCAGCACTGGCAGTCCAGAAGCAGTCCTTGGACATTTAGTAGTAATAATTGTATATGCAGGTCATCAAGGTGTTACTCTCTCTGATAGGATGCCACGACTAGTGAATTAGTCTTTGTCACTAAAATACACACTGCCCTACTTCTGGCTGCAGGTTGTCTGGTTATTCATAATTTCTTAAGATCCTGATAAGAAAATTCACAGATCAGGTTTTCCTGCTGCTTTTGTCAAATTGGTGTCTTAGAAGGTAAGGCAGGGCAATCTCTCTATTGTTGGTGTTCTGTCTATAGAGACAGGCCCTCCTGGTGATAAATTGAATTGTTGGTAATTACTACTTTGCTGAATAGTGTCACAAAGGCATGATGTAGCATTACACATTTTATTTGACACAGGGCAAAAAATCTTTTTGTTTGAACAAGTCAGTAGAGAGGAAGGTGACAAAGATATTTATGTTCCGTTCAGTGATCATTGTACTTTGCTTGGAGTTTAAACTCCAAGGGTTTGAACTACTTATTATATTATCTTGTTGCTTACCTAAATCTTCATAGTAAACATATACGCAGCATTTTAGGAGACTGAGAATGCCCCCCCCCCCCCCCCCCCCACTTCTGGATAAATCTCCTTTCATTATATATATGGCTATGAGTGTCAAAATTAACATTTGTCATCAAAAGATTTGCTTTGCATGATCCATGACAAACATTTACCTATAGGGTGATCTCATGACTCCCCCATAATGCATTGTCTTATTCATTATTTTCTTTTAGACCTTCTCTCTGTCTCTTCGGAGCCCTCAGCGCTCTCGTGACACTCTCACGCGTGGGTGTAGGAGTAGCAGCATTGCAATAGAGAGCATCTCAGATGAGAAAAGGTACACTGGTCATTGGGGGCACCAAGTTTTAGGGGGGTCACTGTACCTTATATATATTCATGGTAGCTATAAAATCCTAATTCTGATATCCTTATGAACATCTGCTTGTTCATTTAGAAAAAAATCTCAGTGCACAATTTCCTTTAGGTCTAGCAACAACTATGTAGTGCTAGGACCTCCCTCATTGGATATTGATTGACTAGATAGTTTGGAAAGGTTTCTTATAGGACATGGTGTTGGCAGGAATTAAAGTTGTATGGTGAATGGGGAGACTGCAATGTGTTTGGTGACATAAACAAGAACAAATGCAGTAAACCAAAGAAACGTATTAAAAGAATACAACTGTAAATGTATCAGAGACAAGGGGATCTATGTCTTTATCCAACTTTGCTTCCTAATACTTTCCTTGCCTCAGAAGGTTAAGTTTTCAGCAGGAGAGCTCCCTCTGATGGATAATAGTTGTGTCCTCCACTGTCAGTTGCTCCTTCCCCTTGTCCTGTTTATGGAAGTCTCAGGCAACAGTATGTTGCCTGAGCAAGATGGTCTTCCATGTACTCACCTCCAGGTTCCTTGTTTATTATTAGCTCTTTTACTTCCTGGTTTCTGACTCTTGGCTCGTCCTTTAGATTATCCCTATCTCAGCTCTTGGCACTTAAACTTCAACAGGTGCGTCTGGGGACCGCAACCCGGGGGCTGTCTGCAGCAAAGCACAGCACTCCTTGCGTGTGAACACCAGATGGTCCCTTAGACCATGTGGCATGAATTACACCTTTGCCAACTGTGCAGTTGGTCCAGTGAGTCCACATCAAGCGGGTACACATACACAGTGGGTACACAAACCATGACAGTGTGCACATGGGTTTATATTGTTACATGAGGGCTATTTAAGTAGTATTATAACAACTGAAAGAGTCCAGGAACTACAGAAACTCGACTGTGAAGGGGCAGACTATATTAAATTACAGAGAAGGGTCATAGTTTGATGTCCAGCATCTTTTTGCATTACCTTACCACAAAGACTGCAACAGGATGAAATGGGTTTTTGTTCCAAGGGTCAGGTAGAGTGGTGTATTGTAAATTTCATCTGGACTGGGGGCCACATGGCTCTGTGGAGTCACCATCCATGATTTCTAATCTGATGGATGGGTTTGGAGAAGAAAAGAACATTGCCTACTTTGCTGCATTGTGCCAAATAACAGATTTCATAGTAGAGGCATGATATGGGGAAGTTTGTGTCAGTGAAGCAACATTTTGATGCCCCCCACCATTAAACACCGTTGAGATGAAGTAGAACAAACAGAGAGTAGAGTCTTATCATCCAACATCAGTACCAGATGTTACACAAAGAGGAGATCTGCACTACTTTAACCACTGCATCAGCAGATCGGCTCAACGCTATGTGATCGGAGGAACTGCCGGGCGAGTAATGTGTATGTGCTCCGTTGGAACCCCACCAAGCACTTTGCTTAACGTAGGGAGTGCCGACAGTGCACACAACGCAGTGGAGACATAGATTTAGGCAAATTTGTCAGTTTACCCTTGCAGTGAAGAAGTGGAGCCTGAGGTTTTCCCCAGAGTTCAGGTTTAAAGAAAAGCTATTACACCCCAACTTTTCAGTGGACTGTGGCTTTTATATTATTATTATTAATATGTAGGCATTGCATAAAAGCATTAAATTGTTAACCCTTGCTTCCTTTTTTATTCCATTTGTAAGGATTTTGGCGAACCAGACTTTGGAGTTCTGCCGAAAGCCAATACCTTCATATTCCTCCTCCAATAGCAGCAGCTTCTGCAGTGCACAAGGCAGCGAGAGCTCCCCGGAGGACAAAATGATGGTGACTCCCCCCAATATATTAAATGCATAGAAATTGTTTTGTGACTGTCAATAATAAGTGCAAGCACAGTGCCACCTACAGGTATTTTTGAGATACTAAACTACAGAGTAACTGCAATTCCATAAATCAATAGAAATTGATGAAAGAAGACTTTGTAACAAGAGGCATGAATGCTGGTTGCCATACTAATTCTGCCAGATTTTGTTTTTTGGCTATTGCTAGGCCACCCTAACTGAATGCAGTTTGTCTGTCCTAAGATTGATGTGAGCTGTACCAGGTACATTTGCCAAAGATCTGTCAGATGCGTCTATTGCACAAATCAAAATAGAGGGCCAGCAAAAAGAGAAACGGTAGAAGTCAAGGAAAAAAGAAAAAAAAATAAGGCATTAAGAGAGGACATAAGCTTTCATAAACAACTTCCAGCAAGGCTGAGCACTTGGTAATGCGGATATTAAATATTGTCATAGGCAAAACAATGTCTATCGGTTTTAGGCAAAGCGCAGGAAGCAAGGGCCTTTCATTACGAAAGACTAGAACATTTTGTTTTGTTACATTAACAACCAGTCCATCTCCAAGTTTTGCTATCTGGTCTTCTTTGTTTATACTCTATACACTGGGTGCTGTGATCCCCTATGTTCCCCCAACTATCCCCAACAATTAACCCACAATACAAAACAACTTTGAGTCATAAGATATGACAGTTTATTCATTTAGAAAGGCCTAGAACACACTTCAGCAAATCAAACCCTTTTTTTTAAATGTTACGACAGCATGTGGTGCAATGTTGGGTCGGTTGAGTGTCTCCTGTTACTCTAGCTTGAAGTACGGTACCATTTAAAATTCAAAAAATAATTTTTTTTACATGTTGATAATAGTATTTTGTACTTAACCCACAATTTTGCAGGTCAGTGTAAGAAATTCAATAAAGTCAGTGAGTAGCAGTAAAATATATATTTCAATTTGAGTGGAAATGTAAATTTTGCAAGCAAATTAGATTTTTTAATTGCATTCAAATTGATAGATTTCTTTTAGGAGGCTGGAGGCTGAATGCCCACACAGAAACACATAACCCACTTGAGTGCCAATTGGGCAATTAAACCTCAATTCTGAGGTTTAGGTTTTACCGCCCTTGCAGTATTCCCACAGTACTATGCTTGTGTTCCCTGCCCTCCTTCCTCCCTCCCCTGTACACATGTGAGCTGGGAAACCAAAGGCCCTCCATTAACATGGAATCCTTTGGTGCCATCTGTTCCCAAGCCTCTTCGCAGGAAGCGATGGGCAGGTCCGCCACAATTCACGGCTGGCTCCTCAAGTAAAGGCGGTTTGCCTGATCCCAGCTCGATGTGAGCACGTTTTGTAAACGAATGCTGCCCAAACTGGGTTATGGGAAACTACCAGGGAGGTTAAACAAAGGGAAACGCAAGCACAGTGAAAAACGACGATTTATTTTACCAGTAACGGACATGGTAGCATTACGGCTAAGGTCTGTTATGACTGCAGTGTAAAATGCAGAAACCCCACAAGACTTTACCCTCCAAAATTGAATAAAAAAAAGTTTTCTCAGAATTCTACACTCAACACAGCAAAGTGACAATGTGGAAAAGGTTTACTTGAGGCTTTATCAAATTTATTAATAATTTATAAAAATCATTGATAAAGCACAAGTACATAAGTATTCACAGCCTTTGCCATGAAGCTAAAAATTAAACTCAGGTGCATCCTGTTTCCCCTGATCATACTTGAGATGTTTCTACAGCCGAATTGAAATCCACCTATGGTACATTCAGTTGACTGGACATGATTTAAAAAGGCACACACCTGTCTATATAATTTCTCACACTTGTCAGGTTATGTTAGAGCACAAGCCAAGCATGAAGTCAAAGTTATTGTCTGTAGGCCTCCAAAACAGGATTTGGCAACGGTTAAAGAAAAAATTCTGCTGCTTTGAAGGTGAGAATAAGCGCAGTGGCCTCTATCATCCATAAGTGAAAAAGTTCAAAACTACCTGGACTCTTCCTAGAGCTGGTCAGTCAAACTGAACAAACCAGGGGAGAAGGGCCTTATTCAGGGAGCTGACCAATGACCCGATGGTCACTTTGTCAGAGCTCCAGAGATCCTTTTTGGAGAGAGGAGAGCCTTTTTTTTTGTTTTACATTTTTACACTTTGCATGTAAACATGGCCATTGGATATCATGCGAAAAGTTTGGATGAGTTAGCTGTGAGCCAGCCAAGCCAAGGCTACCGGCAATACACATTCTAAGCACTATCTCACCCTAGTCTGTAAACCCAGGCTGTAAATGATGTACCTGATGAACATGGCATGAAGATTAATGGACAGAACTTCCCTTATTTGTCACAATCAAATGGGCAGAAAAATGGCTGGACTGATCTACACAAATTAGAGGAAATTACTATTTTTAGCAATGTCACAAATGTGTACATTGTATATCCCTTTGTTAGTAAACTCCATGTGTATATGCTATTTAGGGGAAGGCTTATCTAAACCAGGGTGACCACACTTTCTTTGCTCCCAACCTACTTTTAAAATGCCCTAAGATAAAATGATCTACCAACAATTAATATGGTATTTATATATACAGAGTGTTGAAAATATATATTGTTTACTTTGAATAATAGCATGAATGGATGAGGAAAAAAAATCTAGGAGTGCATATATGCATATTATCATAATATTGCTGGTTTGTGCAGGATCCATACCTGATCAGATGCACAAACCACTATTATCTGGTGTCAGATTTGCTATAGTAATAAATGCAAAATTCAATGCAAAAAGCTCCATTGATTTCCACCTTTTCTTCTCTTTGACAGGACCACACCTTGAAATAATAGTTTGTCATTATCCCAACAAACCTCAGAACACACGGTATTAGAACCCAAGTCCCCGCTCCTCTTGGACAAATTTCCATAGTCATTAACGTCCTCATCTCAGGACCGGGGATTTGAGAGTCTGTCTCTGAAGAATGTAATTCTGATTCTAGAGTGAATATAGAAAATCAAATGTCTATTTTTCTGCATGTAAGATTCAGATTATCTATAAGTGTTTTAAATGTTCATATAAAGTATTTATTGATATTTATATTTATAATCATATTTAAAGCTGAAAAATATTTCTGTTTGCATTGTTGTGAATATAGAAACCTATGACTCCTTACCATTATAGACAATGGGAAATGTTTTGGATAATGAAGGCCATTTTAAAGGGTCACTTTACCTAAAACGATTATCTCAGTGTTTGGTACAATCGATTGTATCTTGCGGAGACTGTAGAGATTGCTGCACGCAGTTCCCAGTTATAGTATAAAGAATTTAATAGGAGAAGCTGGCACACACAAAATTTGCCATTCAAAAAATATAGGTACCAAGGCTTATACTTGAAACCTGTTGCCCATTGTGGTACATCTCTATCAAATAATAGGTATATGAACATAATACATTCTAAAAAAATGTAGCATCAGCTGAAAATAATATATTTAAAATGTATTCATTAATTTATTTTTAAGCCTGAGGTTTTTGAAATGCACACAATCTTCAAACTCAGACACCTATGGTCAACTAATGGTCAATTAATCAAAGCTTACCTACCTCGGTTCCTTGGGGACTGACTGGAGCCAGGTCTCCACCAGTACTAGGTAAGCTCTACTCCCAAAAAGGAGCCCCAAGAGGGGGAGCCAGGCCGAATCAGAACCGTGTTCTGTGTTAAGCTGTGTAAATCTCAGCTTTAAACCTCCAAAAGGCTCACTTTTGTACCACAGGACTGCAGTTCACAAAAACATCAAATCTAGTGCAAGGTCAGCTACATCATATCTAGTGCAGAGTTAATTATTGTTATCTGGATAGGTATGACCTACTAGAGCATAGGTGTCAAACTTTGCCCCGCCGACCACTTTGCACATCGACTCCCGTCTGATGGGATCCCTGGTCCTGTGTACACCCAGTGTTGTGACTGTGCTGACACGGACAGCTGCAAAGGGGGACCCCCTCCGAACTGTGCTGTCCATGCCCCGCTCTCAGCAGATCCCAGGCGGTGTTGTGAGATATTTACACCGGGTGTACACAGCGCTGGCTGAGATGGGGCTGTGTGGATCCACAATCCACAGGGAAGGGGGACATATCTGTTCCTGGTTTGCCAATTGAACAGGTATCGATCCATGTATGGGCACCTTAACATTGGACATTTGAAACCTGAACATAATGTTAAGAGAGGACACTTCTATATTTTTGGGGGAAGTTAGGATTTGATATCATATGGTCAGGATTTGATTTCACCATAGTCATGTATTTCATAAAGACTTTTTACCCGTGTTTGAACAGCTTTGGAGGATTTTTGTGATAAATCTTGGGTGCCAAACCCTGGTGTAGTTTCTCGGTTTTAAAATACCTCAACTACAGGCAACACAAAAAATAAGCAACAAAATCTGTGGCTATATTCAGGCTTGCAATGTGATACAATATATATTAACAGTCTCGGTTTACATGTTCTGCTGACATCATGTGGTTGGCTTGTGAAGCCCATATCATGTTTCTTACTCTTTGGCCAATAAAAACTAGAAATGTGTTCTCTTTGTCTAACATCTGTATATGGTTTGCTGGAATTGACACAGGCCAGAGATTTATTGCAATCAATGGCAGTGGAGCTGGTGTTCCCTGCAGACCTGGAGCTTTGCAGAGCGAAAAAAAAATAAAAAGAAGAGGGAAATGTCATGTTTATCAAAAAGGCTGTAGAGTTTTGCAGAATTTCTGGAGTCTTTATCAGATAAATAGTATAGTAGATGTAAACCCAAACTGAAAGAACACTTTAGGCCTATGTGTGCGTGTGTGAATATATGTTTATGCAGGGGTGCACATAAGTGGTCCAACAGCACACAAATGGGGTCAAAACCTAGTTATGCGGACCAATATTGTGGTTACTGATCGCATCGTATGGAGGAGTCTGACTGTCACGGAGAAAACGGCAACTTGCCCCTCTCTCCTTCCTCCATGTCTGTGTTAGGGGCCGCTCACTAGCGACACTCTGGTGGAAATGGGTATTGCAGCTCCACAGTATCATACACTACTTTAAAGATAAAAAATTTAAAATTGCCAACATTTTTTAAATTTTATTGTTGAATGTATACAAATTCTGTCATAATTGGATAACCACAATGAAACATTAATATAGCCGAAGGTTGCAATTAGGGGTGTGAAATTGGAAATGTAAATTACTAAAAAAAAGTTGAACTTTTAAGGTTGTTGGACATCTGGGTATTGAAAGTAAGAGTAGGCATATGTAAGGTCATGTGTCCACTTGCAGGCAGTTTGCCCATGGCTTAGGGCCCTATTAATTTAGTATACCAAGACACAAAATACCAAAACACAGGGCCAAACAGCATCAGACACTGCTTTTTCACATCTTGGGAGACACGCCAGCTGTTCACCTGGGGATGCACACAGCTAATCAGATGCTTAATCAAGAAAGGGGGATCCATCTGCAGCAGAATCTGTCATGCAGGAAGCTGATGCAGAGGACAGCGGGGGAGACAATGAGGAAGACCACCCTACATAAGATACACAGATGTTTTCCCACTGATTTTTTTTTTGGGGGGGGGGTAAGGTGTGTTTGTAAATATACATATAGGCACACAAACGTAAGGGTTTTTAGGCCATACACAAATATACCGTCACTGGGACTGGATTTTAGTGATTGATCCTAGTAATTAGAAAATGATCAAGCACTGTGCCCACAGTGCTTATTCTGCTCTATTCAGATAGGGAAAAGCAACTCTGCACCACCCTGCAGTGTCCTCACAAGTGGCAAGCAGCGATTGTCAGGCCAATTAATCATTTAAAGATCTGCACTGATGAATTCCTGAACAACTGATCCCAGCAACAAATTTTTTTGGGTGACAATTCTTTATTGTGCCAATGTCTGCACTTGTACAGTGACTATGAGGGCTTGAGAACATTTAAAATACATTACATACAGTAAGGAACAGATGTATTTGAACACCCTGCAATTTTGGTTCTCCCACTTAGAAATCATGGAGGGATCTGAAACTCACATTGTAGGTGCATTCCCACTGTGAGAGACCGCATTAAAAACAAATTCAGGAAATATCATTGTATGATTTGTATTGCACTGCTGCATATAAGCATTTGAATACCAGAGAAAATTACGCTATTGCTAATATTTGGTCCAGAAGCCTTTGTTTGCAATTACAGAGGTCAAACGTTTTCTGTATTTCTTGGCCAGGTTTGCACACACTGCAACAGAGATTTTGGCCCAATTCTTCATACAGATCTCCTCTAGATCTGTCAAGTTTCGGTCATTGGGCAACATGGAGTTTCAGCTCCCACCAAAGATTTTCTATTGGATTTAGGTCTGGAGACTGGCTAGGCCACTCCAGAACCTGGATATGCTTCTTGCAGAGCCACTCCTTGGTTATCCTGGCTGTGTGCTTCGAGCCATTGTCACATTGGAAGACCCAGCCATGACCCATCTTTAATTCTTTAAAAAAAGGAGGTTGTTGCTCAGAATCTCAAAATACATGGCCCCATTCATCCTCTATCGAATACAGAGCAGCTGTCCCGTCCTCTTTGCAGAATAGCACCCTAAAGCATGATGTTACCACTCCCATGCTTTACAATAGGGATGGTGTTCTTGGGATCTAACTCGTCCTTTTTTTTCCCCAATACAGAGAGTGAAGTTTAGCCCAAAACTTTCTATTTTGGTCTCATCTGACCACATTACTTTCCCCCATGCCTTCTCTCTTCTCATCCAGATGGTCATTTAAAAACTTCAGACAGGCCTGGACATGTGATGACTTGAAACCATGAAGTGTTCTACCAACAGAGACTATTGAAACTGTGGTCCCAGCTCTCTTAAGATCATTGACCAGCTCCTCCTGTGTAGTTCTGAGCCGATTCGCTTAACTTTCTTATCATCAGTGATACCCCACGAGGTGAGATCTTGCATGGAGCACCAGTCCGAGGGAGACTGACAGTTGATCTATTTTCACCAAGCTGCTTGGCAATCGTGGGGTGACTGTGGGTGGAAATATGTCTTTAAAGAGTTTAGAGAGGTGTTACTAAATGGAGATTAAGGAGTGGAGGAAAGGTGGACTTACAGGTCGGAGGCGGAGTAACAGGTCTTTGAGAACCAGAATTCTTGCAGATTGCCAGGTGTTCAAATATCATCTGCAGCAGTGCAATACAAATTTTTTTTTTACAAATCATACAATGTGATTTCCTGATTTCTAAAGTGGGAGAACTTAAAAAATTGCAGGGTGTTCAAATACTTATGTTTCTCACTGTAACTATATATTGAATGACTATTACTTTCTGAAAGTGGAATATATTATTAAACTTAAAACTGGGTTCAGATATGTTAATCAGAGCACTTGTTTTGATTGTTTGCCATCACTGTGCTCCCTCACCCTGAAAGAATTTTTTTTTTTTTTTTAATGATTGATACGGGTCTACTGTAAGTTGACCTCAAACGCTCATCCATACTGTCTGCATCAATAAAATGTGCAATGTAATTAAATCCATAACACACAGCCCATTATATAGGAAAAACGAATGCAAATACTTAAATAAACAAGCCACGGTTCTTTCTTTAAATTTTTAATATGGAAGTTTATCGTAAAAAAGGAAAAAAAAAGTCACTATTAAAAAAATATGGTCCTATATACTTCTGATGTTCTGAACATTTTAAAGTATTTCGAAGGGGGGGGGGGTGTATTTCATATTATAGTCTCTGTACACTAACCAGCGCTGGGGCGTTATTTGCAAAAAATCTGACTTGGAGGAACAGATTCTTCTTTTTGCCACATTAAACCTAAAGTTTGGTTAGAAAAATCTTGTGCAAATATTCAGTAACACATATGAAGGGGTTAGTGAGAAAATAACTTGTGAAAGCAAAAAGCCTAAAGAATTAAAAAGGACGAGCAAATGGAATTTCAATGGTCTCCTGGGCTCAACAGGCCTTCTCAAGACTAAGAAATAAAATACAAAATATATGATCAACTACAGATATTGCAGTTTCAAAAAAACTGTTCATTGATAGTTTCACTCAGGTAATGAGATGAAAACAAAAAAAAAAATACATAGAGAAAATGTTGGAACAAGACAGACATTTTTTTCTGGCAGGCTAAAAGCAAAGGTTTACTAACTAGTGGTTAGCAGCTAAGTGACGGCTGACCAGCAGTTAACTAACAGTTTCGGCAGAAGCTGTAAACTGGTTAATATCCATAACACTGAACTACAGTAGAAGCAGCAGCATGGACGGTGTGGTCAGAAGGTCCAAGAGTCTTTGGTGGACAAGGCTGTACTCCTAATAAAGGGTGGCTGCGATAGTGACATCAGTGAACAGCACGTGCGCGCACTATGTGGCACTTCTTGCACAAAACATGGCCATCCAATGGGAAACAGCCAGAGTCGTCAGCCTCAACAGAGAGAGAGCAACCGCATTCCTAGAAGAAAAAAGGGAGATGAAAGTGAAAATCTTCACAAGTAGTTTCGGCAAGTCTTGCAAGGCAATGTATTGTGGACTTTTATAAATTTAGGGAGTTGCTCGATAATTATTCCCTCAATTCAGAAATGTACAACACTCAAAAGAATACAACAAATTTATTAAGAACATTAGAATAAAACTTGAAAAATATATATGCAACGCCAAGGAGCAAAATATTTAAATCTTATTAGGACCCACAAGCTATGACTGTAACAAGGATCTTTTTCATATTTATTGGGCATAGGGACAAATAAAAAGATTGTAATGTAGAGCAATCTAACCTCACACTTGTAGCACATCATATGGAAGTTCTTCTCCAGAGCCACTACCCTCACGGTCTCATCTCGGCCAGGTTCAGGGGCAATTGGATCCCCGCAAACTGAGCAGCGGGGCGCATAACGCCTAGAAAACAAACACATGGTAAATATTAAAAATGGGGACAAAAAGAGAAAGAATCAGCATAGGAAGAAGAGTCAGAAAACACACACACACACACACGACAGAAGTACTAGGGATCAAATGATTCCATTCACAGTTAAAAGAAAAAACCCACCGATGGTAATCTGCAACACAGTGGGGCAGGTTATTCTGGTCCACTATAAAAGGCTCGCCCTGCAGAGGACGGTGGCATACTGCACACGTGAAGCATTCTGGATGGTAAGCCTTGCCCATGGCCTTTAGCAAACGTTCGGTTATCTTCTTTTGGCACACGGCACAGCATTCCAATGTGTCCTGAAAGCAGGTTCAACAGTATTACTACAGAATTATTACTATAGTGATACATTTATTATATTAATAACTAATAACATATTTATTCAAATTCATCAGAAAATATATGAAGCCTGCCTGATAAAATCCAACAATCAAGTTGGATTGAACACACAACATTTTCTATAACAGCAATAGCTATGCTACCTGTCCTTCAATATGTGATTTCCTCTGTTAACCTCCCTAGCGCACTGCCTGTACCGCACCGTTTTTAACAGTGTGGTACAGGCTATGGCAGCAGTGTACGAGGTACACTGCCTGCCATTTCCTCCCTCCCCCCTCCCCTCTCTATACAGCCAGTGTCATTCATGACACTAGCTGTGAGGGCTGGAAAGCAGAGGCCCCTCCATTAACATGGAGGTCTATGGCACTGCTCACCCTCGCCCCCTTCAGTGAATCAGTGAAGCAGAACCCCGGAAATGCTGCGGCTGGAAGCAGCATCGCCGTAGCTTTCCGGGGATATGCAGCTTTCATGGGAGCCCCGCTCATCCAGAGTTTGTTCTTCACGCAAAAGATTACAGACATTATTGCACCCATCGCAAAGCACTAAGGGCTTGTCCCCACTCGATGATCCACAATGCTGTCCGTTCTCTTCCCCTCTCTTCGGATTGCACACAGTGCCCAATATCCTCTCCTATTCTATCTCAAAAAAGTAGAAAGTAGAGTGTGTGTAAGTGTTACACACAGTTTGGGCACTCGGCCTCTGAAAGGTTCGCCATCATTGGCCTAAGGAATAAATAAAAAATCTTGATGGCTTAAAGCGGACCTACCACCTCCAATTCTGCCTTGCTCTAGTGCCAATAATAGAGAAGTTCAGAGGTAAAATGTGAAAAAAAAATATATACCCGGTAAATGACTTCTGACGCGCCTTACCCATGTCCCCCTGCAAACTCAGCCAGCAGCATCAGAATCGCTGAATGACGCGAAGGAGCTGAGCGTTACCCGATTCAGATGCGGAAAGGTGGATGGAGTGAGAAGTAGGTGGCTGTCCCTGGACGAAGACCTGATGTAGGCTAGTAATGCGTCTATATTGTTTTTATATATATATTGTTTTATAAAGCTTTTTAGTTTTGTGTCAGTTTTATGCAATCCCCAGCTGTTATTTCATCCACCACCCCTCACTATAAGTAAGAACTAGCAGAACTGACATTTGGGAGAGGGTACAGATATCAAACACATCCAAAAGAGTTATAATGCCACCATAACTCTTTATAAAAGGCACATTTCATGTTAGACCATCATCTTTGAAATAAATCTTTCCTTCAGCTAAACAAAGCTTGGCAAGGTGTACAATGGCAAGGCCACTATAGCATAAATCTGCCCATAGCAGGAAAGCCAGAATGTTTCAGCTGTTGTAATAGAATGGCTCCCTGTGATCTTGCCTTACTAACGCTCTCTAATATAATCCACTTAGAGGAGGAGATAAGCGTTTCATCATCACAGTCCAGCCAACGATTAAATATTTCTGAAGCGGACGAGGGAATTTTTGTTTTTTAAATAATCTGCTCGGAATCAGGCAATTAGAGAGAACTAACATGTTAATAACTTTGTGATGAATATACTGCAGCTGCACAATGGATGGGCAACTTGTGTATTAGATTTGCACCATATTGTGTACTGTTAAATCACAAATATTAATATGTTTTACCTGTATATATGTTCTGAAATTTTGTGGTAATTCCTAGATATCAAGCAATTCTCAATGAGAGAGAAATTCTTTTTATTTTTGCTGCCAACAGACTTATATATTTCTGCTCAGATTCCAACAGTACCCCATTAGGGCTCCACCACATAAGAATTGCTGCCACAGTATAGTAAATATTTATCAGAAGTGTTCACCAGGCAAGACATTAATCAATCCCCCACCTTAATTCCAGAATGTTAAGTTATACAGGAGCTATACATACTGCAAAGCTGTAATTACTGTGTTAAATGAATGATTTAGTCCCTCTTGAATTATTATTGCTGCCGCACTCACCTGGTAGCAGTCCTCGCAGAGCGGACGTCCCTTATTCTCATAGTACTGCTGACCTTGGAGCTGTTGCTCACATTTGGAGCAAGTGAAGCAATGTACATGATATAAGTGTTCCCCGGCTCGCACCACTGTTTCTGTCCGAGAGAGACCCTTACCGCAAAATCCACAGAGATCTGAGGAGAGAAGACAACCAACAATCAGTCATCATTTTCCAGATTTCGCCCCTGTGAACATAGCTTCCCACGAACATTACAAAATGTCCTTGTAATTCAGTGGTTGGGGTGGCAAACCATTTAGAGGACGAGTGCCCAAACTAAAACACAAACCCACTTATTTATCTCAAAGTGCTGGCATGGCTATATAACCTTAACTAAACACACACACACACACACACACAATTCATATACATACACAACTACTTTCTTATATGACAGAATAGGGGAGGGTATGGGGCACTGTGTGCAGTCAGAAGAGAGGAGAAGAGAACTGATAGCATTGAGAGCCAATAGTGCTGGTTGACAGCTTGGGTGCCCACAGAGAAGGCTCTGAGTGCCACCTCTGGCACGCGTGCCATAGGTTCACCATCACTGGTAAAGGGTGTAAGTATGCAGCATTGTAGACCTTCGCCATATATGAGGTCTTCCTCTCTTTTGTTTACTAAAAATGTTCATAGTCAAGTAAAACTGGATAGAGAGAGAAAAAAAAGTGACTATACATACTACTTATTCTTTGTGTACTGCACAGGCTGTTGGAAGAAGGAAGGTAAATCCCAGCCTACAGCAACTGTGATTGACAGTTATTATGCCCAGCTAAGCTTATACAAATTTGCCTAAGGCTGGGGCTCCACTAACGCAGGCAGAAAAAACACATGTAGTAAGCATGTCCGGATTAACAGTGGTATACCTGAGGGTTTTCGGCACGTTTAAAAAAAAAAAAATTGTATTCATTCTTTAGGGTTTGGGACACTGATTTTAGGTGGCAGGCGGCTTACAAAACATGATAAACTGCTTTTCTTTTCCACAACTGTGGATACAGGCACACTGGGGACAATGGGAGCTTAAACACACCACAGACACTCCGCCCCAGTGGAGCCTCAGCCTAAATGAAAATGCATGCCATCTGCTTTATGACTTTGTACTCCAGATCACACTGCACAGTATACGACATTACTCTGAACTACACTACCAATTGCATCAGGCTTTAAGTTGAACACACGTCAAATTACAATCAGATTGTACAACACACAGGCCCACATATGATAGTCAAATTAACCCAAAAAGGAGAAGACACACAACTTGAATGCGTATTCTAACCCTTCCTCCTTCTAATCAAAACTAAAAGAAGTGACTGGGGTCGGTCCTTAAGTTTTGCAACTTTGTGTAAAGCTCCACGAATAGCCCACAAGCAAAAATTAAGAAAAAGAGAACCGATTCTGCAAATAATTTAAAAGGAGATTGAATTAAGGATTCAAAATCTAATTCACATGTCTACTAATGGGTTTTTATATCCTCAGGCAGTATAGACAAATAGACTTCATTGAACAGTGCCACGCATATGACCACAGAGAACAACATCACCACAACTAGATCAGGGA
The DNA here is from genome assembly GCA_036250615.1 of Ptychadena robeensis. NCBI lineage: Eukaryota > Metazoa > Chordata > Amphibia > Anura > Ptychadenidae > Ptychadena > Ptychadena robeensis. Next base: position 68,131,167 of record CM070037.1, read on the forward strand.
GTTTGCGAAAAAGACATAAGGCCTTAAGCTGGGAATAGATAGTCCGATTTACCGTCTATTCCTTGTCCGATTCTATGCAGTAGCAGGCAGCGTGATGACGTCATCTTGCCTGCCTGTTAGTGCTGAGAATTGGACGGCACTCTGCATCTGCAGCTCATTCGTTCGGCTGGGAGCAGCCGTCCCCAGCCGAACTTATGGGATTGGGCTTAAATTTACCATCCTGTCGGATCTCTGTGTCTCTCTGATCTGACAGGATGGCTGATTTTAGCCCAATCCTCGTCAGTTGCTGCACCCGATTACTGCACGACCCAATCCCTAAGGGATGCGGGAGCGCGCACGGCATCCGATCGGGGATCGGATCGTGCAGGAATTGGGTACGTGTATGCCCACTTTAAAAGGTTAGTGCTCCCAAGAGTGAATCTAAAGGGCCAAGTGTTTTTGAATACCCTCCAAATGATTAATCCGGTGGTTTCAGTGAAGCATACCCTTAAGTCCTATAACTTTGCGCGGACCCACCAACAGTTTATTCTGAGGCCTGGGGATGTGGGAGGAGGAGAGGTTGCCGCGGCAATTTTTGGGCAGTTGCTCATACAGATATCATAAGCGGGCTGTCAATATCTAACAACGGCCTCACAAAATCCTGCAGCTATGGGCCGACTGTCACATATGAACTGTGAAACCCCGCCACCCCCCCCCCCCCCTCCCTACAACAGGAAATACTCATAGAAAAAGAAAGAAAGTAATGACTAACAAATGGAAAAAAAAACTGAACAAAATAACGAAGCCACATAAATTCATCTGACAGTTGGCTCCAGTTCCCTAATTCAGGGAGGGCAGAGTCATCATCATTGACCCTTAAACCTTCCACTTAACTTGTGCTCTTAAGAGTTTACATTACAAGAGGAGGACTTCACTGAGTCATGATATGTGTAAACACAGCATACAATATTATCCGGGACTCTGTAATGCAAATGGCTCATCTGTAATTTTGTACTATGATAGTGGCCAACTAGACTTGCCTTTAAACAAAAAGGACCTCCAAGCACCTTGAGAGACACTTATATTTAACTTTTTAAAACATATATATGGGCGGAGGGAGATTCATAATAGCAGTTATATCCTTTAGGCATTATCCCATTTAAAATCCATCTGTAAACTCTACCAAGATTGAAAGCTTGTTTGTCCCTAGCTTGCTGCAATGGACTTAATCGATCTTTCAAATTCTGAGGACCACAGACAAGCCTGTTTAAAGTCAGAAGAGATTTATAAAGGCTATTTACTTGCAGACCACTTTCTGAAAATACTGTGTTTTCTAGACTTTATGACGCACCGGACCATAAGACGCACCCAGTTTTTAGGGCAGGAAAAACAGAAAAAACAGATTTAATAAGTTTTCACATCAATTGGGTTAATGCAATGAATTAAATGAATGCAATATTCAATTCAGCCAGTAGATGTCACTAGCAGCAGTACACTCTCAGCACAACACGTCATTCTCCACAATGATCGGGAGAAGGAGGGGGGCCAACAGCTGCAGAGTCTCTGCTCTCAGTTTCTGCTCTCCTCTGCCGATCTGGCTGTTCCTGTGTCTGTGGGAACTGCTGAGTGATTGCAGTTTCCACAGATGAAGAGAGGGACAGATGCCAGTTTATCGATGCCTCTCTTCATTGTCTATGCCAACAGGGCTCTGAGCTCTGCTGGCATAGGCAATTATACAGTACAGATGGGAGAGCCGGACACCGGCCGACATCTCTCAACTGATGGCTCCTCCAGCTCCCCGGCTAATCTCTGTGCTGACAGGAAGCCAAGGCCACTCGGCCGAGGGTGGTCGCTCATTCGCACCATAAGACGCAAGCACTTTTTGCCCCCAATTTTGGTCCGAAAAATATGGTTCTTTTTTAAAATTGGAAACCCAAAAAAAATCTTAAATGTGGTTTCAACCGATTACAATGAGGTCATTTTGGAGAATTGCCAATATGACAAAAAAAAATATTGCTAACCCTTTTCATATCAATACAATTTCCTTTCCATAAGATTGATTCAGACAGCTCCTTGCCCAGTTTGCCCTCCTAAATTCTGGTGGTTGATCAAACTTATGGCAGTTTGTGATTTGTATTCTACCAGGTGTGTTATTTGCAATGACTGAAAACTGCCACATGCATGCCCAGCTCGTGCATTCATCTGTTCACTGACCCAAAACAAGCACCTGACTTAACTTGTTAAATGTTTAGATCCACATGTGTGATGTAGAATTTACATAAATCAACTCCACATTTACAGAACATAGTCTGTATGCTTTGAGGTTTTTTTAATAGAAAATAATTAGCATTTGCGACCATGACGCTTCAATCATTATATGGACACTTACCCATGATGTGCCCTTCTCCTGTGGGCTGTTTGTCCATCTCCTGCATTAACTGTTGTGTTAGCATCTCCAGCTCTTCTACTTCCTTCATGTTCAGAGGAGTGGAACCAGCAGTTCGATTCTGCAAGAGAATGAATGACAATTACCTTAAATAATAGGTTTCCTTAAACAAACTTGCCCAATAATTTCTTTCCTGATCAACCATCAGAAAAGCACACAACGACAGATTGTGGATATAGAGATGGGCTTTGTGAAAATATACAGATATAGTGTAAAGTGACCATAGAGTGGTACTTTTATAAAGTTATAATCTTTAAGACACTTCATTAAAGGACTCCAAGAACAAGAGGAAACCTATTTCTAGTGACTGCTGGAAGTAACCACTTAACCTCTTCTATTCTGACATCAAGTCAATCATTTGGATTTTCCCTCAGTTTTGGTCCTGGAACTGATAGAAAATAGGATCGAAAAAAAGACCGTACATAATCCCAGTAGGGACAGAAACATAAGCAAGAACCTTCAGGGATGCTAACAATTCATTTCTTTCATTGGAATTGGGTAGTGAATTTATTTAGATCCAATTAAGTCTACAAAGATCAGCCAATTCAACTAGCTGTTAATTGTTATTAAGCAATCCATTTAATCTAAACTGACTACCTGCTGTCAGATAAACAACATAATGGACAAGTTTGGATAGCTGCCAAAAAACAACATTGCCTTCCAAAAGACTGCACTGAACTTATATTGCAAAGGCTGCTGCCCCTGCTACCATGAACTTTGGGTGGGACCTATATGCAGCACCGGCCAGCTTTGGGCGTTGTTCGGTGGCCCCCATGGCCCTCCACATGCAGCCACCAAAACCTAATTATTAATGCATAGGGCATAGCAACTAACCTGTGTAGTGGTCACACGCTGACCCAGCTTTCCTTATCAACTTTGGTGGCCCTACAGTAAAATTGGCAATGTTGATCATATGACTACATATGACCACTGCACACAGGGGCATAAAAGGGGGGGGGGGGGTGCTGTCGGCTTTTGACTGCCTGTCGTGATCTGGTCCACCGCCTTCTGAGATATGTCGACAGGGAAGGGTCTGGATCAAAGTTATTTGCACTGGTGGCCCTACATATCCACTCAGGTGCCTCCCACTGGCATAGTACCATTCTAATCAGCAATGTGGAGGATTTTTTTTTCTACATTTAATGATGTGCAATTCTGTTTTAAGTATGACCAATCAGTAATATTTTAATATGTGAACAATCTCAGTGACCCAATCTTTTCTTTCCCCGCTGCCTTAAAAGTCCAGGGGACCGGCCACTCCAATTGATTGATTAGGTTGATATACAGGCGTCAATCATTGTTGTTGTGTAAATATTGAATATACTGGGATGTCTGGAACCTATACTTAGTATACTAATATGATTCTCCACTCTTCAGGTTTTTTTTTTATTTATTAAAAGTTGTTCACTTTACATAGTCATACAAAGCTAGCTCCTTACCAGCTCGGAAGGTCTTTGAAAGCTTGATTGAGGTCCTCTGATTTGTACACCATCTGACTGTGGCCTTGGTGCCTGCAAATGTTCTGGGTGTGGTTTAGGGCTAGGTGTTCCATTGGCTTTGATTATCCCACTTTTAACACTTTCTTGTGGCACAAAATTTCTGGCAAGATCTACTTGTGGAGCAGGGATCCTGGCATTTTCATCCGGCCTTGCTTTTTCAAGCACTTGAGGTTTTTCTCGTTGATGTGCATAGTTGAATCCTGGAGACCGCACAGATGACGGTACAGAAGAAGCAGGTGGCTCAGAAACCACAGGCTGTGAAGGTGAAAACTTTTGCTCTGGTCGAGGCTGTGAAGGTGAAAACTTTTGCTCTGGTCGTAAGGCCTCGAAGCTTGGCTCTGTTGGCCGGGGAGAAAACGTGTGTGGAGCAGAAGGCTTTGGAGTGAAGGTGTGAGAAGGTTTTGGGGAAAAGGATGCTGTATTGGGCTTTGGGGAGAAGGTCTGAGCTGGTGGAGGGGTTGCAGCAACAGGTGGCAATGGTGAGTAAGCGTGAGGAGCAGTTACCTTCGGCCCAAACGGAGAACTTGGTTTTGGAGCCACTGGTACGGGAACAGCAGGTTTTGGGCTGAAAGAAACTGGGCCAACTGGCTTGGGAGAAAATGTGGATGAAGTAGTTTTCGGATTAAATGTTGATGGTGATGGCTTGGAAGGAATGGGTGAAGCAGGTTTTGGTGCAGATATCAAAGCAATAGGTGGAGCAGGAGGAGGTGGTGGAACCTGTGAACCAACATGAATGCTTAATAAATTAAGTTGTTATTCAATGTATTCTGATGCCATGCCTGTGCATTAACATTAAAATAATTGTGATATACATCAAACTATTAAATACAGAATGGATACAAAAGAAGCCCTGCTTATCGACTGTCATGTCTAGTAGTACAATCAATGGGTTTTCTATTGAAGATCAGCATTTGTATGGAAGAAAATGAATATAAAATTATAATTTGAAAAAAGTAACATTGATTATGACTAGCTTATAAAAGTACATGTTAGGGGGTAATCTCTAAAAGGTAATCATTAATCCAGGTCACATTCTAGTTGAAGTAGCTAAAAGTAGTTTGCTAAAGGGAACTAGTATTGTTCTGTAACATTAAGGGCTTGTGTCCACTGCTTCTTCTATTCTAATGAATGGGACATTATCTTAGCGGTGCCCCCACGGTGTGGTTTTGAAGCAGCGGTATGCAGTGTCTTCATTGCAGCACCACGTGGTGCCACCTCCATAAAACATTATTATTATTTTTTTTTTTATAAACCACCAACATATTACGCAGCACTGTACAAAACATTCAAGTGGAGATACAACACAATATAGTACACACAGGTACAGGTTATGAAACAGGAGGAGTAGAGGACCCTGCCCGTACAGGCTTACAATCTAACGTGTTGGGGAGCAGAGTAAGGTGTGGGGGGAGGGGGGGGGGTTGTACTGGCATGGTGGTGATGTTAGGAATGAGATGATGGGTAGGCGAGACTGAAGAGGTGGGTCTAATGGGGCGAGAGTTCCAGTGGGTAGGAGCGGCCCTAGAAAAATCCTGAAGCCGGGAATGTGATGATTTTATGAATGGAGATGTCATTAGTAGGTCACTGGAGGAGCCAAGGGGTGGTTAGGGGTGTATTTGTGTACCAGGTTGGAGATGTAAGGAGCACAGGAGGTGTGGAGTGGTTTATAAGCAAGGCACAGAACTTTGAATTTGATTCTCTGGACAATTGGAAGCCAGTGTAGAGATTTGCAGAGAGGAGCAGCAGATGAGGAGCGGTTAGAGGAATCTAGCAGCAGCATTCATGATGGACCGAAGAGGTGACAGTTTAGTTAAAGGAATACCAGAGAGGATGATGTTACAGTAGTCCAGACGAGAAATGATGAGAGCGTGTACCAGGACTTTGGTGGTCTCTGGGGACAGGAAGGGGTGGATTTTGGAGATGTTGCGGAGATGGAAGTGGCAGGATCTAGCAATGTTCTGTATGTGGGGAGTAACGGAGATTGCGGAGTCTAAGATGACACAGAGGCAACAAGCTTGTGGAATGGGGGAGATCATGGTGTTATTTACTGTAAGTGAGATGTTGGGTGGAGGCTTGGAAGGTGACAGGAGAAAGATGATGAATTCTGTTTTGCTCAGGTAGAGTTTTAAGAATCTGTCAGCCATCCATGTAGAGATGGCCGATAGGCACTGCAAGATGCTGTCTAGGACAGAGGGAGTAAAGGTCGTGGTAGAAAGATAGATTTGGGTATCGTCAGCATATAGATGGTATTTCAGACCAAAGGATGAGATGAGTTTGCCAAGGGAGGAGGTGTAAAGGGAAAATAGGACCGGGCCAAGGACTGAGTCTTGTTGGACATCAACAGGGAGGGGGGGGGGTGTGAGAAAGAGGAGCCATTGAAAGAAGTTTGTAAAGAGCAGTCAGTCAAGTAGGAGGAGAACCAGGAGAGTGCAGAGTCACGAATAACCATAGAGTGCAAGGTCTATAGAAGAAGATGGTGGACAACAGTGTCAAAGGCAGAGGAGAGATCCAGCAGGAGAAGTAGGGAAAAGTTGCCTCATCAAAAGAAAGGTCTCTAAGACGCAGCAAAAAGCATTTTGTGTTTTTCCATGTCTTTGGTATGCTAAATCAATAGGGCACGCAACTGTCGCAGGGAATCCGCTGGGAAATGGGCCAGCATGCGTCACATGGCCTAAATGTGTTTCATATCTATTCCAATCCCCTTCTTCAGCTCATTACTTGGAAACAAGCCACATGTTTCTCATTACACCACTGAAAGACTCCATTAAGTGTCTTAAAGCGAAGTGGACTTTTTACAAAAGTTTATGGCATACATAGTCATAGAAAAAAAAATTACAAATACTTTTATGTCTCTCTTACCTGAATATCACTGGCTTCCTCCAGAGGAGGTGGTGATGGGAAGGATTCTTCAGCAGGGGGTGGGAAAGGCTCAGCAAATTCAGGGGGTGGAGGAGGGGGGAAACTAGATGTAGGAGAGCCAAGAATATCATCACTGAAGGAGGGTGGAGGAGGTGGGAAAGACATGGTAGGGCTCAAGATGGAGTCATCGCTTGGTGGGGGTGGCGGAAGGACAAATTCTGAAAGAAAGAGAGAAACAGTAAAAAATAAAAGTAAAAGTATGGTCATGATAAAAATATTTTATTCATGTCAATTTATGAAAATCCAAATCAACCCTGAAGTGACTGCCTTAGTTACAGGCAGTCTGCCAGCCCCTGTATTCTTAAATGTCATAAAAAATACATCTCCCTGCCATTAATTCTGAATGTGTTTATCTAGGAGTTTGGGAGCGCCAACTTACTCTTCATATACCATACTCCCATAAAAAAAAAAAAAAAAAAAAAAAAAAACAATAATAGATCAAAAAGGAACCATAGGGTCCCTGAGATAAAATTAATTGTCAGGGGGTTTAACCTCACAGAATTTATTAAACATTAAGTTATGAGCTTTTAGTGGACTGGCTCATTAAAAATAAGTTACATTACAGTAACAACTCCCTAAAGAACTTTGTGCATCAGATTGAAGACTAGATTATCCTCTTGTGTAGGAAAATTCTTGGGACCAAAAACCTGCACAGTAGAGACAACCATTCAATTAAAGTAACCACATCATGACAAAGGTTTCCAAAATGGGTAGCACTTCATCCTTGTGACTAGTTGAGTGCATCATACAGTACAGACATTGAAAGACAGAATTGAGGGCTACAGAGGTCCATGAAGAGCAACATTCATAATAACAGTCTTCAAAATTTATTAAATGCACCTAGCACTACCTGGAAAATAACTTGATTATGCAGTAGAGCCTTATGAATACACCAGGACACGCACGTCCCCCCATGCCAACAAACATACAAAGAATGGACTAAGAATATACATTCTTTAAGAAAGCAAATTGCATCTCCATTACACACTGGATTCTACCCAATTGTTTGTAACTGGAGATAATGTTATCTGTAAACTTCCAAGAACACTTAAACATTTATTATTCTTTCAGAGGCAGCATTTTGGATTTAGAAGATTTTAGATCCCCAGTATGGAAAAGCCCTAGACAAACACTAGGAAACATTTGGGCAGACACATTGCATTTGGTGGGATTTATAAGACAATATGAACACTTGTCAACATTTGCCAAACAGCAAACACATGTCTATAGAAACCAATATTGTAGAAGTTAAAATGGCAGTGTTAGAGACATTACATGTGCACAGCGTCATGTCTAAGAAACTCAAAGGCGTATATGGTGTCATGTCTAAAGCCCCCCATACACCTTACAATCTTTACATACAATGTCTGTACAATTAACATTTGTTCTACCACAACCATGTAATATGAGGACCTTTCTAAACCTTCCAATCACTGTGTATTCTATCAGGGAGCACCCGGCACTACATATTTGTTGGTAGATCTAAAGGAAATTGTATGGAGTGATCTAAAAAGGTGTATGGGGGGCTTAAGGAAGATGAATTTTACATGGACATTTATGCAATGTGACTTCCCATCACAACAGAAGCTGGACCAAATGACACAACATGTCCATCTTTCCTCAAATACCCACTGCCATCTCAGAATGGAGTTAACATGTAGTTTAAAGTACTGACTCTACTCCTGGAAATTTCTATTCTTACACTGCATCTTAACTAACCAACATCTGCATCCCCACCTAAGCCCCCAATTTGGTTATCCAATTCAAAGTTAAAGCCAGGTACATTCAATATTTTAATTCTTAGCTATTATCTGTTTTACAACTGCACCCGGGGTGGGTAAACTTAAGCAGGGTACAGGATATTGGAGCCGTCCGATGTACCCTGCAGCAGCGTGATGACGTCATCACGCTGCTGTCAGATATCGGCTGGCTGGGGAGAGACGGCTCTCCTCTCTCCCCGGCTCAGCTGAAGCTTTGCTTGGAGACCAGCGGTCTCTAGGCAAAGCATTGGACATCGGCTGTAATTACAGTCATGTCCAATAAAGCTGTTTTCGAGCGGGATTTTTCCCGCTCGAAAACATCGGTGGGCGCAGATTATATGAGTCAGATAGATAGCAGTGAGCGTGCACGGTGCTCGGATCGGCCATCAATTTGACCTATATCTCCACGTCTGTACCCTGCTTTAAGCTGGCCATACACGTGTCGGATTCCATGGGCAATTGATCACTCACCCAATTGATTCCGGCGATCTCAGTGGGAATGGGAGCTGCAATCCATCAGCCAATTAAGAGGATCCGATCACTGCATACCACCTTGTCCGAGTGATCGCATCCAATTGATCGGGGGCTCAGAATTGGATCCGACAGAGAACCAACAATCAAGTCCACCTGTGTTCAATCGCAGAGGGCCCTATACTACATAGTTGTTGGTAGATCTAAAGGATATCGGACAGAGAAATCTAGAGGTGTATGGGGGCCCTTAAGTTTGAAACGCACATGTAGATATGGGCCAGATCGATAGCTGCTTCGAGCCCCGTGTGTGCTCATGCCCATCTATCTGGCCGCTGCAGACCTGCAGATAGATGGCCACTTCGAGCGCCGTGCACACTCACGGCCATCTATCTGGCTCACATAATCGTTTAATACTGCCGATGTCTGTTGCTTTGCCTAGAGACTGCGGAATCTTTAAAGAGATAACAACGTCCCTGTCACATGTCACCTATTACACATTACCGCCATCATTAGTGATGCCAGCGATGCATGGAATTGGCACACATATGGGGTGCCTGCCTTTACAGGCTCTTGGCCCGGCCCCTTTATCAAATTGAAGAAGCCAAAGTGGCCCACGAGTCAAAAAGTTTGCCCTCCCCTGTTATAGACCACTGTTGTACATTTTTATGATACGCATTGGTTTTATAAAATATATACTACGTTTTTGGCTCACTAAACAAGAGCTAGATTGTTTGTGATGTTACAGAAGCAGGCCATTTATAAACGTTAGCACAGTTCCTGGAAAACCTTTCATCTGGAAGTCACTGGCGTTTCCGGTTTAATGGCACTCTTAATTTTGCTCTTTAGCTTTCTCTGGGAGACAATGAATCTTAATTATGCGGCTGCATGGCTCCCCGATCCCCTGATTACAATATTACGTTCATAATATGCTGAGTGCATGGCTGAGCTGCTATTTACATGAACAGCCGGGTGTCATGCAAACAAAATAACTTCATTCAGCATGGGGTAGGCTGCAATTCTCCTCTTCATCATGTTACATGGTAAAAATCAATTTGCATCGAGTGTCAACGTGCAATTACACGTCTTCTATTAAAGAAAAAGGCGAATGTGCATTTTCAATGAGGACGCATTTCAAGGCCTATATCTAATCCTTGTATTGTTTTGATTGTATTGGATTGGATAGAGTAAAAGGATCAATAATCAGTTTTTTTTGTTTCACTCATTTCATTCATATCCTGAAGACAAAATGGGAACCACCATATATATTCACGTATAAGCAGAGGTACCTCATTTTACAAAACAAGTTGGAAAAACTGAATCACTCGAGTATAAGTCTAGGGGGGAAATGCAGAAGCAAAAGCTCAGAAACAAACAGCAAATGTGCTTTTAATTCGGGATATCATCGTTTCAACTAGCTGATTTGTGAGTGAACATGATATTAACCTCCCTAGCGCACTGCTGAGGTCCAGATTTCTGTACCAAAAGTGCACCATAGACTTTAATGGTAATTTTTTCTTTATGTTGTAGACCTGTAACTTCCCAAAATATGTCCGTACAGGGGTCAAATAGACACCCTGAATATAATAATGTTTGAAACAAACAACTATGTGCCCATTTGCAGTCAACCCTTTCTAACCTGGTGTGATGGACGTGGTAAGAGAGGGTTACAGCAAATGGGCACATCTGGGGCACCAGAGACTATTTGGGCAAGATTTATTACATAGCAGCACATTGGCAGCAGTTTTCTACAAAGAAAACTGATTTCCTGCTATTCACTTTTAAATTTCCCGCCGCCTCCCCGATGTGACGTCATCACGTCACTCAGAGGGGGGTGGGGTGAGCCGGAGGATCCAGCAGCCAGCATGTCACATCGGGGACACAGAGACAGAGCAAAACAGTAAGTATGCGTGCCGTCCGTGAGATGGTGCCGTCCCGCCCGCTAGTCCGGTTAACCTCCCTAGCAGTATACCCATTGTAAAAAGGTGCAGAACAGGCAAGCAAAGCAGAGTACATAGTACACTGCTGGTTTTCCATGCCCTCCCTCCTTCTACACACTAGACTGCATCGCTGTCCTGGCCCACATTGATGAAGCCGACGATGTGGGTCGGGACGCAATGCCGCCTCCATAACATTAAGGTGTATATTACAAACTCTGCCCAAACTGGGTTCTGTTGGAGATTTTTTGAAACATTTACAAAAAAAAGTATGCTCGTGCAGTTCTTGCATTGCATTTAGTTAAAAATTCTGTTTCGCTTAAACCCAACCCACTTAAACTATTATGTGCATTAAATGTAAAATCAATCCAAGCAATTTTGGAGATTATACCATGTTTTGTCTTTGCAATTAACTCCCAACATCCTCTACCTAATTTCAAAATTTTTATTTCTTGACTCGAGTATAAGCTGCATTAAATTTTCTTTACATTTTGAGTGCTAAACATTTGGTTTATATTTGAGTATAACATACACCACATTTATCAACAATGGCAACCCTGAATGTACACAATTTCATGTTTAGGTCCCTAACACTGTAAGCCCATCCGGGCAAGGTCCTCTACACCTCCTGTGCCATAACCTGTACCTGTGTGTATTATATTGTGTCCTATTTACACTCTAATGTATTGTACAGCGCTGCATAATACGTTGGTACTATATAAATAAATGATGATAATAATAACGCAATGTTGTATCCTTAGGTTCCAATCTCCACCCATTGACACAGAGTGCAATCAATAATGTGAAAAATCATTATGTGAAATTGTATGATGCTTCTTAATAATAATAACTGGGACATCCCAGCACCACAAAAGCATTTTCTATATGCAGGGACAGATTTGGGATTGGAACCAGCTTTTGTTCATACAGAAATTAAAGGATTACCATACACTTAAGAACACAAGAGTGTTCATCCATAAATGATATGTATCAGTTTTGGTTGGACTGATGCCAAAGTAAATTGATCTGCTGTGGTCAAATAATGACTTAATGGCCACAAGGACCCATCCCTTCACCGCTATGGCAGGAATTTCTTTAGAAAAGGACAAGACATTCCTGGAAACGTGGTTCCTCCCAAACCGCACAGGTGTCAGGCACAACAAACAGGTTTAGAATTAGAGCAATTGGAGCTTTAAAGCAAACAGGTGACATTTAAATGAAGCAGAACTCCTGCAACAAAAGCTCAGCTGGTCCGAGCATACAAAAAAAATACTTTGGAGCAAAATAGTTCCAGGTTAACTATGCTGGTATTCTAAAACACATCATCTGTTACATGCCTTTAGGCATATTATGAATTGACAGAGGTGGTTTTAGGCATGGGCATCATGGGCTGCAGATGTTGCCACCCCTGACATCATTCAGCAGGGAAGAGGAGCCCTTCGAGCACCAGGCGGAATTAACCAATAGTCCTTAGCTGCTTCACAACCTCCCTCAAACCCTGTCCAACAATGCTGTAACAATCCCCCCAC
>CM070037.1:68143803-68156485 GCA_036250615.1 Ptychadena robeensis
TCTCGGAACACATCGGAGTAGGTCGGTCTGACCTACTCAGTGTGTGTATGCCCAGCATAATACTTGTTTGGCTGTCAGGACGATCTTGTGTCAATATACTGAATCCCTAACAAGAAAGTCAAATATGCAGATAAAGACTGCTGACTCTTCCAATCTGTATACTTGTTCCAGGCCAGGGAGTCCAAAACTGCTGAAGCCATCAGATCAGGAAACAACATTTTCAGTGGAAGGTCAACAATGGCAGACTCGAGATGTAAAATGTGTTGCCATAAAATCAGTGCCACAAAAGATATATAGTGAGTAGGAAATACTATTAAGAATCTGAATTTAAAACATTGTTCTAAATGTATACCTACAAAGTAAAAACATGGGCCCTGAATTTGTCTGCATTCACACTGTAAAAAGCCTGTACATTACACCTGCATAGACTATAACAGATTATGTGTTAGAATGAACTGTAATAAGCAGAAAGAAAAACATTTAGCAGATGTAAACAAACATAAGGATCTTCAACTGCCAGGATCCCACAAGGTACTAATGTGTGATGAGTGTATTCACTTACGTCAAGGGAAGGAAGGTAGGGGATAAGGGCAGAAAATATACTTTGAATGGGCTGTCAGTACACTTCAAATATTCACACAGAATGACTCATTGCACAAAAAATAAATATCATCCATAAACACATAAACCCAACCTTATTATTTAGTACTGCTACCAAGAATGCTGGGTACCTGCTGCAGGCATATAAAGCTAGCAATACACCTTTAGATCTCTCTGTCAGATTTCCTTTCCTCCTTTTGTTTTACCAAAACCATGTAATATGAGGGACTTTCTAAACCAACAAGTCTACCTGTGTTCAATCGCAGAGGATCCTATACTACATGGTTGTTGGTAAATCTAAAAGATATCTGACAGATAGATCTAAAGGAGTATGGCCAGCTTTAAACACACAACAGATCAGCCTTTTTAGACCCTTCTATCTGATTGCATTTTATGCTGTGTCTGATGGCAACATATGGGTCAGTAGATCAAATCAACACTCCTGGGATTGTGTTTGATACAGAAGAAGAGGAGCAAAGATGATTTACATAACCCACAAAGGGAAAAAAAACTATAGTATTATCCACCCTTTACTTTCAGCATTTTCCCCTTTTGTTACTTAAACCAGATGGCATGCACAATTAATAACTCTGATGTCATGTCAGCGCGATTTATGAATATTGATAACTATCCCCATAGTTCTTCTGAGGGTTAATGTTTTCAAACACAATACGTAATACACACGCAACCAAAATCGTCTTCCTACGCATTCCCCAGGAAACACACAGTAAACAGATACAATGTCACAAACAATCTTTTCCTTGGGAACATTGTAGGAACAGATGTTTCCATTACCTTCCTGCTCTCCGCTAGATGGAGCCACGGGTGGAAACTCTCCAACTTTCCCTAAGAAAGCTTTTATCCTGGGGCCTTCCAGGGACCCTGCCGAGACATTCTTGGGCTCTGCATCTTCTGCCGCCTTAAATGGGTTCACCTTGGGCTTCGGGGGCACCACAGGGGCAAACTTCTTGGGCTGGTTGTAGAATGAGGGCGTTGAAATGTTGATGGTGAAGGAGGAGGTCATGCGGGTGGCAGGAGCTGCTGGGTCCATTGTTATGTCTTAATAGGACAAAAAAAAAGAAAAAAGGCAAAGATGTTAAACACAACACTTCAGTAAATAAGACTTAATTACATACTACACAGAAGGGCATGAAATGTTTGAACAACAGAAGCTTTCTTGTTCCCAATGGACAAGGCTCAGTATGCTGTAACCCCTTAAGTGCTGGAGACAATGCAGCACAAAGGCCACAGCTTCCCTTCTGCATTTTGATCCTACTCCTGCAACACGCAAGATCACGTACAGGGTTAATTACAGTATGTATGGCAGGTAAGTGTAATCTAACTCTCACTATGATCAGATCCTGCAGGAGAGATCCCTGCCAGCTCAAGGTTGAACGCCTTCATCTGCTTGTCTCTCTGACTGCGTCTGTCTCGCTCTGTTTCCATGACAATATTCCCAGGGGTTCCTGTACCGCTCAGCACTTATTCCAGGACCTCTCCATACAGGGAACGTGCATTGTGGTTCCGGATCAAAGAGATGGGGAATCCATCCATTGGTACATCCTGAGGGATGGCAAAAAGAAGGCATGGCTGCCTACATCCTATTCTATCCAGGAACATCAAGGCAGCAGGATAAAGCGAGGTAAAACAGAACACCATGGTGTGCATTTTCTGTAACAGGACATCATGAAATCCCATCATGAGATATTAAACTGAATGTCATGTTTGATATAAATATATATATTTTAAATATAGTTTGAGCCAATCTTATCAATAGTTACATCTCAGACCAGCAACCTCTCTGTGGCCATTTCCTATCTTCATCCATGGCATGGTAGCCATCATGGCAATTCTCTAGGCGGTGACAACAGTGGGCCATGTTTTCAAGATGGCTGCTTGATTACCCGTGTGAGAGCGTGACAATCCAGAAGCACAACTGGATAAAAATTACAAAAAATATAATCACCCCAAGGGCTTGTTTCCACTTTAAAATAGCGTCTCACAGAATTGCGACGCGATTTTTAAATGCGCCCCCATTCATTCTCAATGGGAGCGATCGGGAGCTACTCGGTCTGTCCCAATCGCCTTCAGAAAAATTATTCCAAAGACGCGCCCAATCGCTAGCAAGAAAAATGGCTAGCGATCACCACTCCGTAATTAGAATCACAGGTGATCGCCTTAGTGCAAACATGCCCTATGAGAGAAAGTGCCATAACTAGGACTTTTAACCAAGGTATTCATTTGAAACCTGCAGAGTTCAAACAGATTATACCTTTAACATGATTTTCAAGGGCACGTCATTACATATTGTCAGGCCGAAACAATGCAGTACAGCAGCCCTGAGTGCTTATCTACTCACAAACACCTCATCGTGTTATACACATTTCAAAAACATTGTTTCTTTGTATTCTAGTATTTTAACACAACAGCTACAACATTATTTATGGTTTTTACTTGGTAAACAAATACAATTCCTTTTGAGTGTTTGAAAAGCATGTCTCACTGTACAGATTGTATTTATAAATGTATAAAGTAGCATAGATTTATTGCATTTTATACATACATGCTTTGCCTTTTAGTGGAGTCTCCCCTATACATTCCCAAATAGTAGATCTGCTTCAGCTAAAATGTCAGACTGTACACAACATACAATTGCCTCTCCCATTCAGTTCCTTACCTAATGTTTCATTACATTGGAGTACACGACTCGCTCCATGTGACAGCGCTAGTGCTTGTTGATTGGCCAAGCACTATCAGGGTGCTTATAGTTTGTCAGCAACAGACCAGCTCGCAGCAACATAAACACATCCATTGCAGGTACATAAAACCCTGCATGTCACTGTGCTAGGTCTTTCATACTAGTGTATAGGATACCCTTGCGCTTGCAGGCGGTCGTGCCCATAGGCATGAATGGACGCGTTTAAAAATTGTGTCTCGATTTATGAACACATCCCCATTCATTCTCTATGGGCACGAAAAAACGCTAGCAATCACTGGGGACATACTAAAACTGGTAGGTAAACCATGGACTAAGGGGTTCTTTCCATTATATGTCGGGACATCTCGCTTAGTGGGGGTCCCGACATATCACACAGACATTGCCTGCTCGGTTGATGATCGGTTTACACATCCGCTGGTGCAGAGGCTAAACGTACTCGACTACGTTCACCCTTACATCGGCGGAGTGGCTTGGAGCCGTGAAGACAGATCCTCCACCGAGCAGTTAAGTCTATCTGCTATGTCGGGACCTCCCACTAAGCGCATACGCTTAGTGTAGGGGTCCCGATGAAATGGAAACATAGCCCTAAGCCTAAATGAGCAATCACCCACGATTCTAATCACGGAGCGGTGATCGCTTGTGATTTTTATGGCAAGCGATCCAGAGGGATCGCCCCTGATCGCGGCCATAGAGAATGAATGGGGACGTGTTAAAAAAAAATAAATTGTGATTTTTAAATGCGTCCAATCATGTCATGACCGCGACCAATTTTAATAGCGTCCTGCCGATTGGGCCCATGCATTTGAATGGTCTTCCCCACAGCCGTGATCTAAAATGCACCTCAGCCGTGCAGGCTTCGGGCGGTCATGTCCATAGACACGAATGGACGTGTTAAAAATTGCATCTTAATGAATTGAGATGCGTTTTTGCGCGTCCCCATTCATTCGCTATGGCCGCGATCAGGTGCGGCTAAAAATTGGTCCTGTGAATCATTGGTCCAACATGTGGGCTTCCTTTTTTTCTTATTCAGGAGTGAACATGGCAATTTGTATGCAGTTTGGCCACTTATCAGATAAGTATTTTTAGGGCTTTCAGAGCACATGGAAAAACACAAACCGAACCAATGTGGCTTACGCAACACCAATTTGCATTTCATGTTATTTAAAAGGACAATGCTTATTGCTTGGCTCTGTATCAACACACTGAAAAATATAGAGTTAGAGATAAGGCCTCTCCATCTCCACTACTGTCTGCATCAGGACACAATATTGTAATAGTAGGCATTTAACATTTGGATATGTATGAATAACAATCCCACTGCACACTTCTTGTACACTCTTCCCCAAGAGACCCCCTTGAAATAATATTAATGGGGGCACCACTGTTTTTAACACTACTTGGCCACACATTTTTGGACACATGACCTTTACACTCCTCTTTTTCAACAACCCATTCTAAAACCATGGTACACCCCATTCCATCCAACTGTTAAATTGCAGCGCCCACTCTCTAAACAGGCATTACAAGTAATAATGGAAGGTCTGAGGGAATGGGAACTTATTTTGAAGGTACAGATATTAGAGATATTGGAGATGACCCAGTACATTTGTCCTTTCAAATCATCCCAAAGTTGTTCAGTAGGGTTGAGAAGACTCGAGTTTGGAGGAACGTCAGTGGTCCACACAAACTGTTCAAACTATGTTTTTATGGAGCTGGCTTTGTTCTCAGGGGCACAATCATGCTGGAACTGAATTACCTTTCCTAGACTGTTGTCACAATACCAGAAGAAAATGTCTTTATATGCTATAGCATGAACAGCATCTTCAATGGAAACACTGGAAGTCTATTATTGGTAGGGGTGCATATAATGTTGGCCAGGAGGTATGATGGTCAGATGTCTACATATTTTGGGCCACAAAAGCTACACCAAGATGCTTGACCGATGTATCTATGGGGGCCCTTTCACAAGTTTTTACAGTATTTTCCAATGTTAACATTCACACCACATGCATTGGGTTTTTAAAAACGCAGCATTAGCACATGCATTTTCTATAATGCCCTAGATTTTTCATGATCTGTTTAAAAACGTAAGCACAGATGTGTAATGTGCAAAAAGAATGTGTTGACATATACAGTATTTTTTTAGACTACAAGAAGCACTTTTTTACCATCTTGTTTTTAAATTCAATAGTAAAGTTCCCATGCATCTTATGGTCCGATCCCCTGCTTCCCAGAAGGCAGAAATGTGTTCCATTACCTCCAGCCATGCCAAAAAGCCACTGCCAAGAAGAGATCTTATCTGCACTAGCTGCACCCATTTTCTGAACACACTGAGCAACTTATGGAGAGACATTTTACAACTGGATAGCACGAGTTGTGTATTCACATTAACATTCTGCATTGCAACAAATACATTGTAACAAAGACTCATATCTCCTCCCATATGTAAATAGCTGCTCATGGGCAAGTTCAGTGCCAGATTGTAAAATGTGTATCTTCTTAAGTTGGTCAGTGGGTTCAGAGAATGGGTACTGCTAGTGTATAGACACATGCTAAAGTTTTAGCCCTGACACTCTGCTGCAGCAAAGTCCTTCCTCCTGGCACTGGCCTTTTGGCTGGAAGAATATAAAGTACTGCATGGTCCAGTCATGCCTACTTTACTGGAACATTCTGTATAGTCACTTGATATCTGAATGGCTGTGTTTCTGTTTCTTTCCCCTAATTTTCTCTCTAAAACTTTGGGTGTGTCTTATAGTCCAAAAAATACAGCATATGTGTTAATGCATACCTTTAAAACCCGCATATGGTGTAAAAGGGCCCTAAGATTGTATAAACAAGACCATGGTAGGATCTGCAGTGCACCCTCAGGTAGTAAAACACAAAGGATTGTGTGCTGTAGACTTAAACTGAAGGATGAGGCTTATACAATTGTGTAGGGGGTGATTGAAGAAGGAGGGTGACAGCTTAAAAGAAAAAAAAGAAAAGACAGATGCAGAAGTGAGCTGTGACAGCAGGGAGTGGGTGCAGCACGGAGACTCTGGGGGAGGAAAGCAGTCAGAGATGGGCGCACTGACAGCAGTAAGCAGGAATGACTATAGGCAACTTATATAGGTGGCTCAATAATGATACCTAGAGAGCAGCCACACTGATAACACACCAACCAGACTCCAGGAGGGGCACACAATGGTCTGAACTAGTATTTACAGCAACAACCTGCAGCTAGAGTTTTTAACACCCAATGTTTACATTGTGCCCACAGGCAATATATTTTTGAGTCAGCTAAACAGTAGTTCTTGTGAACTCTGGATGGGCAGGGAGTGACTACAGACGCACTGACACAACCATGAGTATGTCAGTGAGAGGCGGAGATGAGTAACATCACTGAAAAGAGTGAAAAGATTCAGTAAGCAGTGACACACAGTTACTGATGACTGCACAGATGTCATAGGGAAACAAAGGCTAACATTTCCTGTTCACAGATCAATTTTCAATCTCAAGAGAAATTGAGGATCAATAGCAACGTCACAATCCAAGGTTCAAATTTCTATTACACAAAGTTTTTTAGTCTGACAGGAAGTGAGGACATTTTCATAAATGGGGACACAGATGGCAATAAAACCCAGTAAATGCTATTATCCTTCACACTAGTTAGAGCATGTATTGACAAAATGTTCTTTAATAAGTTAAAGACCTTGCTCTATGGCAGTGGTTCCCAAACTGGGGGGAGGGCCCCCCTTGGGGGAGCACGAAGGTATTCCAGGGGGGTGCTGGCCCTCATTTTTAACATGTGTATGAATAGGGAGGGGGGAGGCTCAATATTGTTCCTAAATAGAAAAGGTAGAAAGTTTGGGAACCACGGCTCTATGGGGTTGCATTATTGTTAGTCATCAACTAAACATAACCTATCACTTGATAAAATTACCTATTTTATAGCACAGCCTATGGCAGCCATGGGCACACTAAGGCCCGGGGGCCAAAATCGTCCCTTTAGTCTTTTATTTTGTCCCTTTGTCACCTTGGTGTAAAGACACTATAGCTACCCTCTACTCATTCACTGGAATAAATGGAGATAATGTCTAGAGAAGTAGTTCTCAACCTGTGGGCCGTAGTTTGCCTGCAATAGATACAGATATGGCTTGCAGCATGTCTGGTTTAGAAAATATATATACTGAGGAAATGTTATTGCTTGAACATATAATGCAATGTTACACATATATATAGCACATAGAACGTGCACGGTCTGCTCAGAATGACCCAGCATTGCACAGAAGGCCTGAAGTTGGGTGCACTGGACAGGCTGTGATAAGATTATTTACAGGAAGCTAATGACATTATTTCACAAAGAAGGCGTCCGCCTCCCCCTTTGTCTGTGAAACAATGGCCTGAGGCAGCGGTGAGGCAGGAAAGTTTGTGCTGTGCAGCCCACTATCCTTCTGTGCCCCTCAGGAATGCCGGCCTTGGAGGGGTGAAGCAATCACAAAGGCAGCTGATGGGTCACAGTGTGTGCGGCCTGCAGGTCAGGAATGAGGTAAGAGACAGCCTGAGGGCCCCGGGGCCAGAATGAGGTAACCATGAGGGGAGGGAGGGGAAGGAAGAGGTGAGTGAGCAATGTCTCAGGATTGCAGGAGGAGGAGGAGTGCACCCCCATCCCTTCCCCAGCTGGGAGTCATTATCCAGATTTACAGTGCTGAGCTGGGGCAACACTCTCTACAGGGGGGAAGAGACAGCCTGGACATAGGGGGGAAAGAGACAGACCGGGCACAGGGGGCATGCAAGATAGCACAGAAGCTCAGGGGTTATGGCAAACGGGCACAGAGTGAGGGGGTCCCGAATACAGTGTAGGGGGGATAAAAGAGACAGCCATGGCACAGAGTACATAGTAGACAAAAAATAGACAGCCAAGGCACAGAGAGCAGGGTAACAAAAAAAGAAGACAAAAGAAATCAGGGGGATGGAGAGCCTGATCAGGGTGTAGAGAAAGAAAGAGACATCCCCCCCATACTGCACAGGAAAAAGATTTCCTCTCAATGGTCTTCATCACCAGAACAGTATGCAGTGCAGGACTTGTACTGTACAAGGGGGAAAAGAGACCGCCTAACAGTGTAATGAGACCGCACCAGACCGTGTACAGTGCAGGACCTGCACTGTACAAGAGAGAAAAGAGACCTCACAACAATCTCATGAGACCAGACAGTGTACAGAAGCAGAATATAAAAGAGACAATTCTACTTTCACATAGGAAAATCATGAAAGAGACAGCATGAATTTGGGAATAATAAAGGATATGTACACTAGAAGTGACAGTCCTTAAATATATTGCTATAGTGTAATATGGGAAAAGTCTACTCAGTAGATGAACAGCAGCGAGACAGGTATACTTTATATGAGGAGTATTCGAGATATAGCACTATATATACTAGGGTGGAGAGGAAAAGACACATCCAGTATACCAAGACATTCCTGTACACCGCACAGTCCACAAAGAGACAGCTTCATATAGTTCATTCTAGAGTTTGGAAGACAACTTTGGAAACAATCACAATTGAAAAAGAGACATTCCACATAACAATGTAATGGAGACATCTGTGTATAACAGAAACAAGTCCCAAACTATTGAGAGAAAAAGAGACTGCCTACAGGCACTTTACATTATAAAAGAGACATCCAATTACAGTTTGTGGATCAGGAAAAAAAGAGACACCTCTGCACACAACAACAGGCAATCATGTTTAGGAAAATAGACATCCCCAAGGCAGTTCTAATGATATGAGTGTCATTCCACAGCCCGGACACATTAAATACACGCAAAGCAGAGAGAGAGAGAGATCAATGAGACAGCTCTAAACAGGATTTTGCCAGACAATCCAATGAACAGTCGTATGAAAGAGACAGCCATAGGTGGGGCGGTTAGAGACAGATGTGAGATGACAAGGATGTATATTGAATACGAGACCAATGAGAGCTCAGGGCTAAGAGACAACCACATATCTAAAGGAGAACAGAAACAGTCTACGAGGCTAAAATACTGAGATCTATGAGACATCCATCAGTATCTCAATAGACATAGTGAGCGATTCTTATGTATAGGAAACTCTTTTCCATAAAGACATCAGCGACATAGTGACAGACAATCAGGAGAGATACAAGAGACAGCTGGGAAAGAGAAATGTCATTGTGCACGAATAAAAGAGACATCTGGGTGTTCATAGAGATGAGTGCAGGGAGACATGGATGAGACAGCACCTAGCCCAGCCTGGAGACCCCTCCACCCCCCAGCACAGCTCACACACACAATACCTCTTACCTCTGAATAGCAGAGACTGACTGCTCGCTGGGAGCCTGAGACTGCCAGAGACTGCCTGAGACTGCCCAGGGGGTGTGGCGGGGGCGGGGCCACACCGTGTCGCTGTATTGGCATGCAGTGTGCACATCACATGCTAGGTGTGCAGGGCAGTCTCTGAGCGTCTCTACCTGCTGCTGACCATGTCTCTGCTCTTCTCTCTGAGCTGTCTCTATACGTGGCTCTTTCGAAATAGCTTTCTCTACATATCTCTTTCTGTATGGGTGTCTCTTTCCATGTCTTTCTATATGTCTCTATACATGTCTCTCAGCATGCCTTTTTCTCTTTGTCTCTGGTCATCTCTTTTTTCCTTGGCTGTCATTGATAGTGATAAGTGTCAGCTATAAGGGGGTTATTCATCACTTGATAGGCTGATATTAACCCCTTGTGAATGGATCTCAGCAGGGTGTAAGGGGTTTGTTTCCGATAGGCCGCGGATGGACGCGTATTTAATGCGTCCGCGGCCAATCGCTCCCATTAAAAATCATTGCTCAGTTTCTATTTAAGCGATCGTGCGAAGATGGGTGTGATCGGGATGCGATCAGAATAAGAGGCCCGATCGTGCGTAAAATTGATTAGACAACCGCCGGAAAGCATGGGAGGAGCAATCGGCCACGGATGCGCCAAAACGATTAAAACCTCCTGCGGCCGATCGCTCTAGTGGAAATGAGCCCTAAATGACACTGCTGGCAGGCAGAGTTCATATCATTCAGATCTAAAGGGATACCTGCCCAATTGATTGTACTGTGGTGACTGCACTCAATCGCGGGCACATCGATTCCCGTGTAATGGGGACCCTGGCCCTGTTTACTCCCGGTGTTGTGAGATATTTTCCTATGTAGAAAAATATCTAAACACACTGGCTGGGAGCTGCTGACAGGCAGAGCTGAGAGCGGGACATAGGATGGCTGCAAGGAAGGGGGCTCCCTGCACACTGTGCATAGTACCCATGCTCAACTTCCCTGTGTCCTGGCTCTGAGCTGTGTGTCAGGCAGCGCGGGCTGTGGGGTCCCCATCCACAAATGACCGGGATTTAAGGTACCCATACAAGGGTCAATTTTTCACTCAATTCGGTAATCGAGCGTGAAAACCCTGGTCGAAGGAATGTCAATCGAACAATAAGGGTCTGTCCCCACAGGCGAAGTTGGCTGGGTTACGAGCCGCGGACGGTGGCTGCTGGCAGCCACTTCCATTCATTTCAGTGGGCTTGTTTTAAACCGGGACCAGCCACTAGCGGCTACATTGACATGTAGTTAGCTGCTAGCCGCGACTGCAACCTCTTGTGATCTTTGTGCAGCCCCGCAACGAGCTTCGCCTGTGGGGACAAGCCCTAAAGCAACATGTTTGTAAATCCCTGTTTGATCACCATTTGATCGTTCGATGGTCAAACAGGTATCGCCCAGTGTGTGGGCACCATTACGGACCTGTCCCTCCCAGGTTCAATCAACCGAAAGGTTTTTTTGTTTGATTTTCCTTTCGATCAAGGACTGCTGCAAACGCACATGGTCGTTTGAACCATGTATGGCCACCTTAAGGATGGTCAGGCATGGTGGAGACATCTAAGAAAGATGATGGGTAGTTGCGCACAACCTTCAGCAGTGATTACACAGCTATAGTGATAGCAGTGGCCAGAAAGGCCCTCAGTGGGTGTATGGGGCCTGAGCAAGGATCACAGAGTAAAATGGAGTCAGTATGAGGGATGGATGTATAAGTTGTGTGTAGGTGTGCAGCTCTCAAAATGGAGGAGTGTGGCCTCCTGTAACAGACAAACACGGTGGAGACATCTGACCTATATCATGGTAAACAGTGTTGCAGTTGACTTTGAACCTCTTTTCACATTTTAAAATGATGTGCGATTTTTAACCGTGCCCATTCATGTCTATGGCTGAGATCAGGAGTGATTGCCCGCCGCCGTTTTCACAGATTTAAGTGTATTTGCACATCTGCTCTGTAAGGCTATGTCCCCACATGGGCATACTTCTACGATTCCAATCGCGGTGGGAAGACCCCGGAAGATCGCTAGCACCCAGCGATCTCCCATTGTCTCCCGTGGCTAGATTTGCGGCACCTGCAGGCAGAAAGTGGGGGGGGGGGGGGCGGGGGGAACAGGACATCTTGCCCCACCCCGCCTGATCGCGCCCATAGAGGGTCAATGGGTGCAGTTAAAATGATGTGCGATTTTTAACCGTGCCCATTCATGTCTATGGCTGAGATCAGGAGTGATTGCCTGCCGCCGTATTTTAGATCGCGGGCCACATCACGGCCAATCTCAACTGTGAGGATGAGTCCATTCAAATACATGGGCGCGATCTCCACACCGCGATTATAATCGTGGGGACAAGCCCTAACTGTCTCTAGTCTCTCTCTCTCTCTCATTGTATAGCATATAACAGTGATGGCGAACCTTTTAGAGACCATGTGCCTAAACTGAAACCCAAACCTACTTATTTATCTCAAAGTGCCCACATGTGGCAATATAACCTGAATTACCCACACACAACTCATATACACACGAAACAGGAAAACACACACTCTATTTACTGATAGGATAGAATAGGAGAGGGTATGGGGCACTGTGTGCAATCAGAAGAGAGGGGAAAAGAACTGACAGCATTGAGAGCCAATATGCTGCAGTTCTTTCTTCTGTGATGGCTGACAGATCGTGTGCCCACAGAGAGGGCTCCGAATGCCACCCGTGCCAGAGGTTTGCCATCACTGGCATATAAGATCTAGAGGGAATGATCTACATAATTGTCCCTATATATATACATGGGCTGTGCTGGAGGCAATAGCAAGGATTGTTCCGCTGAGACATACACTCCTATGTACGCCTTTAACATTGATCTCTCTATTCACTTCATGCAGGGTCTTTTTCATAGAGTGGACCATATCAAGCTGTTACCAACCCCAACAAGGTCCCCCCACCCTGTGAGTAAAGCTAGCCACACACGGTTCGATTTTGATTCAATCGATGCTCTATTAGATGAATTTTTTCATCGATTGAACGAAAATCGAGAAATGCC
>CM070037.1:68210530-68225791 GCA_036250615.1 Ptychadena robeensis
CATAGTTGTTGGTAGATCTAAATTAAATTGTATGGAGTGATCTTAAGGTGTATGGGGGCTTAAGCAATATGGCGACATGTATCAGTGGTACCCAATCAGCAGCCCTCCATCATTAATTGGACCATTTTATTAAGGATAAGGGTGGCCATACACAGTTTATTGGTGCGAGCGACCAAAACAATCTAAATCGATCATGAAAACAATCTAACATGCTGGTAAATTTTAGACCGTACTAGTTTCTGTTGGTTTTTCTAGGTACTTCGATCAATGAGTATGTGATCCTACTACTGAGCATGCGCGCCATAGTACGATCATGAATCGATCGTGTTTAAATGTAAGATTGATCACGAAGAAATCAATCCCTGTATGTCCAACTTAACTGCCCATTACACCACTTCCATTGAACCTCAACCACTTCTACACCATCAGACTGGACTGTAAGTGGACATTCGCAGCGTGCCAGATGCAACAGTTTAGGCCCATAAACATTTTAGCGTTGCATTGATGTCCATTGACAATGAATGCACTTCACACACATGCTAAAAAGGCTCCAGACCGTGTTTCCTAATGGAAGTCACCACATGGCACGTGCATGTCATATTATAGCACCAAGGTCTCATTTACACCCCAGCGTTGCTTCAATATGTGTAAAACCCACGTTCGTTGGCAACACTGACTTGTTTTTGTGTTTTACTGCTGTGTTAAGGGTTCTTAACGCATTGCAGTGCATTCATGTATATTCTTTATAATACAAGACGAGGCCCCTTTGTGCATTGTGCTACGTTACAATGCTCTGCTTTATCATATTTTATTTTTTTATTTAAATAAGTGAAACCTCCAGTGCGTGGCGGTGGGGATATTAAAGCGCTTTGACGCTCCCAGCGATAGTGGGCACATTTGTCTTTGGTCGTTGAGAGCTGGCTCTGCATACAGACATAAACTACACACTGCAAGAGGAAAACACTGACGTATGACACAGCCTACAAACTGCAAGGTGATAACATCATAGCTCGATCAATACTCTGCTCTGTGGACTTAGACACAATGGATGTGCAGGAACGTCGCCACAATTACGCGCTGCCTACAGACAGAGCGTCAAAGCAGCTGCATTGTGATAGACGAGGCACAGCTGCAAGGTGACACGTTACATCTTGGCTCCATATGTGACAGCCCACACACTACACCGCCGACACGACACACACTCGATTCTGCATTGGCATTCAGATACATGCTGCACTACCCTGCTCCCCGCTGTGAACTATTGTCAGCTTGCGTAAAGGGTCGTTAACTGCACTCGCCCATTCTCTGTCTTTACCATTGTACGCTGTTTGCCAGTTGACAATATTTTTAATTACATTTCAAGAACACCCAGGCCATCGTGCTGGTGTTGTGATCCTGAAAAAAAGCCCATTTATCTTTTGGTCACAGCTTGGGGTGCCCACAGAACATTGGCAAAGATTAAAAATTGACAGTCTATTTGCAGATTGGCAGAGTGTTGCATCTACCCAGGCTGGAACACGTGTGCGTGACATTCGGTGACAATTGCACTGCAGAGTGTTGTGTTTGGCAGCGATATGTGTTGGCAGTAACACGTTGGGGGTTGCAATGGGCTATCCTCACGAAGGGCAGCGACACACGGCGGCCTCTTTGGGCATGACCTGCGAGCTGTGTGAGTCATTGATCCCTCGACTGCTGTCAGCAAGCCTATAAATGAGAAATGGATCATAATTTATCTTTACTGGCATGATGGTCCCTGCAAGCCGAAACAGCACATAGATTGTCATGGCACGTAGACTTCTGTAGGGCAACAGTGACACTTAGTGGCCAAATGTGGTCAGTACAGGCATCATGGGTACCACTTCTATTATAGGGTACGAAAGCCAAAACTTATTGTTTTCTTGGCTTTGGTTTTTTATTGTAAATACAGAAAGTAATAGATAATTATGATCCTTGTTTCTGGATGATGAGTATTCCCTTTACTTCCCGTGGATGCAATAGAAATAGGAAGGGTAATCTCTCCAAAGAAAATAACAATACACATTTTCTTACTACTTGCCAATTAAAAACGTAGTCACCAAGACTTAAAAATGACAGTAGTTCATCTAACCCTTACCTTTCTATCGAGATCTTTATATACCGATTGGATGCTAGGTATTAAAGGGTGGCCAAATCTGATGGTGATGGTGTTTGTTACTCACCCCATATGTAGGGTGGTATTAATAGGTGCAGTCTCCCTCACTGTCCTCTGCATCAGCTGCTTGCATGGTAGATTCTTCTGCAGATGGACCTCTCTGTTTTTGAGTAATCTTCTGATTAGCTGTCTTCATCCACAGGTCAACAGCCAGCTTTGGGTCAAATGTAACTCTCACAGTACAACAACTGTGCTTGAACCCCCAGATCTCATACCTCAGTAGTGCCACACTGAAGATTGGATGCTAGGTATTAAAGTGTGTCCAAATCTGAGTTGCATCTACTGGACTTTTCTATAGTCCTTTGGTATGTGGGTACACACAGGGGAACACTGGATAAGCCTGAAGGCTTGTTCTTTGTGAGCTAAATGTTCACAAATAAAGGGTTAATTTTGTAGGCTTGTTTGAACCCCCTCTGGATGTGTAATGATGGTCACATTCTATAAACATAGAGATATATACGGTACTTCTCTGATTCCTCCATGCTTTGCCACCTGTTCCCATAGGAGTAATCAAAGCAGTGGGTAGCTCAATGCTATTTCACCAATCTTCAAAATGGTTTTATTGCAGTAAGCAGAGAAACCACTCCACCTGCGGGCTTCCTCTGATGTGTTTCACCCCCTGCCGCTATTTAAGCATGAAGTCTACAATTAAGCCCAAGCAGGGGGTAAAATGCGTCAGAGGAAGCCAGCAGGTGGAGTGTCCTCTGCGCTTGTTGCAATAAGGATGTTTTTAGGACTGCTGGAATAGCTTACTATGGCTTACTATTATATCTGTAGCAGAATGTGCCAGTCCACAGCTGCTTGTAGTCCAACAAAACTGGGCAGAAAGTTGGTGACAATTCTGCAGCAGCAAAGTGTGAATGTTGTCACCCTTGCAATTATGATTTAAATGAAAGCAGGTAACTTTAATATTTGTTTGCACTGGGCTAAACCAGTATAAAGATCATGTATATTTTGGTGTGCTTTGTGTATCTCATACAGACAGGGCCGTCTCTCCAGCTATGTATAGTATGCAGGCGCTTAGGGCCCCCAACGTCCACATGATCACGCGCTTACATATGAGCACGCACATAATTCTACTAACTACTCCTCTGCTCAACAACATATCTTCTAACACCACATCCCCCTACTAGGGCTTCCCAAATACTAGAAACGGCCCTGCTTACAGATCTGTGCCGTATCCTAGTGTAGAATGATTCCTCTGTAAAGCCATTGCTGTTCTTTCTCTAGTGCAGGGTGGTCTATTACCTGCCTCTTCCTGTCGCTGTCTCCATCCACAGGTCACCAACTGGCTTTGGATCAAATGTAACTCTCATAGTACAACACCCTTTCAACCCCCAGATCTCATTATATATCTCAGTAGTGCAACCCCTGAAAATTACTCGGTTATTAACTAACCCCTGAGACTACCTGCAGTTCAAATCATTTCATAATCATATTACAGCTATATGCTTTTCTCTTTTTACATTTTACCCTGCCCACTCTGACTTTCAACCCCCAGATCTCCAATACCCTTGGAATTTCAATCTTTTTTTTTTTAGTTATTTACCACTGAGATTACTTACCTTCCCAATTTCACATTCCTAACTGCAACATTTCATAGTTATAACTAAGTTTCCTTTGGTTATTTAATTGACATAAACTGCTTACATTTAACAATAAAAATTTTTACTTTTACAGTAGTGTACACATGATGAAGTCAAGTTGTTTGTACAGCTATTTGAAGTGTTGAAGCTTTAATCTTAATTACAAAAAATCCCTGCAATACTATCTTCAGCCACAAGATGCCCCCAGTGAACACTTGTCATTAATGTACAAGCTACTTTGTGACACATGGGGGAAGATTGGGGGAGAATACTGCAGATCTCTTTCTAACCTCTAGATAACCTCCTCTGTCCAACAGCTTCTCAGTCCGTTATTTCTTGGCTGCCCTGATAGCTGTGCCCCCCCCCCCCCAGAATACCTCCTAGTTTTAATTATGCAAAGGTGCATTGTAACTCCACTAGCTGGATTTTGTTCCACATGCGTAGCTGCGTACCACTTATGTGCACCCCTGTATAAATATAAATATAATTTGCAATTATTGGTAGAATAGAAAATGTGGTTAAACCAGTGATTTTAAAGGACATTACATTCCAAAAGCTTTTAACTTTTTTTTTACCTTAGAACAACTCTGTCATAAAGAAAAACTTCCTAACAATATATTTCTACAAAGAAAATACAATTTTTACTGGACTTGTACCAAGCAATTTCCTGAATACTAGTGTGTCATATAGTGATCAGGGGGGTGGTGGAAGGAGCCAATGGAGGGGATCAGTGCTCCCATGAATCTCACTTTTCCAGCCGAATTAAAGAAACGTTTCCTCGTCAATACAGCATTATCTGGCAGCATAGGCACCCAGAGGGATAAGTATTTATTTCCTTGTTTTGCAGACAAATATTTGGGCAGGGAAGTTGCTTTAAATATAAATGGAGTCTTCTGACTTTTGACAATTGCAGTCTTAATAAGCGGAATAAGCAATATTATTACTGCCTGAAGCTGGAAGAACAAGTCACAGTAGATCATCATCCTGTGCACTGATGATGGGGATATGGGAACAGCATCTAAATTTTGCTGTGGAACCTGTGATTTATAGGTGTGACCCTGAGAAGATCTATAGGACATTTATTGGATGTGTTCACCGGCTTCCCTGTGTACTGGGCCTGCTGCAAAAATATCAATAATCCGTCATGGATTTTACAGACGGCATGCAGAGTGAGACAGCACTACTGATTATAAAGGTAAAAATATACACCGTATAACAATATGCTGAACAGCTCAATCTACTGCAGTGGTGCCCAAACCTTCTTTGCTGCCCCCCCCCTTTGTATATAAATTATGAACCCCCCCTATTTAAACTACACAGGTTTAGAATGTGGGCCAGCACAATGTAAAAACTCAGGGTTTTATTAAAAGTAACAGATGCAGTAGCATTACTGCTAGCGTGTCTGTTATGGTAAAAATGCACCATAGCCACAGAGCGACTACTGTGAAATTTAAAAGTTAAGAGAACAATTGCCCGCACTCAAAGTATATGCACATTATTGATTATTATTTGTCAGTCCCTCTTGGCTTTGTGAAAGTATAACACTGTTGATGTCGGGTGCTGGAAACCAAGCCTGTCCCACTCTGACCAGTACCGCACAACTTTTAGTGTGAAATGACCCTCAAACTTTATTTAAGATTCAACTCCCTTTTTCACACACCAATCATGCAAAGACATGCATCATATATATACACACCAATTATACAGAAGCATTCATCTAGAGATACACACACACAGACTTACACATTAAATGCACTCTTCATATGGTCTGCAGCTAGTTCCCTTATGGTTGTCTTCTTGTTTGTCTATCTCTCAGTCTTGTCTGATTGGTTGGCAATGGTGGGAAAGGGTGGGTGGACTGTATGCAATCCCCAGAGGAAGAAGAGAACTGACAGTAGGTAGAGGCTGCTCACTCTCCCCTCTCTCTGGCAATTCTCACATAGAGGGCTCCAAGTGCCATCTTGGCTGCCCCCCTAGATACCTCTGCACCCCCAGGTTGGCAACCACTTATCTACTGTGAAGCTGAACTACAGGCAAACATCTAAACCCAAAGATGGGATTTCTAATTCTGCCTGGCAAAATTTAGAGTTAAAGTATTGAGTGGTGTCACCTTCATGTCCAGGAAAGAAAATTAGTCTGTTCAAGATGCATACAGCTTGTCCCGCCATTGGGTTTTAGTGCCCCTACTATGATTTACAGTCTTTAATACAGATTATTAAATTAAATTAAACTTAAAAATGACCTTTAAATTAGAGGTCGGCCCAAATAATTCGGCACCTTTCCCAACTAAATTGCAGTCGGATAGAACAGCGTCAGCAGTTAAGCATCACACTTTAAAAGGAATCTATAGTTACAGCGTGTAGGCCACTCTAACTGGGATCAGAAAGAAAGCTAATTAAAAAATATGTTCTTTCGTTTTAATTATTGTAGTCTATACTTAGAACTGCTGACTGTTTTTTGAATATTTGTCCCTATTCTTGTTCCAGTGACAACCAATAGAGAGGAATACTTTTTTTAAGCAGGAACATGGACATCAATAAAAACTGGACCATCATTACCAATGTATAAATGACAAGTCTTTACACAAAGAGCACAGTCCTGGTGTTGCGTATATAAGTTAGACATAATGTTTTATATTTATATATCGTATTTTTCGGACTATAAGATTCAACAGATCAGCACCCAAAGTTTTGAAGAAAAAATTAGGTTAAACATACCCAAAAACACAGTCATTCAGATATCAAGTGAATATACAGAATGTTCGAGCAAAGCAGGCAGGACTGGACCATGCAGTACTCACTCTGTATTCCTCCAGCCATAAGGCCAGTGCCAGGAGGGAGGCCTCTGCTGCAGCAGAGTGTGCTGGGCTGACACTTTAGCATGAGTTTATACACTAGCAGTACCCATTCTCTGAACACACTGACCAACTTACAAAGAGACACATTTTACAATCTGGCACTGAACAACTTACCCATGAACAGCTATTAACATGTGGGAGGAGACGAGTCTTTGTTACAAAATGTATTTATTGCAATGCAGAATATTAATGTAAATACCCAACTCATGCTAATTGTAAAATGTCTCTCCATAAGTTGGTCAGTGTGTTCAGAGAATGGGTACTGCTAGTTCTAATGCAGTTAAGATCTCTTATTGGGCTTGGAGGGAATGGAACAAATGTGTATCTCCTGGTATGCATAGCTATTGGGACTATATATATATATTTTTTTTTGAAGTCCGAATAATACAGTAGTTTACTGTATTTTTTTAACCACCTGACAATTCAGCTTCTTTACTATCTTTTTACAAGACTTATCAATTACCACCAGGCCACACCAAGTCCTCCTCTCTGCTTTCTGTTTGACAGCTCTGCCTCTGTTCTTGTAACGCACCTTCTTGTGAGCAGCAGTGTCTGGGAGGTAGAGCAGTTTATGCTTTTATAAAGGTGGTGTCCGGTAGTATCTAGATTTGAGACACAGGCGACTTTCTTTATTATGAATCTGATGAGGGTAAACTCATACCTAAAGGACCTCCTGGGATAATTAAAGAATGATGAATTGGTCTCCTGTTTTAGGGTTTTCCCTGCCTGTGTCTCTGTTAGATTTTGCTTTCATTATATTTCCTAATCACCAGTTATGCCTGGAACTAAAGGAGGCAACATTTTAAACTCTGAGTTGCCACCAGGGGAGGAATGGAATTTGAACCTTATTGTTGTCTGTTTGTGGCAAATATCAGAAAAAAACAAACTTTTAAACCTTCCCTATCCAAAAAACAAAATGGCATTGGATGCTATGTATTTGATTTTGAGTTTTTCTTTAACAATGACTTTATGGTCCCTAATAAGGACAGTGGAAGATGGTATTGTAGTTGCAGGTTTTATAAATGATGAATATTTTTCTCTCTGTGCAGGCAGCGATGGGGCGGCACTGGATTGGAAAGGGTTAAAGGACGCCGACCAAGGGACCATTGAGAACAGTTCAGTCCTAGGAAGCAGCACTCACAGACCATCTAATGAGGTACCACTCTGTCTAGTACATCTGCAGCTATGTCTATGAGTCCTTCAGAAGTCCTCTGAGCCAGAGGGGTTAATTCCTCATCCTTCTCTCTGTCACTTTTTGTATGTCTGTATGTCTCTTGTGCAACTGTCTGTCTCTCTGTCTCCCCGTCTCTTGTTTGTTCTCACAAATAACTGCTTGTGTATTTCCATGAATCACATTTAATGATTTATATCCAAGTATCCTAGGCAGTGAGTCATTTATAAATCGCGCAACTAATTTCCTTCCTGCCGCACACCTGGCAGCGCGAGCAGCAAACTGTGTCTATCGTATTTCTCTGTCAGCACATTTTCCAGGATTTTACATTAAAAATAATCCTCAACACAGTATTTCTCCCTCTTCCCAACAGATACGACAACGTTGCAGATACAGCATGCCAAAATATAATGTTACAGGGATTTGGCCTTTTAGGAATATTATTGGTTTGCAGTTTGCATTAAACCCAAGAAGAGTGTCAAAAGCATGAACACCACTCAGACATGGGACATTAATGCATATGGCTTAAAGGAAAACTTCAGCAAAGAATTATTATTGGGGTGGGCATATAGATAGATTTTTTAATAGATAATCAAATGTACTTATATTGTACGTATTTTCTGGCGTATACGACGACTGGGAGTATAAGATTACCCCCAACTTTTCCAAAATAAAGAGTTTGGGATATACTCTCTTCCAATGCACACCAAATGAAAGTTAAAAAAAAACATGTTTGATTTCAATATGGTAGTTTTAATTGAAATGCTTATGACATGCAGGTACTTAGCAGGAAAACTGCCACTGAGGCTGTGCTCAAGGTTTGCTGGCAGCTGACACAGAAATAGAAACACAGCCCATTGCTACCTGCTTTCCTCTCCCTGTCAGCCTATACTCCTGCCAACCTGGGGTCAGGTTTCACCACCGGCTGACAAGGAGTAGAATGGGCAGTATGCTAGCCGATCACAGTCTGCTTCACCTCACCCCCTATTTCACCCCCTATTTCTGTGTCAAATGCCAGCACACCCTGAGCACAGCTCAGTGGCAACAGCTCTACGGTATTGGCAGCGATATAGCACCAAGGGGGTCAGTGTACCCAGCTCCCCTCAACAGATAAACCTGTACGTGTCCCCTCGAAATGAGCCTCCCTCTCCCAGTGTCACTGGCACTTCATTCTGACAGGGGACATGTCGAGATCAGCTCCCCCCTCTGTGTTACTTGTCCATAGCAGAATTAACAGTCAGTGGCACTGGGAGGCTGATCTCGACAGGTCAGCCTCCCTGAGTCACTGACAGTTAATTGTCATTGTATAATCCAATGTAGATGTAGATCCAATGTTCTATCAAGCAGTCCAGGTATGTACCACTCTGTGCCTGGTACTGCACATGCGCAGTAGTAGGTGGAGCAGAAGCTGAAGGGGAGAAGTATTCAACGGAACACTGGCTTGCAAGGTCAGTACCCAGTAAGTCAACCCCCAACTTATCAGAAGATTTGAATGGGTTAAAAGTCGTCCTCTACGCTGAAAAATACGATAAAACATTTTTTGATACAGCAATTAAGTCTCCTAAATATTCTTTTTCAATCTTTTTGTCTTCCTGGTTCTGTCTGTTCTTGTTGGTAACCATGAATACTGTCATCTAGTGTAGTGTAAAACATTATTGTAGATACAGATGTTTCCCAACACTAGAAGGGGGTATGAGTTCATGGTGAAATCAATATATCAACAAACAACAGATCAAAACAACAGAGGGTTGATTGTACACACACAGAGGAGAAGGCTTCTGCTGAAAAGGAGACCTAATGACTGGATCAATGCACAGTAGGTCATCAGTAGGATGACCCGCCTTGACTGTGAACCTATCCTCCTCAGCTTAAATTTCGGTCAACCATTTTTATTTTTTTTTGGTATCTGGCAATGGCCACTATTTCCTAGATTGTTAACAATAAGGAGTATTTTTTGAAAACCTATAGCCAAACAAAGCGTTCTCCACTCCACAAGCATTCCTCACTGTTTATTGTTAAGTTCATGGCGAGTTTCAACTAACTTATACATTTCAGGGTAAGAAATTACACCTAGATCATGCACCCTTTGACCAATTAAGACCCCACTTTTGTTTGACCCCTGCTGTACATTTACATTGAATGGGTGTCGACTGGATAGTTTAGGATGTAATAGCTAATATGTGGAGAGTAGCTGTGACTTCAATGCCTCTATCGTGAATTTTTCTAGCATTATATGGCCACAGAGATGTTTGAGGATTTTAACTGATTTCTCCGCTTGTGCAGAATGAGTAAATACATCATTCTGTATAATTTGGGAATAGATTTACTTTAATTGAACTTTCTTGGACTGGTTCACACCTGTTGGTTTTAAAAAGCATTGGACAATGCATGTTGTCAAATTTCCTAGTTCAGATTTTATCCAACGGGCCAATTTGCATGAAAATGCATGTCAATGGATATAAAGTAGAAAGGTGTGAACCAGGCTGGACATTTATTCAATCATTTTCAATTTTATTGGACATTTTTGTCAAAGCAAACAATACAAATTTTACATTTTAGAAATAGAAATCCCTTCTGATATACTTTTCAGGCCAAAGGGCAAATGTAGTCCATGTAGTCAAGAAAGAAATCATTGGGGATGTAAAAACCTGAAGTGTATTTATAATGTTCTTCTAAGGGTAACTTTCCTTTAAGCCATTAAAGCTGCTCCCTGTGGTTTAGAAAAAGGAAGGATTCAGAACTGGTGACTCGACCTTTACAATATTTGCTTTAGCAATAGGTTAGATAAGGAGTCAAAATAATATACAGATTTTTAATTCTGCCTAACACTGAGTATTGCTGTCCTTTATCTTCTGCTATCCCATTCCTGTGCCTGCCTGTTAATTTATAGGGAGGAGATGGCCACTCCCTTGTAATCTTCATTTGTATGACACTATCCAGACCCTAGGTTTAGGGTCCATTTACACTGTCATTCAAAGAACGACTCGTTAATGCAACCGACATGCGGACATGACATGAGGTGTCCACCACTTGGTTTTCAAGCTTTCACCTGATAGACCTGTCATGGGATAGTTATCTAAACGACCCCCGAGCCCCTGTACAAGTTTGCATGCTCTCATGACAGGTCGTTTCCTGGGCTATTGTGGGAGCACTCAGTCGTTTCCTGGGCTGCAGCAGCCCGGGAAACTACAGTGTAAATTTAGAGCAAAAAACAAAAATTTCCTCTATAGCAAGGTTTAAAGCCGGCATCCCAGAATTATATTAGAAAATAGGAACAAGCGAGAATCTCCCCTGTAAAAACTACAAGGGCGGGGGGACTTTAAAGGCTTAACCAATATGAGGTTCAAGTAAGTAAGATATATAAAATTTATTACATCAGACAAAAAGCAAAAGATGTAAGTGAATAACAGCGGTGTTCATCATAAGTGGATACATCAATCACAGGCAGTTGAGATAAAAGCATATGTCCGGCACCCCACTTTCACAAAGGCCTAAAGGGTTGGTCAGAGTTGTAGATCATAGACCACATAAGAGTGTCCACAGCTTGTTCCTATTTTCTACTACAGTGTAAATTTAGCCTTACTGCTTCAGCTTTAAGGTTAACTCTTTTTTATCCGTCCAGTGTTTGCTTGGGTTTAGAAGTTTCAGATTTAAAGTGAACCTCCAACAACATAGGTGCTGCTGTTAATGACCGCCTTCCATAGTTTTAAAGTGATCCTATCACTGAGAAACCTAAGCAGGCTATAGGTGCTTCGATCCGTGGCTGCTTTGCGTCGAGCGCTTGGCAGTCGATCGGCCACAAGACGGAAGGCACCCACCTTCAAAGATCGATCAGAAAAACCCCACAAATTGGTTGCACGTTAATCCGTTCTGGCTGTATTTTTCTGCCCGATATTGATACTTTGGAAGGGGGCTAGGGTCTCTATCCAAAGTATCTCTATCCAAAGTATCTGATGGGAATCCCCGTGATAGTGGCACACACACGATTCCCGTGTGTTCGACGGTCGACTGATCACAGCATGGTGACATCACTACACTGTGATGAGTCTCCTGCAAAACAAACTGGGATCTTAGGCATGGTATGGCCTGCTTTAGAGGACCATGCAATTAAAACCCAAAACACAACTCACCTTTGTTCTACCAAAACTATGGAATATGGGGATCTTTCTTAACCTATGTTTTCTATCAGGGAGATCACTATACTACTACTGTTGGTAGATCTAAAGGAAATTATATGGAGTGATCAAAAGGTGTATGGGGGGCTTTTCTTTAAGTTTTATAGAGGGGGCATTTTTTTTTCCATGAAACATAATTATGAACAAAAGGTTGCAACACAAACAGTAAAATAATAGATACAATTATTCCATGTTCAAATACAGTAGACATAGAAATATCAATATCATCAAATGTAATAAGGTACACTTAAGCGGCTTAAATTTAGCTCAGATTAAGTGCTTTACTTGGTGGTATAAGACCTGAGGTACAAGGGAAAAAGAATAGGAAATGAGGTACATAATAAGTACTAAACCAAAGACCAACAATTAGGAGGGGACATTTTCTATTGGTGAAACATTTGTTCACAATTCGTATTTTGTCTCGGAGAAAGGAAACATTGGCTTCTTTTAAAAAGCTCAAGGATAAAATTGCAGGAATTATGATTTTTCGATTCATTCGCATCTAGAAATGGATTTAAGACACATTTTAGGTACACAACACCATTTGTTCCCTAACATTTAAGTCACACTGTAAGTCAGGAGATCCTGCATCCAGGTACAATGCTGCATTAATCGCTAGCCATACATGGTTTGACCCATCAGATACTTGTACAATCACTGCTTGATCAATTTTATGTCCAATTTGGATCACTTTTAGTCAATCATGCCAGGTGGGCGCTAATGAATTTCTGTTCCATTGACTTAAAACTATTGTTTGGTTTTTTTGATTGATCGAATGGAAATATCGAACCGTGTATGGCTACCTTAACCCCTCTCAGAGCCCTCCATACACTATTCTGCTGTGGTCTTATACAGACAACACAAAGAGCAATGGCTGTAGCTTTGGCAAGCTTTTAGCAAATTCTAGTAGCTGTCTAAAGCTGGTTATACACAAGTAGATTCCTGTGCAATCAACCCGCAATCAATCACAGCATGGTGACGTCACCACGCTATAATTGACCGGGGATCCATTGAATGGAAATCAATGTGCACCACATGGGCACATCGATTCCCGTTTAATGGGGAACCGCTCTCCCTAGCTCACAGCCCATGTTGTGAAAGATTCACTCACTCACAACACAAGGCTGGAGCTGGAAAAGGCAGCCAACCAGAACACAGAGACGTGCTGTTCACACTGAAGCTAGGGTGTTCAACAGCAGCAGCAGCAGCAGCACGTCCAATAATTTGCATGGAGAAGTAATGGAGATTGAACTGGGTTTTCCAACATATTGGAACCCTGTTCAATCAAGTTTCTATGAGCAGGATCTATTGATCCCGCTCAAAGCAAGGCAACCACAGGTAGATTTATAAACAGATTAGAGCACAATCAAGCTCCGTGGGCGCACACGGCGCTCAATTGTACTTAAATCTATTTACAGATCTACCCGTGCGGAAGCATATGAAGGGCTGATCTCTGTAGAATTATGATTTTTAGATTACTGCTGAATGCAAGCTTCTTTTTGCCATAGAATTAAAAAAGCCCCCAAGATATTTTATATTCCAATGGCTACCTGAAAACATATGCTAAGATTTTTATGGCTATACTTCTCTGTAGGAAACAAATGGAAACATATTGTCCTGTACCTTTTTTCTTTTCTTTTTATCATTTTTCTTATTTTTCTCGCTATATCTTGGACAGCCTGTTCATTTTTCTTTGGGTTGTATCTGGGGCAGAGGGTGGTGAACATAATGTAAAGTAATCAAGGCATTATTCAAAAGGTCTGATTTTATACAGTGATGGTGGAAAGGAACCAGAATCTATAGGAATGCATACAGCAGAAGATACAAGGCAGTATACAAGAAAAGTATAGCAGTATATGACATACAATTGAATGGACGGTTCTCATGACCTTTACTGCAAACTGCAGACGGCAATATATATTGCAAGGTGTATCAAAGGTTATATATGAATGAATGCAAGAAATGTGGATATTTGCAACCAGCGGCATGTGTGCATGCTCAAATGACATTGTTTGCAATGGCAGGATGGTGTCACAGACAGGCTTTTGTTGCTGTTACAGGCCCAAAGCTTTTGTGGAGCAGTACTTTTCCTGCCAAAAAGTGCAACTAAACCCAAAAAGAAGGTAAATGGTTATTCTGAGAGTATATCTATGAAATTTTTTTTCTTATGGGGGTGTTAAAGTTTCTTATAAAAAATGGTTCTCCAAAATCAAATTAGTTCAATATTATGAAGGCCAAGTTGGCTATGCATCTTGTGACACCTGAGCAGAAAAACTGAGATTATATGGCAGTTGGTATGTATTTGTTGTAGGAACCTGTGATTGGACCACAAGTAAGAAAAGGATATAGACTTTACAGGGTCAGATCATCTAGAATCAATATTTGTGGTAGACGCTAACTTAATACGTTTCCAATATCTTTTAGGGGGTGTGGTGGAACTTCCGTCAGGACATTCCTGACTTTCTCTAACTTCTTTAAAAATGTTATTTATAATAAATATTGTTCAGGATCTAGCAGAATGAATAAAAAATGCCCACAACTACGCGGCGGACTAGAATCAGGTGGAGTTAGGAATTATGGCAGTAAATACTATATGTATATATACTACATGTTGAAATCTATTGAATACCCTGATTTGTACACCATTGGAGTTTGTTCCTAAAGATTCTTAGGGTGCTTG
Source organism: Ptychadena robeensis (assembly GCA_036250615.1). Taxonomy (NCBI): domain Eukaryota; kingdom Metazoa; phylum Chordata; class Amphibia; order Anura; family Ptychadenidae; genus Ptychadena; species Ptychadena robeensis. The sequence goes on from CM070037.1 coordinate 68,225,191, forward strand.
GTTTTAAGAATGGACAATATGAACTTAAACAAGGACGGATTGTAACTGAATCAAAAAAATGCAATGTAAAAATGGAAGTGTTGTATCTTGCAGCCAGGAAGGCAGTGTAGATTTCATAAGCTTTAACTCAAGAGGATAGCCATACAACATGTACAGCTTCCTCAAATTGATACAGAAGATAACAAGATAACAGGAAACAGGAAATCATATGAAACACAGTAGCAGATATTACAAAGTAATGGTTATAGTGACACCTAAAGGTCAGAAGTATGAACATTAAAGGAAGGTTTATTTTAGTTTTTGGGAATGCATTCTTCTCTATAAAGGAACTGATTACTAATACATTCCAAACTCTCAGGTACTGTAATCTCACTGCTGCTCACACACCCTGGCTATGAGTTGTTTTGTCCTTGTTCCTTTACTTAATAGTTTGCCACTGGTCATGTGACTTTAGCTGAGGTCTTGGGGGCTGACAGCTGATCAATTGTTGGACTCAATATTGTGCCTTAGGAAAGGCCAGCTACTGGACAAGTAAAACCCATATTAACCGCCCTAGCGGTTGGGACAGCACCATCTCGTCCTGCACTTCCTTGTCTTGTAT
>CM070037.1:68246311-68256696 GCA_036250615.1 Ptychadena robeensis
TAAAATTCGCGGCATGCCGCGAATACGAATGTTGCCTATGCCGCTCATCACTAGTTAGAAATCATGGCATTGTGTTGTTGTTTCATGCTGAAAATATTGCACTCCTGAACCTTCTTTTTACACATTGTTTGTTTCAGGTAAAAAATCCTCCTATAGTATCTATATCGTGTATTACTTCATTATATTTACCCATTGTGTAGACCTCCGGAGACTAGAAACTGCTGCTGGAACATAAGATGTTATGTAGATGTTATGTAGTGGTGTCACTGGATTTGCATAGATGTTCAGATGTGGGCCACATATAGATTTAAAGTTCTTTCAATCTATACATATATGTATGAAATTACATAACCCCAATCTCACATATACATCTTGTTGATGACATGTCCATGAAGGACTTGGTGTCTTGGACCACTCTCCAGCACTTGGTCTTTATTATATGTTATTCTCTGTTTTTTATTCATTAAGGGGTCATGCAGCAATTTGCAATCTCTGAGGCAACGCTAATGGCTTGGTCATCGATGGATGGGGAAGAAGAGAGCGTCAACTCTAATCAGGAGAGACACAGTGAAACATACCAGGAGCTACTGGAAAATCAAGGTGAGACCTACAAACCCCTAAATTCCATAGGACATTGTTCAGGGAAGTCAGGATACTAAAGGTCCCCTTACATTAAAACTGGCTTACTAAGTGGCTTAATAAAATAAAATTATGGAAGAACCAACATTTAAATATGTGAATAAAATATAAAAAAACCAAACCATGATATGAACCCCTTAGTTTTAAAGAAAAAATTTAAATAGAGAGACAAAAAAGAAATAAATAAAAGAGACACAGCCATTCACAAGCGAACATACATAATGTTCCGGAAAAGTAGGCAGGATTGGACCATACAGTATTCATTCTATATTATTTCAGCCAAAAGACCAGTGCCAGAAGGAAGGTCTTAGTTCCGTGTCAGGGTGATATTTTCTATACACTAGCAGTACCTATTCTCTGAACACACTGATTAACTTACAAAGAGACACATTTCACAATTTGGCACTAACAACATGAGCAACTATTTGGAGATATGAGTCACAAAAATGTATTTATTGCAATGCAGAATGTTAATGTAAATACACAACTCATGCTATCCAATTGTCAAATGTGTCTCTCCATAAGTTGGTCAGTCTGTTTAGAGAATGGGTACTGCTAGAGCTAATGCAGCTTCTATCTCCTTCTTGGTAGTGGCTTTTTGGTTTGGCTGGAGGCAAAGGAATATTGCTCCCAGGATAGTTGGGACTAAAAAGAAAAAAAAACATTTTCGGGTACACATTTGGACCATAAGACCCAGGGACATTTTCCTTTTGAGTTTAATGATAAAAAAGTGTGCTTTATAGTCCAAAAATATGGTATATTTCATGTTCAGCTAACCTATTAAGCATATTCATAATTATAAACAAACTTTCTATATGCTTATTCTAGTATATGTCTGTTATGCCATTTAAAGGTAGAGTTTGATATTAACTTTCTTTTTTTCCTGTCTTTCCGGTGCATTCTCTCTTCACATTTCTCTATCTGCGTACAGATAACCTTGCACAGGCACATTCAGAATGTTGGCCGCACTCATACGTGTCACAAGGACTGTACTGTCTCGGCTCCTCTGAGGCGTGGGCTAGCAGCGAGCAGTCTCTCACAGTATCCCCGGCACCCATAGGAGGAATCCGTATTACAAACCCTGGGGAGTTGGAAGAGAGACCGCTTGAGAATATCTGTGAGATTGCCCCTCAGCTGCTGCACTCTAAAATATCCCCCTTAGAAGAAGATGATGCTGTGTGTCATGATTTGCAGTCCCTGTCTCCACCACGAGAAGAATGTGACAGCCTCCCACACAGCAGGAAGGTGTCAGATGTGGCAACGTCCGGGGTGCAGTCTGGTGAGGAGGAGGAAGAAAGGGAAGTAGAGAACTAAATCCTTCAAGTGGAACCAGAGGATGGAGAAACACTAGAGGATAGACGAAAGCGTCGCTTCATGATGTGAGCTGGTGGGGGTCATTTATCAAATTCCTTCACTTTTTTTTAAACACCACAGCCCTCTGCAAACAAAGAGAAAAAAATCATAAAAATATTTTTTTATGCAGGAATTTTCAGGAAGTTCTCTTTTTGAATGTTAAATATGCAGGACAAGTCTATCTCTAACAGTAAGCTTTTCCCTATGATGTATTAATGCTGCTAACTGCCGAGTACCATGTCACAACTGTGCAAGTGTGGACCAGGAAAGAAAACCCAACTACTAGGATGCGATGGGATAGTTTGGCCCTCCAAGAGCTGTGCTTTATTTGTCAGAATTTGTTGGGGTTAAGGGTGTGTACACATGGACCCATGTATAAATCAACAAAAATTGCACCTTTTCCCTCAATCTCCCAAAAATTCTAAATCCAGACTTTGAAGAAATTTCTTCCCATGCTGTTTCACTTTCCGAAGGTTATCGATCAGGAGGAACAATGGCAGGTTAAGAAGTTTGAAACCTTTTTTTTTATAAAATAAAAATATAATTTTGATTGAAAACATTGCATAGCAGTGAAACAACCAAACTTCTTATTGTTTGGGGTAGCGGCACAATTATTTTTTCATTTTATGTCTGTGATGAACCTTATAGTGCTCAACTGGTACCTCTCTTTTTCCCTCTGGTCTTTTCTGGTGTGTTGTTGCCTTTTTTGTAAAATATTTTAAGCATGCTCTATGAAATTTTTTAAGAGGGCTCGTGAAACCCATTTTTTAACTCCATGGTATGAATTTGATTGTATATTTTCTCACCGGGATCATTAAAGAGGCAAGAGCAATATACCAGCACCATGTTATCAAAGGAAAAACTCCAACTGCTTTCAACGGGATCCCTTTTCTCCAAGATGTTGTTATGTTGCTCCCAGCTTTGGAGAAATACAGTGATAGGATGTGGCAACTTTTATCAAACTTGAAGATGTCATTGGATGGAGGAAGATAATATCTGGACCAAACCTCTTTTCATAACTTCCATCAATACTTTTATCTAGCCATATATTATAAACGTTACAAAAATGCACAAGTAATGCATACTGTTTTGTTACTTTTGTTTTGGATATCTTTGAAGTTGGTTTGATAAATGACCCCCATTCAACCAGCCCCAAGGTGTGAAAGAGTTGGTGTGAAGAGTAGGATGACACCATCTTTGATGCCAAACGGATCAAGTCTGTCTGTCCTGCCACCAATGCAGAAAAGTCTTCCCTTGGAAAGAAATAACTGCCACCTTTCATCCCCTGGGCATCTGTAAGAGGAATCCATAACACTAAGCTCCAATCTTGCCCTCTCTCAGGGTCTTGCAATCTTGACCAGAGACAGGCTCAGGTGATGGAAGCACAGACTGCTCCATTTGTGTGGGAGGTCTCGCATGCCTTAAAGTGATCTCCCTAAAATCTCCCAACTATCATTTGCCAAAATACCTATCCCTTCCCATTCCTCCCTCAAAAAACAAACTAAAACTTTGATCTGCATTCCTGCCAAAGACCACAGAGCATCATCCATCATTAACTCATTACCTGCCAAAGGTCTAATGGGCATTGTGCTTCATCCGCTTGCCAACTTTTCCCCATCTCATATTATTACAGGGCATTTAAACAACGTAGTTTCTTTCTTTTCTATATATGCATTAATACTCATTCTCATGAATTGGCTTGCTGGCGAAATTCATTTGCAACAAATGCCCTATTAGCCTTTTCAATGCCAGTGTCCTCACAGCACTGTTCCCGCAACTAAGTTTTGTGCAATGCGCTTACGGTTTGTCTGTTTGTGTTTTGGTCTTGCCAAAGACCTGCAGAGCATCACGGTGCTAGCCTTTCTTCTTGCCTTTCGACCACAAAATGTAGAGGGATAGGGGTGAGTCAGTAAAGGCTCAGGGCTAGATCACTGTTTAAGAAGCCAACTTTCACTTGTTTGATATTCTTTTACTTATTTTTTCTCCTTATGACTTACAAGGAAACTTTTTTATGGAAGTAACATTTTTACTTGTGTTGAATTGTTCATTGTGTATATATTTATTTATTTGTAAATGACGTGTAGTCCACATAGAGTACATAGTGGTGACTTGGTGACAGAAGATCATATAGGCCCAGCCTATATTCAACTGCCTAAACTGCAAAATCTGGAAACAATGGTTGTTCTTGTGTCTAAAAGTTCACTGGCAATCAGAATGCTGATTTAGTTTCACTGGTAAAGAAAAATAAACATTCCAAAATTATTAACACAAATCCAATCTTGAATATTATCCTTAGAGGGATAAATATGTTTAGCTGTTCTAGATTTCCGTACATTATTATGTCTGTAGGCTCAAGCTGCCCATAGCATTAAAATGCGTCTTCCACTCCAAGCCTTTTTGGATCAAATGACAATCCATTGACTATGGAGCAGCTGCCCAGCCAGACTGGGGCTGTCTGTGTGTATCTAGAGTACTCCTGTTACCTGATAGAATTGGCCAAACATGATGGTATAGAACAGGATATTTATGCCTCCAACTGAATGTTGCCTGTAATAGGTGAGCTAAAGTGATTAATATTTTTTTGTCTATGGTCTCAGGAGAAGAAAAAATATACAAGGTGTGCGGGAACACACAACCCCCCACCCCAGGTGGGTAGAAACAAGAAATAGGAGTTGTCTAACTTGGCCCACAAAGTTCCTCCTTACACAAGAGTATTTCTAGGCTGTAATAGATTAAAGTGAACATTTTATATGTTTACAGGCTTGTAGGATACTACAATTACTGCTTTAGTTCACATCTAACTAACATAACATTTTGGGCTTATATAAATTGGTCTAATAAAATCCAATGTATTATAAATTGAAAGATAATCAATGTTCCATAACTGGGTCTTGTTTAGAATCCATCTCCTTTATATCCAAGAAGACTTTGTAGGCATTATGTAGACCTGCTATACCAAAATATAATTTAAAGTAGACTTTAGAAATTAGACAAATTTCTTTTCTTTTAAATGGACAGCAGCATTAGTATAATGTAATTTCAATTGTTCGCAAGACAATAGAAGCAATAAGAATTGATTTGTTGCAGTTTTTTCCTGTTTGACAAAAGCCTTTACCACACTGCAAATGTTCTCTCTAGCTTTACAGATGCCGAATGAGGTGGCCAACCTCTGGGACATTTTTGGCAAATAACAAAGTTGCTTCCAATCCAAGAGTGGGGTTTAAAAAATCTATTTTGTTATACAGTTTTTAAAAAAACATAATCAATTAGATATATTCCCATAGGATACAGATACCAATTCTTGTGCCCCCCCCCCTCCCCACCTCTAAAGTGAAAAGGATGAACCAAACAATTCAGGTAAAATTTAGGCCTGTAAAGTATATTGTCTAGATTGTAAGCCCGACCGGGCAGGGGCCCTTTATTCCTCCTGTGTCAATACCTTTACCTGTGCATTATATTGTGTTGCATCTCAACTCTAATGTATTGTACAGCGCTGTGTAATATGCTGGCGCTATATAAATAAATGATAATAATAATAATAAAGGGTTGATCCTCGCGAGTCAATTCCTGCAGGCTTCGGACGATCTTAGGACTTTATCAGGGTTCAAGAAGATCTTGTTAAAGTGCTGGGTGCCAGAAAGTGCCTGTGCCTAAATATCTCCAATCCTAAAAAAGGAAAAGCAAATCGATTTTTCACTTGATAAACTTTAATGCCTTTATTTCTTTCCACCCAACCATTAGTAAGGGGGTCATCTGTCCTTGTCTATCCCTATTTAATTTAGGGATGTGACATAGTATTACCAGCAACTGGATCAACCCTTTATTTATTTGAACTGCAGAGATTAAAGTTTCCATTGCAGTCACTTCCTCCTTATGAGGCTCTGCATTGTATAATCACATGATCAGCCCCAGGGTTGTAATTGGAGGACAAAGAAGCCAATAACAGAGATAAGAATCCCAGCAATATTTAAAATTTTCTATGTTTTTAACAAAAAAAATCTTACATTTAGATAGGAGGTAAGGGACATGTGGTCACATGGAATGTGTAGACTTTTCAATGTGTTTCTATCATGTTTTTTTGGTCAGAAGAAAACAATAACGTAGAAGGTCCAAAACATGGAAAAGATTATTTAATTTGCAGTTTTGCTGGATTGGTCCTTAGAATATTTTTAATGCAAAAAATCATTGGTTAAACATATTTTTTCTTTATATACACTCTTCCTTTATACTAGCGTATGATAGTAAAAATGCAATAATGTAAACATTTCGTTCCATACTTTTTATTTTTCAAAGGTCTATACATTAGGTCACAGGGATTTTGCAGAGGTGCATATGAAATATAAAGCTGAGAGTTAATAAGGAAATGACCTAAAATTTGCTTGTAGGCAATAGCTATATTGTTTATATGGCTCAGATGAAGTCTGTAGTATACCTGTTGTCTCAATTTACATTTTTTGACATGGTGTTGGTTTTATTTCTTACTTTAAGGACTATTTAATATATCAAACCTGGACTCCAGACAAACTAAATGCAGTTAAAATCAGGGCTGTGGAGTCGGTCGATAAATTCCCAGACTCCTCAGTTTCTGATTCTTTCGACTCCGACTCCTCTGTATTTAATATGCTAATGTATTGTATCCATCCATTAAAGGAAGGCAAAATAAATTAACCACAGAACTACTGGCCAGGAAACCAACACTGCACTGTAATGGCCAATTAAAGAAGAGAAAGGGAGTTAGGCAGAAGATGCTGCTGCTTTTTCCTAGAGCTAGGCACCACGCTGTCATTGATTGGGGATCAATTGAACGGAAATCAATGTGCACATGGGCACATCGATTCCTGTTCAATGGGGACCCAATATCCCCAGCTTGCAGTGTGTGATTTACAACACGCCACAAGCTGGGGAGAAGCAGCCTGTCTCATACAGCTGCCTCACTCACACAGCTTCCTAGTGAGGAGTGCTGGCTCCGCCCCTTCACACTGACAGCCGACGGCTGTGGAGGAGGCAGAAGCCACAGCTGTTTCAATACTTTCCATGAAGACTCATGTCTCCATGCAAAGTATTGGAGATTGATCGGGGTCTTTCCAATATGCTCTATTGATCTTGCCTGAAGGAAGGCACACAGATTAGAGTACAATCAATCACCGTTAGCACGCAAGTTAATTGATTGTACTCAAATCTTTTTACAGATCTACTCATGTGTGCCTAGCTTTAGTGTTCTGATCTTCTGCTGAAGTTAGGGAAGTGGAAGGCTCCAAGAAGAGGCAGGGTGAAGGGGCACTTCAAACATGGTTCATGATTTCCCTTGAATCCCATAGTCATGTGTAAAGTTGAAGCTAACAATCTAAGTATTTGTCGCCTCGGCTGAATGACAGCGGTTTCTCAAATGTTTTCCAGCTTCAGTCTTGAACTATTGGCGATCCATTCCCTTCACATATACATGCGTCTCTAGTCCGGCAAAAAACATTTGGGGGTGCCCACGTGGGGCGACAGATCGCTGTTACCCCACAGCTCAGCCAGCCAAAGAACGGACATGTCCGATATTCTCTGGCTGATGCTGTTAGTTTCAATGAAGACCGGCGTCTTCATTGAAACTAACAGACGGCCGATGCTGTCAGCTCTGGAGAGCAGCGCGATGACGTCATCACGCTGCAGTCTAGAGCTCATCTAAGCTGATCTGTCGGCCCCCACTCGGTACGTGTTTGGGGGCCTTTAGGCTAGGGTCACAGTGGGCGCTGTAATGTTATGCGCTGCATGCATTTATTCTTATTGCAGAGAAGCCGTTCATTATGACTGTTGGTTAATTACGACATTTGAAGTAAAAAAAATTTTCGTTTCAATTTAAATTTAGTAGAAGTCTGAGTCGGTAAATTTTTTGCCAACTCCGACTCTAGGTACCCAAAAATGTCTCCGACTCTGACTCCTCGACTCCACAGCCCTGGTTAAAATATCCATGTGCTTATCTTTCCAAGGCAAGGATCTGGCCCGCAGTGTGATTTTTTTTTAGAAAGAATGATGCAGATGTGTGTTTTTTATCTGATGAGAAGGAAAATCTTTCTTAATTGTAGAAACTGCTTGTATATCAAGCTCATGACTTTGTCCAAGTTTTTACATTTGGCCCGCTGTGTGTTTGAGTTTGACACCTCTAATATAAGCTTTGGATCAGCCACTTTGTGCTTCTATACCTTCTAAGCCTATTGGTGACTCCGCTCTTGATCAGTGCCCATTTAAATCACTATGCTCTTTGTTTCTACGAGAAGGTTACCAGGGTTTGATTGACATTAATGGCATTCTTAAGGTCCCCATCCACGTCCCGACCAGCACTCGACAGATGACCCATGCAAGCGCCCATCGTTTGGACTGGAATCAAGGCGCACCGCTTTAGTTGCCTGATTCCCTGTGAATCCCCATCCAAGGGAATAACTTTCGAGCAGGATTTATGGACATGTACGATACCTACACCACAGGCCTTGTGGTTGATCCCGCTCAAAGAAAGGCATCCACAGCTGGATTTGTTTATAGGTGAGAGCACAATCGAGCATGGTGAACGTGCACGTTGCTCAATTGTGTTGTAATCTATTAAAAATCGAGCCGTGGATGGACACCTTAAGAAGGCTAATATCACTGATTGTCTGCTGATTAGAAGATCAAAGAGAGAACATAAAATCAAGTTTATATATATATATATATATATATATATATATATAAAGAGTTTGCCTGGAGTTCTTTAATGTTACAAAATACGTTACTCAATTATACTCACTTATGTATATATTATATACAAACATGCACAAGCACTTTTTATAGGGAATTAGATATTGGCTCCTCTTACCTTGCAGCCGTAAAGGTCTGGGACTGACATTTTCTGCTTTTCCTTTGTAATGGGGGCCCAACTGTAACTTTTTTCTGTGACCCCTATTAGGGTTCCCACTGTCCTCAGAAAAACATCATTTCTAACTTTTTGACATAATGGTATTTTGATTTCTTCCATCAATTTCATCTAGTGCTTTTTTAGGTATAAGAGCTTACTATGCTGTAGTAGCATGACATGATTGACATTTACGAGTGTTAATGATGAGTTGAATCTAGTTTTAAAATGAATACTTATTATCACAGTAAGGGAGATATTTCTTAGCAATCCATGAACAAAAATGGTATATAGCATACCTTACTCAAAAAATCTCTATGAAAATAGAGATAAAGAAAGCCTGAAAAGAGATAACTGCTGCAGCCACCACATCTTAAGACTGGTACGTTGTAACATATGGCATTTTCTTTTACCATTTTAAGTGTTAAAAGGAGTACAAAAGCTCCATCTTGTTGCATTTGAAATAGGTAACAATATAACTAAAGCAAAATAATTCCATCAAGGTAGCAGTCTCCTTCTTGATGTAATGTAGACAGATTTCACTATATCAGTTTGATAGTAAAAATCTAATTTAGTTTTATATCAGTTTTATAAATTTAGTGTGATAGACAAGTTGGTGGTAGAGGACTGGTACAACGAATCATTATGGCAGACTAGTGAATGGTGTATTCTGATTGGCTGCGGGCAATTGCATTTTGCACCTTGTTGTTTTGGTTATGTAATGCAACATATAGATGTAAGCTGATCTAAGGACATGGAAGTGGTAATGTTTTATATGTGATGTATATTGTAGTGATATATAGGGCGTGTGCTGTACAGTGATACCATCAGTGATACTTCATCCTTACACTGTGTGATAATATATAAGATTTATATCTATAAGATAACGCCCTTGATGTTTAATACTGGTTCTGTGGAATTTCAGTGTACATCACAATAACAGTAAAATATAACGTGATACCGCTGATAAGATTTATAACACCAGATCTGGGCTATAGGACTGATCTGAAATATTACTTTAGTGTAATATCATTAAGTCTAGAACATTGTCAGAATCTATGTGGCATGTCAGCGATACACTAACAGTCCTGTAAGCCCTCCTAAATTACATCCTCCATATAATGTCTCCTTCAAGTGTATTTATAGCAAAGTCTTTTTTTACTTAGAATAGGTAGAAAGATAACATCCTTACCAGACTATATTTTGCTGGCAGTGCCTTGCTGGTGAGATTTATCATCACTTCCTAACATAGAGATGCAACAGGGAGCCAGAGAAAATCTCTCCAAAGTAAATTAATTGGTGTAGAGATCTGCTGGTTGCATCTTTAAAAGAGGAAATGAATAGAAATTACTCCAAAAGGCAAACAGCAAAAATGAAACCAACTCTTCACAAAATCAAAACAGCTTTCTGGTACATAAACACGTATTATTAATACATTACCGTATTTTTCGGACTATAAGACGCCCCGGACCATAAGACGCGCACAGTTTTTAGGGCAGGAAATCCAGAAAAAAAAATATTTATT
>CM070037.1:68259354-68315124 GCA_036250615.1 Ptychadena robeensis
CATGCGATATTCGCCGCGAACAGTTCGGCGGCGAACAGTTCGGGACATCTCTAGATATTAACACAATTCTATTTTTACTGTATATAGGGCGGCTCTAAGGCTAGGGTTGGTATGTGACACTCATACATATTTAATGTTATGTATGTCTTTGTAATTGTTTAATGCTTTCTTGCTATTTTGGTACAATGAATGTACTGTTATGTCAGTCATTCTGGTACTATATGTGGCATTACTGTGCTTGTTTGTGATTGTGTAATGTACACAACACTATTTGAATATACATTAGCATGCCCTAGTATATTCATTACAGCTGTATAGTATGGGACCATGCACCTGTTACATCATAAACATATCATGTATAATACTACAAATATATATGTGTTGTATTTAAACTTAAAACACAATGTATGTGTGTCTGGGAGTCTGTGTGTATTGTGTCTTTGGTGTAAATACTGACAAATGTTGCTTTCAGTGACATACTATCTTTCGGAAGCAATATCATATATGGTATTCCGTTTTATACTTTTTTAAAATATATTGTTTAATACTTGTGTAATACATTTGCTACGGCCTCTGATTACTTATACAGTTGTGCTTATCTTTATCTCGTGTGATGTATAGTATTATAATGTATTATGTCGATGTATCCGTATAATGAGATATATTAACTAGTTTATATAAATAGTGTAGTTAAAATAGCAATGTAAAATACAATAAAAAGTGTACTGTTACGCAGCAATGCTCCCATTTATGGATTGTTTGCATAACATTGTGTGTGCTTAAAGGACAGACTACCCCACTGAGAAAGACAAATGAAGTGCCACACTAGAGAGAGTGTTTATTTCCTTATATACATATTCCTTATATAAACTAGATATATTGTGGCCTGTCATTTCGGACCCTTCTTTAACAAGTGTTTAATAAGGACTTGTGTGTGTACACTAAAGGCCCCCATACACATCTAGATTTTTTATCCAATCAACTGAATTCAATAAATTTTTTGGTTGATTGATTGAAAATCTATGGCAGCCCACAAGGTAAGATCAACCTTAAACAATTAAATTGGGAAAAAAACTGATTGAAAATTGATTGCACATGCTGATAAATTTTAATTGGTTGTATTGAAATTCATTACACTTTCAGTTGATCCTCAAAGAATTTATCAATTACCTGTTACTACAGTTGGCAACCATACAATCAATAACCAATTTCTCTGACCCCAAAAAATTATGTTTTTAAGTTGATTAAGTATGCAAGGAAATTAACATTATGTTTCTATTCCTAATATTTAGTGTAGTGCTCCATTTGTCTTTAGTCTTCTCTCCAATTCTCCTCATCTGCTTTCTTCTTTTGGATTAAGAATGGACACCTCGATCCATGGACGGCTTGTAGCAGACTCATTACAGCGTGGCGACATCACCACGCTGTGATGAGTCGGCTACAAAACTGAAGGGAATCCTGTGTGCTCCACCAACACAACAGATTGTAGCCAATTACCTTGGAGGGGGAAGCGCCTCCCCCTCCAAGTTAACTGCCTACAACAGGATCGGCCACAAAAAGAACCATCAGGACGGATCGCCGTGCAATCCGACCTGCCGGCTTTTTGAGTCGAACCCTCAAGGTGGCCTCCCCTGTAGTCTATGGCCGGCTTTAGTGACTCAGAATGTCAGAGTGTCTGTTAGCCAGTCAGTTTTTTAATTCTTGTAATTTAAATGTAAAGTGCACCTTAACTCACCTCATGTACTTTATTTCCCCCATTGGCAAAAACTTATATGGACAATCTGTCTAAAAAAGATTTTAATTAACCTTACTTGCAAAAAAAAATCTTGAATGTTGCTCCTCCCCTCTTTTCAGAAAACTCCACAGCCTGAACAGCTTCTAATACATATAAATTAGTCACATAATTACGTCCCCTTTTATAAGCCTACGAAATAAATTTTCAACATTGAAAACAATTATCTGTTGGCCTCTAGTGGCCATACATGTTATTGCAGTTTATTAACCCTCAGTAGACTGGCATCTACAGAATATATTTTTTTTTACTTTAGGGGACCTTTAAAGGGAACTAAAAGCAAGCATCTATTTTCTTAAACACACAATTTCATCTATATTTTATACCATTTTCCTCTAAAAATCCTCTGAGTGCTCAAGAAGTTTTAAAAGCCCAAAATTTGATTTTAATATAGAGCTTCGCAACATCCTAACCCCTTCATCTTTCTGCATTTAGCATTTAGGTGATTTAGCAGCCAAAAAGGGTGTCACCTGCATTGAACAGAGAGCACTTTGGGGTGGAAAGCCTAGAATCAGAAGAAAGGTTAGTGATTTCGAGTAGTTAGAAAATCCGCAGAAACACGAAACAAGTTCTAAGAATGTAATGAATGGTTTTTAACAGCCTTAATTCCAGGTCTTCTTTATGTGATACATGCGAACAGTGAAATTGTAAGCTTTCAAAATCTTTAGTGTCTCTGTATAAGATAGTTATAATCCTAAGGACTTCTAATGTCAGGTTTTTTTGTCAGTTGAATCTGAAATCAGGATTTTTATATTTGTTGCTATTTTAAGCTAGTTACCAATGCTTCAAAAAAGTGTAGCTGTTGATATCTTAAAGAAAACCGGCAGGTAAAAATGGAATGCCAGAGACATATGACCTACACCATTATGCTTTTATATTTGTAAAAGTTTCTCCTGAAAAAAATCTCAGGAACTTAGCCACCTAGCAAGGTTACTTTTATGAAACTTGGCTCACTATAGATTTTAAATATACTATTGAATTCACCATAAAAAGCATGACAAGGATGCCATATGTGCCTGTCTATGTATACTTTGACATTTGTAATGCTACTTTTTAAAGGTGCTAAGACAATAAAGACTGTCAGAAATTCCAACTGCCACCTATAGATTGGTGCATTGTTAAGATGGAATAAGTGTTTTTTTTTTTTAAACAAGATTAATTGTTTAATGCATAAATTAGCATTAAAGTCAAATGTTAGGCTAAGATTACACATGATGAAAACCCACCCGCAATTTGCAGGCAGACTGCTCACAGTTTAGAGCACGTTATCGGCATATCGGCAGTAACATGTCCTATTCATTTAAATAGGGAAACCACACCCAATGCTTTTCAGGCATTCAACATGTGCGATGACAATGGGGGGCTCTGTATTAAAAACATCTTTCTGCATATTTTTCAACCAATGGGGGGGGGGGGGGCCTCAGCGGAAACAAGCCCTTACACTTCAGTATAATTGCACTTATGTTGTTAAATGCTACGTTTTGCTTTTTTTTTTAATTAATATATCTATCCAAAATATGCTATTGCCCATTGTTCCCATATGGTTTTCAAGAATTAAAACTTTCCAAGTACTACTTGCACACTGGTCGTGTAATCTTCTATGGTTGTCAGTATCTAACCACCTCCTTATTCCTCCTTTTAAAACAATATTGTCCGACCCCTGAGGTCTTTCAAATGACCCATGAAATCTGAGTCTAAGTTTAACCCCTCTAAACCTTAAACACGTGGCATGCTTTATTTTTATTCTCTGCTCTCCCTCCCCCTACACATCCCAGGCGTCATTGATGACATCAGGGATGTGCTGAAAAAAGCCGGAGCCATCTCCAAATCATGGAGGTCAATGGCACTAGCCCCCTGCCTTTTTGGTGTCAATAAAGACCCTGAAAAGGTGGACCCAGAAGAGATTCGCGCATCTGATGATACTCTACATTGCCATAGACTCGCAGTGCATCTGTTACATCACTTACCGTATTTTTCGGACTATAAGACGCACCAGACCATAAGACGCACCAGGAAAATCAAAAAAAAAAATTTAATAAATGTTCACATCAATTGGGTTAATGCAGAAAATTCAGTGAATGCAATATTCAATTCAGCCAGTAGGTGTCATTAGCAGCAGTACACTCTCAGCAGAACACGTCATTCTTCACACTGATATGCAGTAGGAGGGGGCAGACATCTGCAGGTTCTCTCCTCTCAGTCTCTGCTCTCCTCTGCCGATGTTGCAGTTACTGTGTCCATAGGAGCAGCAGAGTGATTGCAGTTCCCATGGACAGGAGAGAGAGATCATCTATATCTCTCTCTTCATTGCTTATGGAAGCAGAACTTTGAGCTCTGCTGGCATAGGCAAATACACAGTTCAGATGGGAGAGCCGGACACCGCCGGCATCTTACCTCTGACAGCACCCCGGCTCATCTCCATGCCAGGAAGCCAAGGTGCGACCACTGGCGGCCGAGTGGCATTCGGACCATAAGACGCAGGCACTTTTTGCCCCCAATTTTGGGGGTAAAAAAAGTGCTTCTTATGATACGAAAAATATGATACATTGATAACTCGGTCAAAGTCCAGGAGGTTAAATGTAACATGGTCTGCATGTGGCCACTACTCTGGTATGGAGGATGGCCAGTAATTGGTAGACATTAGTAGCTGTGTATCTGTCATTTCCATCCAATAGGTAACAAATATGTATTTTATCATCATATCAGGTACAAAGCTGAATCTACCCTTTATATGTTTTAAATAATACTTTTGTAGTTGGTTAGACTTGAATGTGTTCCTTGTTCTCATGTGATTGGATGTAAATGTATCTATCCAGTCGTGAATGACCCCCACAGGCTAAACAATACTGGCCAATGCATAGTAATGCAATAAATGTGGTATGTCATAGTGGGCTGCATGATTTTCTGTATAATATCCCTGTACTGACAGAGCTCCTTTGTACCCTTAAATGTCAACAGCTGAAACTCCATTATATACAGCAATCTTTTTCTACTCTGTCCTCTTCCTGACCGTAGTGCAACATTTGACTATGAAAGGGATGTGAGATGTGGCAGTGACTCACCGGCCTCTCTAATATCCTGTTTTTTCTTCAATACAACATTGATTTATTGTGCTTCTAAAAAAATGTCTGCTAGCGTAGAGGAATCTTTCTTTCGTCTTTATCTGTCCGTCTCTCTTTTAAAGTGGATTAGAATTGTGGATGATGTACTCAAACAAGGCAATATGACAAAGAACCAATACTGCCCCTACAAGTCTCCCTGCTACTGAACTTTCTCAATTACTCATTAGCGTGTGTAATTAATAAATATAAATTTTTGCTCTAAAATATGCTCTAGGGCTAATTTTTAGGAGATATCTTATTTTTCCATAAGCAACCACCATCATTTCTTCGTGAACAAAACAATTAACATTTATATAAATATGTCATGTGATCACATTCAGGAGTATTATTATATCACTCCAATACTTGATTTGCTGTCACATCCCTTGTTTCTTTTTTTGGGTCTGGTGGGGTCTTTAAAGTGGGATTCTTTTTAAGGTCTGCTTCATTAGCCCTTCATGAAGTACTTCATTACCAATTGATATGTAGATGTATAGCTGCCTGGACAATATTTAAATTGAAGAGCTCTAACTAGAGCTTATTTTTTGAGCATCCTCCAAATATTTTTGGGGGTAGGTCTTATTGTTGGTGAAAGAGAATATGGCGTGTTTTGCATTGTGCATCTTTTTAGAGGTGACCATAAAGGTAGAGACAGGGCTGGCAGGACAGGCTCTTTCCTGTTGACTTGATAGTTGTTGGGGCAAAGAAGCATCTTGAGAGTTACAGAAAGGACAAATCTACAGAATTGTTGACTCAGAAGCTGTGAGATCTTTGCATTGTATATCCTCATGTACAGAATCCTTTCCATCAAGGAGAACAAGGAGCACAGTAGTGACATTACAAATCTCCTCAGATTAATAGCTAAAGTCTAAAAAGACTAAAGCCCCACATACACCACATACAATTCCATGCAACTTCTGTACAACCAACTTTTCTTCTACCAAAACCATGTAATAGGAGGACCTTTCTACACCTTCCAATCACTATGTATTCTATCAGGGAGGTCACTATACTACATAGTTGTTGGTAGGTCTCATGAAAGTTGTATGGAGGAATCTGAAGGTGTATGGGGGGCTTTAGACTATTTCACTGCAATTATACAGCTATGAGGGTCAAGGAATAGGAAATCGTTGCAATATTCAAGGAAGAATTCATGCAGGAAAAATGTTCTCATTTTTAAGGCACTTGCACTTTTTCTGAAGGGCTTTACATAGGAGACTCTATCATCATTCTATTTTCCAGTGAAAAAAACTTACAATCTATTCAACATGTGAGTTCAGGATAGTACATACCATGGAATGTAGACAAGGTACAAAATTTCTAGGGTGTTCTTGGGCCTTTGAGACCAGGGGGCCCTGACATAGTTTTCCCTGCCATATACATAACATTTTGTTATTTCACATTAAGTTTGCCTTTCTTCTATATATTTTAGCATTGTATTTGTTTAGTGGAATGTGTAGAATTTTTATTTTATTTTGTTTTTTAAAAGAAGACTCACTAACTGTAGTGTTGGGCGCAATCTTTGCACTTTTTTTGTATGTGGGCAGTAAGAATGTAAGCCCTATTCCCATCCTGGACCATACAATTTTCGACTGAAAAATAAGGAAAAACCATTGTTATCACCCACTTTAATGGAGAAAAGGGATCCCATTGAAAGCACAAGGAGTTTTTCCTTTGTGCACTGGTCTCTTCCCAGTTTTACTGCCGGTAGATATAAATAATGTGACTTTTTTGACCCTTGTATGGCCCTTGATGTTCTGCTGAGAATCTACACTTTTTCTATTGTGTTCTGCAGGGGATAAGGGGATACAATTGCTATAAAAGATCTATACAATTTAGCAAAGATATGTGCAAACATTACAATATCTAGGTGCCCAACCTGCGGCCCAGGGGCCCTTTGGGTGTTGTTGGATGGCCCCCTTGATCCTCTACATGCGGCCCCCAAAACCTAACTGTTAATGCATAGGGCATAGCAACTCACCTCTGAAGTGGTCACATGCTGACCCAGCTTTTCTAATCAACTTTGGTGGTCCTACATCAGTACAATTGTCAATGTTGATCGGGGAAACCAGGTCTACATATGACCGCTGCACCCAGGGGCAGGAGAAGGGGTTTGTGCTGTTGGGTTTTGACTGCCTGTCGGGATCTGGTCCACCACCGCACTTGTGGCCCTCCATATCAAATCAGTTTCCCACCACTGATCTAGACATTTGTCTTTGCTTTGTACTTTACTACAGCTATCGCTATTATAAAAGTCCATCAACTGACATTATGAATCTAAAAGTGAACAATATGTAGGGAAAGGTGTTTTTATGGCATTCTTGGGAGATGTTTGTAAAGCTCCATCTTCCTTTGGAAAATGACAATGCTTCCCAAATGATACTGACCAAGTAAAAAACAACAAGCACTTGAAATGCTAAATGTGTACAAGATTTATTTTCGAACACAACAGAAATTATTTAAAATCTCTACCTAATCCCTTGGATTCATATTTTTTGTAGTAGGTCCAGGGAAGCTGGACAATTCGCAATGTCTGTATCAGCATGTTCCATTAGATATCAAACTATTTATTCTCACTTGTTAACAGATAAGCAGGGGGACAACTATGTTTTTTTAGGTGCATGAAATGTATTAGGTGGGGGCTGGACATTTACCACATCTAAAGCTCACCACACACCTTTTAATCTCTCTGTACAATTTCCTTTAGATCTACCAACAAGTATGAAGTGCAGGAACCTCCATGATTGGATAAAGTTGACTATATAAAAAGTGTACAAAGATATTGTAACATATATGGTGACCCTAAAGCAGGGTACAGGCACGCTCACGGCCATCTATCTGGCCCATATAATATGCACCCATCGCTGTTTTCGAGCAGGACAAATCAATCCCGCTCGGAAACAGCCTTATCAGACATGACCGGAAATATGGTCTCCAGCCAAAGCTTCAGCTGAGCTGGGGAGAGCAGACCTGTCTCCCCAGCCCCGCCAATATCTGACAGCAGCCTGATGACGTCATCACGCTGCTGCAGGGAACATCGGATGGCTCGAATATGAAGCCGTCTGTACCCTGCTTTAGGCTCCTGCCTTCGTTCCCTTGTAGTTGAGACAGTTTTTGGTACCAAAAAATAAAAAACCGCACCTGTTCTGAGGCTTTATGTTTAGAATGTACCTGGTTTTAATTGTCAAAGGCTAGAAGACAGGCTAAAGCACCTGGTGTCAGTATATCTGTCTTGTCAGTTTTCAGTGTTAGTAATAAAGTGAAAGAGGTGGGATATGTTCAAGTCTTTTAATGGTGCCACATTGGCTTTCATACTATAAGTGACCTGCCTCATTCACACAATACCTATCTTGCATTGTGTCTTGACCCTCCATGTTTCTAATGAACGTGATGCTCTGCAGGCAGTGTCTCCCATACGATGTGTTTGTAGGTTCAACCATCTGCAGGATGTCTTCCTTGCTGCGACACTCTGCAAGATTTTGTGGCAGAGACAGTTATTTTGGTCCCTTTTTTCCATGGGGACAGCTTTTTATTTTTTTTCTTCATTTTACTATTTACTTTCTTTATTTTGCATTGTGCTTCTTTGGGCTCCCGATTTATAAATCTCTATATATGATATGTATGTATATACATATATAAATATATGTATATATACACGCACGCAGGAGTACCTATATACTGGGCAAGTCTCGGTCAGACAGCATGTGGGAGGGTGCACGGAATAAAGCTGGAGAAGTGAGAACCACTGTGTCCATCTTGTTATTTTTCTTCTTACTAAAGGGTCATTGTCCACCTAAAACGTGATTTTATGACATTTCATTTTTCTGGTGGGTTTAACAATGGCATCTCTGCACTTATGTTCTCATCCACTTCATGTGGCTGTTTGCAAATTGATTTTGCATTGTTTTTTACCAATATTTCTTTCTACAGAGAGTATTAATAAATAATGCCCAGTAGAGTCAAACCCAAGAACTTTTGAAGAAAAATCTGTTTTAGTTTTGGGTGGACTGATTCTTGTGTATTGTTGTGTCCAATGGTGTTATTATAATGTATTGATGAACCACCAATGAATTTTGAGGTACATGTGATACAATTTATAAACTTTTAATACATGAGAGAAGATAAATACTGTACTTTATTGAGGTCAATATTTAATCATCACATAAAACTATATGCACACACTCACTTTTTACACCCATTGTTGGACATAGGGAATAGTGTGAGTAAGTGGATGCATGCCATGCTGGAAGCCTGCAATCAAACTCCCATCTGCTTAGATTAACTAAATGATTGAAATCACCTTTTATGACATGACTTGTCCCACTGCTGGTTCAGAACAATCTGGAACCCAGTAGCAATTAGTTACCTTATCTTCCATAATAAAGACTATTCAAATTATTATACTGGCCATAGAGAAACCCAGACAGTTAAATGGCGGTTCTCCAAAACAAATTTATTGTACAATACAACAATACAAAAATATTCTCAGCATCATGGTCATCCTCCTCTGATGCATTTCACCCTTGTATGGCTCAAAGTTCATCACCAGGGCAGAGGTTATCAATAATCCAGTTTTATTTTCACCCAAAAAAATTAAACAAACTCGCAGCCACCTTATGAATTAGCTTGTACTCACATCAAACAAACATCCACTGATTTTATTCCCTCGAGCCCTACTGGGCTTTGACCTACATACAGGTTAAGGTACCCATACATGCTTAGATTCCCGAATGATTGTTCTATGATCGCTGCGTGCTCATGCCAAAATCGTCGAAAGAACGTTTGTCGAATAGACGCGCATTACTTTGAGTGTTCGATCACTGGCAGATACCCATCCTTAAGGTCCTCAACAGGGCTTAGAATTTAAATTGACCATGTTTCTATAGTGTTGTGTTGCACAATAAAGCATTTTGGATTAAGGCTGTATTTACAGGACAGTCAGCAGCAGTCCAGAAAGCTACCAAGGACCCCTGTTTGCGAGTACTTGCACACTTGTGCAAGTGCTCATGGGGTGTCAAGATAGCAGAATACTTTATGTTGCATCTGCAACACGGCTGCACTTATCTGGCGTTTTCCAGGTGGTTAACAACTTCCTATGTAAATGAGCCCTAACTGTCAGTACTGCTAGACACCTTGCTCAAATAAGCAGAGTAGAGGTGATCTCATTGGCACCCCCCCCCCCCCCCCCCCCCCATGTTCAAGACTGAGATTCTGGCTGACACTTTGGACCAAGGGATTCATTGTGTTGGGTATTGAGTATGCATAAACCCAGTTCAAAGCCTTGATGCCACCATTCCTTTATTCTTGGTTTCAAAAAAGCAAAGTTAGACCTCTTTGCTAATAAGGATCTTATTATTATATTGAAGAATTGATATTTCTAGACCTGTTCAAAGTGGCAGGTACATTATACAGATCTATTCAGAGACCATTTTACCAATCGGTTGCTCAAGCATACAATCTAATATATCTTTCTGAAGAATAATGTCAGATATTGGCAAACTTACCTGTATTCATTTGGATTAGTGGATGGAAATCAGAGGTAACACATGTACAAGTTAGAACACTGAGACCAGGCCTAAAGGTATTGTCCTTGGTGAAGTATGAAGCTAGAAACCTAGCACTGCAAACCTAAAGAGTTTTTTATATACTCCTAAGGTAGGGCTTTAATTTTGTGATAATAAGTCAAGATATTTGTAGAGAGTACTAATTAAACCAAGGTATCTGACATGAAAAGAGATGAATAATGTAGGAGTACAGAGAGCGAGGGCCGTACTAATATTAGCATACAGAGGAGACAATGAGGCTTACAAGAGAAAGAAGCGATTTATTCTAGATAATGAAAGTTCACAGAACGAGCCAGAGCTTGCTGACAGTATTTAGGCATAATGTGGCAATTTGTCATCTAAATATTGATTTTCTCTGTAGGCATCAAGTTGGAAATGTGACAAAACTTGGTGTTTTCAGATATATATGGGTGACAACCTCTGCTAAATGGATTGTTTAGGTCTTGTTAGCCCTTAATCTTTATGCACAGGAACATCCATGGGGTCTGAAAACAGAACACCTAAATTAAATCAGGTGCATAATGGGGACGAGAAAACAAAAGGGCTTTTTTGGAACATTTCTGCAAAATGTCAAACATATGAACATAATTCTCCACTTTGTCAAAACACTTCAGATAGAACACTGGAGGCTTAGTTAGAGTGTCAATAGACCATGAATTTCAACCACAAGATTGCATATGCATATTTTTTTTTTTTGTTAAAAATAAACGTTCATGCAAATAATGAGTTCAGATACTTACTTTTGGGTGACAGGAGCTTTACGATCTT
Source organism: Ptychadena robeensis (assembly GCA_036250615.1). NCBI lineage: Eukaryota > Metazoa > Chordata > Amphibia > Anura > Ptychadenidae > Ptychadena > Ptychadena robeensis. The sequence continues at coordinate 68,270,580 of CM070037.1, forward strand.
TTAGAGGATCTAACATTTTTATTTATGTATTTTTGAACCATAAAAAGTTACAGCGGATATTTGGTTGTTTTTTAATAACTGCAGTACTAAGACAATGTTCTAGTGTATATATCTTATTATGATCTACATATACCCAGCCAGCAGATATCCACAGCAATACTACAGAGGCCTTATTATAAACCAATTTACTATCACATTCATAAATAATACATTTGGAATTTGCAGAGGATGGACAGACCAAGAAGAGAAGCCTGACAGATTGGTGAGACAGTATATGGTGAGTTGTATGATGGGGACACCAATTAAAGTGAGCCTGTCACAAATAAATAATACCTTGACATGTGACAGTTCTCACCATTAATTAGGTAAAATGTTGTCTCTAAATCCATCCCTACCCGTATTACTGTAAGAGTTCATGTTTACGCATGATCTTTGATAGTTTCATACATCTTTTGGAACCTCTGTCTGCTGTTCAAATGCTCTTTAATGGGAAATGTGGGATCCAAAGAGATGCAATGCAAATTAGAACAAATACTGCGTCTGAAATACTCTATTCAGTTAAAAGCAAGGTAGTTTCTCTAGCACTGAAACTTGCACATATTGAATCGAAAAAAACAGGAAGAGAGCAGCCCAAGTTTGGTCCACTGGTAACTTGATCATAATAGAGGAAGAAGTCTTCTGTGTAATAAAGTGCAGGGTTTGAAGGAAAAAAAGTCCATAGGAGCTTTAAGTGCAACAAAATGGAAGGAATGTCTGTTTCCTAGCTGGCTTCAGGGTGGTCATCTCTTGGGGCAGTTAACTAGCTGCTTGAAGCTAGGCTGTGTATACCACATTTAACAAGCCTCCTTTTTTGGACCTGTTATAAATGCTAAGCAATCAAAGCCTCTAATTTGTCTACTAATGCACTACAGCTGTTGGGCTAGTATGATGGCAAGGAGACTAGTATTTTCATTAAGTGGGGAAAGCAATTCCTTTCTAAATAATTGATAAACAACATTTATTTCTCTCTTTTATCATAATCATAGACTAACTGAACAAATTACCTTGTGTTCTAGTTTTTAGTACCTATTCAGGTCAAAGAGTTTCTAGCCATCATATAGTATTTACTGTTTTTTTTAAGACTCCTAGTGCTCACACTTCCCCCAAATCCTTCATTGGGTATACGTTCCATTACTCAAGCAACGTGATATAAATTAAAATTATAACAAAAAGTTTTATAAGCTATTAACCTTCCTAGCGCACTGCTGAGGTCCAGATTTCTGTACCAAAAGCGCACCATAGACTTCGATGGTAAATTTTTCTTTATGTTGTAGGTCTGTAACTTCCCAAAATATGTCCGTACAAGGGTCTAATAGACATCCTAATTATAATAATGTTTGAAACAAACAATTATGTAAAATATATATATTTTTTTATAAAATTAATGAGAAAACACAAAAATCTATGGCACAAAAAGGGAACAAAACTATGCTGCTGTGTACTAAATCTCGCCACAATAAAGTCTCTGGTGCCCCTGATGTGCCCATTTGCAGTTAACCCTCTCTAACCTGGTGTGATGGATGTGGTAAAATCACACCAGGGAAGAGAGGGTTACTGCAAATGGGCACATCTGGGGCACCAGAGACTTTTTATTCTGGCGATATTTAGTACATAGAAGCATATTGAAATCAGTTTTCTACATAGAAAACTGATTTCATGCACTGTACTTTTAAATTTCCCGCCGCCTCCCCGATGTGACGTCATCACATCACTCGGAGGGGGGGGGGGGGAAGAAGAGACGGAGGAGCTGGCAGCATGTCACATCGGGGACACCAGGACAGCGCAAAACTGTAAGTATGTGTACTGGACGGCACCATCTCGTCCAGTGCTATAGTAGCAGTGAGACTATGGATCCATTATTTTGCATAAATATGCATTCACATCCCAAGTATAACTAAAAGTTGGTATTAGCCTGATGGCCTTGTAATTTTATGTATCAAATACTGCATTCTTCTACATTGGTATGGACCTTTAAGTAGCTTCAAGTACAGCAACAATTGAAAAGGCTGAATGGTCTATTAAGTAAAATACAATATTTTATTTGTGGTTTCCTGATTTTGTTTTGGTTGCAATAAGACACATGCCATATAAAGTCCAATCAGAGTATCTCACAAAATCAACAAGTGCAACATTCTATAAAAGCTCAGATCTTAGTAAAAAATAAGACTATATAGATTATTTAATTACAGTAAAATAGACTCTCAGTGCTCTGCAACAACATAGCCTAAAAGGGGCCCAAACAATCATCTAAATATCAAAAATGAACGGACACACAAATAGGTAAACCCACTCCTGTAATTCAGGGAATCTCTTCCAACTTTACAAATCAATATATTAAATACATTCCTGACATTTAACTTCTTGACAGAAAATCTAAATGAAGACATTGTCAAAAGAACTGTGATCTCTTACAATAATGATACATTCTTCGAAGTTTTACACTTACTTAATATTTAACATAAATATATTAAAACGATGCTAGGTACGCTTACATTCCTTTAGTGCTGACCATAAGACCATTGTACCATAAACTGTGCTTCTCACTTAAGCCCCCCATACACCTTCAGATTCCTCCATACAACTTCAATGAGACCTACCAACAACTATGTAGTATAGTGGCCTCCCTGATAGAATACATAGTGATTGGAAGGTGTAGAAAGGTCCTCATATTACATGGTTTTGGTAGAAGAAAAGTTGGTTGTACAGAAGTTGCATGGTAATTGTATGTGGTGTATGGGGGGCTTAAGAGGGGTTTTCAGTACACCATAAGACATGCTCATGAACTACCCTGGCTTCAATGTGACTTCTAAAAAAGACCATCAGAATACTCCCAAGGCAGTGGTCACATGTTCAGCACTGGAGGCATGAGCAGTTCCCTGAATTGGAGGATAAATAAACTTTACAATATATCTGTCTTTAATTAATTTTTTTACATGGAGCTCTGAAGAAACATTTTTGTATTCCATAGAGCTCAAATTATTTGTAAGAACTTAGTTGCCATCTTTTTTGGGAGCAAAGCAGTGAAGCATTTCAAGCTTTGTGAGTCTTTTCTGTTGTACAAAATGTCCTTGTAAAAGGGAGAGATGGATATTGTCCTCAGTGGAGACAAAGACAAAAGTAATAACTAGTTGGGGTATAACCATTCCTCACTCTTACCAAAATGTTAAAAAGAAATAACTGGAGTTTACAATTGCTATGATCCAATGGTACCAACAAACAAAAGTAGAATTGGGCCTCGATCATCTTTTTATCGCTCTCTGTGTTCCCTCAAAGGAGACTCTTTGTAGTTTTCCTGCTGACCATTGTCATAGGGACTAATAGTGATGACAAGTAAGGTCACTAGGACAGGAATAGAGGGGAATTCTTTCAATGTAGACAATTGTCTGGCTAACAAGCAAAATAAGACAGTACAGTGGGGCAAAAAAGTATTTAGTCAGCCACCAATCTTACAAGTGCTCTCACTTAAAAAGATGAGAGAGGCGTGTAATTTCCATCATAGGTTTACTTCAACTACAAGAGACACAAGAGGGGGAAATAATCCAGGAAATCACATGCCTTAAGAATTTATTTGCAAATCATGGTGGGAAATAAGTATTTGGTCAATATGAAAAATTAATTTCAATACTTTGTAATATACAATTTCTCGGCAAAGTTCCAACTTTTTATGTAAGTCTTCACAAGGTTTTCAGACACTGTTGCTGTGTAGAAATTAACTGTGGGAGCACTTATTAGAAAATGGAAGACATACAAGACCACTGATAATCTCCCTTGATCTGGGGCTCCACGCAAGATCTCACTCAATGAGGTCAAATGATCACAAGAACGGTAAGCAAAAATCCCAGAGAGCTGAGACCAAAGTAACAAAGGCTACAATAATTAACACACTACGCTGCCAGGGACTCAATGCAGTGCCAGATGTGTCCCCCTGTGTAAGCCAGTACATGTCTGGGCCCATCTGACGTTTGCTAGAGAGAGCTTGGATGATCCAGAAGAGGATTGGGAGAATGTCATATGGTCAGAGAAAAAAACACAACTCATGTTTGGAGGATAAAGAATGCTTAGTTGCACCCTAAAACACCATACCTACTGTGAAGCATGGGGGTGGAAACATCATGCTTTGGGGTGGTTTTTCTGCAAAGAGACCAGGATGACTGATGCGTGTAAAGAAAAGAATGAATGAGGTCATGTATCTTGAGATTTTGAGTGAAACCCTCCTTCCATCAGCAAGGACATGTGGCTGGGGCTTTTAGCATGACAATGATCCCAAACACACCACCCATGCAACAAAAAGGCATTTGAAGGTCGTGGGGTGGCCTAGCCAGTCTCCAGATCTCAACACCATTAAAAACCTTTTGAGGTAGTTGAAAGTCTGTGTTGCCCAGCGACAGGCCCAATACACCACTGTTTTAAAGGTGATCTGCATAGAGGAATGGGCCACAATACAAGCATCACGTGTGTGAAAACCTTTGCCCTCTCTCATTGCCAATAAAGACTTGTGAAGACTTACAGAAAAAGTTGGAACTTTGTCATTGCCGACAAATTGTATATTACAAAGTATTAATCTGAACTTTTCTTATTGACAAAATACCTATTTTTTTTTATATCAGACAATGTGATTTCCTGAATTATTTTCCCCCATTCTGTCTCTCATAGTTGAGGTGTACCCAATAATGCCTACTTTTGCTATTTCACATAATGTTAAGACTCAAAGACACAGTAAATAGGGCACTAAAAAGGTACACCAGTGGTGACTGTGCTGATTCATTAATGACAGTTTCTGCACTTTTAAGTATAGATTTTTTAGCTTTTTATATATATCTGGTGCCACTTAAGCATATTTACTAAAAAAAAACCACAATGGACCATATTTTAATCCCAATAATGTAATTGTACTCTGCACACTGATAGGTCACAAAAGGATGATATATTTTACCAGTTGCTAGTGATGGCTGAACATTGTCCAGGTCCGACCACTAACAGGCGGATCGGACTTTAAAAAAAAGCCAGACATCTGCCTGTTCGGGGGACGATTCAAATTCTCAGTCTGTTCGCCTTGCGGACAGTTCAGCCATCACTACCAATTGCCCAAAACATCTTCCAACCCGCTAAAGAGTCAATAGGGCTAACCATAAGGGCTTTTTAAAACACAAGGTTTAGATAAAATGTTTTGCAGGATTATTTATCCCCTCACTTATTCTTCTGTTTACTGTTGCCTTCCACTTTGACTATTGGCAGGCCCTTAACTCAACACACAATGCATTGTGTGGGTTTTGGTGCAGAGGCAGAGAGTGTTGTACCAAAACAGGCACTGTCACCATTAATAGTTGAGAAAAGGTTGCAAGATTGAGGAATACAGTAAGGTAAAAAAAACTATTTACATCCAGATAGAAGACAAGCATGTAAACCATGCGGTGCAGGACAATATCTATATTATTGAATATTATATTTTATGTCATCAACTTTTGACTGAACAGCAACACAGTCACACCTTTAAAATGATGCTTCTGAGCACAACCTTCAGCCTTTAATGGGTAGGGCAATTTGAAATATTTTTGGCTTTGTGGCATTTTTTCATTCCAAATAAAGCCAGTGGAAGAAGTCTGGAGGGGGAAAAGTGGTCAGCTTAAAAGTTATTTAGTGGTCAGCTTGATGCAGTTTAAGACTTTTTAACATACCTAGTTTCCAAGAAAAAGCACTTTGTACTTTAAAAGAGTAGATGAGAAAACAAAATTTTATAAAACAATAATTGACCAACTGTCAAATTTACTGATTTCGCATATATTTCCCTATGTATCTTTTACTCATAGAATTTGTACTTCTGACTTGAATTATTGGTGCATGTACATTAAGTTGTAACATATCTAAAACCGCTAAATACTACATGATACATTTTGTTAACCCTGTTGAAGAAGGTGCAAATACCCAAAATCTTTGGAGGTAGTTTGAAAAATAATGAAAGTGTATTATAAAACATATTAACTTGCATCTCCTAAATTACTGAACATTCAAACATAAACTGATCAAACTTTTATGGCAAGTCAACAGTTGCCATTTCTTTTGAATTAACTAAGATTTCCAATGAAAACATAAATACCAGGTCTGCAATGTTCTGATGAAAGATTTCCAGTGGCAGTGACTGCAAAGTAAACCTTTATGACGGAGGCCATTCCTTGGTGCTACCTTTCTCTCAGGCATCATGGGTCTTAGGTTGATGTTGGTGAAGGCTGACACTTGAGCAAATATTCTTGCTGGGAATGCAGATTTTTCGCCTAGTTAACAGCCTTTGGTTGGTAACATTTTTGAAGCCGATGCTGGGACTGGTGCAAAAGGGTCACCATATCAAGCCTATGAGGTTGGTTTAAAGCTCTTTCTAAGCGGTGTTTCCATAAAATTGGCACGTACTTAATGTAAGTATGTAAGGTGAGGCATCTTTAAAGGACCTTTATTTAATTCATCACAGGAAGCATCTAGTGTTCAATGCCTTCATAATCTTCTGCTTCCCAAAATACACGGTAGCCATGCTAGCCTGAAGATGATCAAGGATAGTATAATCTATCCGATAATATCACAGGTCTAGACTACAGTGGCACTTCATCTTCACTGTGTTCTGCAGACAACTGAAAGTCCCGTAGGATCTGTGACACATTTTCTGATCCTTGACCAGACAAATCGTCCAGTTCGGAGTCTGGAGTCACTTCAGGTGATGCCAATGTTGCTCCATCATCGTGAACCATTGAAGGGTCAGGGGAAGGAGGTGCCTTTGAAACAGCTCTTAGACTTTTCCTCTGGGACATGGTACGACTGGCATCCCGGAAACTAGCAAATGGAGGGCGTAGTCGGACTCCGGACTGTGCTGTGCCTTCTATGGCTTTCTGGAGCTGATAAGAAACATTTTAAACCTTCAGAAACCTTTAATTTTGACACTCAAGAACATGCACAATGCAAAGTTAAAATTAAGCAAAAGAAAAAGATATTTATAGTGTCCTTTGGTTTATCCCGTAATCAATTATGGTGGGTGGGCCAGCATACTGTATAATGGATGATGCCTCTTGTGTACTAAGTCAGACTACTATACTTCACTTCACACATAGATCACTCCATACAATATTCTTGTATATTCTAGATGTACCAACAACTATGTAGTGCCGGGTCTTCCCTGATATAACACATAGTGATTGGAAGGGTTAGAAAGCTCCTCATATTACATGGTTTTGGTAGAAGAAAAGTTGATTGTACGGAAATTGTATGGTAAGATTGTAAAGTGTATGGGGGCCTTTAACTGTTGTTAAGTATATTCTGCTATCTGCTGCATCTGTATCTCATAGATCTGTGGTCAAATCTTTAGTGTAAATGAACACATTTACATACCTCCTGTAGAGCAATGACTCCTCTGAGTTTACCTCCACGAGTAATGTAAGCCTGGCTCAGGCCAAGCAATGAAAACAACGTGTGTGTCTGTAGGAGAGAAAGACAAATAAATCTAAAACATCAGAGCTATAGACCCACAACTGAACTCACAACACTCCCAAGTAAAGTCCATCCTCATCTGCAGAGACAGTCAAAGACTCCATGGAGCTACCTTCTACGGTGTTGCATCTTAACATCTTATATTAAATAGAAAACATGTACATTTGGGGCATTTAAGGACATGCCTAGCCCTTTTGTAAATTGGCTAGAACCAGCTGCTGTGGAAGTCTATTTCAAAATTTCAAACCTCTCAGTCTCGTTTGCTTCATGGCCAATTAGACTTCTAAAAACTAACCAGCCAACCATTGCTGCATACAAAGGAACTATCGTCACATCTCTCCCAGTACTCTGCAGAGTTCGGGTTGTGTCACATACCTTATGAAGGGAGGTCCTCTCCACCAGCTGGAATGGTGATGGGTCTATTAAACAGCTATCAAAGGAGGCAGTCTTCGCAAGCTCCTGCTGTTCCCAAACTGAAATCTAAAAATATCACGTATGGTCAAAATTCTGCTACGGCTTCTGCTTTTTCATTTTAAATAATAAAGAAAAACATTAAAAAGGATTCAAACATTCTGCCTTTTAATCCCAGGATTAGAGATAACGTACAATAGAGATAATAGAGATATTACAGATAAAAGTAAATGTTATGTCATTATTAATTAATTAATTAAATTGACAATTTGTTATTTTTAATTTGTAAAATTTCCAAACAGTATAAACAGTACCAAAATAGTCACCTAAAAAGTATGTTCTCTAAATACTTTTTTCAAACGCAGGCCTGTAGTGAAGGGAATGTTTACTTAATTTTGTTGAGCAGTTTCTGCATTCCCCTGCGCTAGCTCTTTCCAATGTGTCCATCAAGAATGCATTAAGTGTGTCCTTAACACAGTGCAGATTTGTTATTTGTATTTATTTACTTTCCACTGCATTAAAAAGAGTGTCAAAAAAGTTCTTGCATTTTTTAATACAAAGCTAGTGGAGACAAATGCTAAGGATGGGCATACATGGTTAAATTTTTCCGTTCGATAGACTTTAATACATTTTTTGATTTTTCAATCAAGTTTGATTTTGGTCGATAGTTTTAAAAGTGATCTGACATGTAGGTAAATTTTAGTACAAGTATCTGATGTGTTTTCTAGGTATTTCGAACTATTTGTTTACAATCGTACTACGCATGCACTCCATAATACGATTGTAAATCAATTGTGTTAAATAGATCAATGTGATCAAATAGATATCGGCCACTTCGAGTACCGAACGCACTCACGGCCATCTATCTGGCCCATATCTAATGCAGCCATCCCTGTTTTCAGGGATACTGCGGGGTCTCCATGCAAAGCATCGGCTGAGCTGGAGACACAGCATGCGGTGTCTCCAGCTCCTTGGATATCGGGAAGCAGCACGATGATGTCATCACACTGATGCAGGAAACCTCGAACGGCTCCTATATCAAGCTGTGTGTTAACTGCTTTAGATTAATCCTACAAAATTTGACCTGGGTATGGCTTGCTTTAAACAGTTGGGTAGCAGGGAGTTGGTCTAATGTGTGTCTCTTACCTCCTCTGGCGTCATTGGGTCTTCAGGCTCAGATTCCTGTTAAATACAAAAATAATAATGAGTCTAGGAGTTTTTATGTTTCAACTATAAGAAAATGTATATCACTACTCATTTTAAAAGAAACACCTATAAAGTATTAAAAAAAATTTATTATGTGACAGCTTACCAGGCTTTAGATGTGGTGAGTAACTTTTTTTGAGCTATTTTTGTTTTTTTAAAGCCATTTTCCAACTGATGTTACTGCCACTAACAAACTTCCTATCATGTGACTTACTCACTCACTCTATTCAATATATGGAAGAGTAGGGTTGTCACTCTGGGACAGGTATGTGTTAGGATTGCAGTCCTTAGAGGTAGCTAGGAACAACATAAATGTGCAGAAAATGCAGAGAACTCCCTGGATTTGTGTCACAATCATTAATTTGCATTTAATAAACAGTTAAAAAAATTTGCAAATGATTGTATTTTTACATAAATCAAAATGTCCCTTTTAAATGATCAGGTCAAGATAAGGTTTCTGAGCAACCAGATGAAGCGGTTCAAATTTTAAGTGAAAGTAATGCTTTTACAAACCTGAGGCTGGACTTCTGCTTCTTTAGAACGACAGAAGAACCTATGGAGTGTAGAGCACAGTCTCTGACAGCAAGTGGCTGGGAAAAGAAAAGGATAAACAATAGCTGAAGAACCTGTCTCCTGCATTCAGTCCAACACTTATTTATCTGTAATAGCAATAAGTCCCTCATTTCGCAGCAATGTTGTCAGCTACCAGAACTACTTGCTGGACACTGTAAGCAGTACCTTGTGTAACAGTTGATTTACTTGTGTGCTTTAGAAGATAAGTGACTACAGCAAAATAAAGGCCAGGCCGGTTGTTCATAAGTTGTTGCCTCAATGCCATAGAATTACATTGTGGACAAATCTCATGCACCAAAGCAGTACGGGTATTTGTAAGACTTGCAATTAAATCCCACATTTGCATTGATAATCCTTTAAATATTTATGTGTTCACACCTCCCGGTATCATTCTACTCTAACCAGTGGCATAACACGTTCCACTTAATTTACAATTGGCTATTATAAATATTTAATCATTTAGTCATTAATAACTGTAACTGTAATAACAAGGGAGTGAAGACAGGTTTCCTGTTCTCACTATTGGACCTCTGATGTGATCAGAAGCTTACTTTATTTCCACTCCTCCGTGATCAGGGACTTCATGACTTTATGCTGCAAACTCTGGTTGGACAACCATTAGCAATACCTGCTATTTATTACAATTATTTAATATAAATGCAGAACTTTCATTTTCCTTTTGTTGCTTGTTGCTTTTGGTCCACAACAAAACTGAATGCTGGATTTTAATATGTGTTCTAAGTTTCTAAACTGGTTTATGATCTTCCTGTTGAAGCAAAATAGCAACACGCATTGGAAGCTTATCAGCTATGATTGCCTTGGATTATAATACTTTAAAGTCTGTAAGGAAAGTTTTGCCCTAAGGTTAAGGTGCCCCTAAAGTACTGTATATTGTATAATTATAAGTTTATTGTACTGGTGTAATAATAATGTTTCTGAATAATTGTTTATTATAATGTGTTGCTTTTATGTGAATAAAACAGATTATATTGGATTTATAGTGATTTGATTTGTGCCATTAAACCCAATAGCAGAGGTGAGAGACTTTAAATATGTTCTATCGTTGTTTTTGGAAATGTAAGTAATAACTACCTGGTGATTTATTTACTATTTGAATTATATTCATAGTAATCTTAAATGTTGGATACCTGTATTACCAATGGGCAATAAAATGTTGAACAATGAAATTGTTTAGAAAGCTCAGAGATGATACCTGACTGAGGAGAGTCACTGGTGGGCTCGTCAGATTTAGCTGGAGAGATAGGACCATTGCATCCTTCCAATGGCTGTAAAACAATCCCAAACAAATAAGAATTATTGATTTTTGATTGAATTTCAACCATAATTCCTCTCTAAGAGAGTCCTAAAAAAATTAATTATGCACAGTGATCACTCTAGAGAGGAATTGTCTTACAAAATGACTCAATAAATGAGAATAGTGACTGAACCGGGTCACTAAGGGTATAAGAGAGCTTGTTTATTGTGTTAAGAATATCCTGAGACATCAAAACCTTGCTATGATTAGGGTTACATGGAAACGCTAGAATGTTGATAATGCGTGTCAAAGCAAATATAAATTCTTCAGAATTTACACTACCTAGAAACAATATTTTTTCTATTTCCCAAACGTTATCTAAATTAACTAAATTGTGGCTTATGAATATTTAGATAGTGGCTGCATTAGCATTGTCTTTCCAGGATAAGAACACATTTTCACTAGTACAGAAAATTCTATGCCAATTCTTAATGATTTATCCATTACCCTGCAAGGTCAGGGGTTTAATAAGACAGCAGTGATATATTGTTCCTGCTCATGTCACATCTCTCCAGTCTTCAATAACAACCGCTGCCACTGACTCATCCAATTAATGTCACTTCTTTGTCATAACTCATTTCTAGTTACCGGTTTTATGTATTTGTATGCGATAGCAACAAAGCTCAACATGCTCAGTAAAGGAGCAGTACATTTGATGTTTATTGTACAATACAGACGAGGGTAATGAAAGTCTTTTGTTTCTTCGTCAGTTTTGCCTGCACAAAGCAATAGAAATGAAATTCAGACCCTAAAGAGGTATAATTAAAGTGACACTCCAAAAAAATAAAAAAAGATGGCTGTGCAGTATTTATAGCTTGGATTTTATGAGTAATTTATAGGTCTCTTGTTGTAATTCCGTGCCTTCCAGTGGCATTCTGTGCCTTTCAGTGGCACCCTCTGAAGCTGCACATGAGATCCCAAATCTATAAATTGGGGCTTTTCAATCCAACATTGGATGTTTTTTACAGCCTTTCCCTCTTCCAAAGTCAAGAAAATGAAAATTTTTGGGTAAGAAGCCACATTCTTTTGAAAGCATGGTGGCTACCATCATTGATCTCTCCTTCACAATCACTAGGGCAGGTAGGTCCAGCAGCAACCATTGGAGATGCATTTCTTTTTGCTTTTGACAAATATCCTGTTTTCTTGAAAACAAATTTCCACATTTGCATATGACCAGTAAAAAATCATGACTTTATTGCATATTATATATAGGAGATCTCCTTTGCTTCTTTCATGGATTCCTGCCACCTCTGCAGACTAAGTCTATTCAACCCTTATGATTACTTGCGATCCGTTCTCACCTCTTTTTTCTCTTCCTCCTCGACTCCTGTTTCTTCTTCATCAACATATCGAAAGGAATCTCGATTTCCCCCAAGCCTTGCTGACCTCTGACCTTTATAGGGAGGCGATGCCATTTTCAGTCTCCTCTCCTTGCTCAAGACTCTATCCAGCAATGCTGTGATTTCCGATCTCTCAATTGATCCAAGGAGCACCATACAATCTACAAGGACATAAAGCATAAATCTGCATTCTACCAATCTCTGGGTGCTTTAATGTTTTTTATGGGTCATTCAGGCCAAAAATAATATGTTTGTTATAGGTGGGATTATAGTGGACTGAGTCATTCTTTGTTTTTATATGATTTAGAATGGTCATGACTGCCATGGTTCCTGGTTACATTTGGGTGTTGTCCATACTTGTCAACTTAAGTGCAGGAATAGGGGAAAGGAAAAGGAAATGACGTTCCTGACGTTATTTCCGGTATTCAGAAGGTGGCTCTTCCATGTTCTAAATGCAGGAAGTGACGCAATTGAAGTCACTTCCTGTATCGGATTTAGTTGTCGGCTGATGCCCTCCTTAGTGTGTGGGTGGGAACTTAGGAAGCAGAGTTACGCCCTATCGCTACTACATTACCCCAATTTAAAAAATCCAGGATTTATTGAAATTCGGATTTGGCCAAAATGGGATAGTTGACAGGTATGGTGTTGTGTTGAGAAGGAATGGTGCAAGCCACATTAAATGTATACAGCACAAATTAAATACCCCACATAATGATTACAGCATCTATACAGACCCAGGAACTCATAATGGATACCGCCGATATGAAAATCAGGAACTCACGATAGGAATGGCATGAACCCTTCAAAATAACACAGCAGGTATCCAGACACATAAACTCAGCCTACCAATATAGATGATCAGGGATAGAAGACAAAAATCTCAGGGGTTTTCTCCAGCCAAACCCTAAAATTTTTGGGCAGGATGACCCTTCAACATACATATATTGGAAGATACATTTGCCTGGTTGACTTACCTGCTGACTCTACAAGAGGGATTGTCTTGTGTGCGCAGCTCTTCACTACATCCAGTAGGTCTTTGTAGGTGCAATGGGAGGTTATATATCGCACTTGCCTCACCATGATGTCTTCTACAAAAATGTTGTATTTACTGTAACCAGAAATCAAGTGTTTGCATGAAAGACTTCATATTACCAAACAATGGGATGGTTGTCACAATATTAGCTCACTGTCTTGGTTGGTTTTGTTCTGGCAACATAATAAGTAAATTATGTTGTTATTATTTTGGAATACTGCAAACCTGACTTTCCATAATATTATAAGTGTATTTAACAAATTTTATGCATGGTATTACCTTGTTTATACACTCGAAACAGAGACTGTTGTTAGTGTAACATCATCTTGGAGAGCATTTCAGCAGACCCAGTAAATACAAACCTGTGACTCAAGTATTATAACCTGTGTAGTACTGTAGTATTATAAAAGGGAGACGAAGTGGGAAGCAGAGGAACCACAAAGAGACACTCCCAGAAGCGAAAGCCATGATAAGGCATATTGCAAATTTTCAGATCTTTGCAAAACATTACTTATCTCAGAATAAGTCCAATTGGGTTTAAAAAGTGTGTATAACAAAAAAAAAACTGAGCAGAATAGTTTAAGAAACTCATGGAAGCCTGCCTAATGAAAAGGTTAAAAATAGCTAGAGTCACTTTTCTTCAACAAATTCAATCATGAATACTGAGAAAGGGATGTGGTGGTCAAGCTTAGGGTGCTCAGCCACTCAGCCAGCAGTATTACCAGTTATAAGGGAGAAATATCCTACTAATCAACATGTCTCCAAGAAGGCTTTTGAGAACCCCAACTGTCAGATTTGAGTGGGAAATCAATTTATCAATTTTTATCAAAATGTAACATCAGCTGCAAGACAAAATTCTAGCTTTAAATGGTTTTGACGCATTTTTTTATTTTGTTAATCATTTAAGGAGAAATCTTGTTTTTTTTAATCTAACCTAGTTCTTATTGTAGAGCTCTATAAAGGATCTCTATAAGTGGTCTTATAATTATTTTATTTTAGCTGAAGCTTGGAGCCCAGGACACTTAACCTTTGACTTATGTTGGATGTACCATGTCTGGAACTTCTGCTAAAACTCTATAACATGACTACCAAATATAAAAAGCTTGTGAACACTTATTTGCTTGAATTAATGAATAAATAAAATGTAAAACAATGTTCAGTCATCAAAAACACCACCAATCTACCATGAAAACTGAGAAGTCCTTGGTGATGACCTCAAGAATGTGGTCACCTCAAGAATGTCTGAAAATATGCAAATTAGATTATTCACAAAATTAGACACACAGACACAATAATGCTTAGTATAAAGCTAGACACACATGAGTAGATCTGTAAAAAGATTAGAGTACAATTAGGGATGGTCGAAAAATTCGCAGTGCGAATTTTTAAGTAGAAATTTCAACTTTTTTGCCGAAAATTCGCATAGTCGAATTTTGATGGGGTCATTTCGACTTTTCGCCAAAAAAGTCGAAAATCTGCCTGATATTTCGACTGAAATAACTTTGCTTTTGATTTGCCGTGCCGCTATTTCGCGTGCGAGTATCGCCATTTTATTTAAAATTTTCGCATGCGGGAGTGATTGGAAAATTCGCATGGTGCTAACTTTGTCAGCTTATTGCAAAGCCCCTGAAAATGATATCTTCACAAAAATTGCTGGAGTGGTAGAGAGGGGTTGGGGAAACATTTGAAAACAATAAGTTTTGCTCTAACATGTCAAGTTTGTGTATAAATTGGGTTTAAATCTCAGCTCTGATTGTAAAGCTCTGCTACTATGTACACTGATTCTTCTATTACAGCTCATACAGCAAATCGAAATTTTCCACCTTATGTGAATTTTTGACCTTATGCGAATTTTAGGCTTCATGCGAATTTTTGAGTGTTTTATGCGAATGTTTGGCGTTATGCGAATTTTCAACTTCGACTAGAAAAAAGTCAAAATTTCGCAGTCGAATCGAAATTTAAGTAGAATCGAATTTTATTCATTTCGACCATCTCTAAGTACAATCAATCAACGTGCGCACTCACCCATGATCAATAGAAACTCAATTGAACGGGGTTCCAAGATGCTGGAAAACCCTGTTCAATCTCTATTACTTTGCATGAAGACATGAATCTTCATGCAAAGTATTGGATGTTACCAGCTCCTGCCTCCTTCCTGCTCAGCTGTCCGCTGTCAGTGTGAAGGGGGCGGAGCCAGCACTCCTCACTCTGAAGCTGCTGCTGTGAGTGAGGCAAGCTGGATTTCTCCCCAGCTTGTAGTGTGTTCTGATTCACACATGCTGCAAGCTGGGGAGAACGGGTCCCAGGGGTCCTCATTGAACGGGAATCAATGTGCCCATGTGGTGTGATTTACATTCAATTGATCTCCGATCAATCACAGTGTGGTGATTGATCGGGGGTCGATTGCATGGGAATCTACCCATGTGTGTCTAGATTTACTTGTAGTGATTTACAGGTTTTGTGAGAGTTGGCAGAGAAGGAGGACCAAACAAAGTTAATAATTTCGGCCATATTCAATTTAGCACAAGTGATTGGTGAATCAGGCTTGTCAAAAATGTTAAATTCTACAATGTATATTTTTTCCTGGCCTCCGATTAATCAATCCTTCACTGATTTATATATAAAATAATATTGTATAATAGCGTAACACAACATAGGAGATTAAACAAGTTCACTGCATATCAATCAGATGGTAAAAAGTCATTCTGCTCCCTCTAATTACTTGTGGAGGCTGTAAAACTGTTTCTGAATACTGATTGTTAAATAATTATTAAAAATTTGTGACTTGAAGACTCAATACATAAATGGCAGAACATTCGTTTTTCATGTCAAAAGCTCAGTGATAGTTATGTGTGCAAAGCTCTAATCACCAGGACAAGATGTACATTTTCGTTGTTGAAATGCGTAGTTATGACTTTGAAAAGGAAATATTTAGACAAGTGAATGAAATGAAAATTAAATTTGCAATACCTGATTTGCAATGAAAAAGTACGAATTATGCTTTTACATGATTTGATGATTGAAGTCAATATAGCTTCATTTTGGGAAAAAAAGCAGAGGAGAAAATTTCCATTCAAAGTTTATATTCCCCAACAATTTTAGCATCTTATAACACCCCCTAGCAACACCATATCCACAAATTAATCCATCCACTACTCATAAGGTAAAACTCCAAGCTAACAGATAAATAGAAAATACATATATGGGAACTTGTCTTTGACACATGAAATAATAAGGATAAATAAGAAAATAATGTATTGTCTTTTCAGGTTTTTAAATTACTTTAGTGTCCTCAATACAAACAAATGCAATAATATGCTCCAATCAAAGGCAGCTTCTTAAGAAGATCCAGATCGACCACTTTGTCTTTCCTATCTTGTCTAAAAGATTTTCTAAAATGGCAAACTATTGGCAGCATATCAAAGTACACGGCATCATATTCCATTTATCCATACTTGAAAGTGTTCTATTCTTTGACAGGGATTTCCCTTTAAATGTCTCACACATTTACACAGTGGAAATCCTTTCTCACCAGCTATAGATTGAAGAAAAAAAAACTTCCTTCAGGCTGAAGGCCATTGGGGAAAAGTCTAATTAAAGGATGAGGGTCCTACAGAGCAGGAGTACTTCAAAAGCAACTTTCCAAGAACTAGAGCTTTCATCATTAACCCATTATCAGCATGTTGTCATGCTGCACCACGGACACTAATGACAGCCTAAGTTCTGCAAGTACTACAGAAGACATTTGAAGAGTCTATTCACTGTGCTGTCACCTGTTATGATCATGCTGCTCACACCATCTTGTTTTGTGGTCTAATTAAAATGTCAGTATTAAGACTAAAGGAGCCACTTACACTTTTCCAATACAGTTGGTTGTGACGACATGCATATTATTAAACATGTTCATTACCACAACACATGTTATCATTCTCTCTCTCTCTCTCTCTCTCTATTAATGTACCTCCATACCTACTCCTAAATAATACTAACAGGCATCTTCTGCTAGCTCTGCCCTAAATGGATGCAAGCATCTGACATTCTACCATTATACTATTTAGATTATTTTCTTTCCCTTGCCTTGTTTTCTACACACTCTGTTGTCTTCTAGAATGCAGTGAGTATTGTATGGTCCCTTTCTGAGGCACTATCCACTACATCGGTGGTCTCGGTGTAGCCATAGGGGAGCTCATCGTGTGGTTTTTATCCCTGGTCAGCAGTCTCAGACACGTTAACCTTCAGTCTGCGGTAAGCCCATGTCTATCTTGGCTTGACCAATATAGATATTATTTCCATTATATCTAGATAAATTTTTTTCCTTTTCCTGCTCTTATCAATGTTCAATTACTCTTCATGGCCCTACAGATATAACGCAGTGTGAATAGCCTGAAGAAGCTGCATAGGCGAAACATGTCGCAAGTCATCAGCATACACACTGATTACAATTGAAGGTCTTATTCAATATAGATATACCGGTACAATTGTTGAATGCCGGTATATCTACTTTGTATGATGATTGTTGTTTAGCGGTTTGTGAGATTGGATGGTCTATGTGACCATCAACAAGCTAAAAGTATAAATTGTCTATTTTTTATGATTTGTGGAATAAAATAGTTGTTTTTAAATACAGTGTAAATTTGTGATGTCAAACATACCAATCAAAGTCCCATCCCAGAGGAAGTTTAGAATATGTTAGCATTTTGTGGTAAAATGTAATGTAAATGACAGACCAACATGCTAAAGCAATGCATCTCCAATGACCATGTGCTACAACACCCTACAACATACCTGTTAGGTGAGGTACGGTGCACTTGTCCACCCAAACAAACCCAGTATGTACAGCACTGATTTACTTGCTGGTTACAGGGAATGATTATAAACAATGGCTACCAACAACAGCTCTTTAAAATCTTTATAACATACTTTACTTTATAACATACTTTATAAGCTTCCAATCATATTTTTAGGGCCAACTTGCTATCAGCTTTTAAATTGTAAGCAGATAAGAATGGTACACCATTGACCTGCATGTTGATGAAGGTCAAAGGTGTACTATTCTTATCTACTTACAATTTAAAAGCTGATAGCAAGTTGGCCCTAAAAATATGATATACTGCCCTGCCACCAATGAGAGCAAAGCAGGTAAGTATATTTTTTAAGATTGCAGAGCTTCTCCCCCATTGTGATCGCTTAGAGGTATATAACAATAAATTATTTTTCATATTCAGAGCGATTTAAGTATAAGAAACATTATATGCCTGTATTATCTGATTGGATGTTTGGCAAAAAAAAAACAATACACCACAATACAGTCTCTTAAACTTACCTGACAGAGCAGCCTGATAAGTCTGGCAGGTATGGCAGTTTCTTCACCTGGATGATGGAATCATACAGGCTGGGCTGGAGGTTTTGTGCCACCACATTGGCCATGATGACAGAGAACAGCATAGGCAATATGTGCGATATCTGTCCGGTCAGTTCAAAGCAGATAACGGCTGTGGAAACTGTGTGGGTGACGGCTCCAGTGAGGGCAGCTGCTCCTGAAATAATAAAAAAACCAACATATAATAAAATAACCATTTTTAATAAAATATAATGCTTGTCTAAAAGACAATTATCCTAGGCAGGATACGTAGCATATGTTTCAATTTGAGATGTTCCTAATAGTATGATCATTATGTAAACTAGGGGCTTTACTTACAAAATAAGTCTGCAGATAGCAGATATTTATCTAGTTTGCATTTTTCTTACATTGTAATTGTCCTATATCCGTGATGGCAAACCCATGGAACACGTGCCCAGATGGGCACGCAGCACTCTCTCTGGTGGCACGCATAGTCGCATCATAAAAAGTACTGGCAAAAGCAGTCCCCTGGGTTGGGGATAAAGTCCTGTCTGTAGGGTTTACAAACTGTATGGTTTACACACAGAGAAGGAAGAGCCTACCTGCCCAGTAATCGGCATAATGCTCCGCGCAAGCAGAGACACGGACTGTGTTTCAGTCTCTCTCTAATTGGTTGGTGCAGGAGCTGATTTTTTTCGGCTCATTCCGGGGCTGGACTCGGCTGGTGAAACAGACAGCAGTGCCATCTTGTTGCCATATTAATATTTTTTTCTAGAGATTGTGGAATTTCACTTTGAATATTCCACTATTTGACTTTGCAAGTTAATTGACTTACAGTGGGTACGGAAAGTATTCAGACCCCCTTAAATTTTTCACTCTTTGTTATATTAAAGCCATTTGCTAAAATCTTTGAAGTTCTTTTTTCTCCTCCTGAATGTACACACAGTACCCCATATTGACAGAAAAACACAGAATTGTAGATATTTTTGCAGATGTATTAAAAAAGAAAAACTGAAATATCACATGGTCATAAGTATTCAGACCCTTTGCTCAGAATTTAGTAGAAGCACCCTCTAATACAGCCATGAGCCTTTTTGGGAAAGAAGAAACAAGTTTTTCACACCTGGATTTGGGGATCCTCTGTCATTCCTCCTTGCAGATCCTCTCCAGTTCTGTCAGATTGGATGGTAAACGTTGGTGGACAGACATTTTTAGGTCTCTTCAGAGATACTCAATTGGGTTTAAGTCAGGGCTCTGGCTGGGCCATTCAAGAACAGTCAAGTGTTGTGAAACCACTTCTTCGTTATTTTAACTGTGTGGTCATTGTTTTGTTGGAAGGTAAACCTTCGGCCCAGTTTGAGGTCCTGAGCACTCTGGAGAAGGTTTTCATCCAGGATATGTGAGGGTCTCCTAGGGATCACCGATCTACGGGTCGGGTCAGATACCCCAATCTCTGCTGCAGTCTTCACCTATAGACAAGCCCCCCCTTGAACAGGAGGCATGATACATTTACCCGACTTCGGTTGCCCCCAGGACTTGATGCACAAGGTATCCCACCTGAGAGCGGAGACTGGTGAAACCCTCCAAGGACCCCCTAGGTAGTAAGTACAGGGACATGGGAAGATGCAAAAGTCCAGGTTCACAGCAGGGGTCATACACAGAGGAACAGTCCAACCAAACACAGTATCCAAAGGGTTAATCAGAGGAGTAGTCCAAAGGCAAGCAGGAGTCATACACAGAGGATCAGTCCAACCAAACACGGTATCCAGGGCATAATCCAAAGAGTAGTCTGAAGGCAAGCAGGGGTCACACACTTGAGCTCACAAACTGGTTGGCACAAGGAACCCAGGGAACTACCTCTATCACAGGCAGGGCAACCATGCACCACCCAGGTTTATATAGGGAAGGAGATGCCAGAGGCCCCATAATAAGAGGCAGTGCCACCTGTGAATGCACTCTAGCTCTCCCCATGCCTGCAGAAGGTGGACACATAAACCCGGCATGGATAAGGTGGCTAAAGCTGCGATGACAACACAAATGATGTTGATGCAGTCTGGCAAGGCGGATTGCATGACGGGGATTGAAGGAGAGATGGGAGTGAGTGCGTGCCTGCAAATGCTGGTGCCAGCGTCCAGCAGCCCTGACAGGATATCCCTGTAGTTGACTGCATTCATCTTTCCCTCAATCGTAATTGTCGTCCTGTCCCTGCAGCTGAAAAACACCCCCACAGCATGATGCTGCCACCACCATGCTTCACTGCTGGGACTGTATTGGACAGGTGATGAGCAGTGCCTGGTTTTCTCCACACATACCGGTTAGAATTAAGGCCAAAAAGTTCTATCTTGTTCTTATCAGACCAGAGAATTTTTTTTTCACCATGCAGGCTTCCATGTGTGTTGAACTGAGGAGAGGCTTTGGGCCACTCTGCCATAAAGCCCCAACTGGTAGAGGAATGCAGTGATGGCTGACTTTCTCCCATCTCCCAACTGCATCTCTGGAGCTCAGCCACAGTGATCTTTGGGTTCTTCTTTACCTCTCTGTAACCAAGGCTCTTCTCCCCCGATATCTCAGTTTGGCCGGACGGCCAGCCCTAGGAAGGATTCTGGTCGTCCCAAACGTCTTCCATTTAAGTGTAATGGAGGCCATTTTGCTCTAAGGAACCTTAAGTGCCGCAGAATTTTTTAGTAACCTTGGCCAGATCTGTGCCTTGCCACAATTCTCTGAGCTCTTCAGGAAGTTCCTTTGACCTCATGATTCTCATTTGCTCTGACATGCACTGTGAACTGTAAAGTCTTATATAGACAGATGTGTGGCTTTCCTAGTCCAAACAGTGTAATCAAACACAGCTGGACTCAAATGAAGGTGTAGAACCATCTCAAGGATGATCTGAAGAAATGGACCGCACCTGTGTCAAAGGGTCTGAAGACTTAGGACCATGAGATATTAAAATTTTTCTTTTTCAATAAATCTGCAAAAATTTCTACAATTCTGTGTTTTTCTGTCAATATGGGGTGCTGTGCGTACATCAATGAGGAAAGAAATTTTAGTGATACTTTCCCTACCCACTCTATGTACCTTTTCTGGTACAAAAAAATCACATTAATTTTGTATAGTTTCTTTTTTATTGGTTGCACTTCTGTTGGTTACCAAGCTGCGATATAACTACCTGGACTTTTGTGAGTATCCAGCTGTCTTGCTCATATGACATGATTGTATTGTTTCTAAACTTTGTTGTCTTTATTTCTTTATGTTAATTAATGAAAATTGTATAAAAGGGATGAACAAGAAAGCATTTTATTTATTTAAGCATTGCATTTTTTTGTTCACAAGCTTGCCAAAAGAAAACGTTTCACCTTTTCAACAAAAAGTTGATTGTATCATTAAACATATTTTCCTATTGTCACTTCAGTATAAAAAAGAGGGTAATGTGTTTAAGTTTGGGAACTTGGCCTCCGAAAGGTTAGCCATTGTCCTATATGATTATTATTATTATTTGCATTTTGTTTTTAATAATAGAAAGCACATATTAAAATCATTTTGTTATACAAACTAGCCATAAATTAATCATCAAGTTAAATGATATATGTCAATACTACTAAATTTGGCCAGTGCATATAAACCTCAAGAAAGTCTGGTCAAGACAGGGTTAATAAAGCAGCATGTGACTTGGTGACAAATACCAGTTCTAAGGGACCAGTATTCTTAGTTATTTTTCTTGGAAACGAGTACTGGCAGCAAAATCACCAATTAATGCTCACAATGGATTCTGCTAATAAAAGTGTCTCCCCAGCCGTTGCTCAGCAGTGGAAGAGTTTGTATACTGGCACACAGGAAATGTTTAGAGACACAGAATAGAGACATGAAAAAGGTTTGGCTTCAATAAATAAAGCTGAATACATAAAAAGAGAATCTATTCCTTGGATAGCATTTTATTTTCTTTAGCACTGAGTATATTTAACAAATGGCATGTTTTCCTATTTAATATCTGATTTAATTTTTCAACCTTTGTTGCATTTGAGTACTGCAAGTTGAATCAAACCTTCAGCTAATTCCTGTTTATATTGTAGATGCACAGCTGTGTCCTAACATGGTCTAATAAAAAGTCTTGTATTAGGGAAGGAAGATGAAGTGTTGAAGTCTAATAATGTGGCTTTGTTATGTAACTATCTATGCTAACTGTTGTTACTTTAACCTTTTAACCTGGGTCCTTTAATTATGGCCTAATTTCTTATCCAGTGTTCTCCTTCTTTATAAAATAGATATCTAGAACTGCCCCTGCATGTAGTACCTTTTCTTGGCCACTAGATGTCCCTACTCACACATAGGTTTAATGACCCCACCAGAATAATAGTCAGAGAGTAGCTGATGTCGCTACATTGAGACAACCTAACCCAGAAAAGAGGTGACAGTTTAACAAACGTTTAACAGTTTTGGTATGATTGGGAGACATGCCATGCCTGTCCCTAACCTTTACATTGATAAATATAAACTCCAAACTTGCTGTATTGACAAATTTAATAATCATAAGGGCAGAAGTACACTAAATCTTTTAATTATTACAATCATCTATGACAAGAACAAATGAGGGTGCCCTTTAAACAACTGTGTTTGCTGTGAAAAGTTTTTTTTCTTCTCTTTTCTTTAAGTTCATCTTGGGTTTTGCTATAGGGCTACATCATATAACAACAGTGTTCTTTTATTAAATCTTTACTGCATTGCTCTTTTAATAAACCTTTACTGCATTGCATAATAATTAGTCCCATCAGATGTTAATAAGTCATTCTATTCCACTAATTACTTGTAGCATCCATAAAGCTCACACCGTTTCTGAATACTGATGATTACCTAATTAGCTAAGCAATTGTAAACCTTTCCCAGCAACACTTGTTATGAGCTAGTACAGCGTGGGCAACACAGCAGCACGGTGATTAGTACCGTAGACCTTGCTGCACCAGGATCCTGGTTTCAGATGCCACTGGTGACTCTTTATAAGGTTTCTGTGTTCTCCCCAGGTACGTGTGGTATTGGCCAAAGAAGAAGAAAGTACATATCCACAAAATATCAAATGATCCAAAAAATACCTGTTGCGCCAGAGATATACCAAGCAATATACACCCTGAACTGCAGTGTCATTGCTTATACATTGTGAACCCTGTTCACATCCCTGTGAACTACAGAACCCTTCCCCTAATGGTGTTTAGAGAAGAGTGTGCTATGTGTCCAATTTCCTGTCCTGAGGTGGCAACACTCTATAGGTACAGTTTAGTGGGTGTTGTCACCCCTTTAAAATATAAAATAAAAATTCAGCCACCACATCTACCACAACAATGTATATTGAAGTTCTTGGGTTTAATATTTTCCCAGTTTTACCTGGACGTCTATGGGGAAGATTCTGATCTAGTGTTGTATGCTGTCCATATTGATGATTGTTAACTATATATGGTCCTTCTTTTTATAACATGAAAATATTGTTGGTGAATAGAGAGTCACTTAATAATTAGTGAATGTAATGTTGATTAACTTTGTAATACAGGCAACACTTCAATACCTATCAGAATACATTTGCATATTTGTTTTAATGGTGTCACAAACATTGGTATCATAAACTGCATAGTTACCGATTACAGCATAGCCCCCAGGTAAAATTTTATACACAATTCCATCGAATAAGATTCCGTTGGGAAAAAGAAAAGCCATCAGCTCCCCGACAATTCTTCCAAAAGCAGCACCTGGTTGGGAGCAATACAGACAAAGTCAACAGATGCTCCAAATATCATTTATCAGGATGTGTCAAGAGACTATTTGCTATCCTTTGGTATATTTCCAAGTAAAACAACAAAGCAAGAAGTCATGACTGCAACTAATTACATTAAGCATGCAGATACGGTCAGGTGGGTGCATTTGTTGTTCTACCAGGATCACCAAGTAATATAAAAAGAAAAAAAAATTTATGCAGTTACCACTTCTGATTGGTAGGGGGTAATATATTGCAAATAACATTATATTAAA
The DNA here is from genome assembly GCA_036250615.1 of Ptychadena robeensis. Taxonomy (NCBI): domain Eukaryota; kingdom Metazoa; phylum Chordata; class Amphibia; order Anura; family Ptychadenidae; genus Ptychadena; species Ptychadena robeensis. The sequence continues at coordinate 68,295,314 of CM070037.1, forward strand.
CAAGTTGGATTTTGACTGGCAGGCATGGCTGTTGTACTCTCCACATAATGCCCTTAGTAATAAATCCATCTCATCGTGCATAGATGTCCAATGTAAGTTAAACTATCTTGAACTATAATTGTAGAAAATAATTAAAAGTGAAAATCCATTGAGTAGCATTGTCCATTTCTTCTGCTTACCAAGGACAAACACGGGCATGAAGGCCCCACAGGGTATGGGCATCGTAGTAGCAACGACAGACATCAAAAACTGGAATGAGAAATAAAACAGTATTAGGTTACTGTTGTTAAATCATTAAAAGTTACATACATGTCATGTGCATCAAACTAAGGTCTACATCCTGCCAACATGCTACAGGACAGCTCTCTGTGGGTAAGCAATAGTCTCTCTGCAGAGGTCTGACACAATCCCTTTCTTAGAGGCACAGTTCTCTAATCAGCTGGAAATTTAAATGTTGAGTTTACTTTGGCAGGTAAAAGAATTGGAATACAACACAAAATGTTTGTTTTTGCATAATACAATGCCTAGGTGGTAATCTCCCAAGTGTGGTGCTTTCTTTGGAGCTGCTGAGAACAGAAGTGCTGGCCTGTGGGAGCAGACAGGCCTGTCTGCAGGACTTAAGGGATCAGATGGACCTGCCAGGTGAACTGTTTTTTCTAAAAATAAAATTAATATTGGATGATACCTTCATAATAAAGAAGAGAGGCAATGTGACAAAGACGCTGACAGTTGGGTGGATGAAGGCAGCAGAACGTCCCAAGGCTGAGGTGTTCCCCACATGTTTCGTCCATGTGTGATTGTCAAACAGGACGCTGATACTCTCCCGGGGCATGAGCTGTGAAATTCACAATGCAGTCAGACATAAAAAAACAAAATTAAATATAAAACAAACAAAAAAAAAGACAATGGCTTCTCTTAAAATTGACCTGAGGTCCCCAGGTTAGGTCAACAGTGGGTTTTCCACAAACCTCAGAGGTCCACCTTTCCCTATATCTGTCCTGACCACCTCTGGACAAGGGATAGATATCATCATAGCCATTGAACCTTTGATTGAAAGGTTACGTGCCCCTACTCTGAGGTTATGTGCCACTATATATTACACAATCCTCCCCCATTCGTTGGTGGAATAGTGGGAGCATAGGCACTCACCTGTCTGCCCACTGCCCCAGCTAGCATATGCTAAAACCAATCAGCGACCCAGACGGCGCCTGAGCAAGTCCCTTGCCTCTCTTCCTCTTCCCGCTCTAAGAAGATCCTGGCTGTCAGAGGGGAATTGGCAGACAGGTGAGTTCCAATGCCCTATGCATTACCAGTTCTCTCTAAAGTCATAAGAGCTAACCATAAATTTAGGATTGAAAACCTTACCTCACCCGCCATGAACTGCCCAAATCCAGGAGGAAAAGTGAGGGTCGCAATGCAGAAAGTAACCACCGCTGGATAGATGAATCGACTTGTGGGGGAAGATATACAGGAAAGTTACAAATTGTTATATTTTATATAAAAATATACAATATTATATTTACACTAGAATGCAAGGAAACTCAGTCTATTAACTCATAAATCTGCCCAATAAACACTGCATAGACATGTAACAATCGGTTTGATTTTTGTGGGTCCCTCCAGTAGCCAGATGTTGCCTCTGCCCTATTATAAGGACATTATAGCAAAGTCATTAAAGTGGTGGTGGCTTGTAATGGTCACTCTGGTTGTGAGGAAGTGGAAACTCTGGTTGGCATGAGGGCACAGTGAAAAAACACCAAATCTGTTATGCCCACTGGAGCTATGAAATCCAAAAGAATTAGATTCACTCCTGGTGTTGGTGTTTTATGGTTTTTCTTACATCTGTCTATGAAGAACTTCTTCTTGCTACTTGTAATGTCATCACATGGGATCGACCGATCCATGTTGCAAAAATCTTGATAGGCCAGGGAACGGACATGTCCATTCCCATCCATATTAATGCCCAGTACACAAGAGGTGCCTGCCAATCCTCTGGGCTACCGGCTGCAGCGTGATGAGAAAAGGTATATTTGTGGTCAAATATAAAAAAAACCCAGAATAAATCGATCCCACTTAAAAAAAAAGCTCGATCGAACAGGGAACCAACATGTTGGTAACCCCTGTTTAATTTCCATTACACCCAAAGTATCGGACTGGATCGATGATGCCAAGTCCTGTAACTTGGTATCAAGAAAACTCAACTGCAGCGCAATTACGTCATCGTGCTGGGTTTAAACAGCCCCTCGATTGTACAGGCATCAAGCTGTGTATGCCTAGCATAAGAGACAACTTCTTCAACATTCTTCATTTAGAGATATACCATTATATTCTTGTTTTATGCCTCATTGAGAAGTAGAAGCTCTACAACAACAGGCCCTCCAACCTCTTATTCTTCATGTATGTTTTTTTCTTATTTCGTAATTCTCACTGTAAAATCTCCACATGCCATGATTACATCTCATTTTGTCTACCCCAGTTCCATAAACGTTGCAGACAATTACAATTGTGACATTTTCATACACAGGATTAATAATGTTTCTCCTCAGTACGTAAGACTCCATGTTTTATTTAGCATTTTCTGAATTTTAAATGAAAACTAATTAAGCAATGAGTAATTGTTCTGGAAGGAAAAGGGGGAAGACTCTCTGGCTTACAATGACATTTTCAGGGAAAGCTAAAAATAAAGTGAAAGTTATACAGTCATACAATAGAGCGAAGGCAGGCATTTAGGAATCACTGATGCTTTTTGTTCTGTTTCTCTTCCTATGGCTGTATAAAAGTAGTTGGCTTGCCGAAGGCTTTTGGCTTTGGCTAAACAATGGAAAATCACCTTTTTAATTTTCTTTTTTTTTTGGCCTTTGCGGGTATTCAAATTGAAAAAAGCACTTGTATTCTGGAGCTGTCTCATACAGTACCATTTTGTCCACCAGATGATGCCACCAGTCTTCTGAGTATAATGATGCTTAATTCCATTTAACAACCAAGAAATCATCACCTGGGTGTAAAGTACTCCTGGGCACCATGGAGTAAGCATTCCCAAAAATAACTACTACCAAAAAACACCCAAAAAAACAGTCAGAACAGTTTAGTAAAAAGATACAGGTATGTATCATTAATTTTTTAAGGTTGTATGAAGATTTTAAGCAGGGATTCTTTCTCAGGATTCATTCACTAATATAGTCATCTGTTGGAACCTTCTACTAATTATAAGTATCCTAACACAAGTCTCAAACAAGGTCCTATAGAGTAAAAGGTTATTGACCTTTTGTAAGTTCCAACACTGACCGATAGGGAGGTTTGTATTTTTGCACACTTACTGAGTGGTGGGACAATGTTGGGGTACATTAACATTACTTGCCACATTCTGTTTGTTTTCTCTTAATAAAAACCCAACAATGGATTGTAATGCTCTCTGTGTGCTCACAAGAGAATTTCTTTATGTCATGTATCAGTTATACAGTAAATACTACACGATGATCTGCAACCAAGCTTGGTTCCAGATCTTGTGTTCCCCATATTACCACATAGTAGTGATCATTAAAAGTTTATATACAAACAGGCTTTTTCCAGTTTACACATACCACTGTGCCCCTGTGTATTAGTTGGTGTACAATAAAAAATAGACACAGTAGAAATATGGGCAAAAAGTCACATAGCTTTTGTTTTGTTAATTAGAGATAGTCATAAATGTCTGGTTAACTTTGTGAGTTTATTGCAAAGCCCTTAACTAGTGATGGCCGAACCGCCCGCAAGGCAGTATGGGTGTTTGACCCGCCCCGTTCACCGGTGAGAAGAAGATCTCTATTCTTCCTCCGGCAGAATCAGAACCGGCGAGATTGTGCTGGAGGAAGAATCTTTTCACATGAAGCCGGTCTCCTAGTGAAAAGCCAGCTCGAGAACAGGAAGTGATGTCAGTGACGTCACATCCGGCTCCCTTAACCAGGAACTATTCGTTCCAGGTACCGGATGTGTCACTGACGTCACATCTGGGTTTTGCGATTCAAATTCCCCGCCTAGAGGTAGGGAATTTCAATCTGCCTGCGAACAGGCGGAGGGCAGACTTCTTTAAAAGTCCGATCCGCCTGTTCGCAGACAGAGCTGGCTGATGTTCAGCCATCACTATTCTTAACCATAGTATCATCACCAACATTGTGAAGGGTGGTAGGAATATTATTTTTAAGAATTACTCTATTACGTATAGTATTTGACAATAATAAGGTCAAAGTCAAATTGAAGTTTTGACTCTAGAAAATGTGATAATTACATGTTCAATAGTTTTGCAACTAAACTGTACAGTTTTATAACTACATATGATCTAGTCATGCAGGCTTTTTGATTTGGTCAAGGGAGGGATGGAGTCAAGAATCGACAGTATCAGAAGTAGGGGAGATGTCAAATACGTTTCTAGACTTGTGGAACTTACTAACGGCTCAAGAAGGTACTTAAAGTCTGGTTTCTTCTGATGCCAAGCACAACCTGCCGATTCAGGTAGACAAAGAAAGCACCAAGAAACCCACAGCAGATCCTGAAAGGTGAAAGAAATATGGTTATAGCTTGAGTCATTCAATCACTTACTTTACATAGGTGGGGGGTTTAAATGAGGACAATTTGTAGGCTAATGCTAGGATTACACATATAGATTTTTGCACAATTGATGATAGATTTGATCAGCATGTTCAATAGATAAATTCAATCAGCATGTTCAATATTTAGATCGAATATCGATTGTGCCTATATCGAATGTATAAACTCTATTTTCATTCGACTGAATGAAATTTTGTTCTGATGGTACTCGAACAAAATATTTTTCGATTTTTTGAACAAGAAATATCTTCATTTAAATTTATTAGATCGAACAAAAATGATCAAATGAAATTATTTTAAATGTTCGATTTACATTCAATGTTTACCAATTCGAACAAAATTTAGCAACATGTTCGAAAAGTTAACTTTTGTTCAATGTTGGTCCATTGAAACTTTTGTACGGTTGGATTTTCCTTCAAGTGATTTAAAAAAAATCTATCAAATGAAAAAATCGACCCATGTATTCCCACCTTTACCAAGTCACATCTTTAGCTTCAATCAAATTTGGAATGTACAGCTTAATGCAGTCACCAAGGAATAAGGTAAGGGAGATGTTTATTGTTCAAAATCAATAGTTGTGATATAAGATCTGTTGAAGAGCCCTGTTATGTTATTTTAATCCTTGGTGTCAGTCTGTATAGATTTTAATACTTCCATGTACATTACATTGTTCAATAGTGTACAATGGTGTGTATTACATTGTACAATAGTGTGAAAAGCGGCTTACTTCTACTACAGCCATAATTACTACCAACATCAAGGAGAAAGACAGATATTACATGTAGAACAGTTGATCATAGTATATCCATTTCTTACTTGGCAGTACCACACTGCATTGTTTTAAATATTTATTGAAAAGATAACACATTATCAACAAAAGCACATCAAATGTGTTAAAAAAATACCCCCGTACTTAGAAAATATTTAGAACAAAGGCATTTAGTAAGTGCTTAGTAGAAATTGACCAGTGCCAGCAGTGTACAAGTACTTGAAGAGACCTGTCTCTGGATGGTATGACACAGCCACTAATTTGTCATCAAGAACTTGGTTGCCTCATACAAGTGCTTGATGTATTTGTTACCAATACTTTATAGTTATTATCAACTTTAGATGGGGGGGGGGGTAGTAATTAGGTGGTGCTTCATTACAAATTACCCAACTGTCACAGTATATGGTCAGCAACAACTGTGTGCTGCATACCATAAAACACCTTCATTAAAAGGAAAATCTCAAAATCTTTACTAAAAGAAACTATAGTAGATATATGCCATTCAACAATCTTGCCTTCAAAAAAAATTCCTTCAAAGAAATATTCAGTTTGACCAAGGAAATGTTGGAATCTGACATGACATATATCCTGCATAGGTTTTTCTTTTCAACCTATTTAAAATAAACTTTTAATCAATATATAATATTAGATTAGAAATGCCAATTGCTAATTGTCTTCACAAAATATGAATGTAGTGGATAGTGATGGCCGAACTTCGGCCGTGTCTGTCCGCGAACGGGAACTAGGAACTAGGCGGGGAATTTGAATCAGAAAACCCGGATGTGACGTCACTGACGTCACATCCGGCACCTGGAACGCATAGTTCCTGGTTGTTCTAACCGGTCAGTGACGTCACATCCGGGTTTACGAGCCGGATTTTCACTGATAGACCGGGTTCTCTACCCGGTCTTCAGTGAAATATTCTTCCTGCGGCGGGATCTCGCTGCTAATGATCCCACCGGAGGAAGAATAGAGGGGTGTCGAACACCCGTACTGTCCGCCAGCGAGAAGGAGGGTGAACATGCTTGTCCGCGGCCGAACTGTCCGCCTTGCGGGCAGTTCGGCCATCACTACTAGTGGAGGAGTTGGGCAGAAAGGTAGAAACAAGGGGTCTTACCCAATAACAGCAAAGGCTGGTAACTCTTGCAGGTCAAAGGGGAACTCCATACGAAAGTTAGTGCGGAATAGTGCGGTGATAGTAACTGCAAAAAAATGGCCATATTTTTACAATTATTTGAGTCATACACTCTTAGAAATGGTATTTGATGAATATTTGGTTAAACAAATTATTAAGTATTAATATAAATGTTTTTCTTACACAGAGAAGTAAAATATTTTACTACTAATACTAGACTATTATAAAGACCTTATATAGAGCTGTAAAGTTCCTTCACTTAATGCTCCTGTTTTTACCTTTCAAGGTTTTAGAGATCCCCTAGTAAAGTCTGATTCAACTTACAAAAATGTAATAGAAAAATATAAATGTTCCTTTTGACTTATAGTCTAAAGCATTCTGTAACCTACCGGCATCTTTGTTCCATACAGCCAGGACACGGAAGATAAAGGCACTAAAAGTTGCTGCGAAAAATCCACGCCAGTAGTTCCTTACCGCAAAATAGGAGGAGGTCACCTCAATGCTGAACAAAACACCTAGGCAAGAACACAGATCATGACACAAAGTAACACACAGCCTCATGATAAAGTTCACTATGCTCGCCATCCTTTTTTCATGCATGAGCTCCCCTAAAATATAAGGAGATCTTCTTACTAACTAGATAGCATAACTAGCATAACAATAGCACTACAGCTCTTCTCATAAGGTACCCATACACGTTGCGATTTTTCGTGGACCGATTCGATATTCGATTTCGACTCCCGATTTTTGCTTTACTGCTATTTTTAAAAGTCGGTCGATTTTTCACCCGAATTTTCACCCGATTTTTCACCCGTTTAGTCACAGGCCACAAAATTACGGGCATCATCATTCGGTACCCGACCGACTTTTCGGCCGATTTTCTAAAAACACCATCGGTCGGACTACATTTGCATGTTACGAATCCCGAACGATCGACCTACCCGACCGACCGGATCGGTCGGAAGGGCTAAAATCGCACGAAAAATCGCAACGTGTATGGGTACCTATAGAAAGTGCAAACTTGGAAATAGATCATTTTGATTCTTTTATGAACCCGGATACTGTAGATACTAGGGAGAAGAGTAATTACAAGAACATTTCTTAGCTCACTGAACTGCTACATAACAATATTTTATTTTGATGAGTGTTTTCTGTATATGTTTATGTATTAGTTTATTTTTAGTAGTTTTGTTTGCATGTTTTAACATCTTTACATGCTAAGTGGTATTATGTTTAATTTGTATTGGTTTTGCATATTTGAATTAGCACATGCTCTTAATTTTTATCTTATACTCTTTTTACTGGCTCAACTTGAAATATTTAATGGGTCAATGTTAGTGTTTGATGCTGGAGAATTATTTTATCAAGAATTTATTATTTCTCTGGGACTTTATTAATAATTACCTAAGTGGGCAAATCTGATGTGCCCATTATAAAGGATTTGTCACTATCCATTCAATGAGTCCCACTAAACCTATTATGCCAATTATGAGGGCCTCTTAACATCCCCAATGTTACATAACGGGGAGCTGGAACACACAAAAGTGGACATGAACATTCAAACTTCAGCAGTTCAGAGACAAAGAAATATTGAAATGAGATCTCATTGTTGTGGTTTACAAGAGATACAAGATCTTAGACAATGGGATTGGGTTCACTGAGTTTTATCCTACAACTCATGTTATAATTTTTAGGTGGACTGGACCTATACTAGTGTGTTGGTATTGTCAATCTTGAAATAACCATTACATGCATCACAAAACATTTCACTCTCTGTAATGGGATAACATCCAACTTGCCTCCTAGGGGTGTCCCAAAGCAACAGCCAACACCAACTGCACATCCCACCGTAAGAACGTCAGTATAATAGTACGCCTGCTACTGATAGGCCATGGGCGACCACAGGATATGGGCAGTAGAGAATAAGACAATGAAGATGAGAGAGACCACCAAAGCACAGGAGGAGAAGTGGGCAACAATTCAAAAAAGAGGAGCGGTATTAGGGAGACATTAATTATGAAACATGGAATAAGATGGGTCAGGAAAAGTGACCATGAGTTATAAATGTCATACATACAAATTCACAAGTCAACACAACAATGATGACATAACAGACAGTAAAAAAAAAAAAAAAAAAAAAAGGAGAAAGAAAATCAGCTTGTGAGTTTAAGACCTCAACCCAACCCGAGTCTTAGAATACCCTGTTATGCATGCATATGAGTAGTTAGAGCTAAACATGACTCCCTCACCACAAAGCAATATAAAAAAACTCTTCCAACTCCAAGATATAAAACAAGAATATATTAGAAACAAAAAAAGAACACACAGAACTGAGACAATAAAGTCATCAATAAAGATGACAATATAATAAGCCTCTGTGTTATAGTTAGAGGCATCTGTTAATGGAGCTACATGAGAAATTGTTTTATATATTTAAAATATAATTATGGCAAACACATCCATTTACTATTGATATATACAGTATATATATATATATATATATATATATATATATATATATATAAGTGTATCTCTAACTTAAATCTTTTTTTAGTTTTAAAGCATATCTAAACCCAAGAATGTATAAATGTAATATACTGTAGCCTACCAGTCCTACTACCTAGGTTAGATGTTTTCAGGGGTTAGCATTAGTTGTCTGACTTATTTCATTTATTGATCCTGCTAGTAACACATGCAATCTCCATTGTATCTCCCGAATGGCATCCATAGATATCCACAGTGGATGGATTAAAAACATTACTTCTGTTTATTCCAAATGGTACATTGGTGGGATTAATAGTCTAGTCAAAATGTTCCAACATTTTTTTTACTTCACATGAAGTTTTAAGAAAATCCAGTACTAAAAGGGCTTAAAAATAACATCACAGGATAAAAAATTTTTTTAATTCAATTAATTGCCCCCAGAAAAAAGAAACTGTCCCACCATAATTCAACACATTTTGATGCCTTGATACTTTCTTTGTAGGCAAAACTTTACCAAAAGAATTGAGCATTCTACCTTTAATAATACAAATAAGAAATGGATCAACTATCTATAGGCCAATGTGAGGGGTCGGTGACTTAGCACTAGATATCTCATGTAGCTACATTCAACAGATGTAGAAATATGGAGAGAGAAGAGGTAAGAGATGAGTAGCAGCCACAAAAGATGCAGGCCCAGTAGAGTTAAAACTCATAAGCAGCACTTGCCTCCAAGAGGTGCACCAAAGCAGCATCCAACCCCCACAGCACAGCCAGCGGCCAAAAGATCCAGACTCCGGTAGGGGTCCTGAGTAAGGGTGTTATATATTTACAGGTATGAATGCAAGCAGCATGACATCAGAGGAATGTACATATTAGGGGATTTAAAACACTACCATTGTGATTGTATTATATATACAAATAGGATACAATGAAGCATTTGCCAATTAGGAGATTACTTGCTACAAGTCATAGTTTTCATAGACACGCTTTAATACAATCAGAATGATCTTTTATACAACATAATTTGGCAAATTTTGTTTGTCTGTATCTTCACCAGCCTTAATAAATAGGGCCCATAAAACACATTGGCTGGTTAAGATACTTGAGAGACCAATAAACAATTTGTCAACTTTTAACTACAGCTATGTATTATTGTATTCTCTTTTTAATTTACATACAAAAAACATTCTATGGGCATTTTATAAATTCTAAAGGACTGTCTTCGTTTAATTCAGATAAGTTCAGATAGGTAGATGGATTTACATGGTCAACTAACCAACTGCCCAAATACATGCCATTTCCCACCCCAGCCACCTACAAAATTGGGTAACTGCTTGCCATGGGCTGTCAGCCTCCCTGGTGCCCCTACTAAACCAACATCCTGAACTAAGCCTTATTGTTGATGTTGGGGGTACTGGACATTCTCTATATTTTATTTCATTGTTGAAGCAAAGCTCAGGGCATACTTTAGACCTCAGATACAAGACTGTGATAACACCATCTTCCATGAGTTCGAACATTCAAACTGCTTTATACTATGGCGTTTCTTGGAAGGAATGGAGAAATGGCCAATGGTTCATTATATGTCTGTAAAAAAAAACAAACTAAAATCGCAGCAGCCTTTGCAGTAGGTTTAGTTTCAACTGGTATGTTGAACAGTAGCCAACTGTGGTTGGATTTTCATTTTAACCTATTAACTCTTAAACTCCCGTTATGACTCCTTTATTATAAATAATAGTGCCTTAACATCACAAATTAGCTTGTGTGCATGTGCAAGTTAATGAAGGTGTGTGCTCACTTTAGGTTTCCAATCCTGTAAGAGGACATAAATGTCCTGTTTCTATGCCTCAGAGAAAGATACCTTTAGTAAGAAGGTAAAAAAAATTTCACTGACAAGGTAAAGCCCCCCATACACCTTCAGATTCCTCCATACAACTTTCATGAGACCTACCAACAACTATGTAGTATAGTGACCTCCCTGATAGAATACATAGTGATTGGAAGGTGTAGAAAGGTCCTACTATTACATGGTTTTGGTAGAAGAAAAGTTGGTTGTACAGAAGTTGCATGGTAGTTGTATGTGGTGTATGGGGGGCTTTAGGGTGACCTTTATGTCTGACTGAAAGACTGATTTAATTAATTAAATTTTTAGCAACACTTTTGGCTTTTGTTCTTTGTAAGGTAAAATGGTAAATTAAATTTATCAAATTTGCATGGTCATGTGGTTAGTACATAATTCTTTGCATAGCAATCCTCTAACACACAATCAAACCGAACAAATATGGGAGATAATTCACCCAATCACGTGAGTCACAAATACAGGCAGCTGGAGTTGTATCCTGGCAATTGCTATGGGCAGCCAACAAGGCAATAAGCCAATCACAGATAGACAAAGACAAGATATATACAGTTTAATCAATTTCAGCTCCTTACCTCATACACCCCACAGAAGACAGACATGAATTTGCTAAGTACAGCGGCACAGATGCTGGCAATATGCACAAAAGGACCCTGGAACATGAAATAGATAATTATTAGTTGTATAAAAATTAGCAATTAAAGCAAGTAATTTATTCTCTATCACTTTTATTTAAAAAAAAGTAATGGTGTAACACAAATAAAAAAAAAATTATATTTACAATGTATTAACATATAATATTTTTATTTGCAAAGTAATTTTTTTTGTTATTAATAATAATCATTGCAATAGATAGATAGGTGTATGTGTCACCAGCAAAGAACAAGGATATTCATATCTAAAGATGTTGTTTTTGTATCAATTACTCTGTGTTGTAGAACCATTGATCAATATTAAGCCCCCCATAGACAGGCAGACTCCTCCATACAACTTTCATGAGACCTACCAACAACTATGTAGTATAGTAACCTCCCTGATAGAATACATAGTGATTGGAAGGTGTAGAAAGGTCCTCCTATTACATGGTTTTGGTAGTAGAAAAGTTGGTTGTACAGAAGTTGCATGGAGGAGTCTGCCTGTCTATGGGGGGCTTTAGGCTGACAGTCCATATTTAAATTGGAGGAGTCATCAAAAGTGTATGACTACCTTAAATGTAACAGATCAACCCTATAAAAATTGGATTCCAATCGTATGAGTCCTGAGTGAAGGCCCCATGGCAGTGGTGTCTCCCTCGTGATAAGGAAACCACAGCTAGCAGCCGTTAAAAGTTTACAGAATAGAATTACACTTACGGGGAATTCCTCCCCGGACTACTCGGTGGAGCTATAAAAAAACACGACAACTTATCAAGTGACTAATCTTTTCAGCAGCACATTATTTTTAGCTGTAATTACCGTGAAATGTAAATCAAGGGCCCTGCTGCGTCTTTGTGTTTGTCGCATAAAGTCTCTTTTAACACTGATTTCTCATGATGTCTGATATTACATTACCCTCAATTAGTTTGGCAATCGCTGCCATTTAAAGGACCACTATGGTGAAAAATATTATATAACTAAAGGCATTAAATGTACATAATGATGTTATTCAGTATATACATTTCATTTTTATTCATTCTTTGTTTTTTTAATTAGCATGTTTTTCTTTTTATGTTTTACTTGTTTCTGTTCCCCCTAACTTAGGTAGCTGTCAGACAAAGAGCAAGGATGGTCCAAACTGGTCATATGATATTTTTATATACAGAATTTTTTATATTTACATGGAACAATTTTATGAACCAGAATATTATTAAAGCAAATGAGCAATACAAATTTTTATTAAGGTGACCATAACAGCAACAACAAAAGAGAGATCAAAAGTAAAAGAAGGGTATTATACTTCTTCCTGGCCTTTCGTTTGTTCTAGCACTACAAATTTCAATGAAGTCTTCTACATTCAACACTTCTAAGAGTATCAAATGCCTGACCCCAATCAATCTCTGAGGTTCCATCTATCTACTACTGAGTCCTGTTGTTATGTAGACGTTGGATCATTGAACTATTAATTGGCAGGTGTAAAAAGGCATCCGACACTTGGCAAGTGCCAAAAAGACCAACAGGGAGGTAGGAGACAAGTTTTACCAAAGTAGTTCACATAATTGTTCGTTAATGACATACATTCTATGTGTATCTGTTTAATAAAGTCATGTTTTTAAAAAAAGCCAATGGGCTCATACAAAACCTCCAACTGATTGGGACTAAATCAATCTTTTGTTTTTTTCTACAGAGAAAAAGAATACAAGTAAAGCTGGGTATACAAGGCTCGAATTGCCATTTGATCGATTAAAAAACAATTGTTTCAAAATGATCTTTTCAAAAGTAGAGTGTTGTACTGTGTTAAGCTGGGCCTACATGGTCCAATTCCTGCACGATCCGATCCCCGATCTGATGCCGTGCGCGTTCCCGCATCCCTTAAGGATCGGGTCGTGCAGGAATTGGATGCAGCAACCAACAAGGATTGGGCTAAAATCAGCCGTCCTGTCGGATTGCACAGTTATCCGACAGGACGGTAAATTTTAGCCCGATTCCATTGCAGGGAATGAGCTGCACATAAAGAGTGCCGTCCGATTCTCAACACTAGCGGGCGGGCGTGATGACGTCATCACGCCGCTCCTAGTGCAGAAAATTGGATAAGGAATAGACGGTAAATCGTACCATCTATTCCCAGCTTTAGCCATCGATAAATATAGAGAGTTTGGAGTTCAAGTGATACCGTTTATTGGCTAACTAAAGTAATTAGAGAAGCAAGCTTTCGGGATTTCGCAGATTCTTCAGGTTAATAAAATTCTGGTTTTAGAAGCTCACATTTATACACAAAAAGTTACAAGGTACAAAGGGTACGGTTGCAGCGTGATGACGTTATCACACTGTAGTCGGTCCCTCATCTATCGAGGGAAAATCATCTCATCAATGGCTATCTAAAGACTTTTCCCCCAAAAAAGTATGGCATCTCAATTACAAAAGGCACCCGTTAATGCTATCATTTTCTTTCAGTTATTGTAAATTAAGTTGCATCTCAGTAGAGAATGATGTTTTTGTTTATTTTTAGAATTATAGAATGCTGTTTTCCTTGGCATGTGTCACACACACTGCTGTTCTCACCTCTTTGCCCAGCGGCATCCCACTCCCCAAAGATGCTGTCAGTCCAATCACTTTCGCTATAAACGCTTTCAGCGTCAAATACTCCTTCAGCACCACTCCTCGGAGAATGACTTTCAGCTCCGGAATGCCAGAACCTCAAGAATGAAACAATAACACGATGTTCGTTAAATCTCTGTGGACGGCATAACCATCTGCAAATTCTGCCAGGTAAGAGAGAGAAAGAGCTGGGGGCGAGAGGGACTGGAAGAAAAAGAAATAGGAAAAAGAGCAGATAGATAGGAGGGTGAGAAGGACTGCAAGAGTATGACAATGGATGACAAAGGATGAGAATAGAGAGAAAGCAGAGATAGAAGGAGAGAGAAAATAAGTACAAGAGAGAGAGAAATATAAGTGAATGAGTGAAAGAAAGAGTATATGATAGAGAAGAAATAACATAATGAGCATGAAAGAGCATCAAAAAAGAGAGAGCTAGACTGATACAGAGAAAAAAATTTGAGGGTACGTGAGGAAGAGAATGAGAAGTAATAAACTTTAGTGATCACAATTCAGACTCTAAACTAGCTGAAGTAGTGTAGTGCAAAGTTATGTTTTCATAATGAACAGTATTCTTCTACATGTTCAGCACTGAAAACCCAGCTCACTAAACCAGCTCTGGAATGATTGCCTCAAATATATATCCACTTTTATACCTTTGTCATGACCAAGCAGGTCCAAACCAAAAGAAAACATGATAAGGTCCCACATGTGTAACCTGCACTGTACTGTCAATTGACATATAACATTTGAATATAAATTGTCAAAAATTGGGATAAATTGGTTGTTAGGTACATATTGTTGCTCCTCATAAGAAATTATCAGTATTTAATCCATGAGACATTTGTTTGTCTGTCTCTAACAGAAACGTTTTGAGAATTTGCTGCCTAGGAGGATTCTGATATCCAACCCTGCAGACACTTCATCATGGCTCAAATGTTCTTCTGGATCGTCCAAACAGCCCTGGCTGGCCCCTGTATTTCCTTTCCCGCTGATACACAATTGTCTCATCTTCAAATTCTACATCCTTTATACTAGTGGGTCATCAGCTTCATTTACTGTTTTTTTGTTTTAGTTTTATGGGTATTTTATTAAGTACACCAGTTTTGTTTATCCATTTACCCAAACCAAAATTTTAATCCCAACCAAAAATCTATTTTTATTGACCCTTTCAATAGATATCACTAAACAAAATAATAATATAGTTTGCTTACATACAGTAATATATAGATAGTATAGATATCCCTTTATTTTATTTGCTACTCATCTGTCCTGATTTCATGTCACCTCCTCACACTTAGTTACTGCCTATAAATATTCCGAAGTCTAAAGTGCTCCGAAATATAGTAATTTTTGGCATTTCTCAGCATAGGTTTCCTGATGGCAATAGTGGACCATCTCTGAATAGTGTGTGTTGTACCAGCCACTTATAATGTTGTATCCACAGGTGCCTCCCTATAACTACAAGTGGCTGATCAAGGAACCTCCATGCAGGATTGCAGGATTACCAGGGATTTTAGTGGGCTGACAAAAAACCATAATGCTATTTACATTTAAATTTTAGAGATCTGAAGCAGCAGGCTCTGCATTATATAGCAGACAACAAGGTCCTACTCGTAATCCAAGGCATCAGGGAGGCAGTGGAGAGGAGAAAAGTCTGAAGCTAGCCATACACCTTTAGATCTCTCTGTCAGATATCCTTTAGATCTACAAACAACTATGTAGTAGAGGGGCCTCTGCGATTGAACACAAGTAGACTTGATTGTTTAGAAAATCCCTCATATTACATGGTTTTGGTAAAGCTAAAGGAGATCTAAAGGAAATCTGACAGATAAATCTAAAGGTGTATGGGGCCCTTAAAAAGTAGAAAGTCCCTCATATTACATGATTTTGTTAAAACTAAAGGATATCAAAAGGCAATCTGACAGAGAAATCTAAAGCCCCCCATACACCTTCAGATTCCTCCATACAACTTTCATGAGACCTACCAACAACGATGTAGTATAGTGACCTCCCTGATAGAATACATAGTGATTGGAAGGTGTAGAAAGGTCCTCCTATTACATGGTTTTGGTAGAAGAAAAGTTGGTTGTACAGAAATTGCATGGTAATTGTATGTGGTGTATGGGGGCTTAAAGGTGTATGGGAACCCCTAAGCATAGTTTGTAATTTAAGTGTCTCCACTGTGTTTTGACAATCAAGTATTACTCCCCGTAATGCTTGTGGTGTGTCAGGGTATGCATTTTTTATAACCAAGAATCATCAAAGACACGACTGGTGCATTTTTCTTAAACTCACATTATCTACTTGTGCTCATGTGTTTCAAGGGCAAAGTTATAACAATCTGGCTGTGTCACTCTTTAGTACCCCTTTCCAAAATAGATGAAGGCTTTATTATGTACAAATTAAAAAAAAGACACTGCATTGCATGACATGACTACAGAATGACTGTTAAAAGGAAAACCCCTCTTTGGAAGTCATGGGCATTATGCATCAGTGTTAGTGGTATGTGTGTGCTGGCAGCATTGAGGGGGTTACACAGGGTGACGGGCTGGTACACATTGACCACAAGATGGATGGACCCTCTCTTAAGCTGGCCATACACCTGCAGGATTCTCTGTCAGATTTCCTTCAGATCAGATCAGATCTACCAACAACCATGTAGTATAGTGACCTCCCTGATACAATATATAGTGATTGGAAGGTGTAGAAAGGTCCTCATATTACATGGTTGTTGGTAGATCTGATCTGATCTGAAGGAAATCTGACAGAGAATCCTGCAGGTGTATGGCCAGCTTTAGCAGAGAGTGACTCACACTGGCAGAGTGATGCATCCAAAAGCAGCTGACACAAACTCCTGTTACCATGACTGCCCACCCCCAGATAACCCAGAGTGGCATCCCGACTGCTATAATTTCCAGTATTTTTATATATTACCAGCAAGTTTGGAGTGAACTCCAAACTTGCTGTATTTATCGATGGCTAACACGGTACAACACTCTACTATTGCTATATATTACCAGCAAAATCGAAAAAGCTTATACAGAAAAATTCAATATGGTCTTACTCAATGATGGAGATTTACAATATGGCACCCCCAATAAAACCAAGATTGGTGGAACTTCTTTAATCTTGGGTAAACTAAAATATTTAACAGCAAACATAAAGGGGTGTCATATGTGGACCCCTAAAAGGTTTTTGGTCTAATAACAACAATGAAACGATTGCAGATGATGTCCTTAGATTTTAGTGTCTGTATTACCGTAGTTTATTTTTGTGTGTTCTCTGGTAATATGGCTAATTGGGGTGCATATACTTTAATGTATCTATGAGGCAGCAATGTATTCTCCTCTGATTTTTCTAAGTTGGTCCATATAAAGGTTTGAGGAATAGAATAAAGCCATTTGTCACTTCTATTTATTGCAGCTAACCACAGTTGTCTTGCTTTCACTTTTTTCACTTGGCCTACTAAAAGATGATTTGGTCTGCAACTGAATACTGACTAGTGGCTTGATAATAAATCTATAATATTGGTAAATATTGTCATATATCGAAAGGCACTTACCAATGGCTTGTGGAGCTACAATGTGACAAAAGACAGCAGCAAACAGAATAAGGACCAGCGGGAATGACACCCAGGCCATGTACTGGTACCAGACGTTATGGGAGGCAGCACCTTGATACATCCATCTATAGGCTAACAGCATAGAAATTAAAAGAAAGTATAAATATATATCAACAGACATACAATACCTTGCTGTGTGTAAAACACTCATTTTTAAACCATAAGCTTAATTTGCAATACTTAATAAAGCCTTTACATCTTCATGGCCTTATTTTAGAACCAGTGATACCATCACTACTGTGTTTCTTTATGCAATGCAGATCTTGTTTAGTTGAGACTTATTAATAGTTCAATAGTTCTCATACCTATTACAAGCAGTGGCTTTGGTCTTTAGAAGAGTTATGTCTTGATGAGTGGATATCGGTCTGGAAGAGCGGGTCCGTTTCCCATCAGATTCCGGGGCGATCGATTACGGGCGCGTGCACGCGAAACGATCGTCCCGGAATCGCGTGAAGCCCACCTTGTCCGTCCGATCACGTCCGATCGTTCAGGGGCCCAGAATCGGATCGGACAGAGAACCAACATGTTGGTCTTTCTGATCCGATTCTGCACACATCCGGGGGAGTTGCCATTTGTGGAGTAAGCGATCGGACACGGAATCGCCCAGGAATCCGTGGGACAAGGTGGCATGTAGCGATCGGACGGACTTAATTGGCCGATCGATCGGACCTCCGATTCCCGCTGAGATCGCCGGAAACGATCGGATAGGTGATCGATCGGCCATGGAATCCGACTGTGTATGGCTAGCTTTAGGCAGGTTGTAATTGCATGCAGACCATTCTAAGCAATGCCAATATGGTATCCTGAATGTATTTGATAAAAAAAAAGAATAGACTAGGCCCCAGGTGCCCAACCTGTGGCCCGAGCCACATGCTTCCCTTTGGGCATTCTTCAGCGTCCCCCCCCCCTCAGTCCTCCAATTGCAGCCCCTGAAACCTAACTGTTAATGCATAGGGCATAGGAACTCACCTGTCCTCCGACTCGCTCACTGACGAGTCTTCAGGATGATCTTATAAGATATATATTGTGGCACAAAACCTTTGAATCAAATGTTATATGTTCCATCAATATCATTAATGGCTTTGATGATATCTATGAGGCACATAACCTTTGATGATATATATGACACAAAATGTGCATTACCATACTACAGTGTTACCTTATGCTTGAAGTATAATTTAAAACAAGTTTGTAAAAATGAAAAATAATAACTTCTAGCTTTGCCTGCTGTTCTCTTTTCATTATAAAATACTTATACAAGTCAGTATAGATTAAAATTTATGTGCCTTTAGTGATGCCGAAGGCCGCACTTGTGGCCCACCACATCAACTCAGATGCCCACCACTGGACTAGGCCGACCACAGACAGGTCATGGGGAAAAGGCTAGATGATACTTAATACCAGCCAGGACTCTATCTTACGTGCATTAGCTTCTAATTTACACTGTGAGATGCTCATAGTTCCAAAGAAAATGCATGTGGGTTTCAATAATAGAGAGACTCCGGTATATTTGTAAGCTTCACGGTGGTAAGTTTTAAATAATTTTATTTAGTAAGTACCAACATGATATAGTGTCCACAAGCATTCTAGGCTTTATAATAAGAAAGCGTAGCTCTGAGGCAACCTTTATCCATAGCATGTGCAGGAAAAAAAATTCAGTTATTAGATAAGTGTGAAAACTGATACTTTGTTTGGGGTTAATATCATAATTTATAAACTATGAAAATACATTTATCATTGAAAAAGTTACCTTGTAAGCTCTTTGCGCTGGCGTAGTCCATGCTCCAGCTAACCAGTGCCATCACGAGGCCCAGCAAAACTAGGAAGATCCAGTCCTCACCCAACTTTCTGATCAGATATCTTTTTCCCCTTTGCATACAGGCTGCAAGATTAGAACAGAGAATAAAATTGTCTAGCCAACAGGGTAACTCTGCTGTATGGGTTCTCCACTAGGTGTATGAGGTAGATCCTTTTGCCATATTTATAATAAAAAAAGTTATTACCTGCAATACTGAACTGTACTGAAATCAAAGTGGACAAATGCAGATATGAGTATTTAATAGGACTGGTGATGTGTGGGTTTCCTACAAGGTTACTCCGATTTCTCCCTGTATTCAAAGACCCCC
>CM070037.1:68315134-68343691 GCA_036250615.1 Ptychadena robeensis
CCCCAACAATCTCCTCCTCATAACTGTTTGGGGTCATAACTTTTCCAAAAAGCTTTTTTGGGCTCATTTAATTGATTTGTCACATTTAATGGTTTAAAGCAGAGGCACCTAAGACACCAATCTCATAGTCTTTGGGATTAGATCATGGATCAAGATTTTTGTTTTTGCTCATCTCTATTAACTAAAGGCCTTTATTGTTGGTAGATCACTACAACTCATTATAAAGGATACTCGCAAGCCAAAGAAGTGTGGGCCCCACACATTTTCATCTTTCCGAATCAGTTGGCTACACAATCATGGAAGACTTCTAAAGCTAGGCATACACGGTTTGATTGTAGCACAATCGATTTTTGATTTGATTTTCAATCTTGATCTTTTCATTGGACACCGATCATAAATGAATCCAAAGTAGATCCACATGGAAGGTTCGATCGTAATACAAGTCATGTATAAAAATGTTCATCGAATACAATTGACCCGACCAACAAACACAATGCTACAATTTTAGTTTGATCGTTGTTTCCGTCCAATCATTTTCTGATCTATGTTTTGATCGGTATCAAACAATTTTCGCTGATCGAACAAATCGTTTTAGGTCGAACGCTAAAATCGAATCGTGTATGCCTAGCTTAACATAACTGTTGTCTAGCAGACAGCCATTGAGGGCAAGCCACAGGGGGTCATTGATAAGAATCTTTATCCAAGCATATTAATAAGAAGTTGAGTGGCAGAAGAAATGGAGATTCTTAGTTTATTTTTCAGCCCATGTTTTGGACTACAATATGAGAGACACTCAACTCGAAAAAGCAGACTAGCCTAAGGCTGCAATCAAAACATCCTGGACATATTACTCCTCAGTAGTGTCACAGGCTGATCGGCACCTTGCCACACCACATTGACCAAGTAATCCAAAATAATGTATCTTTTATTGGTGTATAAAAAAAACCCAGCAGGCAATAGCCTATCTATTAGAAAGTGTGTACTCTCCCATAACAAAGATGCCGCATCCCAACAAAATTATACACATAAAATTACTACAGAGTTCCACCCATGCTGAGTACCAGGGATCATGGGTGGCAAGGGGATTTTTGAGGCATGGTCTAGTTCCTAGAATGCCCTGTTGGCATCTTGTAGATGCCCCTACATAAGCAGCATCCATGAATTTTCAGCGTGATTGCTATAAAAGTGAGGTCCTACCATGGCACTTAGAGTAGCACTCCCTCTGTACATCAGGTGGTTTGTTCGTGCTGACACTTTGCCTCTCTTGCAGTAATTTACCGGCTTCCTTCCTGGCAAATTGTGAGAGCTCCTCTGTGTAATGTCCATAGGTCTGGAAGAAGCAAAGACGAAAATTGAAATGCTGAATGTAACAGAAATGTCATCATGCACGGTCGGTCGTGCTGAAAATCGGAGACTGGTCCCCATCCAAAGTAAAGAGATCGACCTTAAAATTACAGACATGTCGGTAAATGTGAGATCGATTTCTAGCCGAATTTAAAGTTTGAGCGTGTGATTTCACGGCAGATCAATATCAATATCTGTCCAATAGATTGTTTTGAGTGGTAATTGGAAAGTGTTTATTACCTAATTGTTGGTGAAGTGAACAGATAAGGATTGCCACTTCCAATAGCCTTAAGCTGAGAATACATGGGTCAATTTTTTCCCAGATTTCTGCACAGCTGAGCGCCCGTGCGTGTTCAAATTTCGAGCCGTGTATTCCAGCCTTTACACACAAAAGCTTTTGCTCGTCTTAGGGCTTGCCCCAAATTCCCCTTCCATTCATTTAAACAGCCTTGTCCCCACTTGGCGATTGGGTGTAAACATTAAAATGATTACATGAGCTTCAACCTCCCCAGATCACGCCGGGTGAGTGGACGCAACTTTTAACCGCATCCATCCATTCTTTATGGGCACGATCGGGGAGGGGGGTTGCAGCTCATTTTAATAATTTGAATGTTAACACCCATCAACTTCCTGTGAACTCCTTTCTGCTTCCTGTGAAAATTAAAGGAGAATAAGCCAACCCAACATGTACTGTTTCACCATAAAAAAAGTGACACAACTGTGCACTGACTGTGCAAGTGGGGACAAGACCTTAGATGCAATAGGCTTGTGCAATTGAAATATCGACTGCCAGTTTAGCATTGATCGATCATATTGCCACACAGTGTGATAGATTTAAAACCGATCAATTATTTTTCAAAGCCCTGTGAACATGATTCATAGTACTATGTGATGCAAACACAAAGAAAACCAGAAAATCTGATATTTGCTAAGATAATTACTGCTCAAAATTTTTTTTAACACAATTTGAATTTAAAAAAACAGTCTCTGGTGCCCATTTGCAGGTAACCCTCTCTAACCTGGTGTGATGGATGTGGTAAATCACACCAGGTTAGAGAGGATTACTGCATATGGGCACATCTGGGGCACCAGAGACTTTTTATTTGGGCGATATTTTGTACATAGAAGCACATTGATATCAGTTTTCTACATAGAAAACTGATTTAAGCAATGTATTTTCAAATTTCCCGCCGCCTCCCCGATGTGACGTCATCATGTCACTCGGAGGGGAAGAAGAGACGGAGCTGGCTGGCAGCATGTCACATCGGGGACACCGCAAAACTGTAAGTATGCGCTGCCGGAGCCCCGATGTGTACTGGACGGCACCATCTCGTCCAGTGCTATACTAGCACTAGCAGCGCTGGACGAGATGGTGCCATCCCGACTGCTAGGGCGGTTAATCAACCATCATGACAAAACCGCATTGTTATTTATATGTGTGACATATTTTTGTATTCATTTAGTTAACATCTTGTATGTAATGTATGTTTGTATGTATGTTTTAATTTAGTTTTGAGTTATGGAATCAGCTCAGTATCTTTTTCTATTTTCAGCAGCACCATCTGGTTAAAAATCAGCAAAGCATAGTATTGATATAAGGAAAATGCTAGAATGACTGTACCCAAAATATTGTGTTCCTTCTATGGGGTTTCCCCTATCAGGGTTCTGAGGGTGATCTCAGGACTGTGTAGATGTGATAATTATGAGGAATAGTTTCTGTGCAGCCTGCTTGGAACAGTGATGGTGAAGATTTCACAGGCCTTGAACTCCTGGAAAGTAGTGGAATTTAGAAAAAAAAGTAGTGGCTTTGTATAGAAAGAAAAACATATTACATATAAACACTATGAAGCACTATGAAACTTGTGCAGATGATCTGGTGATGTTTACATAAGCCAGAAAAACGACCGGTAAACAAGCAATTACCGCAACTGTTCGGCTAACGTAACATGTGTAAAGGACCCCTAATGCATGCATTACACAGTAATCACCGCATGTGCTAGTAGCAAATGTTTGCGTTCCATGTAATAAAATGGAAGCAGCAGTACGTTATTGGGTAAACGTATTGCTTTGCGCAGTAAGGAATAATTCAACATGCAAGTGTGAATAGTAGAATAGGTTTCCTATGGAAACATGTCTACCTTGCAGTGATACCCACTGCGCTAATGGCAACAAAGCGCTTATAGTGTGAAAGAGCCGTCAAAAGTTATTTCCTATAAGGCACCCACAACTGTTATCTCTTTTTTGACTTGTAACATTTGTCAGATTTTGTTGTTGCCCTTTGTCTTATGCTGCTGTGGTGACACCTGCACATTCTCATTTTGTCTGGTGTTCATCTTTAAAATTCTACTGTGTGAATATAATAACCACCCCCTCCCCTTCCAAGCAGACAGCTGTCAATTTTCTCTCGACTAGGGGGGGGGGGGTAAATAATCCTTCCTGACCTCATAATGACAATTTAATCAATTCCATAATTGGGATCAATCATCCCAATTAGATCATGATCTAATTATAGACACACATACCACTGTCCGCCCGGAAGCACCTAATCCATTGTTAATGCCACTTAGTGGGATCTGCCATCGCTCCACCCTGGAAGAAAATTCCACTACATTGGTGGTGAAGATATCTCTCAGTTGACACTAATGGGCTCGCCTCTGTCACCTGCACAGCAGCTGCTATAAGGACGGCCATGTTAAATAAATATTTGTTTACTGACCTTTATTAAATAACAGCCAAATGGAAAAGCTGGAGATTGTTTTGCCAACCAAGCTTTCATATCTCACATATGTAAAACTTTTTTTTTTTACTAGATTTCACAATAGATTAACACATGTTGATCCTGCCATAAAACTCTCTGTTCAAACACGTCCTGTAAAAAAGGGACAACAATACTCCAGTAAAGTTAGCCATTCACACATGGACACTACTTTCAGACGTCTGTCCAAAGTATGGGAATCGCTATGTGTGTCACTCACACATGGATTGAATGGGGAACCCGGTTCCCATTCAAAGTATAGCGATCAACAAGAAAAGAACTGTTGTATTGGCGTGCGGCTGACTTGCGGTGCTATTCTGGTCGATCACTCCAGATGTGCGCCTCCACAAAATCGTCCGCTGATGGATACGTCTATGGGGGGGCCTTACTCTCTTACTACTCTGTGTTATCTTAACCTGTGTGTCTTATCACAGGGGTTTATTTTTGAAGATTACAAGCAGCTGTTCACATAAGCTTGAGAGTCAACCATCAGCAAACCCAACCTAAAGCCCCCCTACACGCTTAGATTTACACCAGATTTTTTGGCCAACCGACCACTCCAGGGCTGAAAAATTGGAAATCTAAAGCTTAAAATTATAATTTGGGCCAAAATCCGACGCCAAATCGATCTAAGCCATTACAGACATGTCTTTCTTACGGATCAGCGTCCCTGTCCAAAGTAAGTGCTGGCACTCAAAGGCAGGATCGGCCATGCGTGATGACGTCATACAGAAAGTTACATCATGGACGTCACTTCTGGTATCTGGATCGCCGAACTTCCATGTTCCAAATTCAGGGGGTGACGTCAAGGATGTGATTTCTGGTATTGGAAGGTTTATGTCCCGTTTTAGCTGGAAAACTAGGAGGGAAGTGGGGATTTTTCTGCCTCCTAACTTCCCCTTCCCTCCTAAACTACCCTATTTCAAAATCCTGGGAAAAAATCTAATTTTGGTCAAAAAAAAAAAAGTCAACTTTTTATGTGACTTTCCCGGCCAAAATTGGATTTTTCCTGGGATTTTGAAATAGGGTAGTATGATTTAAACCGATCAATTCCTTTACTTAGATCTGTGCTCATGCTCCATAGTGCAATGTAAAAAAAAACCATCGAAATAGCTAGAACACCCATTAAGGTAGCCATACACGGGTCGATTTCCCACACGATTCCTGGCCGATCGATCACCGGGCGCGTGCACGGCGATCGATCGACGAGAAATCGAGTGCAGCCCACCTTGACCGATCGAATTGGCCCCCAAATCGGATCGACCAGAGAACCAACCTGTTGGTCTTTTCTGATCGATTGAGCACACATCAAGGGGAGTTGACATTTGTGAAGCGATCGATCGGGAACAGAATCGTCCAGGAATCGGTGGCCTAAGGGGGTAGGCACAGACTTGATTGGGCGATCGATCGACGCCTGTGGCTTCACCGGAATCGATCGGGTGGGCCATCGATCGCTTATGAGTCGACACATGTATGGCTAGCTTTAGATTCTTGTACAACCAAAATTTACAGACATGTCCAAGCACAGCCCGATTAATTTTATGTTCAGTTTCAATAATTTTTGGTCTATCTTGGGCGGTAATCAATTCCCATTCGATCAACTTTTTTGGTTGATCTAATGGAAATATGGAACTGTGCATGGCTACCTTTATACTATTGGTGATATAGGTTGGGTATTGTTGGCGTATGTGCATCAAATTTCCCACAAGGTAAATAACAGTCCCTGTGCAGTTCGGATGAATGCTTGGCCTCCCCTCACAGCCATACATATGGCAGATATTAATCAGAGAAAATCATCATTGGTCATGTCAGGAGACTATTATCTGGAATCAAGTGTTAAGAGATTTTTCATTTATTATTCCCTTCTTTCTCTTGATGTTAAGGATTGTTTGCTGCACTTTACAACCCTCTATCTCAACTCTCACCTGAAGTCATTTCTAATCAATAGAGGAACCAGTTAGCCATCAATCATCCTTCTGCATTCCAGCTCCACCCTATCTGAGCCTCTACATCTTATATAACTTCTCTATGTGAGGGAGTATGGAATGACACAACCTTCTACGTGTGCTGGAATAGAAAGGGTCACTATTCATATATGCTAAAAGAGAACTCATAAACTGCCTGGAGATGTTTACAAAAAAAGGGTAAAACAATGTGTGAAATGCATTAACAAGGATGTGATACCTTACCTCTTTATTAATTGTGATTAAATTAAGGCTAGGTTCACACGGGCTTATTCTGTGACATTTTTGGGGCAATATTGGGAAATACATTAAGCTCTATGAGAGCATTTTTTGTCAATTCACACAGACATTTTTCTGCTGTACCATTTTTGTGTGGTTTTATTTACAGACGGCCATAAATGCTGCATCTTTTTATTTTTCTGGTGTTTTTAATGTCCCAGGATATCATGTTAAGAGAACCTGTCTTCAAAGAGAACACAGAGCCCATGATATATGTTGTACATGTTAAATCCCTTTGTACATGTATATAAAGCTGCATGTGCACCATGGTCTTTATTATATTTTGGGGGGAAAGGGAAATGGCATGGAGTCCCTCCCCCAAAGACTAACTAGACCACCTTTTGGCAAAAGGTCTTGTTTGCCTGGCAAGGGGAGGGAACGAACAGCGTCCTCCCTCAGAACATATCAGACCACCTGTCTGGCAAAGCCAACACAGTTAACAGTGTGGACATGCATTAAGGGGGGCTTCCAGGCAAAAAGAGACCTCAGGCAAGTGCTTGTGCATGTATTGGCGTTTTTGTTCACATACAAATGTGCAAAACGCCCCAAAATTCCAGAAAATGCATAAAAAAAAGCCTGAGAAATGCGGGGGGCTCCCAGAAGGTTATTTTCACACCTGTGTGAACCTAGCCTTAGTGGGCAGTAAACTCTAAGCCCCAGGCACATCCCTATACTACCTTTTACTTCATATGTGAATGTGAATGTGGAGTTTCCTGATGGTGGCAACATAGATTGCACATGAATAATGTTTGTGTGTCTGGTGAATTTTAGTTCCCATTGGAAGCGCAGGGGGCAGGGTACCAACATAGGAAATAGTCGTTTATCATTGCTACCTTATTAAGTAGTATGTAAGGAAGTGTATGTAAAAAACTTCCATGGAGGGATCACTTGGTATTAATATTATTAGATTTCAAAAGCTTAATTATGCACATATGAGATTCTATTTACTGGGTTTACAGTACATATAGAGAAGAATAGAAAATACATTATTCTAGAGTGTGGGGTGTGTTATTTCTTTTAATGGTGCTACGTCATATCCTTGTAATGTCCTAATATTAGGGAATCTAACAGAAAAACTATGCCAAATAATCCAACGTACTGTGACAATCAATTGTCCATTCTTCTGTAGCCCTGGAACATGGATCGGGATATCAACACCACCAAAAACAATGCAGGTCCACCACTGGCCATGCCTCATCCCCATGGGCAAGATGGGGATGGTGAGACAGACAGATAGAGGAAAACAAAGGCTTTCGAGATTAAACGTTTCTGCGAAAACTGGTAGGGAGGCCATGTAGACCTTTCTAGACAAGACACGGCTTATATCCTGTGAATTGAGGGGCAAGCAACCATAATGAATTTAGGGAAGCCCAACATTTACCTTTTGAAACTTTCTAAAAGTCTGTAAAAGACTAAAGACTGTAAATCTGATGTGCCTTGTTTTTTCCATTTGGGGTCAGCCAATCCATAATCCCATTTCCAATCCAGTCTAGAACACACTTATTCAGTAATTGTAGAAGAGCTCCATGTCCACGCCTCACCCAGCCCATGTGCCAGCCTCCAACACAGTGCAAGATAAAAGCATCCATTATAGATTCATTAATAATGTAATATCAGGAATTATCAGCACAAGGAACGTGCTCACTGGGCTAAAGTGGAACAAAGCCAGAGGAACATTAAAACATAAAAAAGAAACATTGATTGGAAGATTTCAAAGCTAAATCCTCTATAATATTGAATCATGTAATTGCCTGCCATGGTGGACCTCTCCATAGGAAAATTCTGGTTTCCTGGCCGCCATGTTAATTGTTTGGCTTCAGTACTGGCAAATGGCATTGAAATCACACGTCAATTAATAGTAAATTAAGTAGGGTGCAATTCTGTGCAGTATGTAATTGTGCACTGTATGAAGTATTTATGGGACTTTAACACATGCTCCTTACCTAGTATCAGTCTGGAACACCCAAAGGTGTAACTAAACCCTCTCCGTTTGCTATTCAAGCCTATGCTGTGTTGCAAAACAGTGTAAATCTAAAGACTGGAACACAGAAAATCTATTCCCTTGACAGGTAAAGCAGCTGCCACATGTGTATTTCATCTGCTTATTTAGCCATTTGCCCAGACTTTGACTTTGAGATCCTAAGGCTCAATTTACACAGAATGATACGTTAACACAGCCGACATTAGGCGTCCACTGGTCGGTTTTTGGACTTTAGCCCCATAGACTTGTCATAGGGTCGTTGTCTTAATGGCCCCCGAGTGCCTGCACAAGTTTGTAGGTGCCCGTGACCAGTTGTTTCTCCAGCTGTGCCAGAACAACTGCTTGTTTCCCTGGCTGCAGCAGCCAGAAAAACAACAGTGTAAATTTAGCCTTAAGGTTTACATTTTATGCCCTAGCTAATACTTAGGGCTCCAACTTTGGGTGTCCGGAGTGCACCTGGTAGAGCTGGCATAAGTCTGGGTGAGAAGTGGTTTGGTGATTCTGGACTCTCTCCTAGGGCAGATGAGGCCTCCCAGTTCACACAAATCTGCTCTAAAAATAGCCGTGAAAGATGAGGCTGAGGCATGGAAAAGGAGCCGCTTGTTATTACAATGTGGTCAGCATTATGCAGCAGACGCTGCAGCTTCTGTTTACTTTCTATCCCCAGGATACCGAGAAAATAAAATAAACTTCATTTACTATGCATCCCTGTGCCATCTGCTAAAAGGGCACCTGTATCTTCGAAAGCGTGGGCGGAAATAGTGCCCAGAGGAAACCACCATATTACCAAGGCAGCCAATCAGTTATTGGTAAGTGGTGACATCAATGAGACGTACCCAATGCGTCATTTAACGTTCATATATGCTCAATGATCAGAAACTCACAGCAACTGTAAAATTGTAAAAATTATTTCCAGTATTCATTACTTTAAGTCTGCACTTTTCATTAAATGAATACCTGGAGATCCTTCCATCCAGGTCCTAGTTCAGCCATGTCCTAATTGTTCTCCTGAATATGTACATAGACACAGGCCCAAAGCCTGACTCCAGATAATAAAAGCTGAGTTACAACTTTCTGCTTTGATCAGAGTTCTCCTTTACTAGGCCTCCGCTGTGTGTTGTGTATGTCATCATTGAAATAACTGTTGTTATGTGATGAATATAGATGTATCACATTTAGGGTCCGGGTAACAGTCGAACTTGAAAACTACATTCAATATAAAAAGTGTCAGAATACTGGACCTCCCAGTGATTCTATTTGACTAGTCAGAGGCCATTAACGTAAAATGATGTCATAACTCAGCAAGTGTCTTTACATTCACTTATTGCAGACAGCAAGAGCTCTTTCACATTTTCTATCCCACTGTGCATTGTGATTCCCCTTCCATTAAAATAAATAAAGTGGGATTGAAGGTCAAGGCACTGCAGGATTCATTTTCAGAACTGAAGCGCACACAAATGTGTCAAAAGCTGTCAAAATGTGTTTCACATTTGATCTGAAGATTGCATTTTGAAAGTGTAAAAGAGCTTAGCTTGAGATGATGTCATTTGTCTGCTGCAGGCTGGAGGAAGCATTTCCCCAGTTTCCAATGATATCAGTACAAGGAGACAGTAAGAGACTGACCAGTGCGGACAATTCTGAAGTAGGGATGGTTCCAGAGGAAGAGTTCTCCTGCAAGAGAACTTTTTGAGAAGCACATGATCAATTTGATCAGCTGATCGGGGAATCTTTCCTGATTCGCTGGTCAAGCTAATTTAATCATGTTATTTCTGCTTCCTATGTAGGCTCATATAGAATCAGCCATTTAAAGCGGCATCATTTAATCCGCTGATTCCTTTAGAGAATTTATAATCCATACTTCAGACCTGTCCACACTGGCATGTCCTTTTCTATTTCCTAGTTCTAATATAATAAGTGACACAACCGTTGATTTTCAGTAGTTGCATATAGGCTATTGGCGATTTTTCTTTAAGTGATACATAAAATCAATATTGTAATCAAAAACTATATATCGTACATATCAATTCTTGTGATTGATTACAGATAAATAGATGTATATCTGTCATATACGAACCGTTATATCACCATATGAAACTGATAGGAGTGTGATAAATTATTGACCAATTAAAAATGTTTGGACTATTCATGTAACTGGAAATATTGCATAATGTATGACTAGCTTTAGTCATTGGATATTACTCACATTACAGCTTCCAACTCTAAAGGTAGCCATACACACAGTGATTTGCGTATGATCGATGAAAGATCATTTGCAACCCAGCAAATCTATGCTCACCACTTTGGGTGCTTGATCCTTGGCTGATACTTTGGATGAAGATCAAGGATTCTAATCCAAACGAATGGCAATAGATTAGGGATTTAGTGTTGAGCGCGAATATTCGAATTTCGAATATACTTGGCGAATATCGGCTATTCGAGAATTCGCAAATTTCGCAAATTGCGAATATATATTTTAAATAGCACATGTGACCATTCATTTTAATGGTAATTATGAGGTGATTATACTTGCGCAATTTCGCTCATTAGCGAATATAGAATCGAATATTAGTAGAATTATTCGCGAAATATTGCCTATGCTGCTCATCACTATTTAACAACATGTTTGATCCCTGTTCGACTGACATTTTGTTTGAGCGAGATCAAATGCTCAAGGTGGGCAGGGTTCAATTTGCAAATGCTTGATCAGTGAGAACACGCACATCGATCGCTCAGGAATCGAACATAAAATCAATCTGTGTAAGTGATCTACATATTGTGAGATATGAGGGGGGTCTTTCTAGTTGAAGAACTGACTGGTAACAAAAATTACTTTTGCAGAGATGTAACTTTACATTTTGTCAGGTATTGTCCAGCACTGACTTTATAAATAGATGGTGGGTAAGTTGGTGGTGATGGCCCAGGATCCATAGAAATGGACAATTCTCACATAGCAGATTATGAAATGGGAAGAAGACATGTGGTGATGCTGCAACAATATGGACCAGAAAGACTTGCTTTTTACTATGTCAAGCCAACTGATGGAGCCACCGGTAGCAATAGACTCCTATGGAATTAGATTGGACTGGTTGGTATTTTTAATATCCTCACATAGGATTGTTCTCATTAACGTTTCTCTTCAGAGCATAACCAAATTAATGTTGTTATTATTATCAATGTGTAATATAATCAAACTGTGACACTGTTGTGTTTTATTGGCTCAACCTCAGTCTGCATGTCATTTGTTTTTTTGAACTCTGGCATCTGTTTTTCAAGATAGGTGGAAATATGTTTTGCATTGTGGTGCAGACAACACACACCTTATACACATTTTATGTGTTGATGGAACCACAAACGTCATTGCTACCAAAATGCGTGAAACGCACTGTGGATTACAAGCTGTACATGGTTAACCGCCCTAGCGGTCAGGACGGCAGCATCTTGTCCAGCGCTGCTACTGCTAGTATAGCACTGGACGAGATGCTGCCGTCCAGTACACATCGGGACTCCGGGAGCGCATACTCACAGTTCTGCGCGGTCCCGGTGTCCCGATGCGACATGCTGCTTGATCCTTCAGCTCTTCTTCACCCCCCCCCTCCGAGTGAAGTGATGACATCACATCGGGGAGGCGGCGGGAAATTTGTATCAATTCACTACTCTGCTGGGTATCATCCCTCTGCTCTGCTGGTTATCATTAGTCATCAACAAAGGGTGTCACACCATGGCACTTCTGGATATCATCAATCTATATTATTGGGTGTCACCCCCACTTCACTGCTGGCTATCATTAGTCAGAGGTACACCTGCACTCCTGGGGGTAAAGTTATCATTCTGCATACTTATGACTGCTGCTGCATGAGCTTCACTTACACTGATCACATTACTGTAATTTGTGCAATCTCAATAATTTTGCACAACCATAAAGTTTACAGATTTTACTCAATACAAGCAGTGTGCCCTGCTAGTGCCCAGTGGGTGCCATGGGGCACTGGTTAGTGTCATTCCACTGCTTGTTATCATCATCCTGCATGGCATTGTGTTCTCCCTGTTACTGCTCCTGCATGAGCTTTACTTACATTGCTCCCATTACTGTGTGCTGTGGCTGTGCAATCCTCAATATTTGTGATTCCAAACAATCTACACAGAAGCTTTTTGTTAGTGATAGAGATACACACTTCTCATCAAAGAGATGCCACACTGCCTTCTTATTAGGTTATCACTATCACTTAGGTTATCACTCCCACTATCGCACTGGACGGGAAATTTTAAAGTAAATTGCATGAAAGCAGTTT
Source organism: Ptychadena robeensis (assembly GCA_036250615.1). Taxonomy (NCBI): domain Eukaryota; kingdom Metazoa; phylum Chordata; class Amphibia; order Anura; family Ptychadenidae; genus Ptychadena; species Ptychadena robeensis. The sequence goes on from CM070037.1 coordinate 68,327,747, forward strand.
TCTATGTAGAAAACTGCTTTCAATGTTCATCTATGTACAAAATATTGCCAAAAAGTCACTGGTGCCCCAGATGTACCCATTTGCAGTAACCCTCTCTTCCCTGGTGTGATTTTACCACATCCATCACACCAGGTTAGAGAGGGTTAACTGCAAATGGGTACATCTGGGGCACCAGAGACTTTATTTGGGCGAGATTTAGTACACAGCAGCATAGCTTTGTGCCCTGATTTTTGTGTTTTCTCATTAATTTTATTTAAAAAAAAATTTATTTTACATAATTGTTTGTTTCAAACATTCTTATATTCAGGATGTCCATTAGACCCTTGTACGGACATATTTTGGGAAGTTACAGGTCTACAACATAAAGAAAAATTACCATTGAAGTCTATGGTGCACTTTTGGTACAGAAATCTGGACCTCAGCAGTGCGCTAGGGAGGTTAAACCCTATGGTAAGCATGTATGGATGTATGGTGTGAAAGAGTCCTTAGAGCTATAGTTTAAATTGTAACCGCTGACAGTGCTTAATGGTTTGTCACATCTCTTTTAAGGTAACCATACAATCAATATTTTTAAGTTGATCGAACTGGAATAAATTCCTGTAATTCCTGGTTCGATCATTCAAAAGTGACGAAATCGAACATAAAATTTATCGAAAAGTGATCAGACATGTTGATAAATTTCATTTGAATCTGACGGTTATTTAGATCAATTTGTATCCTATTGAACTATGGAGCATGCCCACTAATCTAAGTAAAGGAATTGATCGGTTTTAAACTGATGACACTGTGTGGTGGTACAATCGATCGATGTTAGACTGACTAGTCAATATAAAAATTGCACAAGACGATCAAATTGAAGAACGATCGCTCAAAAGTCGACCCATGTATGACTACCTTTACTTTCACTTTTTAGCAGGATCAACAGGTCAGGATACTCAGAAAACAGTTGCGTTAAGCCCCCCATACACCTTTAGATCACTTCAAACAATTTCCATTAGATCTACCAACAATTGTGTAGTGCCGGGTCCTCCCTGATAGAATACATAGTGATTGAAAGGTTTAGAATATCCTCATAGTACATGGATTTGGTAGAAGAAAAGTTGATTGTACAGAATTTATATGGTAAGATTGGAGGATGCAAACTCAAGAATGTCTAGATTTTTAGAGCAGAAAATAGTGTCATAGCCAAGGATATATTTTTACTACAATAGTTTGTTGTCCAGAGATTGAGTCCACATTTGCAGATTTTTTGTAGGGTGGTGCACTTTTTACCAAACACCATGCTGCCTCATTGGGTGGTTAAATAGCACCACAGTTTTCAGTGAACGCCCCTGCCTGACTGATACCAGGAAGTTGTGTTTGCTATTGATACACCCAGGAGTGTTGACTCACATGATAACTAAATTTAGTCATTATCTACCAATAGGGTTATAAGTGACGCAGAAATGGTGGAATTCAACATATTAATACAAAAAGGCAGAATGTTGCCGAAAAAGGTGTACTTAGGCCTTAACACAGCTTATGCAAAATATATAATAATATAGTATACCATTAGGGAAGGGATTCAGGACATGCAGTTTTAAAGGAAACATTTGAAATACACAGTTATTTGAAATAATATGCTTGGAAGATGCCTCAAAGCTGTATACAATGTAAACAAAATAAGTTTCTAAATTTAGCATAGCCTTATCCTGGCATGGAGCCTTGGTGGCATGCAGCTTTACGCTTCCTGGGCCATAACCCATGCCCTATACGACTAACATTGGTCAATGTTATAATTCAACATTCCTAGCTATATGTGGCCAAGGCTCCACACATATGCAGCAAAACGTAGTGACCGTGATGTGCGCCGCGATTTTTAGAACGCACCTTCCTATCACGATGATAAGTTTTCACAATGAGTTAAGATATATATGTATATATATATAAGCTTTTTATATCCTCAATCCTGGGGTCTCTCGCAAGGAAAGTGACCCCCAAGAAGTAAATAAGAGGGGGAAAAGACAAACTTGTAGCGAAGCAGAATCGTGATTTTGGTCCTTCCAGAAATTCCATGACCATAACGGAAGACCAATTTCTCCCACAGTCTGTTTATCCTGAAGAAGTGATCCAGTGCGTCATGAAACGCTCTGTCTAAGCATTGATATCAGATTTGATCAATAAAGGAATTTATTTTACTACGGACGCCTCTCTACGAGTCTTTCTTTTTTGCAGTGGTTCTGCCACCCATATAGTAAGATATATATATATATTCTTGAACTATCAATTTTGATTTGATTCTCATACATGGAAAACTCATATAGATCTATTCCACAAGTTGCCATTAAACACCAGTAAACACTTTGAGTAAAATTTGTTAGTCCTTAGACCACATTTGCACCACATTTTCTATAATCACTTGGGTTTATCATTTCAGACACCCAATAACATTTTCCAATTTCTCTTCCACTCCTACCCATGAAACCTAATTGCCCTCTTGAAATCTCTCATAAACCCACCTGGGCTATAAATAGATATTTCTTGCTCACGCTAGTATTTATAGACACGGTGCATTTTATTTGTTTTTTTTGATTAAGTGGTCTTAATCAGGACCGCCAAAATTAGTCTTGATACAGTTTAAAGCAGAATAAGAAATAAATGTTGGCCAATTTTTACAAACTACGACCAATGTGGACTCATTACAGTGAAGATAAAACACAGACAGTAGGGACAGATAGTGTTATGGTAATACGTAGGCCTTATGTCTCTAAATGTGCCCATATACCTAAAGGAATATTGGATGGTACACGTTGCAGGTAGGATAGGTGTTAAGGCATGGATAAGGGCAGAATTAATGCTAGGGATAAGGGATAAATGATTAGTTATTATAGGGTTACATTAATATTAGAGTTACATGGGTGTAAGAGGCAAGGTTGGTGTTAGTATTACAAGGTTGGTTAATATTAGGGTTACAGGTATGATTAGTAGGACAGCAAGGCTTAATGTAACAGAAATACCTCATTAATTTACATGAAGGGTTTGTGGCAGAGATAGAGGATGAGTTATTGTTAGAAGCATGGTTGGTGTTAGAATTACATACAGGATTAGTTTTAGGGTTACAGCCTTGGATGAGGCTAGGGTTACAAGTAGGGTTAATGTTTGATTTGTAGGAAGGGTTGGCAAGGATATAAAATGGGTCAGTGCTAGAGACATTGTTGGTGTTAGGGTTACATAAGTAATTTGTTTAATGGTTACAATTATGGCTGATATGAAAGAAACAAAAAGGTTTTAGAGCCAGGGAGCGTGTTAGGGTAAGAGGTAGAGTTGGAGTTAAAGTAGAGCCGATATGAGACCTACAGGAAGGGTATCTTATAGGCCGGGTTTGTATTTTATTATTACTGAGGCCAGTGTTGTCTTATACTTTTCTAATATTTCAACCAGTGTAAAAATATGTGTGAGGCATATGTACTGTACTCATAAAAGTGGATAGACGCCGGCCTTTATTTCACCTGGGGACATTAGAATGTCAATCTGGGCCCATATATGACACTCTAAACTCTCTGAATAAAGCAATTTCACACAATATCTTTTAGTCATTGTAAATGTGGCTTTCACACGCTCCAAGGAAAATACAGAAGACTTGATCAGCTTAACAGGACATAAAGTAAGAGAAAATCTGAACATAGAGAAAAAAAATCAGGAGTAAGGATATCTAGCCTTCGCCAACTCTACTAAACTGCTGTACTTTATTTTTGCCTGTCTTGCTGTTGGAGGATTGGAACTTATCTTTCCAATTGAAGTCTAAAGCTGGCCATACACCTTCAGATTTCTCTGTCAGATTTCCTTCAGATCAGATCAGATCTACCAACAACCATGTAGTATAGTGTCCTCCCTGATAGAATACATAGTTATTGGAAGGTGTAGAAAGGTCCTCATATTACATGGTTTTGGTAAAACAAAATCTGATCTGAAGGAAATCTGACAGAGAAATCTGAAGGTGTATGGCCAGCTTAAGTTCACTATTAAATTGAGGGAATCTTTATCAGTGATACATTATATTTTTTGAGAATTTGTTTGTTGTTCAAGGTGAATCTACATCATGTTGCCCAGTAATTAATTCTACCATTGTAGGATTAACAACGGCAATGAAAGTTTTGGTTAAATCAAAGCCAACCTGATTAGTTGGCTTACATGTGGTCACAGCAGCTCTCCTACATCAGTGCCTGTGGCAAATGCCAGAACTACCTGCTCAAACTGGCCTTTAATCCCAATCCCTGTACCTTGGAATGAGCTGGCGTCTGTTCCCCTGCTACCTCCTGAGTTGGAGGAGAGCTATGGCTGGGAATCCCATAGGTAGAAGTGTCCCGCAGCTGCATGTATTGGTATTGAGGGTCATCTCCCCACCAGCCTGACTTGCAGTCTTTGTTCTGTGATTCCTTAGTTTCTTCCACAGCTTGCATCATTGCTTTAACCTCGCTGTTTGCTCAGAGTGAGTTCTTCTGTATCTCATTGACTGTCTTTTGCCCACTTTTATCCGTCCACCATGCCCACAGTTCACCCACCAGGCTATCTTCCTACAATTCTCTTTGACTTGCCGAAGGTTTTTGTTTGTGTTCTTTTCATGGGTTGCCACTTTCTTTCCTCTGTCAATCCAAGGACCTTCATTAAAAGTCTTTTGCCCTTCACACGTTGTTTCCAAGTGCGTTCCAAGCTTCTCGTTTCCTTTCAGTGTGTCTCTGCTTGTATCTTACTGGATTTTCATGGCCTCTAAGATCACTGCTGCAGTCCAGGTCTGTGACTCTTGGAGGGGCTTGTGGAGAGGGAGCTGGGTTACCGTGTAGGCACAGGTATATAGCTATATAGATATATATAGCGCGTCACATGACCAGTTGCAAAACCTGAGATATTAAATATCAGTGAGATGGCCAAAGTGACTGTCACAGAGGAACGTGTGAGGAAGGAGAGATGTAGTGCAGGAGATAGCAAGGAAGAACAAGGAGAGAACATGAAAAGGCCATTGCCTAAGTATTATAGTTACACCTAAAAATGCTTTTAAAAAATGATCATCTTAGAATATATTAACAATTAGTTTATTGTACCAAAAGGGATTTATTATACAGTAATGTTTCTATCCTGTTATCCCAAAGAGAAATACTGCATTTATAAGACTTACAGTATGTCTGTAAGAGTATGTTTTAAAAATAAAATATAAAAGTTTCAATGTCATCATTTTGTATTGGAATATCGATCAGGGTTTTAGCTGCCCATCCATAAAGTCAATCTTGATCTATAACCAAGATGTTGCTTCTTTACTGGTGTGTTGTTGGCTTGTTAAAACTGAAGTTTCAGGGCATTTCCTTTTAAGCATAAGGTATGTTGATGTATTCAAACTGACCCATAGGCCTAGCCCCATAGTATGAGAAAGATCCCCATTGACTGCTGCTTGTTCCACCATGCTTCACTGTCTTTCCAGTGTATTGTGGCTTCTATTCTCGCTTGACTTTGGGGTTTATCTGTCAAACAGTCTGTAGCCTCTAGCCAAGAACTTGTTTTCATCACTTACAAATTGCTGCACCATTTCTCTTTAGGTCAGCCAATGTCTATGAAGACAAATTGTAAGCATATTTATTCTTCTAATTGTAACAGTAGTCACAATAAATTTAGAGCACTTTTGATTTCCTGGATCACATCATTGGCTTTTCGACGATTCTACCCATTCAAATTAATTTTCTGCCATCTTCCAGGTTTTGGTTGCCATTTTTAAGCATTTGAGATTATTGTTGTTGATAAGTTTATGATTTTCTGCACTTCTCTATATGTCTTCCCTTTGTCTATCAAAGTATACTGTATACTTAATATACATTGAATATATATAATTGAACTGTATCACGATCAATGTCTGAAACAACCCATTTTACTCTCTACACTACAACCATCATATACAACATTTGCTACCTAGCTAAACTCTACTCTACTATCATTGTGAACAAGACTCTTTTAATTAATAACTAACATGAACAATTCTCAATTTGGCACAGATTAAACAATATGTATGTCAGGACAGTTGGTATTCTGTTTCCTGGTATATTATTTGTCATGCAGAAACATCATTTCGGTAAAACAGTGATTAACATCCATTGCATTCATTATTATATCTAATATTATGTTCAGGTATGTAAACTGGTAAATTATTTATATTAAACATTATATAGCTGGTAGTTTTCTGAACATAGCTTCAAGATCTGGTATGCAGAGTTAAACACACAGTAAAGTTTGGCTGGACAAGGCTATAGAAGTACCAATTCCATTGACTATTGTGGTGATGCTGCCCTAGGCGATTGGTTCTCCATAACTGTTTTTCCTAGTCAGCTATTCTAGCCAGCCTGAGCACTGTTTAGGTTTTCTGACGATCTTCCCTAAGTGCAAGTGTAGATAGCTTCTTTCTACTTCTGAAAGATCTAGAATGTGGGAGGTAACTATAGGTGGAGTTGTTATTTAATCATATTCAATCCAATCAACAAATCTTTAGAGATTTAAATGTCCAACAGTGTGCTTGTAGACTGTTTTTCGGGAGTATGGGACTGTCATGGCAGATGTAGTTACCCTGCGCTCTGTTCAGCGAGGGATCCATTAGTATTAGTCTATAAATATGAGCACAAGCTGAAACACAAACTTGTAAAAGAAGACAAATGTTGTAGTTTAAAATATCTGTAAATTTAATCAACCCCTAGTTTGACATACATACACTCGTGTTCTAATTTGATTCAGTTAGGGTAATGTAGGAACTCTGGGGAGAAGGTGTATTTTAAGCTTGGGTGAACACATTTTAAAATAGGCCCTCCTAAAGTATGTTTAAAACATAAATGCATAACAATTAGTTTGCTGAAGCTCTGTGCATCATACAGTCACCAAGGCTGATAATGATGCTATATAAATAAAGGATAACAGTAAAGTAATAAACACAGGTGCTTGGCAGTAGGAGAGTCCATATAACATCTAATATTAAAACACATTAATAATAATTTTATTGATATTAATAAAAGGTAGTGATATCATGTGTGTTTCTTGTGTATTCAGAGAGATTATGATAAGCTTGACTCACTCCTCGGGATACAATGTAGCCAGTTTATTGGCAAGAAAAGGTCCTGGCTATAAGAGATTTGTTGACCAGAAGAAAGGAAGACATCCATGGATTATATGGAAACAGTGTACTGGAAGAGAAAAATTGAATAATGGAAGGACTTTCCAGAAGATCGTAACACAATGGTGCCAGAAGAATTTAGATGACTGCAAGTATTGCCTGAATCATGCATGCCCGTTAAGCATTACATATACTTTATATTTACTACTCTGCACAGATTCACAAACCAGCTGGCACTTAAAAAACTCAGATGAAGTTAATTGATTGGTTACGGACGACCATTTTACAGGGGTTGCTGCATTCACTGAAAGCATCAGAGCTGCTACTAACATGCCTGATGCCCACAAGTAGGGTAGGATTTTAGGAGGGGGGGTAACACCTCCCCCTGCCTAACTAACTAAGGAGGGATGGGGCATTAATCTCCCTCCTAACTTCCCACCCACACATGACGTTGTGGAGTGTTACTCTGGTATTTGGAGTCTGGAAGTGACACTCCGCACTGACACTTCCTCATTCCAAAAAAATAAAAAGTTACACTGTGACAAAACTTCCATGGTAGTGGATCTAAAAAGTTTGGGAACCACTTACAGTCACAAGGGTGACAACTCCTCCCAAATACAGTACATTTCTAACACTAGGAATTGCAGGTTTTCCTAGAAAAAGTTCTCCTGTAAGAGTACTCATGAAGAAACACATGATCAGTTTAATCAGACGATTGGGTTGATTTTCCTTAATTCTTTGGACAATATAATTTCATGTTCTCTAATTTCTTTATCCTGCATAGACTAAATAAATATGTAAGACCATTACAGCAATACTTATCATCTGATCAAACTGATAATGGGGGGAAATAGGGAGGAAAAGTGCCTGTATCTTATGGTCCGAATGCACGACTCCCGGGGAGCCAGGCATTAGCTGACAGATAATAGATGCGGCCATGGCCGGTGTCTGTATTGCTTATGCCAACAGAGCCCAGAGCCCTGCTGATATAAGCAATGAAGAGAAAGATAGATGAACTGCCATCTATCTCTCTCTCCGTGTCTGTGGAATCTGCAATTACTGTGCAGCTTCCACGAATCCACAGGCACAGCCAGTGAGGGAGAGACTCTGCAGCCGTTCTCCATGCGCCCCCCCCCCCTCCTCCCAGTCAGTGAGGAAGATGACGTTGTGCTGTGATAGTACTGCTGCTAGTTACATCTAGTGCCTGAATTTGATATTGCATTAATTTAATCCATTGCAATAACCCAATTGATGAGAAAATGTATTAAATACTTTTTTCTGCTCTAAAAACTGGGTGCGTCTTATGGTCCGAGGCATCTTATAGTCCGAAAAATACAGTACTTAAAAAAAAAAAAGGTACCATGAGCAATGATAAATAGCTGTGAAAATTTCTTAACACTAGTAATTTAAATGCATCTCTCTTAAAGAGAAATTGTTCTAGTTGAGGATTGAATTTAGCCTTCAACTAACTTAATAGCAGGATTAACCTATGCCTTTATATTTTGGTGAAGTGTGGGATTGATGGAAATTCAGACTTACAGCACTCTGTTCTGCTAGATCTCTAAGCAACCTTTCCTGGCACCTTCATAGACACTAGATCTTCATTTGAGATAAATCACTTATTTAGCACAGGAGTGGGCAAACTAAGGCCCGGGGGCGGATCCGGCCTGTTTAGCTTTCTTTACCGGCCCTTTGCGACCTTATTGAAAACATGCTCCCCTCCACTTGTTCTCTGCAACAAGTGCACATAAGGGCCTAGAGGTGTCCAAACATTGCATTAGTGTGATCATGACACTGTTAGAACATTCCCATGGTGACAACAGACAGTCTCTATAAATGATCTCTGCTCATTGCAATGAATAAACATTTTTTCTTTTAATGCTTACCCTAAAAGAAGTGCACAACATTTCTTGTTCGCTGGGGGGGCACCCATAGGCATAACATGGGTTTATGGAAACCACCCTCACAAAGGATAAAATCACCGCCGGGTGTCACTTTCTAGAGATGATCGCGAATATTCGGATTCCGAATATTAATCGCGAATATCGTCAATTCGGAAATTCGCGAAGATGGTGAATATATTGCCGAATATTCGCAATTCCGGATATTCGGTATTTTTTATCCATTACACTTCCCTCTCAATGTGAGTGGACGAATGGGAAGGCTGCAACAAGAGCTTAGCAACACCATCAACAGATTTTTAAATGAATATTGGGGTGATGCGAATATTGCGAAAATCGTCACTTTTAAAATTCGCATACAAATTCGCACCATGTTAAACATATATTGCGCGCGCGAAATTCGCAATAAACTGCCGATATTCGCAATAACAAAAAAAACCCCGAATATTGCCGAATGCGAATATTTTCCGAATGTTTTCCATAAAATTCGCGGCATGCCGCGAATACGAATGTTGCCTATGCCGCTCATCACTATCACTTTCAAGTCAAAATATCAAAACATTTTAGCCATTACTTATCAATCCTGACATATATAAACACTTTGTAATCTATTACTTAACAAAGTTTAACCTGTAATTAAATTTTAATTGAGTTAAGCAGCCCATACACGGGTCAGATTTTCAATCAATAAACTTAAAACGATCAATTTTTAAGTCTGTATAAAATTGTATGTCGATTGTATCATGCCCCATATGTAGTACAAGATTTTTGATCGATTTTTTTTTTTTTCAATCCACAAAATAATCGATCCAAAATAGTCCGATTAAAATTTCAATCAGAAGTAAGGTAGAATAGGTAGAAAAATCGATCAAAAATTGGTTGACCACACTTGGTTCTCAAAATACGGAACCAATTTTCAATCGACCGATCAAAATTTACCATCCAGTCCGATCAAAAAACGACTGAATTTTCACTCAATTTTGATCGGATTAAGTAGATTTAACCAGGTGGGCAAAACTCAATTCTCAATCAATCGACTAAAAAATTGATCGTTTTAAGTCGATTGATTGAAAATCTGACCCATGTATGGCCTGCTTTAATGACTTAAGTCAGGGGAGAGATAAATAGGTCCTCGTTAGTACTAGTAGAAATAAATAGTAATAAAGTAAATAGCCAACATCCCTAAATGAAATTGGAAAAAGAGAAATTGCACCCAGTGTGACCCAAGGAAATCTCCTAGGTCACCTTGAATGGGACTTTAAAGGCAAGATAAGAAAAGTATAAAGGATAAACCTTTTAATGTTTAGTGGGACACGAGTAGTGATGGCCGAACTGCCCACAAGGCGGACAGTTCGGCCGCGAACAAGCATGTTCGCCCTCCTTCTCGCCAGCATACAGTACGGGTGTTCGACCCGCCCTGTTCGCCGGTGAGAAGGAGCCCTCTATTCCCTCCGGTGGGATCATTAGCAGCGAGATCCCGCCGCAGGAAGAATGTTTCTTTCTTTCAGTGAAAAACCGTCTCGCAAACCTGGATGTGACGTCAGTGACGTCACATCCGGGTAGCACAACCAGGAACTATGCTAGAGGCGGGGAATTTGAATCTGTCCGCGAACGGACGGACGGCGGACTTTTCGCGGACGGACACGGCCGAAGTCCGGCCATCACTAGACACGAGGATTCAATAACATCCATCAATATCCAACATACACATAATTGTAACAGATTTCTACATAAGTATTCAGCGAAAACACAGCTTTTTAAACAATATGTTCAGTTTCACAAAAAATATATATAAAATTTTTTTAAATACAAACCATGTTATAGAATTCAACCTGGCATCATTCGTGAGTTCTTAGCCACCCCCTCTGACCATTGGGCAAATAGGTAGCTACTAATGATGTAACACCAACTCAGAAGATACCTTGTTCCTGGTACCTAGCTTATTTCCAGCATCTGGTATTGCACATTACATGGTGGACTGATATTGCACATTACATGGTGGATGCTCTCTAGGGTATACACAAACAAATTCAAATCTCAGCCCCTTCTGCCACAAATTCTGACCTCCAAGGTCATTTTTTTATCTTTTTCATTTCAATTTAAAGCCCCCCATAGATGGGCCGATTCTGGGCCATAGTTGCGGACGACCGACCGCCGTGCTCGCTCCTGCCGAACACATAAAAATTGGTCGCCCACAACTACAGGGGAGCCCATCTTGAGGATCCGACCAAAAAAGTTGTCAGGTCGGATTGCACACGGATCCGTCCTTCTTGTTCTTTTTCTGGCCGATCCTGCTGCAGGCAGTTAACTCGGAGGGGAAGTCTCCTCCCCCTCCAAGTTAATTGGCTACAATCTGACAGGAATCACGTGTGTTGGTAGAGCATACAGGTCAGTTCTGTAGCCGACTTAAGCCGGCTTAATGGTCCTTTAATGGCCCACTTAAGTGTTGAGGCGGACCTACCCAACAGTCCAAAGGGAGGCATGCATAAAAAGGACCTGTAAGGAGTAATTTAAGAAGATCCCTCGCAGCCCTTTCTCTCTGCCTGTCTTGTGCTGTGGCGCAACCCGGGCCCACAGCAAAGATACCATCATATCAGCTTAGAGGTAAGTCAAAATTTAATTTTACATATGTATTTTTTTTATTTTGAGTATACATCCGCTTTAATTTTTTTGAACTGCTGTTATTGTTTCGATTTGTATTTTCATTCACTGCTTTGTGATTAGAAAAGAGGTCCAACCATCACATCCCTATAGCATGGACAAAGACGAGGAAAGAGGTATGGGAAGAGGCAGGTATTGAAAGGGTTGGAGATATGCAGTCTCCCACGGGAGAGCTAGAAACATTCGAGACATTAAAATCTAGGAATAATCTCCCGGAAAGGGAACGCTTCTCCTACCACCAGGTCCTCCACTACCTAAGCGGTAGGTTAAAGGGTGCAAAAATCCAGGAACTTACGTTATTTGAAAAAATGTGTACCCAGGAAGGTAAACTAAAGGGAGTGGTGGCTTCCATTTACAAAGTATTAGAAGAAAGTGTGGAACAGAGGCCCCCATATATGAAAAAGTGTGATAGAATACTGGGGAGAGAAATGAATAGGAAAGAATGGGAGGAAATATGGGAGAACGCTGGAAAATCGTTAATCTGTGTGACGAATAAAGAAAATATCTACAAGATAATCTATCACTGGTACTATACACCGGAGAAGCTGCATAAAATCTATCCCCAGGCCTCAGAAGAGTGCTGGAGATGCAGGGGGAGAAGGGATCCCTGGAACACATCTTCTGGGGCTGTACCAGGATAGGCGATTTCTGGAAAGATGTAAATGAAACAATGGAAAAAGTGGTGGGAGAGCGAATTAAACTGGATATAGAAACCCATATATTGGGGGCCACGATTAAGCACCTGAATAAGAGTCAAAAAAAGGTGACAATACACATTTTGACAGCAGCTCGCAGACTAATTGCAAGTAAATGGAAGGCAAGAGAACCACCCACACATAGAGAATTATTGATAAAAGTATCTAAAGGGAGAACGATGGAGTACTTAACAGCTGCCATGCATAATAAACTTGAGAAATTTAGGATGGTTTGGGAGTACTGGGACACATATATTAACAAGTAGGGAGATAGTATAATTTGCCATAATCAGCAGCTAAGGAAGAAATGCAAGACAAATATAGTATGGTATGGATGTAATTGTATTAATTATGTATTTGTATGTGAGAATATGTGTAATTGTCTAAAGAGAGAAATAAAGGAAAGATATGAAATAAAAAAAAAGAAAAGAGGTCCAAGGGATAGCAATGGCAGATACATTAATAATTTCTCCCCATATATTTTTTTGGTTATGGCAGACTAAGGAGCGCCAAATTTAAGGTTGGGTAACTTCCTCCCATCTTTCTTGTGTTTAGAATCTTGGTCAATACTGTTGGACTAACTGGCTGATCATGATCTAGTATGGGGCCATACATTTCTCTTGCTGGAGGATACACAATATACGCTGACAGTGTATTTCTGCTATGGGCTGATATTTCTGGGTTGAAAACTTTTTTAAATAAAATAGAAAAAAGCACGCAAAATATAGACAATGGTATCTTAGCAAGAAAAAAAAAACTGCTGGCACTGCATTTTGCTTGCTGTCATAATAAGTGAGCACCAGCTCATATAGGATATTGATACTGAAATAGTGAGACAAATGCAAACAATCTATAATGCATTTTTCATAACATGGTCAGATGGAGGAATGTGAGATTACACTTTGACAGCATGAATATATACTGAATGAATTAAAAAACATGAATTTCACACATACATAAGATAAACATACTGGAACATACATTATGCTGTTTCTAATAATCAGAAATAGATCCTGGCTCCATGTTTTGTAAATCTTACATTTAATTCTTTCTATATTACTTTCACATAAAGGTGAATTGAGAAGTAATTAAATGTAGAGAAAATAAAAAAAAGACAGTAAAGAGGTGAGGAGAGAGATAAGGAGAGAAATAATACTCGCTTCTCCTCTTTTTATTTCTCCTTCTGCTCCCTACCCTTCCCTCTCTTCTCACCTCTCTACTTCCTTCTCTCCTTTGTAGAAGAGTAGACACAGGTAAATAAAAAGTATATTAAATTAAAAGTACAAAAGGCACTTGATGAAGGAGGAGATATGATAAGAAAAGAAAGTAAAGAGAATAAGACAGGGAAAAGACAAAAATAGGAAAAGGGAGACCTTTAGAGAGAGAAGAGGAAGGTGGAGACAGGGTTGTTTCTCCCGCTATGCAAAGTATGCTTGCACATAGGGTCCTGGGAACCCTGAAAGCATAATTCTACTAGCACCCCTCCGCGCTCTGAGCCCCCCCCCCCCACCTTTTAACTACTTTCCTGCTAGCACCCCAACCGGCCCCCCACTCTACAACTTTCGACAGGGCCCCCCAAATGCTAGAAACGCCAATGGGAGGAGAGGTGAGGAGAAGAAGGAAATGAAAAAAGTAGAGGCGACAATAGAGAATAGAAAATATGGGAGAGAGGACAGAAAAGAAATGAAGGAGTTAGAACAAACAGGGAGATTGGAGAGGGTAGGTGTAATGTGGAAAGCATAGAAAAAGGAAATATGTAGGGAGTGGAGGGAGAAGAAGGAAAGATATGGCATTAATTGAACATTAATAAAGAAGGGGAACAGAAAAGTTAAGCCCCCAATTCACCTTTAGATCACCCTATACAATGTCCTTTAGATCTACCAACAACTATGTAGTGCCGGGTCCTCCCTGATAGAATGCATAGTGATTGGAAGGTTTAGAAAGGTCCTCATATTACATGGCTTTGGTAGAACAAAAGTTGATTGTTCAGAAATTGTATGGTAAGTAGTGATGGCCGAACAAGTGCCGTGTCCGTCTGCGAACGGGCGGAGCGGGTTCTCTACCCGGTCTTCAGTGAAAGATTCTTCCTGCGGCGGGATCTCGCTGCTAATGATCCCACCGCAGGAAGAATAGAGGGCTCCTTCTCGTCGGCGGACACGGCGGGTCGAACACCCGTACTGTCCGCCGGCGAGAAGGAGGGCGAACATGCTTGTTCGCGGCCGAACTGTCCGCCTTGCGGGCAGTTCCGCCATCACTAATGGTAAGATTGTAAGGTGTATGGGGGGCTTTAAGGATAAAAAAAAAGAAAGAGTAGGAGAAGACTTGAGCTGGGCATACACGTACCAATTCCTGCACGATCCGATCCCCGATCCGATGCCGTGCGCGCTCCTGCATCCCTTAAGGATCAGGTCGTGCAGGAATTGGAGGCTGCAACTGAAGAGGATTGGGCTTAAATCAGCCGTCCTGTCGGACCGTTATCCGACAGGATGGTAAATTTTAGCCTGATCCCATAGTTCAGCTGGCTGCCTGCTAGTGCATAGAATCGGATAAGGAATAGACGGTAAATCGTACCGTCCATTCCCAGCTATGGAAAAGTTTTGATAAGATGGGAAAGCAAACTGGCAAGAAGAAGTGGAGAGGGCAGGACAAAATAGTGGCTTTGGTACAAGAGAGGATGAAAATTGGACAAGTAAAAGAGAGAGTGTGATAGAGGATGGAATGGCATAAAGAAGGAGATGGGAGAAAAAACAGAAGAGTAGGGAAATTAGAAAAGAAGAAAAGGAGTAAATGGTAGAAGAGAACAGAAAAAAAGAATAATAAAAACTAGAAAAAATGTGCAGATGATGTGAGAGAATAAAGAAAGAAGTAGAAAGCGTCCTCTAACATTCTGTTACAAGCATTGCAGTAACTCACAGATAGACTTACCCAGACCTGTGGCAGCAAAGCTTTCATGGACATTTTTACAATTACCAGCACCCACTCTGTCCCAGAGAGAACGTTACTATTACTGACATCTCTTTAATATTGCATTTATATACAAGTGGCGTCACCTTGTCACTTACCTCTAGCTCCCCCCACCCTACCTCTACCGTATAGTAAGTGACCGCTCCCTGTCAGGGAAAAAAACCTTCCCTTTTCTCCCAAGAGTTGTTGTATGACCTTTACTTGATTTATGGCCTCATTCTACCTGCAACCTTGACATAGTGTATCTTTTGTATTATACCTTGGAGTGTTTATTTACACAAATCCATGTCATCCCAATTACCTAATCTTACAAAGCAATTCATCAATTGATTAGACTGTGGTTTTAGCTCTGTACAGTATAGTCTATAAACTCTGGATACTGATTCGATCACAGAATCCATCACATACTGGATTCCATGGCTGAAAATCAGCTACATCATCCAACACTGACTCCACAGCATGGCTTCCACCAATGACTACATTACAGCACAGCAGCAACTGCATCTAATGATGACATCATAGTACAGCTGCAAATATTGATTACAGCACAACTTTCAATACTGACTGCACCTCAGCATGGCTTACACTAGTGACTGCACCTCAG
>CM070037.1:68343791-68372231 GCA_036250615.1 Ptychadena robeensis
CACCTCAGCATGGCTTACACTAGTGACTGCACCTCAGCATGACTTACACTAGTGACTGCATGGCTTACACTGCTGATGACATCATGGTACAGCTTCAACTGCACAACTAGTGACTACACTACTGAACGGTTTACATTACAGAATGGCCCACAACATTGATTACACTAGTGACTACACTACTGAATTGCCAATGATATTTTATTACATTATATAATATTCGCAGTAAATATGCAAAAAAATTGCAATAAAAAATGCAGATTTTCTCGTCAACACTATAACATATCTTTAAGTTGAAATTTTGGGTTGATTTTTGTCTTTTTCGACAAAAAGTCAAAATGGCCGCCGGCAAAATTCGACCATTCCTAGTGACTACATTACTCATGTCTTCCACAAGTGACTGCTCCATAGCATGGTTTCCACTAGTAATTACACTACAACATGGCTTCCACTCGTGATGACATTATGCTGCAGCTTCAACTGCTGGTCAACTGCTTCACAGCATGGTGTCAGCTAGTGACTACACTACTGCATGGCTCCCACTACTGACCGCACCACAACACTATTGACTGTACCACAGCATGATGTCCACTACTGACTACATTACAGCATGGCTCCCACTACTGTTTTCACCTCAACACCTCAACGGCTTGCACTGCTGATGACATCATGGGTACAGCTCCCTCTGCTGATTACATCAAGCTCCACACTTCTCATTACACTAGAGCACAGCTCCCACTACTGACTGCAGCACATCTTTTTTTACTGATAGCACAAACGTACAACTTCAACATCTCAAAGGAACAAACCTTCCAACACTGACTACTTTACAGCACATGTTTCACAACTGACAGCACAACAGCACAGAATACACAATAGCACAACAATAACTACTGACTACTTTACAGCACACCTTTCACTCCTGCTAACACACCTTCACTACTGATAACAAGCGAGGAGCGAGCATGCTCGGCCAAGCGTGTTTGGCTCGAGCATCTCTATGCTTGGATCATGGCGCCATGCTCAAGTCTCCACCCCTTGCATTTCATGAGTCTCAGACAGCCAATCAAGGGGCAGGTAACCACTGCTCTCACTGTAATGCCATTAGCCATCTTAGGTGCTGACATTACAATGATTGGCTGACTGGAACACATGATCAGGTGCAGTGTGCAGATTTCCAAATTTTAAACATCCAACAAATGATCCAAAAGTCCTTTTAGGGACTAGTCTTTGTTTCACATTCAAGATGAATATACATATAGTGTTCCATAACAGTGATTTATAGTTCAGCACACTGGAGGAGGCACCTGAGATATTGTGCCCTGATTCCCAACCTCTTGAGCTTTTGCAGTCGCAAGAAGATGACGAAGTGGATGATGATGAGATACACAGTTGCCAAACACTCAGGTTATGTTTAGAGCAAGTAGGAGGATGAACAGAGTGAGGAAGTGGAAGAGGAGGTGGTGGACAATGTGGTCACTGACCTAATATGGGAAGGTGACAAGCCTTGTGAGGACAGCAGTACAGAGGGGGATGGATCCGCAGCACCGCAACAGACTGGAAGAGGCAGTGATGTTGCAAAAGGAAGACATTGGGCCACACCAAACAGGCCTGCAACTGTGACACGAGCACCCCCATGCCGAATTCTACCTTGCCAAGGAGTATGTGTTCCGCAGTATGGCATTTTTTTTAGGAACATGCAGACAACAAGAGCGGTAGTTTGCAACCTTTGCAGTATCAAAATGAGCCGGGGTGTGAATACTAGCAACCTCAGTATCACCAGCATTATCCCCCACATAGCATCCAAGCACCCTAATAAGTGGGCTGAAGGCCTGGGTCCACAATCTGTACCTGCGTGTCACACCACCGCCTCCTGTTCAAATGTCGATAAAACAGGCATTTGAACACAAGCGCAAATAACCACCCACAGCCCGCAGCCCTAAATGCGCCACTTTCAAAATTACTGGCCCTTGAAATGTTATCATTTAAGCCTGTGGTGACTGAGACCTTCTGCAGCTTGATGTCAGGCGACCATCCCTCCACCATCTGTCACTAGCTGGTAGCACTGCTGTGGAGAAGCGCGAACAGGCCATGCTGAAGCTAATCTGCTGAGGGGACAAACAGCACACCACTGCAGAACTGTGGCAGGGTATGAGGGACCAGACCAAACTGTGGCTCTTGCCCCTCAACCTACAACCAGGCATGGTTGTGGCCGACAATGGCCCTAACTTTAGAAAAAAGGCCTGGGGGTCTAAGCTCTAGGCACACACCAAATTTCCCTACCAAAGTAAGGAGCGAGGGGACTTTAACGGTTGAGCTCAGATGTATAACCAACATAAACAAAATGTATATAAAAACAGCTGATTAACATAATAACTTTATAAATCAGATAATCCAAGGTTCACAGTCTGTATTTGGTTTCAAAGTAACTTCAAGTACATATCGGGCAAAGGAGCCATGGAACTGTCCTTGTCACTCAACGATGGAACATGGATGGGCATCAGAAGTGGTTGACATATAGGGCATGTGGGGAGACCTCAAATGGCCGTAACTTGGTGGCAGCTTTGGAGCTCGGCAACCTGAACCACCTTCCATACCTAGTCTATGTATTAAACTTAGTTGTTCAGCGGCTTCTCAAAACATACTCCAATTTGCAAGAACTACTAATGAAATTCATCCACAGCTTCAGCCGGTTTGTCAAGCCTGCAGCAGCTCTTGCGATCTACATGTTGTAGAACTCTACGTTTTACATGGGGTCCAGGCTTTGTGAGCAGCAGAGGGCAATTGTGGAATACCAGCTACAACATCGTCGTCGAATTTCCAGTCAACTGCCACAATTCACAAGCGAGGAGTGGGAATTGATGTCAGGCGAATGTGAAATTAAAAAAAACTTGATGAATCCACAAAGATGGTTAGTGGTGATAACGCTATCATTAGTGTAACCACCCCACTGCTGTGTCTACTCAAACAATTACTGCTCACAATTCAGGAGGAAGCTCTGAATGTGGCAGACAAGGTATTGGAGGAGGAGATGACGCAGGGTGATAGCGAGACCACCCACAGTTTGACTTCATGGCGTAACAGAAAGAGGAGGAGGAGCTGCTGGAGACTGTTCACCATGTCACTTTAATTACATCTGTTCACTATGGATGGGAAAAGGAGGAGGAGAGGGAGAGTCATCCAGATGTCGACATCGACATCTTGCCTGTTGGCACGCTAGTTGACTTGTAAGGCTGCCTTTCCCATTACCCTTGCGTTGTACATATTTTATATAACACACATTACTAGGTGTTCACTAGTGTTTGCAAATTTCACGAATATGTCGGCGGATATTTGCAATTTCGAATATTTGCGATATTCGCCATTGGGATGCTTATGGGCATGGATTGCGAATTATATTCACAATGCGAAAATAAATAGCACTTTTATTCATTCATTCATTTTGAAGGTAATTGCGAGACAAGGGGGAAAACATTTTGGAAGATGGTGAAGGAATACATAGTAGACCATGTCAGTGTCTTAAATGATCCCCCCTCCCTGTCATACAACTACTGGGTGTCCAAGCTGGACACATGGCATGAACTTGGGATCTACGCCTTGGAGGTGCCAGCCTGCCCAGTCGCCAGCGTTCAATCAATTTTTTATAGGGTGCGCTGAACAGCATGCTCTTGCATTTAATGTTTTAGAGTGTCAACTCAACTGCAGGCACTCACATGTAATGTTTAGAGTGTCATCTCACCTGCAGGCACTGGCATCTAATGTTTTAGAGAGTCCACTCACCTGCAGACACTGGCATTTAATGTTTTAGAGCGTCATTTTTGCTGTAAAATAGTTTTTTTGGTTTTGGGTGTGTTTTTGTCAGTGAGTAAAAATGGCGTACAACTGGTTCCCAGCAGCAACTTGGGAGTCTTCTGAGCAGGGGGTGCCTGATTGTCTCCCACTGACCTACATTATGCTCGGGTGCTCGGTAAAACACACGAACATCACAATGTGTTCAGACTGAACACCGGAAAACTTTGGTGCTCGCTCATCACTACTGATAACAGTACAGCTTCCACTACTGACAGCCCCATGCCATGGCTTCCAGTACTAAAAGCAACAAGACGCTGCTACCAGTACTGACAGCACATCAGCACAACCTTCACTACTGACAGCACAGTCTCCCCATATTACAGACACAGCAGCAAGGCCCTGTGTACACTGTCATGGAGCAACCAGCACTACTAACTGCACAACAACATAGTTTCTACTGCCTACTGGCTATTTATCACCACAGCTTCCACTACTGATTTCATGACAGCACAGCTTCTATTGCAGACTGCACCACAGCACAACATCCCCTGCTGACTGCACCACAGCACAACCTCCCCTGCTGACTGCACCACAGACAAACCTTCCCTATGAAGTCACCACAGCACCAACCTTTCCTCCTGATCTTGCACCACAGCACAACCTTCCTACTGACTGCACCAGGATAACCTCCCCTATGATTGCATCATGGAACAGTCTCCACTAATGTGAGTGGCCCTTTGTCATTTTCTCCTAGGCAAATGGCAGCAGAAGATAATACCAAGTAAAATTCAGGTACTTACACTACTTATTAATGTAAAAAAAATCAAACATTTATAATACAATAATGACAAACAGAGTGCAGATTTGTGTGTTTTAAATCTAAATCAACAATACATTTTAGAACCACAATTTGCCACATATGATTGCAAATGTGATGTCCAAGGAATGTGTTTTGTACGATTCAAATCAGGTAAAAAAAAGACCCAATGTGCATTAATGCACATTGCAAAAGATATTTCAACTGCACTCACCACACATAGGCCCTATACAGCCTCGTGTAAAGTGAGGGTTGAAGTGCCCTCCAATGGCCGGACCTGGATGTGCCTCAGTTGGGGATGACCAAAATGGGGGTTATACTTCCAATAAAATAAGTAAAAAATAAAAGTGAATATTTTAAGAGTTCTACCAATGTAATTTATCATTTGGAGAAGTTCATTGGAGCGAGCATTAAGGGAAAAGCTATTGTAGTATGTTTATTTGATTTTTTTGTTTACACAAGAACGAATTAAAAATAAAAAGATTGTTGACACTATGTTAAAAAACAATTGGTGACTGAACGAGTAGTTTCTTGGCAAGTGGGGATACCTCTAGACTATGGCCGGGCATCAGGGGCTTGAAACAGAGCTAATGAGTAGTGATGGCCGAACTATTTGCCCGCGAACTATTCACGGCGAATATCGCATGTTTCGCGTTCGCGCATTTCGTTCGACCCGCCCCTATCTTTTTACATTGAAGGAAATTTTGACCCCTGTGAGTCACAGTCAGCAGACATAATCAGCCAAATGAGCACCCCTCACCTCACAGACCTCACACACCCCTATAACATAGCAAGTACGGACGCCATTACAATTATGCTGAATAGAAGGAGAAGAGTTAGGAAAGAGAGCTTCTGCTGCTGCTATAGGGAACCATTAGCTAGGCAGTGTTCTGTGTAATCTACAGTCTTCACTGAATATCCCATCATTCCATCCATGGGGAATTCATTCCCACATGTCCTCCACACTGACCATCACCCCAGTGTCCTCACTCACCCATGCACTGCAACCACCAGTGTCCCCACACGGACCATCACCCAAGTGTCCTCCACACGACCATCACCACCAGTGTCCCACACTGACCATCACCACCAGTGTCCATCCACATGACAATCACCACCAGTGTCCTCCAACACTGACCATCACCACCAGTGATAAAATCCACACTGACCATCACCACCAGTGTCCTCCACACTGACCATCACCAACAGTGTCCTCCACACTGGACCACACCACCAGTGTCCTCCACACTGACCATATCACCACCAGTGTCCTCACACTGACCATCACCACCAGTGGGTCCTCCACACTGACCATCACCGACCAGTGTCCTCCACACAATGACCATCACACCAGTGTCCTCCACACTGACCATCTCCACCAGTGTCCTCCATACTGACCATCACCACAGTGTCCTCCATACTGACCATCTCCACCAGTGTCCTCCACACTGTCCATCTCACCAGTGCCCTCCATATAAAATTAAAAATTCACCTTTTAAGTTGTAGGCAACGTGGAAAGCATCTTCAAGGTTGTTCAGGTGGAATTCACATTGGCATTTACAGATTAAACCATGTTGTTAAGTGCTCTCAGCTCACCTCTTATGTTCAAATTTCCAATTGACTATCATTGTAGAAATCCTTTGTGCAGATTATTTGTGTGAAAAAAAAAATTCTTGGGAGTTTTGCCATGGATTCCCCTCTGTCATGTCATTGTCCAGGTGTTTTAGACCCCTTGAAATAACTTTACTATTGTGGCCAGAAAGGGTCCCTTTGTTTTTTAAAGTTCGCCTCCCATTGAAGTCTATGGTGCGTTCGCGCGTTCGCGAACTTTTGCGAACTTTTCCGCGAACGGCAAATTCCGGGTTCGCGCCATCACTACTAATGAGCGGACCACTGCCAGAATGACAGCCCACTACTGGGAACTGAACGGACAATACCAATATTTATATATTGGGGGAATCTGTCTCAACAGCAACATGTTAAGATTACTCCTGTAAAAGTGTCTTTTTATGAAAAATGCCAATAAAAAGAGTTCACACACAGAAAAGTATGTAAAAGCATACAATGAAAAGAAAAAAAAAAACAATAAATAGTACTCTGTATAATATTTGGCAGCCAAATTAATATTATACTGATTATAGTAAAATAGTTCCTAGATTATTCTGCCTAATGTAAAAGTTGAAAACAAAGTTTCGTCCCTGCAGTAGGTTACCCCCCACTGCTTGCCTTTAGCTAGGGAAAAATAATTAAAGTGATAATTGATGGCTAACACTGCAGCCAGCTCATTCCTCTGCTGCTCAACACTCCAAACTGTAGGTCCTCGGCATTCTCCCATTTTGATAGGTGGATCGACTTTATGGGTAGAATACATTAAGAGGTTTACCTTATTAATCATTCCCAAACAAAAGGTAACTCTTCCACTTTAAGGGTATATTATTCACAAAAGGGAAACATCTATAGCTGGGCATACATGTACCAATTCCTGCACGATCCGATCCCCGATCCCATGCTGTGTGCGCTTCCCCATCCCTTAAGGATCGGGTCGTGCAGGAATTGGAGGCTGCAACTGGCGAGGATTGGGCTGAAATCAGCCGGCCTGTCGGATCGCACAGAGATCCGACAGGATGGTAAATTTTAGCCCAATCCCAAGCCGAACTAATGAGCTGCAGATGCAGAGTGCTGGCCGATTGTCGGCACTAGCAGGCGGGTGTGATGACGTCATCCCACTGCCTGCTACTGCATAAAATCGCATAAGGAATAGACGGTCTATTCGTCTATTCCCAGCTTAAGACTGTTAACAAACATTCTAGAAAAATAAGGTTTGCAAAGTTGCATCTGAACAAAACACAAGACATCTAGAACATTATCCCATAGATCCATAGTGAAACAGTTTGGCCATAATTTACAGTGCCAAAAAACTCAAACACTACATATCAGCACAAATACTGCATAACAACTGCAGGAACTATGGTAAAGGTTGATGATTTCGGCATATTATGAAGCCACAGGACCAGGGCACCTTGCAACCCTTGAGTTGGCCATATATGTCTTTGTATACAAAAGTGAGGCTGTAATGTAAGGCTATATGTATAACAGCTTAAGCATGTCTAATATTGGGTCCTGAAATAGGACAATGGTCCCAAACACCAGTACGCCTACAAAAGTATAGCTGTAGAAGAAGAATCAATGTGTTATAATGGTCCCTTCAAAGTTCAGACCCCAAAGCTATTGAAATACTGTGGCAAGACCTTAAGAGAGCTATACATGAACAAAATACTTTACTTAACAAAAGCAATGTTTATGACATGCCTGGATCCCAGGGGACTAGCCTGAGACGTCGGGAAGGAGGTAAGTGGGCAAGGCCATTAAATAGGGGAGGGGTCAGGGAGTCTGTTAAGCATGGCCCAACAAGAAGTGCTTCCTCTTTGGGCTAGAATCATCACCCACCCTCCCTCTCTTGTGCATGATTGTTGTTTCTATATATACTTTGTTTGCTGCATTCTCCTTGTTTCTGTCACAGCAGCTTGGCAGTGCCACTAGTGTAAGGTGGATCTTGAAAGTTTCCTTGTGGTGTGTCGGTATGGAAAGAGCAGCCACATATATGGTTAAAGTGTTGGCGGGGCTTATGCTCTAGTTATGTCACTCTCTGGAGTGTAAGTTAAAAGGTACCCATGGAGCTGGTATTTAAGGGCTGGTGGTCGATATGGTTGGTAAGGAAGGTTGATGGGTGGCACTGTCGGAGCATTTCCATTATTTAATTAATATTTGTTGATTGGCTGTGGCCAAGTTATTCTGTACTTTTGCACATTCCTATATAAAGTTTATTTTTCCAAAGAAAATCCCGCCTCTGTTGTTATTTTATATTGGATGTTATGTTAATGCTAAAGAGACAGGGTCTCAGTTATCCATGGGTCAAAGAAATACATCCACAATGATGCGAGAGACTGATATTGTCATGCAGGAAATTATTACATCAAGTAATCTCTCTTCAAGTTGGTTCTCAAAGCTCCATTTTCATAGTTCATAGTTGTTAAAAAAATAAAATAAAACAGCAAAATCTTTGGTGTGTGTTAAGAAATCAAGTGATTTTTTGATGTCAAGATACTTGAAAACTTGAAAGCACTGAAGGAAGGTGTACTTTCTAATTCCCATGAGTGTATATTTTCACTCCAGCGATCTCCCAATAAATGGATAAAGGTATTTGTGAGCTTGTTCCAAACCTCAATTGAATAAAATTTTATAAAGTTTCAAAAGCCCACCAGATGTGAGTATTTTTCCAAACTTGATTTTTCTTTTACGTTAAGAAATGGAAAATGTATTTATGAAAAATTATCAATTTGAGTGGAAGTGGAGTGGAAAACCAACTTGCCTAAAGCATGCAAATCTTTGAACATATGGTACTATGAAATTGAGCAATTTCAGATGTGTGTGGATGAAGCCCCCTCTCCTAGTTGGGTATATTATATTCTCTTACAGCGCATCCTTTCCACATTTTGTTATGTAACAACCTAATTACAGACTTGAATCTGATAGAACGTGACTGGAGA
The DNA here is from genome assembly GCA_036250615.1 of Ptychadena robeensis. Classification (NCBI taxonomy): domain Eukaryota; kingdom Metazoa; phylum Chordata; class Amphibia; order Anura; family Ptychadenidae; genus Ptychadena; species Ptychadena robeensis. Next base: position 68,352,945 of record CM070037.1, read on the forward strand.
GATCCTAAAATGGCTGTGCACAGACGCTTCCTATCCAACCTGATGGAGCACGAGAAGTGCTGCAAAGAGAAATAGGTGAAACTGGTCAAGGAAATTGATGCCCGAAATGTCCGCATGGCGTACAGTTCGCTGCGAACATGACATGTTCTTTTTTATTCTTGCCTGGGAACAGTACGGGTGTTCGACCGACCCCCTTTGCCAGCGACAAGTTTATTTTTCTTCCGCGACTTATTCAGACGCGGAAAGAACCGGCCGAAGGAAGAATTCTTTTACTAGAGACCCTAGTAAAAAATCGGGTTAAAAACCGAAAGTAATGGAAGTGACATCAATTCCAGTATGTGGAATATGGAGCTGTGCGTTTCAAATACCCGAAGTGACATTGCGGACGTCACTTACGGTTTCTCCTGATTCAAATTCCCAGCGAACAGGTGGGGAATTTGAAGTTGACCACAACAGGCGGACGTCTGACTTTTCTAAAAGTCCAATCGCCTGTTTGTGAATGGACGCGTCGATGTTTGCCCATCACTAGTCAAGGATAGGTGTGCCAAGCATGTAGCATCATATTCAAAAAGACTTAAGACTGTAATTGCTGCCAATGGTGCATCAACAAAGTATTGAGCAAAGGCTGTGCATACTAATGTACACATGATTTCTTTAAATACATTTTAATAAATTTTCCAAAATCTCAAGTAACCTTTTTTCACGTTGTCATTATGAGGTGTTGTGTTTAGAATTTATTGAATCCGTTTTGGAATCAGGCTGTAACATAACAAAATGTGGAAATGTGATATGTTGTAAAAACCTTTTGGATTGCACTGTATGTCTACCTCATTCTTCTCAGATTCCTCTCTCTCCTGGCAGGTCATTCACTGGGACCAGTTCCCAGGTGAACTGGATGTGATGGCTGATAAAGGGAAGTGGGAAATATGATAAGCTGGGTGAGCAGATAAGAGAGCAGAGCCTGACATACATACAGTGCCAAGCCCTAAGCAGCAAACTTGCATCTATCTGGCAATAGGAAGCTGACTGTACATACACAGAGATAATGTTATGGTTTGGACCAGTTTTCATTTGGTTTTATCCAGAGCCATTTCTAGGCTTTTAGGCGTCCAAGGGCCCCATGTCGACCAGTAGGGGGGGGGGGCGTTGATTGGCTATTGGAGAAGCTGTTGACCTGGGGGGGGGGGGGGTTGCTTTTGAAGAAGAAAGAAGACACCACCCACAGTAGGCCAAAACTAAGAAAGTTTTATTGAAAAAAGTGTCTACAGTTCAGGGAGATTTTCTTTTCAGCAAATATAGTGATGAACCTTTTCATATGGGAACAAATTTATGTTGAATCTGAAACAAGCAAAGTGTTATACAACAGAATCAGGGGTGGTGCTAGAGAGATTGCTGCCCTGGGCAAGCGCCCCCTCAACCCTGGGGGGAGGCAGTGAGATGTGCTTTTGAGATTCACAAAGTGTCTCCCTTAACCTTGGAAAAAGCATCACTGCTTACCCCCGACACTACCGGCACTGGGTGAGACTGTCCTAAGCCCCCAAAACCCCCACAAGAAAGCAGAAAGCATGTATGGTAACTGGGGGGGGGGGTGCTGGTCACTCCTCAATCCTCTCTCTTTCCCAGAGTGGCCACACGATTCATAGGAGGCGGGTGCGCTGGATGAAGGCACCTGCCTAGATGCTGCCTCTGGCATGATGCTGCCCTGGGCAAATTCCCAGGTTGCCCATGCCTAACACCGCCACTGAATAGAATGTGTGACATCAAATGTAAAAAAAAAAAAGACACGACACCCAAAAGGTGATTAATTTATTAAAGCTTCCAAGTTTTATAATTCTCTTACTTTATATGTCTCTCATTTCTCAAAACAAGCTTGTGAAAATCCTTTCACTTCTTTTGTGCATTCTAACTTCTAAAATTACTGCAGGGACAGTGAGAGCTCTTCATAACAGGTAACTCACAAGGATGGTGGGTACCCCTCATGAGGTGTGCAGTCTCAGGAACTAAGAGTAGAAAAGGTGGGGTGCAGGACACTCAATGATGTCTAATTTTCTATGCACTGAGTGGCATTCTTATAAAGGAGGAGGTGTGCAGGCCAAATCATTTAGTGCAGAGATCTCACCAATAAAGTTGCAGAAGAAACTGTCAGGAGGCAGGAGAAGCCCTGTAAATTGAGAAGGACGGACAGAGACTTATTGGACAGGCATTTAATGGGAGTGCTCTGTGCCAGATGCCTTATCAGGAACATTTGGAATATGAAACTCTTTACTACATTACTGGTACTCTCCCATGTCAGGAGACAGCTCTACAAGTAAGCTCTTGAGATCTTCCATGCCGGGTCTCCCCCTTCATACCAAAAGTACACAGAAACATTTCAGATTATATAAATATGACTCTATAATAATACATAAAACATATGTAATTGCTTAATGAACAGAACTATTATACTCTGTAAATCTAGGTAGGCTGACCTCAAAGATGAGAATCCAAAAAAGGGTGTCCAGTGTGATTAAAAACTTTCTTCTCATTTTCATAATTTTAAAATACAACTTACACAACAACAATAATAAAATACAACAATAATAAAAGTGATATTAACCTCCCTAGTGCTCTTGTGAGGTCCAGATTTCTAATGTTGTAAACCTGTAACTTCCCAAAATATGTCCATACAAGGGTCTAGTAGACATCCTGAATATAATAATGTTTGTAACACACAATTATGTTAAAAAATTGCATTAAAAATGAATAAAATGTATCATCTGAATGATAAAATCTCTTAAATACTTACTTGGTATGATATGTTATCACTGTATCCAATACAATGCCCTTTGGCACCCTCTGAAAGGGTTATCTTCAAAGAGCACATCGGGAAATCACACTGGGGGTGATTTCCAGATGTGCTCTTTGAAGTTAACCCAATTGACATTTATATGTCACGACGCCCCACTGCCCCCCGATGTGACGTCAAATTCAAATATACCGTATTTTTATAAGACGTACATAAGACGCACACTTTCACCCCCCAAATCTGGGGGAAAAAGTGCCTGCATCTTATGATCCGAATGTGTGACCCCCGCAGCTCTCCCAGCAAGGAGATTAGCCGGGAAGCTGTTAGATGTGAGATCCGCCCACAGCTGGATCTCTAATCTGAACTGTATAATTGCTTATGCAAGCAGAGACAGAGCCCTGCTGGTATAAGCAATGAAGGGAGAGATAGATGAACTGCCATCTATCCCTCTCTCCATCTCCTAGGAAACGGCAATCACTGCAGCTTCCACGGACACAGGCACAGCCAGAAAGGAGAGGGAGAGCAGAGGAGAAAAGACTGGGCCCCTCCCGATCAGTGAAGAGGTGACAAGATGTGCTGTGTGTGTGTACTGCTGCTAGTAACATCTACTGGTTGAATTTGATATTGCATTCATTTAATCATTTGCATTAACCCAATTGATGTGAACACTTTTATATATCAAATATTTTTCCCTAGTTTTCCTGCTTTAAAAAACGGGTGCGTCTTAATCCAAAATACGGTATTCAACGAATATCCAACATTCAAAAATGTTGCAATATTTCGCTAATGTGGCGGATATTTGCCATATTAAGCTTCAATATTGTTTACTGGCACACATTGCGCATATTTGTGCGGATTGCGAATGGATACACGCAATACACACAGTGCTCATACTGGCTAAGATCACAGAATGAAGAAGAGAGGCTGTAAAGCTTCATTGCAAATCTTTGCGAAAAATTGTGCACAGCTACGCGTGATGTAAGGCAATAGAATACAGTTGAATCGTATTTTACCAATTTTGAATGTTCCTTAAAGCGGACCTACCACCTGGGAGGTCACTCAGCATTATCAGCTGCAGCTAAACCGATAATGCTGAGATCCTTGATTGTAGAAAACAAATCTTCTTTTGACAGCTGAAGAGGAGCTGGTTAGGAGTTCTCCCCTCCCACTGCATTACGTCTCGCCTAGGCTGCCGAAGTGTTGTCTGGGAGATCTCTGCCAGGCAGGAAATCGTCAGCAGCAGAATCCCCCTCTTCACAACCCCCCGCCCCCCCTTCCCTATGAGTCTGCAGCTCTGATCAGAAGACACAGGAGGTGGAGAGGAGAGGGGAGGGGAGGAGAGGGGGGTCAGTGTGCAGATGCCAGGAACCAAGATGCTAGCATGCCTCTGCAAGCACATGAAGACAGTTTAGTGTGGGGTTTTTTTTGTGTAGCAGTTTCCCAGCATTTGAACTGCTGACAGGTGAGTATTGTGTCTGTTTAATGTATGTCTGTTTTTTTTTTATTTTGAGTGTAAAACCGCTTTATATTTATATATATATATAATATATTCACGAAATTACGTGAATTTGAATATACCATATGCCGCTCAACACTACTTGTGCAAGCTGTGTTAATGCATAACACACTGCTGCATCCAGTGTTTTTTCTAGCATTTCGGATGCCCTATGCAAATTCTTGCTTTCTGACGCCTGTTAACCGGGGAGGGGGGTAATTAGCGGAACTGCTGACTGGGGGGGTGTCGGTGAACACGCTGTTCAGATTTCCATGAAGAGGGCGCCAGAAATGCGTACAAGGTAGGGCACAGGGGGAGAAATGGCCCTGACTGCATGCAATTTTTACAAGCAAAGTAAGGGTTTCTCATACACTTATGGGAAGCTGTAACGCAGAAAGGAGTACAGTGAATATTGCACTATTGCTACCTCCCCATATAAGTTGCAAAATCACAGGTGACTGATTCAAAACCAATCAATACCTTTATATATCAACTGGAATTCACCAACATGTCCTCTGGAGCTCTCACAGTGACCATCAGGTTCTTTGTTTTCTCCCTGACTAAGACCCCTCTACCATCGTGATTACTTTACAGATGCACTGTATGTGCAATTTCTGTCATTTCTGTAGACCTTGTCCATAGACTTAGGTAATAAATAATCAATTTTCAAATGATCAATTAAATTGATTGTGTTTTTGAGTTGTTTGAGCAGAAATGTTGAACTGTGTATGGCTGCCTTAACTTTCAGCATTGAAATCAAGTTGCCTGTGTGTCATCATTGGGGATTCAAAGATATGTGGGATAATTCATGGAAACTGTCAATGACAATGGACAATTAACATGGATTGGATGTTGGATTCTGCAAATTTCAAATAGTTCCCCAAAGTGATAAAGCAAACCTCACAGTCTTTCTGGAACAGCAATTTTGTGAGGGCATGAACAGGGAGATGCACATAATTCTATACAAAAAGTGCACATGTCCTAAAGCGGATGTATACTTAATATGTAAAATATATATATGTAAAATTAAAGCTTGACTTACCTCTGAGCTGGTGCCTTAGGACTCCATGTTCCTAAAAAATATACTTACCTGTTGTTCCCTGGAATCCTATGAGAGATTCATGTTGGTTCTCTGTCGGATCCAATTCTGAGCCCCCGATCAATTGGACGCGATCACTCGGACAAGGTGGTATGCAGTGATCGGATCCTCTTAATTGGCTGATGGATTGCAGCTCCCATTCCCGCTGAGATCGCCGGAATGAATTGGGTGAGTGATCAATTGGCCATGGAATCCGACACGTGTATGGCCAGCTTTAGCCAGGATTCCGGGGGTTAACTAAGGGTGCAATATCGCAAGTGACCACTGGGGGGTTATAATGGTTTTCTATGGGAATTTGCATTTTAATGGAGAGCTGTGATCACAGAATTACCCGGCTATATTAACACTCAAAGATCCAGGGACAGAGAAGGGACTGTGAGAGATCTTCTTAAATTGCTTATTACAGGTAAGTTTTTTTTTTGTCTTTCCTCTCTATGATCAGCACTTCTAGTGCCATTTATGTACTTTTGGTGGTAGGTCCACTTTAAGGGACATAACCAGCTGTTTGGAGAAACTATATGAATGTAAATTGAAGGTGCTTCCTTTGATTGACCCAGGCCAGCTCCATACAGAGGAAACTCTGATTCCCCTTGATCCACCAAATCCAAAGTAATGGCGATTGAATGGGGAAATACTGACATGTCTGTAAATAATGTTCTATCAATTGGAGCGGGATTGATCACTCAAGGTAGGCTGCATTTTGAAAATCAAGCCGTGTATGGCCAGCATTATCCTTGTGTTCTCTTACCTTTTGCCTTATTACCATCATAACATCGTTCATCAATTTGGGCTACAGCACGTGTACAGCAGGATAGGAACTTCTTTAACCCCCTACACACATACACAAGAAACAGTGAGCTTTGGCTGCCCATGTCCCAGGTCATTGGTAGTCCTACTTTCACTTTTGCTACGAACTAGCAACTGCACGCTGTAAATAATACCAAAGACCCATCATTTTGGATATTATATGACCCAGCATCTGACTCTCACAATCTGGCCCATGTCAATGGCTTTCTCCTTACATGTTTCCTGCTTCCAACTCAACACCTTACAGGACTGACTGTTCATTTGCTGCATAATGTGTCCCTAGATTACCTTGGCACGTGCCATTGTCAGTGCCCACTGTAAGTAGTTTTAACAACTGCCATATTTAACTGGGTGATTTAATACAATGTCATAGCTTCAATCAACCATCAATATGCACTCAACACCTTACCTTCACAAAGACCAGTTGCTTTGCCTTATTTCTACACTTTATATTGGCTAAGTGTTCAATACTTACTACATACTCTCCAGATTTATGAAACAATGCATTGAACTCAAGGGTTCACCCTGACAGTAAGGTTAAAATTATTTCTAGAAGCAACCTATACATTACAGTCTACACTGTTACAAAGTAAAGGTCTTCTGTATAACATGCTTTATTTATTTATTCATTGCCACTATACTCTCACCAAAGCCTTTTGAACCAATGATTGGGAAGGCAATTGGGTTGCAACCCCTTTCATTATTTTCTATGTCTGAGATACCCTAACAGACATAATAGAGTCAGAATAGATAACGCTATTAAAATGCAAGTTCTAGTCAGACATAAGAAGCAGTAGAGGGACAAGAACAGTGACGGCGGCTGGAGGGTCCACCTTTGGCCATCTCTTACCTTTAGTAATGTTGCAGATTCACACACATCCATCTGTAGGTCCATTGTGGAAGATGGGATGTCACCAATGGACACAAGAAGCAGTATGGGTTAAAACAAGTATTGGAGAGGTTGCTGTTGATGGGTCTGAAACTGTCCAATTAAATACATAACTTGCTTGTCATCGCCTTCTTATTTGGCAGATTATAGGAATTATAATAAAACCTTCATTGGCATGGATACAAGAAGAGAGGGGACAGGGGTTCGGGTGGTCACATTGGCTGGTGTAAGCTGTTAGAATTCTTTTATGCACCAAATAGTCTGTTTATGAAAACATTCTGTTCACAAAATCATTATACTATCACATCTATCGTTACCTAACCTGGACTTGTCAACATACAGTCTATATTGTTTATTATTAGCTTCAGTCTTGCACAATTGTATAGATTTGTTTTCAGACCAGATTATTCCGCAATTTTACGGAATGCTGCAAACGCCTAAACTGTGCCCTATGGGTTGAATCAAGTTAGAAAGAACCTACCCCATTTTCTTATCCAACATTATTTAGACCCTTTATTCCCAGCTTGACTGTCCTGGGTGTGATCTTCCATTTATTGTATTTTTTTTCAATCGTGCCCGATCAGCATCACATGTGGACTTTACCTGGAGTCTTCTCCAGCAAGAACCCCTTCTACTCCAGAATGACATCCACCACACACAGCATTTTGATATTTAGGCTATGTTCCCATGTAGGGATTAATCGTCTCACTCATTTTAATCGGACGCGATTTTCACACGCAGTTCTTTTTAAAAAAATGCCTCAATTATAAAAAAAACTGCGTCCATTCGTGTCTATGAGCGCCTTTAGAAAAATGTAGAAAAGATTGTGGGTCCAATCCTGCCAGCACGCGATCACAGCCATCAGTTGAGTGGGGACAAACCCATTCAACTGAATGGACGTGATCAGCGACGATTTCTGCAGGCGATTAAAATCGTGAGCGCGAGCTGATTAATCTCCTATGTGGGAACATAGCCTTACTTTAAGACCCCCATATATCAAGATGACGTCACCAGGTCCCGCTCATCATTTTTCTATTGAAAGGGTATCGACAAGTGTATGGAGGGCTTAACTCCTCCAAAGGCTACTGCTTAAATTAGGACTCAGGCCTCTTATGTAAACTACTGAGACAGGAGGTTGGGATATTTTAGGATGCTATGTAGAGCACCTTGCGGGTGCCTCTGACTAGCTATGCCTGCATTGCATAAAGAAACAAAAATACTTTACGATAATGACATCATTTGGTTTCTAATTAAGTAAGTTATAAAACAGGAACTTTTAAGTTTAAACTTCTTATATATTTTTTTGATAAAATTGGTAACTTACAGTAAGGTGAATTGCTATAAACCCAGATGGTGATTTGTTTCACATCAGTAGTGTTGAGCTTGAATATTAGATTTTCGTATATTTACATTCATGGTCAGAAAAGATCTGTAGCTTTTCAGAGGCTAATACGAGAGGCAGCAACCTCAAGGCTTTCACTGACACTAAATGAAAGTCCCCCAAGTTCTGTAGTGATGTTTCAGGTGAATATCTATTATCTGCATAGCTGTTGTGGGAGGTTGTTCAGCAACATCCACTGTATCATATGGGGGTAGGATACAATGTGTGGGACTGATTCCCCTCTCTGACACAGCTCTCCATTAAACAGAATGTTTGTAAAGTGCTTCCTTATTTTTCAACCAGACCATACCATTCCCCTCCCTGGTACAGCTTTCCATCAAACAGAATGTTTGTAAGGTGCTTACTAATTTTTCAGCCAGACCATACTATTCCCCTCTTTGACACAGCTTTCCATCAAACAGAATGTATGTAAGGTGCATACTTTTTTTCGTCCAGTCTTAGATCATTCCTAGTGATGGATATCTCATGTCTGTACACAGGGCCGGGCCGACACAGAGGCTGGACAGGCTCCGGCCTCTGGGCGCTGGTCAGGTCTGGGCGCTGCTACTGTCTCCTGTCAGTGTGCATGTCACTCGGTGGAGCGGGTTTCCGCTGGCCTCGTCTCTCTCCCCCTCCCCTCCCACCAGTGAGCCGGTGTTGCTGTTGGGGGGCGGGGCTTGGCCGGCTTTGGGGTGGGGCCGCCCCCTCAGGGACGGCCTCCCCTGATCTGCACTTCCTCCACAATCACCTTACAGATGACACTTTCATGTCTGGGATGGTTCTCGTTCATCCAGATCATGGTATATGGAGGATGGGGGGGGGGCGCACTTGGTTAGCTCAGCCTCTGTTGTTGGTGGACCTTGTCCCGGCCCTATCTGTACATGTCTTTTACAAAGCAGTGAGCAAGAGAACCAACTCCTGACATGAGCAGTGAGCATGGGAACCAGCTCTTTATGTGGAATGGTAGAAAAAATAAAATACTTCCAATATGAGTGTGTCATCATTATTTCTAGGCCATTTTTAAACACCTAGGAATGCTCAAAGGGTTCAGGAAACCTCTATACTGAATTCATAGGCTAGGAATAATTAATAAGCTACTATCTACAGTAGATAACAAGGCCCCCTACCTAAAGAGTTGTCTCTGTCATTGAAGTATGCATTAGGTCTGTTTATGCCCAGGAAGGGTGGAGGAGCACACTTACTCCCTTCCTCTTTTCAAGCTGTCCTAGGCCATGGCTTGATGTAGTCTGGTATGGTCTGGCCCACTTTCCAGGCCTAAATTGTCTCCTATATTGGAAGATTGGTTTTTTTGACATGTAACCTGACACCCAGGGCTGTAAAAACAACTCTAAGTAGCTTTTTTGGAGCTCTACAAATGCTTATATGAACAGTCTCATTTAAGTCAATGGAGGCATTTTTATACTTATTATATTTTTGATACACATAGAAGTTGTGGCCAAATTATAAATCCACAATTTTCACATAATATTGTGTTTCATTTATAGATATAGTGCATTATATTATTATTATATATAATGTGCATTACCATACTACAATGTTCCCTAATGCTTGAAGTACCGTATTTTTCGGCATATAAGACGCACTTTTTCACCCCCAAAATAGGGGGCAAAAAGTGCCTGAGTCTTATACGCAGAATGCGTCTTATACGCCGAATTCCCGCCAGCTCTCCCGGCACGGAGGGGATCTGGAGGAGCTGGAGGAGCTGTCAGTTCAGATGTCCGGCTCTCCCATCTGAACTGTGTAATTGCCTTTGCCAGCCCTGAACTGGCATGGGCAATGAAGACAGAGCTAGATGAACTGGCATCAGTGACATCGGGAGGGGAGAGAGAGCAGAACACAGCCCAGCCCCCCCCCCCCCCTCCTCCTGTAGATCAGTGTAAAGCAAGTAAAGTATGATGAGTTCAGCTGAGAGTGTACTACTGCTAGTGACACCTTCTGGCTGAATTGAATATTGCATCCATTAAATCCAATTGATGTGAAAACTTATTAAATCTTTTTTTTTTTGGTGTTTCTGCCCTAAAAACTGGGTGCGTCTTATGTGCCGGTGCATCTTATACGGCAAAAAATACGGTATAATTTAAAACAAGTTTGGTTATTTAACAATGAAAAATAATATCATCTAGCTATACCTGCTGTGATTTCTTTATTCGAAAATGCTTATACAAGTCAGTATAAATTGAAAATGTTATGTGCGGCCCTTTAGTGATGCCGAGGGCCGCACTTGTGGCCCTCCATTTCACTTTAGTTGCCCACCACTCATCTATAGGTAACTGCTGTCTGACTTTGACCCTTCCGAATTTTCATGTCAACTTTCGCATGTAAAATGACCTAACCCTTTATCTGCAAAATACAACAAAAAAATTAACTGTCCACGTGATTCAGCAGACTGGCCTAATCTTACAACTAATGTCAGCTATGGATCATCTAACCCTGTTTTCTAATTAAAATAAGGAGCTCACCAAGTAGCAGGGCAGATGAGGAAGACATATGCTAATATTAATCTTCTCATTATGCCATATACCCGCTACAGAGGAAAAATCACCCCACTGCTGTCTAAAATGATTTCCGAAATGTCTCCTGTAACCTCTGGAACATCTGCTTGATCCCTACACATCTAATGTAATTAACAATCAAAAATATTTTCTGCTCCATAAACCCCAACAGGCTGAATGGTCCCATTGCCTTCTGTCCTGCAATTCCCCAGTTCATGTCTGATGTATAAATAAAGGCAGGGGAGTTTTCAGAGCTTTGATTTTAAGATCTTAAATGAATAACATAGGATGAGGTAGTGAGGATATGGCCTGTTCTGGCTCAATCATTTACTTTTGTCTTTAAACTGGACTCCTGGCAAACAGTATTTTGAGGCTGATTAACATGTCACAAATGTGTGTTTCTGCCATCCAGTATGGTTGCCTAGGCTCAGAAAAAGTAAATTGAAGTAAGACTGAAAAAATTTGCAGAAGAAAGTAATGTGGGGCCACTTTTCTGCACTGAAGACAAAACATAAGAACTAGTGTAGTAAAGGGATTTTACACTTCTAGGTGTATATAGCTGTGTATATAGGTATTACATATGTACCATGACATGTTGTGTTATTGTTGTAATTCTATGTGTATGGCTTTAACAAAATGTTAGCAGCTACTGGAGGATGAGGTCATGGCTCTTCCCCACTGTTTTAACTTAGTTTTCTGCCCAGTAACTGTAAATTACCTCCTTCTTGGCTAAGGTTATGTAAGTAAGTAGTTAACTGTTTTCCTGTGTCTTTTCTGAGTTTCCTGGCTGCAAGCCACAGCTAACCTTGGGGCAAGGTGCTCTCTTTCTCTTCAGGGTCCCCCGCCAGTGTCCACATCCCATCCATGGTAAATGACAGAGATCACCTTTGGACCAGGGCAGTCTCTCCCTCATCTTGCCCGAGTGGATGAAAACGGGTTTCTACTGAGGTGCCCCACCAAGGCGAGAGGAAGCTTATATTGACCAAGTCCTCCTCCAAGTTTACCGCTTGTGCTATTTCTCCTGATTCTGGGTAAGAGCCTTCAGCCCCTACTACTCTTAGCAGCTGGTTAGACCATAGGCTTGAACCCCATCCCTGCCATTTGGGTGATGGTGAACTGTGCTGTATATACCATCTTAATGAAAGGTAAACTCCTAACCAGATGTGTGGACATTTACTTTCTGTGTGACAGTAATTTGGAACATATGCATTCTAAAAATCTGAAAAGGACCTGGTTGCTCCAGTAAGTTTCCCTGGGAAACGTGACCGTTGATTTAATTGATTAGGCTATTAATTGTTATCTTTTGGCGAAGAGTTCTGCTTTGTTCTTTTCAGTTAAGTTCACATAACAGACAGCAAAGCAGGGTAGGACAGGACTTTCTCAACTGCTCACCTAGCATGCTGGTACCTGTAGCTGCTGGAAGAACTGTTTTTGATCTGATATGTAAGTTGGCTATAGGTGACTCAGAGGTTATTCTGGGCTCTGTGGTTCCTACAAAGCTAGCTAGCTACAAGATCTCCCCTGCTGGCTCTACAGGAAGTTCTGGACTTGCAGTTCTTTAGCGGTTAAGGATCTGATTGTTGCTGTCACTGGTTGGCAGATTGTCCAAATGTATCTGTTTACCAGGAACTGGCTAAGATCCTGAATCACATTGTTGGTCTCTTCTGGAAGTCAAAGGTATTCCAGAGCCGGAAAGCTGCATGCCACTTACAGCTAGCTCATACGGACTCGTTTGGACACTAGAAGTTCCCCAGCAACTTGAGGATTCCAAGTTGCTCCTAGCTGTCTAATACAACACATTGAACTTGTACTCATAAACACTCAAAGTACTGAAGAGGACCTGCAGCTATCTCCTCTATCAGCTTAAGGTCTCCTATTTTTGACTTCCAAGCCATGCTAGGTCTTGTAGTCCCTCAATATAGACTGGTGCAGTTCTCTGACAAATAGGAACAAGGACAGAGGCGCACAACCTAGTACAACAAATGGTTAAATGTGAAATTGGATAAGATAAAACAAAATGAAACAAAACAACAGAAAAGATACTCACATTAAATTTTGCCCGACCGACCAATCAATCAATCGGGAGATTAATCGGATACGGAATTATGTACCCGACCGTTTTTGTTATTATGACAATTAAAATTTGAACCTAATATACATTTTAAAATAAAATTGTGATTGCTGGCTTTAAAAAATGCTACGTGCCTGTCCCTCTCTGGCCTCAGTTATAAGTGTGAAGAAACAGACACAGCATAGGGGTATGATATGTAGATCAGACTGGTGTTGGGAAACCCCCCCTACTCACATCGACACCCGACGGGGCTCCCTTCTACCTTGCTGTTAATGAATACGTACTGAAGATATTTTAAGTGGCTGCCCTTGAGTTGAATGGCAAGACCCAAAAATATGTCTCGCATGTGAGCGACTTCCACTACTGCCCTACAACACCCAAGCAGCCACCAAGGTGAGGACCCTAATTGGCATCAGTAACTCCATATAGATGAGCTTTTTTTATATTCTAATGCCCCTCTATACACCATTAGATCACTCCATACAATTTCCTTTAGATCTGCCAACAACTATATAGTGCCGGGTCCTCCCTGATAAAATACATAGTGATTGGAAGGTTAGAAATGTCCTCATATTACATGGTTTTGGTAGAAGAAAAGTTGATTGTTAAGAAATTGTATGGAAATATTGTACGGTGTATGGAGGGCTTAAATGTATTTTATTTATTATTGCATTATCACTTAAGCTGGCCACACACCTTTAGATCTCTCTGTCAGATATCCTTTAGATCTACCAACAACTATGTAGTATAGGGTTCTCTGCGATTGGACACAGGTAGACTGGATGGTTTAGAAAGTCCCTCATATCACATGGTTTTGGTAAAACAGAAGGAGACCTAAAGGAAATCTGACAGAGAAATCTAAAGGTGTTTGGGGGCCCTTACATGCCTTAACTCTTACATCACTAAATGAGCCTAAATGGAGAAGCAGCATTCTAGTGATCCTATCTGTCACTGAACTCTATCTTTCTGTCATCATGGTCCTTGTTAATATATGAGCATTGCAGCTTGCTGTGCTGCTTCTCCCACCCCTCATCTGAGCCCTGGCACTGAAAGAAGCTGATACAAATTTACATTCAGGTAGTTGAATTGTTACAATTTGAAAAACACACATAAGCTAGCCATACACACATTTTTACATGCACATAAAATGTATGCATCGGTGGTCAATCTAATATTGATCGATAATTATAACAATAATAATATGACAGTGTAATCAATGCAAAACCAATTCCCTAAACCCAATTCCTTTCCAGTTATATGCACAGCTCCATAATCCAATCGTATACTAATCCATCAAGACACCTATAAGACCTGTCTGATACGGAATTGATGGAAATGTTTCAACCTGAACGATCATGGCTCTTTCCATATTATGCACCATTTTCATCAATATTGGTCGATGATATTTAAAATGTATTTTTTTAAACAAATGTCGTAAAAACTAATGATTTTTTCACTTGATTAAACATAACAATTGCCCTGTGTATGAGCAGATAAATATGAATCCAGATGCCCCCATGTTGCATGTTGCATTCCTGACCACCAGTCTGAACTGCCTTAACTATTCATTAACATAGAGGCCGGGTCCATCCCTGGGAGATCATGTAAGCTACAATTGCAAATCTGGTTCTAAAAAATACTACTTGCCTGGCTGATGTTCTAATCCTCAGCATGTCATCAGCAATACTTTGTGAATCACTGACCCAGGATGACCATGAATCTCAGGTATTCAGCTAGTTGGCATACAATGCAATTATGTACATGCTTGTTTCAGGCTTCAACTACTGAAGCCAAATAAGCAGCTTTACTTCCAGGCAATCAGCATTGTGTATAATGACTAGAATGATTGGCTTCAATCTGTGCTTATCAAATCTCCCTGGAATTCAGCTTAATGGACTGACATATGAACCAGGCATATAGACTTTGTCATCGAAGTGTGTTATGAACTCTTCCAACCCCTCTCAGTAGCCTTTACTGATCATAACCCGGGTCATTATACCTAAAAAGAGGAATGTGGAACATTCTGATCATCAGAGAAAGGTGTGTAGGCCATGCTGGTACTTGTAGTTTGCTCATCAGCTGTAGAAAAGCAATACCAATTTTCCCAATCCTCTCATCGCCAACACTCACCAGAGTATGTTGGTAAGTCAGAGTCCTTCTGGGGAGGTCTACAGCAGACATAACCAGATCCAGGCAGGAGGTAGATGTGGGCAGAGTGGACCAGCGCTGTCTCTGCACTGCTCAGCTCAGCCCCCCTTCCTCAACCTGGACCCTGCGTACAGATCTCTCTAAGAGCCTGTCATCCAGAAAGAGGGGGGATAAGGCTGCTAGGACAGGGAAACATCCGGTTGTCACACGAGACGTGACCTGCTGCTGGAGACATCACCTGTCATTGGAGACATCCGTCTTGTCACATGTATTCCCAGGAATATCCATGTGTCCCAGTCCATCTCTGTCGCTGAGCGGACGTCTAGTGCCCCCATTGCCTTGGGACACTTGATTAAAACCATCAAGAATAGAGATGGTCAAGTTAATTGCAAAGCCCCTGAACATGGTATCATCACACAAGTTGCTGGAGATGTAGTGAAGGGTATACTACAAAAAAAAAAGGATGGCTCGAACACAAATAGTATTTGCAAAAATTAAGTTCAAAGTCAAGTCAAAGTTTCGACTTTGACTTTGAACAAATGCAAAAACTACATGTGCTAGAGCAAAAAAATTTCCCACAATCCTTCTTTCCATCCTCACCAATTTTGATGATGGTTTTGCAATCAGCTCAAAAAAACAGCTAGTCTAAAAATTAGACCATCTCTACTCAAGAACAATGGAATCTTATTGATTAGCCATATCAATAAGATTCCATATGGCTTGACAGGCAGATTCCTGCTCGTTTCCTGCGCGTTCCCCAGTCACCCACCTGGCAATATCGACCAGGAATCTGCCGCATGTCGGATCGCACGGTGATCCGACATGTTGGTAAATTCCTAGCCGATCTCCCAAATATTGTCCGGCACACAAAGGGTGCCTGACCAATTCTCGGCACTAGCGGCCGTGCGTGATGATGTCATCACCCACAGTCAATCTGCAGAGAAATCGGCAGCAAAACCACACGTCTATGCCCAGCTTTATCAATAAGATTCCAAAACCATAGTCTTTTACCTGAGTGATTAAACTTTTATAGCATGAAGAAATTGCAGTGTACCAGTCCCTAGATGTGTTGGCTGCATTAGTGTTCTTTTCTGAAAACATTTTCCGCAAGTACAGAAGGTTCTGGTGAACATGCCATGTCCTGGGGCCCTCGCTGCAAACAAAGCACAAACCTCCTTATCTTCTTGCTTGTGTTTGTTCTTGGGGTAAGACACACTTTACATTCTTCCATAGTATAATCAAAGTTTATACTTTCTGATCTCACAGAAAACTTCTGTATTCCGCGGAGGGCCGGCATACTGGGTTAATATTTTATATAATAAGAGCTGGGAAAGTAGCGGTGAAGTAACCCAGGAATGTTCGGAGGTGACAACTGACATCATCATATGGTTTCCCACCGTCACAAGCTTCATGGGGGATAAAACATTAACAGATAATCCCGGAATTGCACACACATAGCCGAGTCTTGTCTACGAGTGAAATATAATTCATGAGGGTTGTATTAGTATGTGGGAAAGGAGCTGCACCCCAGCCAGGACTGAGGGTGAGATGTAGGTCTCCCCTCCTCCCCACTAAAGCTGCTTTCATGAACCAAGATAGTTCTTCTACTGATTAAAGGGGGGGGGGGGGCATAGGCATACCTGTTGATCCTGCCAGAGGTTCTGTAAGCAGCTGATAACTTCCAGCACATTTGTTTCTGCTTTGGCAATGAAAAGGTTAAGTGAGCATTGCTTATAATCAGTGAGTTCTGAAATTCAAACTCCGATGAGTATTTAATTATTGACCCGGGTGCATGTTAGGTAGGAAGTGCAGTGATTTATAGGATCTATAGGGCCCATTGACTGCAATAAATCAGACATACTTCACCCAGGTGACACATGGCTAGATAGAGAGAATTATTACACAGCCAGAATCAGCGCTCTACTAGAGAAAAGAGGAAGAAAGATGACATCATCACACCCTATGACATCATTAATGAGGTGTGTAGTGCAATGCCAATGTGTTCTAACAGTGGTATGTTAACTGTTTGCATTCTTACTTTTAAAGTTGGAAGTCTAAATCTGGCCATACACCTTTAGATCTCTGTCAGATATCCTTTAGATCTCTACGTACAGTCCTGGCCAAAAGTTTTGAGAATGACACAAATATTAGTTTTCACAAAGTTTGCTGCTAAACTGCTTTTAGATCTTTGTTGCAGTTGTTTCTGTGATGTACTGAAATATAATTATAAGCACTTCATACATTTCAAAGGCTTTTGTTGACAATTACATGAGATTTAAGCAAAGAGTAAGAAGTTGCTGTTGGAGGGTGTTTTGGTACCATTCTTTATTCATGGCTGAGTTTTTGGGCAATATTGTGAGTGAGCCCACTCCCATGGATGAGAAGCAACCCCACACATGAATAGTCTCAGGATGCTTTACTGTTGGCATGGCACAGAACTGATGGTAGTGCTCACCTTTTCTTCTCTGAACAAGCGGAAAGGGGCTTCATCGGAGAATATGACCATGTCTTCCCTACGTCTGAACCTCTTCTTCCTCCTCGGGAGTCGGAGCAGCTGTAAATAATCCTCAATAAACTGTAAATAGCCCCCTATCAACGTGCGTGGACCTTGGCTCATTGGTGTGCAGAAGGTGTTCTACAATTGGCCTCACGAACAGGATGTTCGCTTCTATTGAATAGCCATACCACCGGGTCCAGAAGAGCCTGCACGTTACCCTATTGGCCCCCACAGAGACTGTGATCGTGCAGCGCCCGTGAGGAGTCACCTGCTGCGAGGATGAGAGGATGTACCTGCTGACTCGCCCCGGCATACAACGTGTATACCATGCTGGTCTGCGCTTCTCCACTGCGAGTCTGGCCTTGGTATCCTCCAGAGGAGTCCAGCGGTTGGTCGCTGTGTGTGGACATTGCCAAAAACTCACAGAGGACTGGGACCCATGGGCCACCTGTGGTACCTGAGGCGGCCTGCTATTCGCCACGTGGCCCGTACTTGCCATGGGGCGCACCCGGAGGCTGCCCCAACGCTCCACGACGATGGTGGAGACTCTTTGTCAAACTTGTGGATGACAGCTGCAGCCACGATACTCCTGTCGAAGGAAGGAAGGAAGGAAGCTGCCAGCAGTACAGTCCAGCCTGAAGGACCAATACATCAGCCCGAGTTGCCGCTATCTGAGTCACCTGCCACCCAGTCAGAGTCGTCTGCCGCCCCCCCGGGCTGGAGGCCGTCCAGCCAGCAGTGTCTGCACCTCGAGGATCGCCACGTTCCATCGGAGCTTCTGTGCCCCCATGCCCAGCCGCCACGGCACCTCCAGCCAAGGAGTCCAAGACCAGTGAGTCTCTCTTCCCTCTTTGTTGCCCCTTTATGCCCCCTGGTTGAAAAGGCCCACGACTGGGAGAGACTACCGGAGCCCCAGGCCTGGACTGAATCCTGTTGTGTAGCCTGGGATCCCCATGCTTACGTGCCACCAGGAAGGGGGGACAATAAAAAAATGGCCAGGTTTTCCCGATTGCAGAGCCGATTTGGAGCTTATGTTAAACGAGAGAGAGTTAAGGATGCTCCCTCACCCCCGCTTCTACTAAGAGGACCTGCGCCTTCGCTATGGACCACTGGTTGCCCTTTCTCCCATCAGATGAACCTACTTTTGTTTGCTGCACTTATAGTTTAACGTTATTTGTGTTTCTACTACTTAGCCTTTGCCATGCTCTCAAGCAAAGGACTATTTTGGTTCACCAAGGACTGGTCTGGTGCTTAATATTAAAATTGTATCTTTAGTCTTCCGTCCCATTGTGGGTAACGTATAGACTACCTTTAAATGAATATCTTTTCCCCTTTTGCATGTCTAGCCTCTACAAACTTGGGATTTATTGCCTATGCTGGTTATGTTTTATTTTGCAGGTATTAGTGTTCCTTACTGTGGGTTCCCTCTGCACACACACATCTTTTTGGGTTAGGCTCCCTAGCATGTGTACAGGTACTGCCAGACAGGGCTGCCGCCAGAAATTATGGGGCCCGGCACAGCAAAAATGTCCGGGCCCCATGGCAGGATTTGTTGATGGGGCTAGCAGGAATATCACAACTCCAAATCCACACCCGTTCACC
>CM070037.1:68377226-68399748 GCA_036250615.1 Ptychadena robeensis
CAGGCTGGGTGCTTCTCCGGCTGGGGAAAGGAGAGACCCAGGGGGACCGGCGGGAAACCGGGTCCCAATCATATGGTAATTGATATGTCCATGTGGTGCACATTGAGTACAATTGACCTGCGATCAATCATCAATCAATTGATCACCAGTCGATTGCATGGGAATCTACCCGTGTGTGGCCAGTTTAAGTCAAAGCTTCTCACATTTTAGCTGGCCATACACCTTTAGATCTCTCTGTCAGATATCCTTTAGATCTACCAACAACCATGTAGTATAGGGTCCTCTGCGATTGAACACAGGTAGATTGATGGTTTAGAAAGTCCCTCATATTACATGGTTTTGGAAAAACAAAAAGGAGCTCTAAAGAAAATCTGACAGAGAGATCTAAAAGGTGTATGGGGACCCTTTCTCATAATAGGATTACTGTTTGTTTTCTGGATCTCACAGAAAAACATTTCTATCCCACCGATAGCTGGACTTCCAGGTTAATGTTTTATACAGGGAGAGCTGTGGGAACGAAGTGGTGATGTCACACAAAAGTGCTTAGAGGTGACAGCTGACATCATCATAGAGTTTCCCACCGTAAAAAAAACTCCATGAGGATAAAACATTAACAAAAGTTAAAGGAGCTGTAAGCAAACAAATAATACTTTCCTGTGAATGATAATTTATAAGCGATGTGTTACAACAAGAGGGGACATTTGTAGGAATTATTGCTAGTTCCTGAGAGGGAAAGATGACAAACAAAAGTTACTGGAAGTTTGGGACAACTAAACAACTTTACATGTTGACACTTTTCTAAAGCCCCCCATACACCTTTAGATCACTCCATACAATTTCCATTAGATCTACCAACAACTATGTAGTGCCGGGTGCTCCCTGATAGAATACATAGTGATTGGAGGGATTAGAAAGCTCCTCATATTACATGGTTTAGGTAGAAGAAAAGTTGATTGTACAGAAATTGTATGGGAAGATTATAAGGTGTATGGGGGGGGCTTAACCTCCTGAGCATTCCGCCCATGGCACGGTTTTTTCATAACCGCGCCACGGGCAATCGAGGCGGAGCACAATATGCTCCGCCGCGATTACCTGCTCAGCTGGAGGATGTAAACATAAGTCCGGCGTCACTGGAGACTTATGCTGAAAGAAAGCGATGCCCCTCCAGTTAGACGGAGGTCTATGGCGCCCCCGACCGCCGCAGAAAGCCGGCAAGATCTACAGCGTGGCTCTAGTTAACTGGGGCTGGGTTTCATGATGCATGGCACTGAGCATCCCGCTTGAAAAAGGTTGATCAAACCGGGAACAGACATGTCCGTAAATCGATTGTGGAAGCAGAAAGAAAGAGGCAAACAGGATTGGCTGCAGAGCTCCCCTCCTCCCCCGCATTGACTTTAGCAGCTGTACTCGGCTCTGCCCCCTTGCCTGTGTCAGCTCTGCCTGTCAGCTGAGACACAGGAAATGGTGTGGAGCCCAGCATGGCTGCTACTGGCAAAGTGGGGTGGGGGAGCTATCCTGTGTGTCTCTCTCATGCACACCCTTGTGTTTATGACATTCCCAATACATTTCCTATGGCCCGATCCCATAAAGTGCTTGGTCACATCCAGAGCAAACTAGGATGAGGAAAGGCCAGAGTAGAACAGCATCACTCTAGCACATGATTGTTTTTGAAGTTGCTATGTTCATTGTTAGCTGGCCTTTCATCATTCAGGTACTGTATATGACACAATGACATACAGGGCTTTGTCATCCTCTTCTGATACTGATGGAGTACTGCAGAGAGAAAAAACAGCCATTGCTCACCAACATGCATACAGAACTACACGTAGGAAGACAGAGCATATAACAAAAGCATCCATGTTACCTGACTCATAAATCATTTTCTCTGAGTAATATGAATTTGTAATCCGGACGCTAATTTTGTCCAAGGACCACAAGTTAACCCTTTACATTTTAGTTTTCTCTTGGGTAAATATAGTCACCTTAACCGAATGTTGTGCATGTGAACATAAAATGATTACTGATCTTAGTGTGAATGTTTCCTTCAAGACAAGCTTAAGCCCATCAAAGCTACAACCAAATCCTCAACTCCTTTTTTAGGAGAAATCCTTACTGCAAAGAAACACTTTCTCGCTCTCTCTCTCTCTCTATACATATATACATATATATATATATGTCACATACTTGAGACACACTTAAGATTAACAGCTGGGGACTAGGCACATTGTAAGTTCCTGTACTACCCAACGTCCAGGCTTATTTAAAATAATGAAAAAGTTAGTTGCAATAATGTAGTATATCAACTGAAATAAGAAAGTCTTTGGACAGTGGCCTATACCTTTGGGGCTCATTAATGATCTACTTGCCGATGATACCCAGTTGTGCCTTGAGGTGTTATAATTATTCAGTATAACTTTTTCCTTAATTTTATACAGAAAGGATGAGGTAACAAATGTCAATCTTGCTCAAATGAAGTACCAGTACCAGAAGCCCACAAGAGCAAAAGTTCTACTCTTATAAAGTATGAATTTAAAATAATTTTCACAGCACAGTAGTTTTAATATAAAAAATTTATTCAAAGAACGTATTGCTTTTTTCAACGGAAAGATATCCATTTGGCATAGTATAAAACAATACAGAATGCGGCAGTGATGGAAGCGAGAAAGACCTGAGATAGACTCGTTGAAAGGGCCACACAAGACACCCAGACTGCTGGCAGTGTGGAATATAGAATATCGTTCGGTTCATTTGCTCATCCATACTAAAACACTTGGTTGCAGAAAGAGCTTCAATATTTACAGCAAAGTAAAAGTACGGAGAGCTCAGTATGAGGCAAGGCGAGGTGCTCTTCAATGGGGTTACTGCGCAACAAACATTTGTAGGTGAGTGAACTGCAACTAATCTCAGGATTTGCACACACTCATACAACTTTGGTGCACAGGAAGCTGGCTCATATGAATACGGAAAGTGACAGCACATTTTATTACGGTTATATTCCCACTTCCCGAATGTCAGCTCACCGCTGTGCAAGGATGGCAAGAAGTTCTCTTCGAGAAATTCGGAAAGAGAACTCATGAACAAACACATGATCGCTTATGATTCGCTGGTCAGGACCATTTGATCATGTATTTCTGCTTCCTGCTCAGGCGAAAACAAGATCAGCCATCCAGAAAATTACTCGTTCATTGGCTGATCAAATTGTTCATGTACTTCTCCATGAGTTCTTTTGCGGTAGAACTTTTCCATGGATAACCATCCCTTACTGGTGAGCAAGACTGGCAGCACTGGGATTTCAACCAGTTCTAACTGGGGCCAATGTCATTGTACATTATGTACACGTTTATTTGGATGTAACACATTCAATGTAGAAATACTGCATAGGTGTGAAATAATGTCTCTATGATAAAGCCGTTTACATACTGACATCATTTCTCTCTATTTCGTTTTTTCCCCCTAAACAGAATCCTTTTTCCTGACTTACCTCCCATAACTGTACTGAATTCTGTTATCTATATTATAAACATTGATAGGCTGGTTGCAAATATTTTGCTTACCAAAAGTTAATTTGTCCTGAAGTTGGCAGTTAAATCTGAAGATGAAGGTCTGATGCCTATCATTAGGGATGGTGTTCCCAGACATTGTGTATTTTAAAGAGTTGAATCTGAGCTAAAATAAGTTACAGGTTAAAAGAGTTCTAAAACTGAACAGAAATGAAGGAGAACTTGTTAGAGCTGATAATTAAGGGATGCAACTAACTTGTTTGTGAAGGTGAAAGTGCTACAGCTGTCATCCCTATACTTCACTATATGAAATAGTCATAACCCTTTTCTTACCTTTCTATGTTCTGTTAACCTTCTGAGCGTTTAGCCCGAATTAACTCAGGCTGAGTTTTATGCATCATAAAACTCAGCCCCAGTTAACTAGAGCCGCGCTCAGGGTCTCGCCGTCTGCTTATGGCGGTCGGGAGCATCGGCATGTATGCCGATGCTTCCGGGTCCGTCCCCGATCGCGTCACTGGTGACGCGAAGGGGGCGGGGGTAGGCGGCGCCATAGAACTCCGTGTAACTGGAGGTGTGTCGCTTTTCCTCAGCGTAAGTCCGGCGTCTCCAGTGACGCCGGACTTACGTGTACGTCCTCCAGCTGAGCAGGAAGTCGCGGCGGAGCATAAAAAACCGTGCCAAGGGCCAAACGCTCAGGAGGTTAAGGAGATTTCCTCTTAACCTCCTGTCTAAGAAATCAATCTAACAAGAGGGGAATTTCTCTTTACCTCTATATCTGGTGAAATCTTGGTCAAGGGTCACAAGATGAAACAGGGAGGCTAAGGCTGAGTCTATATCAGAAAGCACCAGAAATCGTTATGGACTTGTTGGCATGACATGTCCTTGCTGGCTGCCCGTTGTTTGCCTGCTGTGAGTTTAGGGAGCGTTATTTGCCATGTCTGCAATAGTGTAACATATCATTTACATTAGCAAACCATGTGTGAAAACGTATCGTCAAATTGGTAAACAAGCGCGTTTCAAGTTTCTGGTGTGTCTGCAGGACGCCGGCAGTTCCACACCGATCGAACCATCGGCTATGGTGCCCCACCTTGTCGTGTGGTGACCGCGCGGAAAAAAAGTAGTGTAAACCCAGCCTTAATCTCCCCACCAAGGACACTCACGCTTAACAGCAGTTCTTACAATTGTACACACTATCCACAGAGAAATAATAATAAATAAAAGAAATACTATAAACAGGATAGATACACTAAAAATATGCTCTTAAAATCTAAGATGAAAAAAAATGCTCAAGAAATAAACACCTGTACACAGGGGAAAGAAATAGACCCTAGCAAGTGAGCTGCCTGCTGGTTTGGGTGCATGGCCTACTAGGCTCTTGGGATGGGACAAGCTCTAGAACAAGGGATCGCTTTAACTGGCTGTAGTAAGACAAGGTCTCTGAAGAAGGCTCTGCCTGTCTCTGGACACCTCTTAATAATACCGTAAGCAAGGAAAGAGTGCAAAAGAGCTGCATGACAATACAAAGTTGGAAGACATGTAAAGGTCCATTAAAAGAAAATAAAGCTTCTTCCTTTTAAAAACGAGGTGCTTCTAGCAGGATGGGTTCAGATGGAGACCTGGGAACAGGTAAAGGTCCTTGCACAGAGTGCTGCTATACTCTGACATCTCTTTGCAGCGGTCAAATTCAGTTCCTGGAGCGTGGCCCTCTCGGTTCTTAATGGAAGCATTAACCTGTGGCATAAAACAGTTAAACCCTTTTAGTACATATGACACTATTTCAAGTGGAACACTAGCCAAACATCCAAAAGGAGCTGTGACACCATTATTTAGAGATTTCAGCTTTGCAGTATACATTTTGCCTCATGTCTTTCCTTTAAAGTAAGCTTCCGCTAAGCAACTCTCCTCCAACCACCAATGGCAAACCATGTTAGTATGACACCACTTTGAAACTGAAAGAGGAAAGGTTTGTTTGACATTTATATTGACACACAACTGTCAAAATATAAGTGAGATGAGGCGATTGTTTTTGATGTTAGGATAGATCTTAGTAAATTAAGTTATTCAAAGCTATAGCTAGGCTTACCTTCACAAGCATGTCAGCCACATGAGTGTTCTTAGCATGTGTGGAAAACACCTCTACAAGATCCTGTATGAACCACGAGCCGCGTTTTGTATTACGAAGTGACACAGTACCTAGAAATAGTGGGAAAAATGGATATTACTTATTTAGGATTAAAAGGTTCACTTCCAAGCAATAATGGACACATGCGAGCCAGAAACCTTGTTTAGATATGCAAGATACAACAGGTTATTAAATAAGTCCATTCATTGTACTCCGCAGGAATAAAAGAGTACAGTGGTGAGTTATCACTGCCTTCACTTTACCTGCTTTTAACCAATAAAATGGCTGTCTTTGCCTTTATATCCATTAATAAATTATAAATGGCTCTTAGGGTAAACAGGATATAAACACAAGACTGTCATGGATTTGAGGAGGGGTAGGGGATTGATGCAAGACTGTTTAGCATATATATGGGGTGCTGTAATCCATATAGATTTCTGCATTTCACACTAACCTTTCAGACAGGCATAGGCACAGATCATATCAGACTGAGTAGGCAGACGAACTTTGCTATTTTCCCTTCCTGCGTCGCTCTGTTCGCAGCTTGGAGAAGCAGCATTGTCTCTCCCATCTCTCTGGTCAACTCCTTTGTCTGCTTCAACTGCAGGACAGAAATGAATACATTGCTAATAAATGGCATAAGGAACTCTAGCTAAAGGTTTGCAGCATTAAGCCAAGATGAGAAGAGAAAAGTGAAGAAAGAAGGAGAATAGGCAAAAGAAGAGGGGAATCAATAAGCGCAACAAAAAGAGTGGAGAGGAGAAAAAGGGAAGGGTTAAGGGAAGGCCGCAAATTGGGTGCGCCCACCTGGACAGATCAACCAGGATTGCACCGCAAGTCAAAACGAACGGTAAACCGACATGAAGGTAAATTCCTGGCTGCTCGCATAACTTTAGATGGGGACCAGTGTCACCATACAAAGAAATGTCTGGCAAACAAACGGTGCCCGCCTATCCTCTGAGCGACTGGCTGCAGCATGATGACGTCATTACGCTTCAATCAGCCGCTAGAGAATCGCATGGAAGAAGGGAAGTCTAGCTCCATGACATAACCTGTACCATAGTGTATTTTGGTGTCTGGAGTGGAGGGAATATACACAGAGCATTTTACTGTGAAACAAAAAAAACTCAGACAATGGCAAAAACCCTACTAACCTTCAGCACACCTTGGTATGTTGCAAGCAGTACTTAATGTAGAAGCACAGAAGAGTGGGGCCTATGTCTCTATGTAGACCTCAAGAAACAGATTTGATGGCAATTTCTGACAAAATACCCTTGCTTAGTTGTCCATTGAGGTACACAGGATTCTAATACCAATAGGATGTCCAAAGGCAATCTACCTGAGGGTGGGTATCGGCAAACAAAACACTATAACCTTTCCAAAACTGGAAGAAAATGATTGGAGTCTGAAGGCCCAATATGCACTCATACCGTATATGATACCCCCTGCTAGTGGGAGTGGCCTTATCCTTTAGGTAATAAGCTTGAAATAATGGTCTATTAGAGCTATCTCAAATGGTGCTGAGAACTGAGAAGGAAATAGGCCTTTGGCATGCCATTACAGCTTTATATGAGGTTTAGACCATACTGCTGTAGACAATAAAACAGGGTATACACAGTTTACCCTATGACATAATTCATTGGCCAACATCACATCTTACACAAGGAAACTATTTCCTCCTCATTTTCCCCAAGAAAGGGACTAGGGGACTTTTAAGGCCAACATTTATGGAATCAAGTATCTTTTATTTTATTAAAACATGATTCAAATATACAAAACCTATTCCTACCGACAGTCCAGTACAAGTACACCCATTTGAGATAATATCTTTATTAGGGGATGCTTTTAAATAGATGATAACAGGAATGAGTTTGCGTGTGGTTTTACAATGAAACTTAGTACCAGCCAGAATATGGAGAAAGGTATGTCCCACTACTTATCCAATACACTAGTCCCCCTAAAAGTGCACATATTTCTCTACTTGGCTAGCAAAATTATCCTTGGTACTCACCTCCCCGGCAAGCTTGGATAAAGAAGATTTTAGGTTTGTTCTGCAGTTGTGGGCAGTGAGCGTTATCCAGTATTGTGAAGATGTCCTGCAACTGTCATACAAACAAGTGTTACCATACTTTGTTTTAGACAATAAAATGCATATTTCCTAAATACAACATACTGACAGAAGCTAAAAAGGGATCTACTGTTTCCTACATTCTACAACTGTGTTCAAAATTATTCAACCCCCCACTGAAATTGAGTGTTTTGGCCTTTTTGACATTGATTTTGATCATTTCAGTTATCTTGTTTACAATGAAATCAGTGAGGCACTTGTAAGTCAGAGAAATAGAACATTAATAATGAAATAACAACAAATGTCTTTTCTGTGCTCACATCATTATCAGTTTTATTCAACCCCCAAGTGACATTCATTCTTAGTACAACATGCTTTTCCAGTTATAACAGCTTTTAAACGTGAAGCATAGCTTGACACAATTGTCTTGCAGCGATCTACGGGTATCTTAGCTCATTCTTCATGGGCAAAAGCCTCCAGTTCAGTCACATTCTTAGGCTTGCACGCTGCAACTGCTTTCTTCAAGTCCCACCAGAGGTTCTCATAGAGATGAGAAGCTCGAAAAAAATTGGAAAAATTCGGAAAAAAAACGTTTTTTTCCCTGAATAATTTTTTTTTTTTTCGAAAAATTTGAAAAATGTAAAAAATATATTATAGCATGATGAATGGAATATTTTATTTCTCAAAAATATGTATGACATTATTGTAATAGGGTGAGAAGATACATATTAGATTGATTCTTCTCTAATGCAAGAACAATTTCTTTTCTTTTCTTTTATTTTGGGTGTGCTATTTTACCATAAAAGGAAATCTTTAGTTTTCGTTTTTGCTTGTCTATTGCATGTGGTTTGGTTATATTCCTCTTCACTAGGCCTCAAAACATCAATAGAAATATAGAACACAAAGGGCCTGAAAGTATATACTTATTTATTTAAAGGTGAAGTTTTTCATTTATCTGGTTTTTCCTTAAATGAACTTTGCTAATTTTGTTTATAACCTTTTGTGGCAATATTTATTACTACTAATCAGGTCCTTTACTTCCCCCTCCCCCCCAATACTACAACATGCTTATGTCTTCTTTTGCAACTAAGCATTCATCACTTTATTCTTCTTTTCTTCCTTTTTCTCTCCCTCAGGAAATGGTGAGACCACTCTACATATGGAAGCTTTTCACATTTGTATATGTTCCTCTGAATAGAAAAATGTGACTTGCAATATTGTCATGAATTATCATTTCAATCTATCAGTGTTATGACAAACACATTCTTTTTGCTGTAATCAATGTCTCTGGAGATTATTAAAAATCTTCATGGATCAGAAGACCACAATGATTAAATTGCACATAGTTTTTTACGTTTCTCGTTCAAGAAGTCCTCTTTCTTCTGCTCCATCTGTTATAATCAGCTGCAGTGAAGCAGCAACACAAGTGTTGCCCACCCCCATCAGCAGAAAGTTCAAGTGAACAGATACTGAAGAAGACAGCTACATCCATAAATTATTCATTAATTCATTTGTAGACAGATGACACCTGCAGATCAGAACAATTGATCAATGTCTTTCAGGGCATAATTTCTTCTGGAACAAACCATTTTCAATAACTGAAAATACAGTACTGGCAGGAAGCTTTAAAATGACTAGACCGTCATACCAGTGCCCCAGCAGATTTCTTTGAGCAAGCCTCTTTTGGAGTTGGAATATGAACTTGTCATGGAATCTGTGCAAGGAAAATTATGAAGCACTGACTTGCACTACTTACGGATGGCTGACAAATGTGAGAGGAAAGGTATTATAAATTTGTTATAACCACCTACACCATTTTTTTACAAAAGTATTGAACAGGAGAGAATAGACATATGCAGATATATCAGCAGTGCATATGCGAAGTCCTACAGAAAATTGGGAGTGGCAAAGTATTTGCTTTGCTACGTGGCAATGCCGCAATATAAGGCAGCATGGGAGATCATATTGGATAAGTATCCACATATTACTGCAATAGGAATGTGCATTCTCATGGCTAAACTTGCTTCTTATGTATTAATGAAATTGGACACCCTGTCAAATGATCTATAGCAAGCAAAAGAGTTATAAAACATGTAAAAGGTAGTCATACTGTATCTGCAGTTTTAAAGAGAACGCAGTAGAAAAAATTGAAGATAAAATAGTGACACTGAAACTCTGTATAAAACTCGGTGGGCTGTAGTGGTGATCTCTCTTTGAAAGTTTTACTAAAAACCAAGAAGCTCTTCAGAACACAGTATATTGAAGATCTTAAATAACCAAGGAGTGTAGAAAAACACTGTTCTGATCACGTTTCAGCTGCAAAATTCCCTGAATTCTAAAAACAACCAATTGCTGCAGCAATCACTGCATCTGAATCAGATAGTGCACTTTGTCAGAAATTCCTTATCTATAACAAGATAAAAACATGGTTTTGAACATCTCAGTATATCTCCCTTACAACTATAGAAGAAAGTAAAGTGGAAGATTTTATTAAAAAAGGGAAGAATTTTGTTGTCATCCAATTCATGGCTGCTGGCAAATCTGCTGGTCCAAGATTCAACGGGGAAAATATAATGGATGATAGCAGTTGTACGCATTTGACTGGATTACAATCAAGCATCACATTTTGGGATTTGATGTTGGGAAGGTACTTTCAAATGTTTGCAGAATATAGAACATCTTCAGGGATTTGGCCAGGAATGCAATCTGGGATTCTGCCAAACATATTCCTCCTGTCAACATGGTGGCAAGGTCTTTGCACCAACACAAGCCTCTGACTCCCTTTGCTGCTCGCCTTCTTCATATTCCTCCATCTTCGCAGCATGTGAAAGAATCTGGTCTATGTTGGAAACACTCACAAGAATCAAGAAATAGCTGACATGTGAAAGAGTAGAGAAGCTTGTTTCAATCCGAGCAAACCTTTCAGTTTTTCAGACGTCCATAATAACGTATGATACAAGACAACAGAGTGATGCAGAAGCAGAGACTGAAACTGATACTGATGATTACAGCATACACAAAAATGATTCTGATTAAACCTCATCCCCATTCATGCCCTTGCCAGCTGCCAGCAGATATTTAAAATTGTTACTTTTCTTGGTTTTAAATTTGTTGCTTCCATTTGTTACAATACAATAATATCATTATAAAAGTCAGTTCTGTGTGATCATTTTATGCCCTGTTCTATTGTCCATATTATATTTTATGTTTTCTTTAATTGTTTATCTAAATGACTTTCAGTCTGGAAAGAAAAAGAAGTGTTGAATGGAGCATTTTTTTCAATGTTTCCGAAAATTTCCGTTTTTTTTCGAGCTTCAAAATTTCCGGAAATTTTACATCTCTAGGTTCTCAATCAAATTTCTGCATACCTCCAAGTCCACTAGAGCATGGTTGCAGATTAAAGGCTGGAACATTTTGGAGTGGCCATTGCAGTCACCAGACTTAAATCCGATTGAGAACCTCTGGTGGGACTTGAAGAAAGCAGTTGCAGCGCGCAAGAATGTGACTGAACTGGAGGCTTTTACCCATGAAGAATGGGCTAAGATACCCGTAGATCGCTGCAAGAGACTCGTGTCAAGCTATGCTTCAAGTTTAAAAGCTGTTATAACTGGAAAAGGATGTTGTACTAAGAATGAATGTCACTTGGGGGTTGAATAAAACTGATAATGATGTGAGCACAGAAAAGACATTTGTGGTTATTTCATTATTTATGTTATGTTATATTTGTCTGACTTACAAGTGCCTCTTTCATTTCATTGTAAACAAGATGATTGATATTATCAAAATCAATGTCAAAATGGCCAAAACACTCAATTTCAATGGGGGTTGAATAATTTTGAACACAACTGTACATACTGTTATATATACATACTGTATGTATACCATGCCTTTATAACATCATGTCAGGCATTAATGTTGGATGAGAAGATCTGGCTCATTCACTCTATTTGAATTCATCATTGGTGTTCTCCAGGGATTGAGGTCAGGACCATGCTTGAATTCATTAACCATTCTTCCACAAATCTTTTTAAATTCAGACTCTAATGCTAGAAGTGTGTACTAATACTTTTGTATATAAAGTGCTAAGCTAGACACACACAGGTAGATCTATAAAAAATTTGAGTACAATTGAGCAACGTGCACGGTCACGGTGCTTGATTGTGCTCTAATCTGTTTACAAAATTACCCATGTGTGCCTTTCTTCCCGCTCATAGAAACTCGATTGAATGGGGTTCCAACATGCTGGAAAACCCTGTTTAATCTCCATTACTTTAAATAGAGACATGAGTCTACATTCAATGTATTGGGGGAGCTGCTTCTCCTGCCTTCTGCACAGCCTGGACACCGCTGTCAGTGTGAAGGGGGCGGAGCCAGCACGTATCTCTCTGAGGCTGTGTGAGGCTGGCTGCCTTTCTTCCCAGCTGGCAGCCCGTGTGTCAGAGATTCACTCACTCAAGGCTGCAAGCTGGGGAGAACGGGTCCCCATTAACCGGGAATCGATAAGCACAATAATTTCCGTTCAATTGACCTCTGAACAATCACAGCACGGGGATGTCACCCTGCTGTGATTAATCGGGGGTCAATTGAACAGGAATCTACCCGTGTGTGCCTAGCTTTAGGGTAGCAGCATATTGATGGACACCTGCACATTACATTAAAGTTGAACAGCAAGAATTACCTGTTCATTTAGGTCTATGGGGTGACAAAAAAGTAGTTACAGTTACCTTACCCTATGCTTCCTCACACCTCCTCCTCTCCTTGACTGGTCTATGACCACTGACCTAATACCCCTGCAATGTAAAGTTATTGCCTAGCCTGCTACAGGAAAAAGACAATGACCTCTCCCCAGCCTGAAGTCACGGAAGAGCAAAAGATGCGGGGAGTGCAGGTACGCATGAGTATATGTTCATTTCCTAAACTCAAAAGAGCACTAACCAAATCAAATGACGCCTTTAATGTGGTGGCTTTATGTGCATTATGCTGGAACAGGAAATTGCCTTTCACATATTGGGAATTTGCTGTAGTGTTAATAGTAACCTTCGCAGTGTCTGCATTTAACATTTCCGTTACCTTAACCAACTGGCTATCAGTTCCATATATAGCGCCATCGATTCCATGAGACAAAATGGCTACAATGGCAGAGTCCAGATGGGAGTGATCAGGCAGTGAGGAGAAATGGTCAAGTTCAGCCATCATTTTCTGTAAGAAGAGAATAGCATTTGTAGGTAAAATGTTATATATTACATAACAACAGTTTACTGCATTCTCTCAGTGTAATATGGTACCTGGAGTAACAGTATACCACAAATCAATAGTACACCATGTAAGATTTCTGTTCACTGTTGTAAACTAATTAAGACCTTTATTGCTGTTTAAACTAGCCCCAGAGCTTTATTTAATCAAATGATTTTTTTTTAAACAACCTAAAATCTAACTTAATTTTTGGATAATCTTTAAATCATATTTCAAAATTTTAACCTAGAATAACACCCGCAATTTGTTATAAAAACAATAAAAAGGGTACAGGAAATAGACAGATTCCAATGGCAGCACGGAGAACGCCGGTACCTGCAGGCAGAAAGTGTGTGTGTGAGGGACAAGACATCCTGCTCCATCCCATCTGTTTGTACCCATAGAGTGAATGTGCGTGGATAAAATGAGACACTGTTTTTAACCGTGCCCATCCATGTCTATGGGCATGATCGGGGAAAACCCACGATTATACCGGTGGTTTGCTATAGTGGGCACAAGCCCTAACAGAGCCCAGAATAGCAGTGAAACCTGGGAGGGGTTTCCACATACTATTAAACCTCTTGGGCATTACACACGTGGCACTTTTTTTCAAAGAAGCACACTACGGACGATTGCGACCCTCCGGGAGGTCCTGACAGCGACTGTGCTCAGAAAAAGAGACGCCAGTGAATTTTATTGCAGTTATCTCGTGGCGAGTTTAATCAGCAGAGAAACTCTCCCTGAAATAAATTAAGCAGAACACCTAGCAGCAGAGGTGATTGTTGGGATCTCCCCTCCAACTGTGTGACGTCCCCATCGCGGCTCATGTTTTGTAAATACTGCCCGCAAATGCACATGGGATGAAGTGCTGTAGTCCAGTGGGATTTTGATGGAAGCTTCACATCTGCGGGATCTAATGTAATCGAAGCTCCATCTAGTGGCCGTTTTTTTAGTACAATTCCATATTCAAAATGGAGTATTAACCTTCCTAGCGCACTGCCTGTATCGCGCCATTGCGAGGCAGTGTACACAGTACACTGCCTGTCATTTCCAGTATCTCTCCGGAGCTTTTCACACAGCTGGTGTCATTACTGACACCAGCTGCGTGAGAGGGAAAGCCGGCGCTCCTCTATTAACATGAAGGTCTATGGCGCCGCCTCCCCCACCCCCTTCCGCATCACCGTGACGCGATCGGGGTGGTGCCGCAGCCCAGGAAATGCTGAAGCGATGAAGACAATCGCTGCAGCTTTCCGGGGAGGAATAGGGTCTCCCCGCTGCCGGCTTCCCCTGCGGATGAGAGGACCCTGATCGGCAAACGAACAGGGTTCGTCTCAACCGCTAGGGAGGTTAATAAAGTGTGGGCGGAACAGCTTCTCTTTGCCAGTACTAAATGTGATGGCTTTGGGAATGAGGATGTGAGGATGGTAAGAATGTTTTTTTTTATTCTGTAGCAGTTTTCACAGATGTAATCTGCTGTCAGGTGAGTATTATGTCGAATGTAATGTATAGAACCGCTTTAAGATATATTTTAAATCTTCACAAATAAAGATGCATAAAAAAGTGTATGTTGTCATAACAAACCTGTGCAGTTAGATCACTCCGGAAAATAACCCTATAGTTCAAACTGGAAAACAAGTGTTTCAGGGCGGCCTCATCCACTTCCCCTCCATAGCGATAACCCAAGTCAGCATCAGAAAATTGGATATTGCTGATGATTAGGGCTAAACCTCGAGGAACAGTGCTCATCTTGTAAGCCTGGGAGACATATGGAACAATTTCAAGTTTCACATTTTAAACAGTTAACTAGCTTACCAGCCAGCATATTGCAATTAAAGATGGTCTCTAAGCAGATATAAAATACTCAAATGAATCCATCTTTATAATTAATACATTATTACAGTAGAAAAAGTTGGCCTGTGTGATAAAGTGGTGTTTATCTCTGAACTGGAAAGAGTTAGAGAGTTTGAAGATAAATAAATATTTTTAACGATGCAATATGGGGGATCGCAGAAGTGTACACTGTAAACTGCTAAAAATTCCCGCCCCTGTGCATTCCACGTCACTGCGATCGGGATGGTGCCGCAACACTGGAAATGTTGCAGCGATTTAGAGAATCACTGTAGCTTTCTGGGGATACATTGGGTTCACCAATATGGGACGAACCCAAACACAGAATGTACTGGGTTTCGTCTCAAACACTAGGGAGGTTAAAGGTCAAGTAAAATTTTCCTACAAGAAATCTTTTAGG
Source organism: Ptychadena robeensis (assembly GCA_036250615.1). Classification (NCBI taxonomy): domain Eukaryota; kingdom Metazoa; phylum Chordata; class Amphibia; order Anura; family Ptychadenidae; genus Ptychadena; species Ptychadena robeensis. The sequence goes on from CM070037.1 coordinate 68,392,397, forward strand.
AGCTTGCCAGCCTGCCTGGTCTGGTATCACCTGTGCACCTCAACATTTTGTAGCTATACACATAAGCAGTGGTCAGTGCTACAGAATGCCATTATAATAAATAAACATCAAACGTGAGCTAACCTGTTCTTGATGAGTAAGAAAGAAATTCACGCTGGTGTGACTAACTTTTACTGGACCATCTCCATCATCTAGGCTCATCTCACAGCATTCTGCAAAATATCAAATGAGGCCATGGTCAAAAGGAACAAATTATTCAACAATAGCAAAAACACCAGAAAAGGATTTTATGGGACACAGTTGTCAAGAAAAATAATTGTGTGATTAGGGTTTCTAAAGTTAGAGATTGAGGAGTCACATCTCAAATAAAAATACATCTGTTACAGACAAGGGAATACTGAGATAGGGACATAGACAGATACAACCACTAACCTTCAAAGAGAGACACATAACCCAAGCAAGTAGCCACCCATATTGAGACAACAGACCCAAGCTCTCAGCTAATCAAAGGGTCAAATACATTTTTTTTTACCCTATCCTGCATGAATGATGGATACTCGCCTGAAGTTCTAAAACTGAACTGTCAACCCCAGTAAGGTTAAGAAGAATTGCTAGTTGGCAATACAAGAGCCACTGGTCTTTTATGATATATCCTAGCAAGCTGCAGTAGATGGTAGACTTAAGTTAAAAACAAATGGGTTGAGCGGAGCATAACATTACTATTCATAGAATGTGATCAGGGAAAAAAGAACACAATGGGACTTTTTAAACTCAAGGTAAATAATAGCAGCTTACATGACTAGGACACCTTGAAACCAAAGAAGGATATGTGGGTGTCAGTGAATGAGGAAATGCTTACTCATCTGGATTGTGAAAAGGTCCAGAGTGGGTGACACTCCACTTTCTGGGTGATTATGTGCACAGAGCCACAGACCCTCACCTTTAATACTTCTGTAGCATGAAAGCAGTAAAGCAAAAAGCTGAATGAACCCAGTGCATCTACAATGACTAGCTTAACTGGTCTACTCAAAAGGGAATCTTTAGAGACAGGACAAGGTCAGAGTTAATGGGAACAGAACAGGACCTGGACTCACCTAGTGGAAGATGTCTTCCTCTTTGAATGCTTTCTTGTACAGACAATGGAAATGTTTTTTCCTGTAACCAGAGGTAAATTATTTGACAGGATACAAAAAGAAATGAATTTATTTCTAAATTATCAGGTAGGTTTATTACACCTAAACTTACTTGGGCTAATACAATGATTAGATGACTGTGTTGGTAACAGCTAGTCAAATAACACAAAGTTCTTCAGAAAACATTCAGTAAATAACCTAACCTAAACTGCTGCTTTGAGCATGCTGATGATAATATTCTAGTAAATGCAATGGCCTGGAGCATAAGGCTTGGTTTCCACATGTGCGGCCGCCCACGGCGCGATTGAATGGTTGCGGTTAAAAAACGCATCTCAATTAAAGAGACACGGTTTTTAGCAGTGTCCATTCACGTGTATTGCCATGGCTCGCAATCAAAAACACAGTGAGACGAGATTTTAGGTGGCCGGGGAAGAGCTCCATTGAATAACATGGGCGCGATTATAATCGCGCAGTGGGGGGGCTGCACATGTGGAAAGTAGACATAGCCTTAGTGTGAGCATATAGACATTGTGTATATAGTGACATGTTAAGCAAATATTCATACAGATGTCTAAAGATAATGAAAGGTCTGATCTGACCATAAAACAGAAAAAGAATGATATTTATTTTGCCTGATTATGTATTTTATCTATATTCATGACTCCTTTTTAATTCTTTATGTAGTCTGGGTGTATCCCAGAGGTGACTGCCAAGAACAAATCCTTTTGTAAACAAAGATACAACTGCTATCAAATGTGCTACATAGCAACAGGTTGTGAAGTTTTACCAACCTCAAATAGTAAACAGAAACCATCGCTACCGTCTGCCAAATAGAGTTATACAGCACAAATATAAACTGCAGCAACTGCATTCATATACTACTCTATTGATTCTGATTAATTTTCACTTTTGTAAAGTTCAGTTATTATAAAGGTTGTCAACTGTTAACCAAGACATCTGTGAATAAAGGCACAATTCTGTCCATGTCTACACACCAACATCATCAATGACATGCCCATGACAAGTGGGAGAGTTTAGTGCACCTTATAAGGGACCTACTTATACTTTTTCAAGATTCAGGAAACAGAAAAAACTAAGGGGATCATGGACAGAGATTAAGGGCTTATAAGGTAGGTGATAGAGTAACCAAGATGCAAATTGAGATGTGAGATGGCAGATTTATGATAAATATTAATATGACCGTTATTATAATTATTTCAGTTCCTTTCATACAGGAGCTCATGGGGTTTTCCCTCTGACTGTCTTCTCTATGGGGAAGATATCTCACCACTCTGGATGTTATCCACAAATGTGTCATTTTTTTTTTTTTTTTTTTAGACATGTCCTTTTAGGAGAAGCCTTAACTGGAAGAAATATGTCAACATATATAACTAGGATATGGACAGTACAATGAATATGGCATTGGGAACAATATAACATTTGTATGAAAGCTAAATTGTCGTGTATGTATTGTTTTTATAATATTTATGAAATATCTATATGTGTTAACCCTTTTTGTGCAATACAACGTATAAACGAACATGTAGACATTCATTTTCAGAAGATTGCTTTGTACATGGTACCAAATAGGTTTGTTTTATTTGTATATGTTTAATGAGGGATGGGGACCCACATGATGGTAAGCAACACGTACCAGTTGTCAGTAAAAACTTAAGAGATGAATTTCTCAATATGTCAGGATGCCGTTATCTAATGTTGATGTCCCCGCCTTAAAGTAATTTGGTGTTAGGTTAACAAAGGCTACCAGAATTACATCTTAAAGGTGCTATTATGTGCTATGAAAAGGAGCAAAGGTAATAGGGCGAGTAGTGTTTTCATCAGACTTTGGCTTTCATCAGTACCATATAGCTAGAGCAGCAAACTATGAGCACTGGCTTTGAGACAGACAGACACTCTTTGCATATAACCCCTTGTCAACATGGTAATTATTTTTTACGCCTTCCTTGCTTTTATTACCTCCATTTTAGCACACTACTGTAACCAATTACACTTGACCAAATTTTGAATATGAAGTATGTAGCACTCAATTCTTTTCATTTTTTTCCACTGACAGAAAGGTATTACAATGCATGTGCAATAGCTTTCAGGGTATTCTATGCTACCTTTAACAATGGACAGATCTTAGTCTGTGGCATGATCTCGCAGGATGAGACATTGATGTAAAACACTTACGTTTGATTCCATACTTGCCACTTTGGCCTCCAGCTGCTCAGCTAAGTGCGGCTGTCTAGTTTTTCGCAAAGCGGTACAGAAGACAGAGAAGGCGCGTGGACCTCTGCTGGGGAGTAAGTCCAGAAATGCTGTGTTCTGTTTGAAACGTCTGTTGTTGGACTTTTTAGAGGATCACAAATAAAAGCAGAGAGGTTCAGGCATTAGTTCATGGAATGACACATACTATTTTATAGGCTGAGCTTACTGTATTATTTATCTTTGTTTTACTGATTAACAATAATTACAACATTAATTTGTTTTTTAAATTTAAAATTTTTTTTTTTAACAGATATATAGACTCCATATATTGTGCAGGCAGGAGTGGGTAAACATTGTCCTATAAGCACATTTTTGCCAGTATAGATATATAGACTCCATACATAATACTGACAGGCAGGTTGAGTTGAGTCATATAAACACACCTCTGCCGTAAACTCCCAGTATAGATATATACTCACATAGTACTGACAGGCAGGTAGGTGCCAGTGAGAATGAGGTGAAGGAGTCATCAGTAGAGAGGTACCCGTGGAGGTGAGCCTCCCAGTGACACTGACAGTTCATTCTGCTATGGACAGGTGACCCAGAGGAGGGAGGCTGATCTTGACATGTCCCCTGCAGAATTAACTCTTAGTGACACAGAGAGGGAGGCTCATTTCGACACCTGTACCGTTAGTAAATATACAGCTGATAATATACAGTGCCAAAACTCAATAACATTATGATGACCTGGGATCCCACCAGACACCTGAATACAAAATCCTATGGTACTTCAGCTGTTGTGGAACCGCAAATTTTGGGACTTGTCGTGCCACAGCAGCAGAGATCCACATGGTTTATCCATCCAGGGCAGGAACTTTGATCATGGACTGTATTTTCTCTGACGTCCCTGACATCCAGTGCAACACCTCAGAGGTTAACTCGTCGTCCAGGCAGTAGGAAATGCAGCTAGAAAAGGATCTGCAAGAGAGAGGGAGAACCAGGGAACGACCCTTCCTGTCCCTTCTCTCCAAAACTTTCTTCCCTTCCCTCTGACTGCTGAGGACTTGTTGGTGCTCCTCGTACCAGTCCTTAAATGTGGTAGCTGTATTTTAATTTGTTTATTTTATTGATTTTTGTTTTGCTGCTATGGCTGGGACCTGTCCAGATCAGCCTCCCAGTGTCAGAACCAGAGGGGGGACGGGACAGCTAGCAATACGGAGGTGTGTATTATACCAGAGACAGCAGTGCCCGGGGTGGCTCGTATGGGCAGAGAGCTGTAAGGACATGGCATCCTTATCAGATCGGCTGCATATCTGCTGCTCACCAATCTGGGCCGATTATACAAAAAAACTGCTGATCTGATCACTTTTGAAATGTCCCACACTTATATCCCACTGAAATGCTGTTCCTGTTGCCTTACCTCAATGTTCTCCTTCATGACTGGAGTAAGGACTTCATTAGCCAGTAGGTGCTCCACTAACTCTTCAAGCACCAATTCTTTAGCAAGAGACACCCTCAGCTTGATGAGGGCATTTTTGTGGCACTCTTTCATGCCACCCATCATCCTAGAAGACAAAGCAAGAAAGTCAACATGATATGTGTTTTTAATAAAAAGAAGTCCTCTCGATAACCTGCCAGCACACAGTTTTGTACATGCCAGAATACTAAATGCGGAAGTAAACAGTGTTTTTTTTTTTAGATATTATAGATGTGAACTATAGATATAATAAGGGTCTTTGCAATCAAAATGATTTCCCACTTTCATAAGTACTTTACCAAAAAAAATCATTTTGCATTAAAATTCCCAGTGTCCAAAAGCTACTAAGATATAAAGCTTTATTTTCTAGTATAGAAAAATAAAACAACCTTGTGTAGATGTGCCTAAAAATACACAGAAACAACTGTACTGACACATGCCCAAAATGGTGTGCATCAACCTGGAAAACGCAATTGATCATAAGGTTGTTAGGGCTATATTCACAAGGGTGGTCAGAAATGATTTGTTTACCACTTCCAACCAGAAAGTGTCACATTCATTGGATACCACGCCATAGGCTTAACATGGGGTTGGTTGTTAATGATTGACAACCACCCGCCAGCCGATGCACACAGCAAAGCAGTTGTGGTTTGTACGAATGCATAGTGCATGACCTTGAATTTCCCAGCTCTTGCTGGTTAGTCCAGCCATAATTACATCAACTTTAGCTTAATAAATTTTGAAAGTGATGGACTTTTGGTGGTAACATATTGAATGTCAATATTGAACATCAATTGATGGCATATCAATACAATACAAAACCTTTTATTTCATTCCACATGTAATTTCTAGGATATGGACAAAAATCTGCTTCTCACAAATCCCACCATACCCCCAAGCCATGCCCAAAAACTAGTGCCAGGTACTAGTTAGTACATAAGAATTTACACTGGTAAATAACAAAGTAGTGTCTATAAGCTGTCCATTCTGTCTTTATCACAGATGAATGTTTGCGAACACAGCACATGCCAGCAGTTTGCAGCAATCTTCCATTTGTACAGGTTCAAGAAGAAAATGTAGAAGAAACTATGTAAAATGCAAAAGGTTTTGTGCCAGCTTCTAAACACAGGAGAAGCATTACAACATACAACCCTTCTAGCTTTTACCAACATGATGAGGAGTAAAACCAGAACAGGAGGAGCAGCAAAACAAGACATGGCCCAGACAAAGTAAAAGCAGAAGGAGAAATCACAACAATGAGGGAGAGGAAGTGAGTGTGGGTTGTGGTGCGGAACACTTAAAGACAAAGTATAGTGTATTTTCATTTAGTACAAACTACACATGTAGTTATGATTTATCATTATGTGTGCGTGATCTATTTGGTATTTTTTGTTCAAAGTAAGTAAAATTTAGCCCTTACTCCAAGTCTTGTACAACTGCAAACACTTTCCTTAGGTGCAGAAACTGCAGAAGAGTGGACATGTCAGTGTGGCGTGATTGGCACGGCATGAGTGAATTCTGAATAAGGATTATTGTGGTGCAATATAAATGTTTATTATTGACCACTCATTGTATTAGATGCTATGTAAAGTCCCTTTATCTCCAATTGTACGATGGGAACACAAATTCCATTTGTAAATTCTATTTAGTTGGGATGTTGGCACCAGGTACTCTATGAGGTGATCATATGTTGTTTGAATGAATATGGCCACCCCTGTTTGGGGTGCACCAAACATTTAATGCTGATCTACTCATCTAATGTACTCCTTGTCCATCGTAGTCAAATCACTCCATTTTGCAATCTGTCAAAAAAAAATGTACCGGTCAGATACAAACTGTATATACTCTAGCAAAAAAGGCCCCCATACATGCAGCGATCCATGGCGTGAGCATTTGTGGCTATGGATCGGCCACAAAATCGGCCATGGATTGCTGCTGCCCACATGGAGCGACAGATCAATGTCACCCTAAATTGGCTAGAAAACAGACATGCCCATAATTCTCTGGCCAAACCCTTTACTTTGGATGGGGAAGAGAATCTACATAGCTGTGTGTATGGGGCTCTTAAGCTAACCTGAATATAAGCTGATGTGCGGGCAATGCCGATCATCTATCTCCAGGCTAGTCTGACTCGAGTTTAAGCCTATGGGGACACACATTTTGTGTGCTGAAAAACTCAACTTATGCTGGACATACATGGGTTGATTAAGCCTTCGATTCACGGCGATCATTCGGAAAACTTACGCAGCCCAACTGGAAGTATTGATCCCACTGCATAGAAAGATTTATAGAACGGGGATCCAACATGTTTGTAAGTGGACCAGGGATCCCCATCCAATATATGGTTCAGGGATCGATTGCAAAAGGTGGTGAGCATCTATAAGAATGTTCAGCGTTTATTTGCATCACCACCTGGTGATCGATCACTCATCAATCCCACGGGAAACAACCCGTGTATGGCCAGCTTTAACCCAAGTACAGGGAGTGCAGAATTATTAGGCAAATGAGTATTTTGACCACATCATCCTCTT
>CM070037.1:68399848-68423169 GCA_036250615.1 Ptychadena robeensis
ATTCCTCAAAAATACCACTTGCCTAATAATTCTGCACTCCCTGTATACGGTACCTACAAAACCGAAACTGAAATATACCAACACAACCGATCACTGCTTAGCTCATTTTATGTTTGATTTCACTTCTGCTCCATGGATTCAGGTGAAAGGGAATCGATTTTAAAACAATCTATTTAAACAATAAATTTTTTTAAAGCTGATTGAACAAAAAGAGTCAGCTCATGTATGGCCACCTTAAATCTCCTGCACACCATTACACCACCACCTGCCTCAACTTGTGAAACAAGGCGGGATACAATATGAAAGGATCCTTTCATAGTGTCTATGTCACAGCAGAAAACAAGCCTCATCAGACCAGACACGCTTGTACTCTCCTATTGTCTCTTAGGAGAAGTGGCCCACAGTGTGGTCTGCTTCAAGTGTCCGCATGTTATATGTTCAGAGAGGTTTTTCTGTATCTTGGATGTAACTCATGGTTTTTAGAGATGATGTTGCCTTTCCACCAGCTTGGACCATTCTGCCCATATCCTATCACTTCATTAACAACACAAGAGAACTGATATTATGTCTTCACTGTTTCAAGTACAAAGTACAACACAAGTACAAAGTTACACAAAACATATAAGCTGTATTGTTAATATGATAGGCTAGAGCAGTGGTTCTCAACCATTTTAGAGCCGCGATCCCAACGCCAGTGTCCCCCAATGAAGGAGGGGGCATTGCCCTCCCTCCCAACTTTTCACCCCACTTGTTAGGAGCAAGCCTGATGCTTCCAGAGGACTCAGCGACCCCTGTGAAATAGTCGTTCGACCCCCAAGGGAGTCCCGACCCACAGGTTTAGAACCACAGTGTACATGTGCATTAGGTAGCTGTAATATTTTTTGGTGAGAACTTTGATTTTAATTGTTTAGGTTTAGGCATTCAACCAACTATAATCCGGTGAAGGTTCTGATTATTAACCTGTTCAATGAAAATGTAATCAAATTTGATTAAAAAAATCATACTACAACCCACAGCAATCATTGCTAAATAATTATACACAAAGTACCAATTGAAGAAAACTGCTGTAAAGATAAGCTGACGTGCAAATGCTGAAATCTTTGAACAAATAAAAAATGAACGAGAGCCCTCCAGAACCAGATTTTTGTATGATGAATGAAATGTTGCCACATGTCTAATCAAAGTTCCTTCAATTCTACATTCAATATCCATGACTTGGTTGTTCCGATTCAGAACAGTATGAAAAAATGCTGATTGGGGGAGTACTCAGAGAGACAAGTGATTTCTTTTTATACTTCAGTCACAGGGAAGGACAGTGGCATTCAAAAAAACAGGTCACCTGTCTTGCCAACTCTTCACCTTGTAAAAACATTTCTTAAATTTCTCCTTTACGCATGTATATGTCTGTTGGTATGTGTAAATAAAAAAAAAAAGAAATAGCACTTATATAACATTCCTTACATTTTCAATTATGTTTAAAAAAAACTGTAGATACAATTAAATGTGATTCAAAAATGGCAGGTGACATAAAAACTAAAGATAAAAAAAATATATATATATATGTACATTTAAATGTACATTTCCCCTTTAAAGGCACAAAACTGCACACATGTGCAAGAGGTTCTAAACACAACACAGGCGTGTTCAGCTCCAGGCCGAGTTCCAGCTGGCCGAGCGCTTCCTTTGTTGTGCGAAACTGTAATATATTCAGACTTGTCCTCCGTAATATAATGTCTGCCTGCCAGGAAGTAACATTTAATGATTAAATAATTACATATTTAACTAACTGGCTAACAATACTTCCATGGATGTATTTTATAGCTGTATGTATTTTATCTGATAAACAGCTGCACAAGTATTAATCCTCCTTAAACCTTAGATGAACAATGTGCAGTTTTATGTTAATGCTTACATAAATGATTGCATTTTCCCACGATGAAGTCCCAATGCTGAATGACCAGGGACAGGAGATAATGTGTACATACAGTACACAGGGATGGACGAGATGACTTGTGCAGACCAACTCCTGATGCTGAATGTCAGGGAACGGGACTGAGCTGTCAGTTTGCTTAGCCCTGGTATCCTCTATATAAATATTACCTCAGATATAACCTCTACATACAGGTTCTGGGACTGAGCAAAATGACTTGTACAGTACCATTCCAGTCATCCAGCATTGGGACTTTATCATGGGAACATCGCCGCTATCAGAGAGCATTACCTCAGGTAGCATGTAAAAGGGAAGTTTTTAAATAAATTACTTTAAACTCAGAATCCTTAGTTTCTGATTCTTCCGACTCCTCTGTATTTATTATGCTATGCTATGTATTTTATCCATCCATTGAAGGAAAGGAAGGCGACATACATTAACCACAGAACTACTGGCTAGGAAACCAACACTGGACTGTAATGGCCAATTAAAGCAGAGAAAGGGAGTTAGGCAGAAGATGCTGCTGCCTTTTCCTTAAGCTAGGCACCACGCTGTCATTGATCGGGGATCAATTGAACGGAAATCAATGTGCACCACATGGGCCCATCGATTCCCATTCAATGGGGATCCGTTATCCCCAGCTTGCAGTGTGTGATTTACAACACACCACAAGCCGGGGAGAAGCAGCCTGTCTCATACAGCTTCCGCCCCCTTCACACTGACAGCCGACGGCTGTGGAGGAGGCAGGAGCCGCAGCTGTTCCAATACTTTCCATGAAGACTCACGTCTCCATGCAAAGTATAGGAGATCGAACGGGGTCTTTTCAACATGTTGGAACCCTGTTCAATCAAGTTCCTTCGGACCGGCTCTATTGATCCCGCCGGAAGGAAAGCACACACAGGTAGGTTTGTAAACAGATTAGAGTACAATCAATCATACTTCATTATCAGCGAGAGCCGCGGCTGCCATACACGCAGCGAGCCGCAGCTGATTTTGCTGCCGAATGTTGAGTGTGCACGCTTGCCGTTTGGGGGTGCCCACAGCTCGGCCGACCAGAGAACGGACATGTCCGATAATCTCTGGCTGATGATGTTAGTTTCAATAAAGACCGGTGTCTTCATTGAAGCTAACAGTGGGCACACAAAGGGTGCCAGCCGATGCTGTCAGCTCTCGGTACGTGTGTGGGGGCCTTTAGGCGAGGGTCACAGTGAACATGACTGAGCTCTGCCCTTAACCTGATAGAACACTTAGCTATGAATTAAAAAACAGTGTTAGCTAAGCCTTTTTGTCCAACATCAATTCCGGATCTCAGAAATTCAACAATTCCCATTAACAATCCTAAGGGTATGTTTCCATGGCATGGAGGGCTCCATCAACGCCCCCTGTGCTAAGCGCATTCCTTGACTGGGATGTCAACGGAGCAGTTCCCATCTACTGCATCGGCTGTCTCCACAGCGAGAAGCCAGCTGTAAGGTTAACTTAGTGCACTACATCAACCTCCAGCTGCCAGATCAGCTCCACCATGTGGAGACAGCTGGTCTAGAAGGCGGTTGATGGATCGCCTCCGATAACGCAGTAGAACCATACCCTAAACCAGTGGTTCCCAAACTTTCCTTGTAGGGCCCACCTTTTCTATTTAGGAACATTATCGAGCCCCCCTTCCTCAAACACAGGTTAAAAATTAGGGCCCATGCCCCCCTGGAATACCTTCGCGCCCCCCCAGTTTGCGAACCACTGCCCTAAACCTTGTGGAATGTCTTCCCAGAATAGTTGATGGTATTATAACAGCAAAGGTTGAGGATACCTCATATAAAAGCCTATGGTCTTGTCTCTACTTCTTTAGGGACTTGGGCAAAGTCCCATTGGGTGCAGTGCTGTCGGGTGACTTTCAGGCACCCGTTGGATGCCTCACGTGGAGATATAGCCTATGGAGTAAGAATGGGCATTTTAAGTGTGTGTGTGTGTGTGTAAAAGCAGGCGTCCCATTACTTTCAGCAAAATAGATGATGATGCACCTAACATCTAGCAGATGAAATTATTCTACTAAAGCAATCCTTTGATGCACGCGGTCCCATACATTTGCAATGCAAATGTGCTTTATAATTACTAAGAACTACAGAAACCTACTGCCATCCATGCCTGCCCAGTAGAACAGACATACACAGAGGCTGCTATACAGACAATTGTACACCCAGATTGCAATGAGCATGGTCATCTGTCTGCATAATATGGAATCACAACATTCGTTGTATACACAAGTGCACACATTGATCATAACAATCCAGAGCGACCAATCACACACACCAGAAGACTACAGCGGTCACACACACAGCAAAACATGATCACTCTGATAAATGACTGACTCACGCATGCGCAAACCATCAAACTCTTTACATTACAGTGACGTCACGCACTCACCTGGCGTGGAGGCAGTGATGGAGCGCAACCCACCCTAGTCACGTGGTGTCATCAACCAAAAAATTGCCGACAGCTTTGAATGCTGTTAAGGGCGCTACAACACGACTGCAGATGACGCTCACCTTCTAGGTGCACCCGGGTATCTGGCGCCACCGAAAGGTGGGCGCGCGCCCTGTGCCAAAAACCCGCAGAGATCCCTCAGTACGCGAGCTCCGCTCTACTCAGAGGCGCCTGCGCTCTCTGACTGAACTCCGCCCCCTGTCAGGCAACAAAGCAGCGACGTCAGGCGAGCATTCGCGGGCTCAACAGTGATTGGTCACTTCTCATTTCTCCCGCGCTTTTTGCATTGAGGCGAAAGAGGAAGTTTGCAAAGTGTCATGGCGAACTGTTGTCATATATGTAATGAAGGGAAACACTTCCCATGGGTTTTCTGCCGCATTAAAACAAATAGCGAGGAACTTTAAGTGTTGCACAGAGTGCTTTCTCTGAACTACACTCTAAATATTGTTAATGTGAGGATACACGTGATAGAAATATGACTCCATGCTACTAAGGCTGAGCAATTGTAAGGGCTGAACTCTTGCAGTACACCACTGTGTTATGAATGTCACCCTAACACAAGTCAATGCAGCTGTGTCACTTTTGGGGAAGAAAATAACAAACAGTGCTATTTGCATTTCCAACCTGCAGATTGCATTATGAAATCAGACCTGCAATTTTTATAACACGCTCATTTCCAAGGCCAAATGATAAAATAAGGGAGTAAATAGATGTGTAGTGGCCCGAGAAACGGCTGTAATATATGTAAAATATGCTGTATATTTTGTGTGTATCCCTGTTAAGGGTTACACCTCTTTTTTACGAAAAGCTGGTACCATGACTCATGTCTGGGTGTGTACTTGAATCCTTCCCTCCAAAATGTAACAAACATAGTCCTGCCCAGTAACAGGCTTTAGGCCAGCCCCATTCCTAGGACATAAATAGAAGTCCTTTGAAAGCTTCTGGGCTTTTTCCTGGCTTTTCCCAGCTTCTTCCTGGTTTGTTCCTGTGATGACTACAGGCCTCCAGCGTTACACCCTGCAGAAGGTCCCCAACACCCAGCTATTGGTCCAGCAGCTCGTGAACAACGCAGTTTGGAATGTATATCCCCATGCCTGAACCCCATCCCTGCCTCTGGGTGATGGTGAAAGCATGTACATATTCCTTAACCTCCCTAGCGGTTTGCCCGAACTCAGTTCAGGCACAGTTTGATCGCCGATGCGATCAAACTATGCCCGTACCGGGATCGGGCAAAACCGCCGTCTCCCTGTGTGCCGGCCCCGTGTCTTCGGTGTCATCTGTAATGCCGAAAGGGGCGGCGCCATAGACCTCCATGTTAATGGAGGGGGCGCCGCTCTCCTCTCCACACGCCGCCGGCGTCTATTTGACATCCACCCCAAAGAACCTGGCCGCGTGAGTGGTTTCACACACTACACTTCCCATTTGGGTCCTATAGGGTAGATGTAGCTGTTCTTCTACTGTCAAAAATGCATTTAAATTTAATTTATTGTAATCTGGGGAAGATCAAATCTCTGCTTTAATGGATTTCTTGGGGCCAATGCTCATCCTTTACACTGAGTGCATTTTGAAACACTAAATACACATGAACAGAGAAAACAATCAATTCAATGTATTTGAATGTGCCCAATATAAATGCCTTTTTGTGCAGCTTATTTGTCCCTTTTGTAGTTGCAGTGCATCACACAATGCTGGGAAGTGCATATAGTATACCTCCCATGGAAAAGGAAGATTGGAAAATAAACATGAAAAAACACCTATTGAGGTTCTGGAACTTAGGACATCAACGAGGGCAATGTCGCACAGGGTGGTGACAAAGAGCAGAAACACGTAGTGTAGATTTAACCATGGCGTCATCACTCTGCATTCTTCCGGGGCCACCCGCGGATCTATGCGGGTATGGGGGCTTAAAACTTCCTTGCGCCTTCTTGGTGTATCCATTCTTACCATGGTACATAGCTCCTCCCACATAGCTGTTAGTTAATCACCAAGCTAAGAATTCTCTGAAAATTACGACCATTACAACATATTTGTATAATTAGTTATTCATTAGTGTTGATTGCAAATATTTGAATTTTTAATTGTGATTAGCGACACTTTGAGAATTTGCAAAGATTTGGAATATAGTGCGATATCTTCATAATCTAATAGTTCGGATTCTGGGGAAAGTACCATGCAAAGCGTTCATAAAAATTTGCATGTACAAGTGCCGATATTTGCAATGTATTATCTCTACTTGCAATTTTACATTCTGCCGTGACAGCACATAGCGTAAAATATTAACGTGTACAAGTGCCGATTCTCGGAATTAGGCTACTATGGCTGGAGAGCACGATCCCATTTCCGGTAGCGGTTGAGAAACAAAAACTCCAGATGAATTGGGTTCACCTCAACTGCTAGAGAGCTTAATGAACAAATTGTGCACGGAAAACAGACTGGGCACGTTTTGTTCATGTCAGATAATTGATAAATAATGGGCGCGTTATGTCACTGCGTTGAGTCTGTATACCGCTGATGTACTCACAGTGCCTAGCTTTTGCCACGACATACACTGATGCCAGTATAGAACAGCATGTCATTTCCCATAGGGGAAAGCCGGTGAGCAACATAATTTACACCAGTGCCTGGATGCCCAAAAAGCATTAAAACTGGGAAGACGCAACAGGAGGGGTAACCCTGGTCACTTTTCGGGTGTCTGCCCAATTGTGTCAGAATGGGGGTGGTTGGTGGGCACTTTCCAGGCTGCCCAGAAATGGTAAGTGTAAATCCTGCCTAGTAGTGTAGACCCAGCCTTACACAGTCTGCATTTGGAAATGTGTGTATGTTTAATAGTGTTGAGCTTGAATATTCGGCCGGCGCCATAGACCTCCATGTTAATGGAGGAGCGCCGGCTTTCTCTCACACGCAGCTGTTGTCAGTAATGACAACAGCTGCGCGTAGAGCTCCGTACTCTGTACACTGCCTTGATCGCCTGTATTGTGCCGTTGTAAACGGCGTGATACGGGCGGTGCGCTAGGGAGGTTAATTATACAGTCAGGTCCATAAATATTGGGACATCAACACAATTTATTAAATTTTAGCTTCACACACCACCACAATGGATTTGAATATCTCTAGATCAACACACATATATACCATATGTTTCGGACTATAATAAACACTTTTTCACCCTCAAAATCGGGGGGAAAAAAGTGCCTGCGTCTTATGGTCCGAATGCACTTTGGCTTCCTGCCAGCTCTCTTGGCAAGGAGATAAGCTGGGGAGCTGTCAGATGCGAGATCCGTCCACAGCTGGATCTACCATCTGAATTGTATAATTGCTTATGCCAACAGAGCCCTGCTGGCATAAGTAATGAAGAGAGAGATAGATGAACTGCCATCTATTCCTCTCTCCTGTCCGTAGAAACTGCAATGACTGCAGCTCCCACGGACACAGGAACAGCAAGATCAGCAGAGGACTGGGCAGCCTCCTGCCCCCCTCCTTCTGATCAGTGAAGAGGTGATGTCAAGTGCTGTGTGTGTTTACTACTGCTAGTGACATCTACTGGCTGAATTTGATATTGCATTTATTTAATCAATTGCATTAACCCAATTGTTGTGAAAACTTTTATATCAAATATTTTTTTCCTGGTTTTCCTGCTTTAAAAACTAGGTGCATCTTATAGTCCGAAAAAATACGGTATATACATATTATACTTACATTATAAAATTTTACTGTGTGTGTGTAATATATTTATATAAACAATTACATTTACTAATCAAACAAGTGATGACTTTATTGAATAATCTTCCATGTAAATCACATTTTTCTACTTATCTCTAGCAAGTCACTTTCAGCGATATAAACACAACAAATAGGTCTTACGAACTAAACAAACAACAAAAATATATAATTTTTTTCATCCGCGTGGACTATGTGCTTTTGCCCTTTTTCCCAACCTGCTTCTGTTCCCAGCTTCCTTTGCCTGAAGGAAACTATTTGATCTGATCCGATGAATAGTTATACGGAATTTGTATCATCTTTTGGGTCAGCTGGGGAAAGAGAAAAATAAAATACCATTGCTGTACTGTAACTAAGAGCATTATACATACTGCGTATTTATAACTATGGAGATAGGGGTAAATAGGGAAATAGGGCATACCTGACAACCCTCCCGTTTTGGCAAAGGCAAGTTTTTTTATGTGGCTTTGCCGGCCAAATCCCGATTTCCCAAAATCACAGATTTCTCTCTGGATTTTGAAATCTGGCTACTTTAGGAGGGAGGGGGCATTGCTCTTTCTCCTAAGCTCCCACCCTGCTTGTGCAGATGATGTGCGGGGTGGGACATTACTTGGGAGAGTAACGCCCTCTTCCTTCTAAGTTAGGCCGGAACTAAATAGGAGGGAGGGGACTTTAATCTCCCGATACTAGTGACGGCACTTCCAATATCTAGAACGCGAAAGAGTCTGGCCGAAAACTGGAAGTGACATCACGTCCCGTATTACTGGTCAGCGAAATTGACAGCTATGATATAGGGGTATATTATTATGAATGTTTGGGATATAATCTAATTACCACAATGTCAGGGGTGTACTCATTGTTGTCATATACTGATATGTCGCAAGCTATCTATAGCTTATTTTCCTGAAAACAATGTATTAAGAAAGTCACAAAAGTAACATAACCCCTATATTCATATTCGTTCTCCCTAGTTTTATGGAGAACAGGGGAGCCCAACAAGTGGATTGCAAACTACCAGTAGATCGCAAGGCCAATGGGAGTAGTCTACAGAGCGAAGTTTAAAAGTGATGTGCTGTGAATACTTTCCAGATTTAATACTGTATGTATTACAGCTCTTAAGTCTTGGCATACAGTTTATTTATACGGTCAGCAACAAGCTACCTGTCCTGGGATCACAATGCTCACAGTGCTGTATCTATGTAGTATAGGTAACAGTAGCATCACTAACTGCACCATTATTAGCAAAATAGTGGCACATTCGCCGTTAATTTTTTCGCCTGATAGACCTGTCATGGGGTATTATCTAAACAACCCCAGGGCGCCTGCAGTGCTCAAGATTCACAGACAGGTGCGCTTGAAAACAGCCGCGGAAATCTAGCCTAACGGGAGATGATAAATGCAATAATTTTTTTCTTGTCGAGACAAAAATATCTCTACAGCCCCAAAAAGCAGACAACTGTATGTTCTCTGGACAACTGAAATGCAACTTACCATCTGTGCTTTCAGCAATTTCAGTGGCGATGGTCTGGGCACTTGGCGTTGGCTCCTGATGGTGTTGTGATATTCGTGGAGCAGTCTGCGGGCAATGGGGCTGCTCAGAAATACAGCGTGTTGTGGCCATCTGGGGGCGAGAGCACTGGAACTGGGCACCTTGTACATACACATCATTCCATGGAGAAGAGTGATAAGAGGGACCTGTGGAGTTATGACACACAGAAGACGTGGATAATTTTTTAGCGACAGATGCATTTCTGCATAAATAAAAAAAAAAACGTTTGGTGGCACCTAGGGCCTAGTTAGGGTATATGGAGGCCTTCAAATTGTAATGACTACATAGAATGGCTGAGCTTTATCTGTGAAGTTTTTGGCTTGGCCCCAGTCTCAGTTGCTGATGCTACACACCTCTCATCATAGAATTGTATTACAAGGAGAGGGGTGGGGCTTGGCCTCGTTAGATTTTTTATGAGGTGTGTTAGGTCTACCTCTAGAGCTTATTGAACCCCTGTACTTCTGCAAGGACTCTTTCACATTGCCACATTGCATTCTGATGCTGAAGGTAGCTGTGTTTCAGCCTTGCATTACAACACAGTTTTTTTTTCATACTTTTGAGGTGCCATTAAAAGTTGACGGCAACCGAAAAGTTCTGTGCAGATCTGCAGTTCTGTGCATTTTGGAAAAGGCAAAATAAGAGGATACTGACAAGTTATTCAGGGCTCTTTAAAGCCTTGGTTAAACGCAGATCTCATTTTGATAGCATAAACAGTCTGGTTTCACTTTTATGGCACCCCAAAATTTCTGTAGGGCTAGAAAGAACCGCAGCATGCTTGTCTGTGCTGTGGTTTTAAAAATGCATACACGTATTGACATTTGATTCAGATGGAGGGGGGATTGCAACACACTTCATATAAGTGAACCCTCATAGGAATAGCAGTTAGTGACCCTCGAGCACAGCGCCATGACGTCACTATGCTGCGCTGAAGCTTCCTCAATTGAAGGAGAATCAAGACGCAGCACTTCTGAGCAATCGATCCCATTCGATACATTGTATGGGGACCCTCCACCCCCATACAAAGTAATGGCAATCGGACATTTACCAACATGTGGGTTCCCTGTTCAGTCGAGGTTTGGGTGGAGGAAAGGGTGGCCGCAATCAATTCAAACACAATGAATCACGCACATGCACGTCGAATAATTGTGCTCAAAACAATAAAAAAAAAACATGTATGACTACTTTAAGGTATAAAGTCTTTGAATGTCAGGCACTATTAGGTGGCCTTTCTTACCTCTCCAAAGCATTGACTGTAATAAGGAAACACTTTTAGAAAATGAAAATGTCATGCTGCATAACAGGGATTTCTTTACAGACCACTGGCTATACCTGTACCTGGTTGAAGCACAAACGGTCCCCCTGGTCGGCCCTGCATGAAGGATCCGGATGTTCCATAGGCTAGAGCGTTATTTCCTGGCATGGCAAGGAAGGCCGTGTCCTCAGGAGATGTAGGAGTAAGGCTGTGTACTGGAACTCTCTGGTACTGGGTATACTGGAGCATCTGGTAATGCCCCATCTGGTTATTCTGGTGATAGTAGTGTGGCCCAAATCTCATAGGTGCCCCCATGGTTTCTGCCATTGGGGATCTGCAAAGAAAAGCAGTCATTATTTAGAGTGATGAGCGACTAGGCAATATTCGAATTCACGTAATTTCGCAAATATCCGCCATAATATTCGATTCCATATTCAAAATCTTCAAAATATCCGCACTTGTGGACATGAATTGTGATCTAGTAATCGCGATTGCAATCAAATATGCGCAATGCATGCAAGTTGACTGGGAGAATATCCGTCATTTCCGTTTAAAAAAAATTGCATCACGATTATATAATCGTGATCCATTGCAATTAATGGGATCGCAATAAATCGCGAAAAATCGAGATTGCATCGGATATCCAATTTTATATTGGCGAAATGGCGATATTCGAGCTAAATATTCGAAAATCGAATATTCGAGCTTAACACTAATAATTAAGTAATAAAGCCAGTCGGATGACTAGCAAAACGTCTTCAAGAAATGAACACAGCAAGTCCGGTTGATTTGAATAACACTACAGATAAACTCCTTTACTTATGATCACCTGGAACCTTTAAGCTAAGTTTACGCTGGCGATTCCCGAGCTGCTAGCAGCTCGGAAACCGCCAGTGCGCTCCAGCAGCAGCGGGATAAACGACTCCCTGTAGTCGTCTGCACAACAGTGCAGGCGATTACAGGGCGTCTAATTAAGGACCCCATAGACGTTCTATGGGACGGCCATCCGAAAACCGACCGGCGGACGCCTAACCGCCAGTGTAAACTTAGCCTTACTCTGGTGGGAAGGCTTGGCACAGGAATTATAAATGCGGGAATTTGTGCCTATTTAGCCAAAGCAACAGTTGTAAAGGCAGGTTGGAGGAAAAGACCTGACCTGCATCTGTAATTCCAAAAAGGTGTTCAGTTATTATATACTATATTACACAGTGCATTGCCAAGAATCTATAAATATGTCCCTGACCATGTGTCAAAGGAGTACACAAAAAGTACAACAGCACAACCAAGGGAGAGCTGGGCGGGTGCAGGGGTAATCTAGGGTAACATAGGCGAGTCCTGGGGGCAGACCAAGTATCTTACCAGTCTATACCAGTACGTGATGTAAATGGAACAAGGGTGGATCTTACATTAATAGTGCTCACAAATAAAGATAACATATTAGAAAAAAGCAAATTTTACTTGTATTTTTACCCTTTTTAGAAAAAATATTAATAGATGTAAAGGTTAAAAGTAAGTATACACCTATAAGAAAGTAGGAGCAGGTTTACAAACAATAGCGCTTATTTAACCTCCCTAGCGGTTGAGACCTGTTCGTTCACTGAACAGGGTCCTCTCAACCGCAGGGGAAGCCGGCATCGGGGAGACCCGATGCCTCCCCGGAAAGCTGCAACGATGTCTTCATCGCTGCAGCATTTCCGGGTTTTTGGCACCGCCCCGATCGCGTCAGGGTGACGCGGAAGGGGCGGCGCCATAGACCTCCATGTTAATGGAGGAGCACCAGCTTTCCCACTCACGCAGCTGATGTCAATTATGACACCAGCTGTGTGAAGAGCCCCGGAGGGAGGGAGAGACTGACAGGCAGTGTACGGCCGGTGCGCTAGGAAGGTTAAGTTGATGTTGGTAATCAGGGCTTTTTTTCTGGGGGAACGCACCGGAACGGAGTTCCGCCTCCTATTTAAAGTCTGGCCCCAAAATAAGGGCACTGGCTGCAGTGCGTCGTGGGTGGCCCGCTGGGGGGCCCCCCGTGTGTGTTGTTTAGTGGGGGGAGTGTTGGCCATTCAGCACGGGTTACGGGCACGCCACTGGCGGGCAATTTTGTGCCTCCCCTCTCCCTGCAATGTGCAGTGAGGGAGGGGCGGCGCCTTCCCATTGTTTATGGGCGGTGGCCCTATGACGGGGCGTCTCCTCCCCCGTCCATGCTGGAGAGAACTTTCTCTTCAGCGTGGACTGGGGAGTGGAGTTCTAACCATCCTGAGGGAGGGGAGGCAGCGTGCCCGCGCCTGCCTGCACTGGTGGGCGACGTGCCCCTGTTCCCCCAATGAGTAGCTATTTATGGAGGGGACAACTGGTTTTAGGGGGCGGTCCTAGGGGTGGGTAGGGGCATGGCCAGGGGAGGGGGGTGAGTTCCACCACCTTTTCTCTGAGAAAAAAAGCCCTGTTGGTAATAATATACCTGACTAAATGACATTTGGTTTTACAGCATTTTACAACAGTTTTTTACTTTTATTTTCTTTTACTTTTATGCTGTTGGTAAATGGATGGACAGACAGACACATACATACGTACTCCTGAATGTTGTAAGAGAACATATCACCATCAGTAGACGGTGATGGGGTACAGGCACTCTCTGGCGTATCCAGCATTAGAGGAACCATGTGACTGCTGGGGTTAAAGGTCATAGACATAGGCAGGCCAACACGCCTCAGTGGTGGGGGGCTATGGAATGTAGGAGGATAATCCTGGGATGGAGGTAGGCAGATTGATCCAGATGACTCTAAACTGGACACTGGGAAAAGAAAATATTAACTAGTTAAATCACATCTGATAAGCTGATCACAAGGTGTTATATACAGTTGCAAGAAAAAGTATGTAAACCCTTTGAGATTAAGTGGAGTTTTGCATGAATTGGTCATAAAATGTGCTCTGATCTTCACCTGAATCACACCAATAGAAAAACACCGTCTGCTTAAAAGAATACTACACACGCATTATATGTTTTTATTGAACCTCAACCCAATTGAAACGCTGTGGCAGGACTTTAGGGCTATGTCTCCACATACACATTACCTGCCTGGCAGATGCTCTGTTCAGACATCCGCCATTGCAGGGGTTAACCTACTGCACTACATAAACCCCTGCATTGGCGGATCGGCTCAGCGCTGTAAAAACAGCAAAAAAAGTGTATGTGATCCGTCTGGACTCCCGCCAAGCACTGCGCTTAACGTAGGTGTTCAGACGAATCACAAAACGCTGTGGAGACATAGCCTAAGAGAGTCATTCACACCAGACATCCCAAGAATATTGCTACACTGAATAAACAGTTTTGTGAAGAGGAGTGGTCCAAAATTACTCAGATTGTTGTGCGGGTCTGATCTGCAACTACAGGAAACATTTGGTTGAGGTTATTGCTGCCAAAGGAGGGTCAACCCATTATTAAGTCCAAATGTTAACTTTTTCCACCCTGCACTGTGAATGCTTACATGTTATGTTTAATAAAAACATGAAAACATATAATGTTTGTGTAGTATTATTTTTAGCAGACTGTGTTTTTCTATTGGTGTGACTAAGGCTTTGTTTCCATTGCGTTGGGACCCCTCGGTCCCAACGTAAGAGATACACTTACCTGCTCGGCGGAGGGTCTGTCTTCATTGCGCTGAGCCGATCCGCCGGTGTAAGGCTGAACGTAGTCGAGTACGTTCAGCCTTTACACCGGCTGATGTGTAAACAGACCATCCGCCAGCAGGCAAAGTCTGTGGGATACGCCAGGTCCCCTGCTAAGCTTATATGCTTAGCGTAGGGGTCCCGACATATAATGGAAACAAGCCCTTAGATGAAGATCAGAGCATATTTTATGACCAAGTCATGCAAAACACCACGTAATCCCAAAGGGTTCACATACTTTTGCAACTGTATATAATGTTTCTGGGTAGAATGTGTCTTTATTGTATATAAATTTTACAACAAAACAATAGTTGATGATCATAAAATGTATTACTTATTATGTGCCTATTGGAGCAGTGTTCAGACCACAACCTATCCTATGATGTATATGTAACATACAGTGTAAGCCCAGGCTTGCTGCTCATGTGGGTCCATGACTATCAGTGGGCTACTCTTATGGCTTGTTTCTATTGTATGTCGGGACCCCTACGCTAAGCGTATACGCTTAGCTGGGGTCCCGACGTATCTCACAGACTCAGCCTGCCGGCGGATGGTCTGTTTACACATCCGCCGGTGTAAAGGCTGAACGTACTCGACTACGTTCAGCCTGACACCGGCGGATCGGGTCGGCGCAATGAAGACAGACCCGTCCGCCGAGCAGGTAAGTCTATCTGTTACGTTGGGACCTCCCGCTAAGCGTGTACACTTAGCGGAGGGGTCCCAACGCAATGGAAACAAAGCCTTAGTTGTGGGCCACATAGGGTTCTTAAATTTGATAGAAGGGCCTCCACTGTCAGTTCTCTGGTTGTTGCCCACTAGGATTACATGGAGGAGGCTTTTAACCACCACCCAAGTGCCCACAAACTGCGTCAGGGCGGCTGTGTGAATTGAGACTTACTAAACAAAATCAGGCAAATGTAAAAAAAGTAAGTAAGGAAGCAATAAAGAAATAACCTTTTACTAGAAAAAAAAAATGTGTATTGCCTGCTTTATTTCTCTCAATTTCAAACCTTTTTCATATGTTCTGACTCCTCTTCTTGTTCCCTCCAATGAGTGTCGATAATGGCAAGAGGCAGTCCACCAACACCATGGGGCTGCGTCCACAGCATTATCATATCATGTTGTTACGATGTCCTCATTGTGAAGTTCGGGCATCTCTAGGCATTATCTCCACTCCATTGCAAGGAACAAGCAGATAGGAGCAGAGTGTCTTGTCAGCAAGGTGACAACGGCTAGGGATGGACCGAACTGTTCGCCGGAGAACAGTTCGGCCGCGAACTCGGCATGTTCGCCGATCCTCTCGCCGGCGACCCACCCCGTTCGCCGGCCAGAAGAAGATCTAAATTCTTCCTCCGGCAGGATCAGAACCTGCGAGATCGTGCCGGAGGAAGAATCTTTTCACTACAAGACCGGCATGAAGCCGGTCTTGTAGTGAAAATACCGGCTCAGAACAGGAAGTGACGTCAGTGACGTCACAGCCGGCTCCCGCAACCAGGATGCGTTCCAGGGACCGGATGTGACGTCACTGACGTCACATCCGGTTTTTCCGATTCAAATTCCCCGCCTAGAGGCGGGGATTTTGAATGTGTCCGCGAACAGGGCGGACGGCGGACTTCTTTAAAAGTTCGACCCGCCCTGTTCGTGGACACTCCAGGCCGATGTTCGCCCATCTCTAACAACGGCCTGGATTACAAGACTAAATGCGTCATAGTTGCCCACGGGCCATAGTTTGCCCATGTCTGGCCAAGGCTATCCTATGAAGGTTGATTTATGCTGTCCTTTTATCCAATACAGAGAGACACTATGTTTTGTTAATGACAACAGATAATTTGTCAGGGTGGGGACACAGTGACAACCTCCTTGGATTTCATAGTAGCTTTCCTTGGTTAAAACACAGTTCTACATATTTCAGTCATTAAGGTCCTGAGTTGGAAACCATAATACCTTCAGCAAAGCTCAGGGAGGACATTCATACTACATGCAACCAGAGCTTTGGATCTTTTGCTTGGACTGTTATGATTTATAACCCAAACAGATAGAGCTTTGGATGGAACTTTACGCATGCCTCTGGTATTGAAAAGCACCAAGGTTAACCATTTACCCACCATATAACAAAGAGTTTAGGAGATGAAGGTCCTTTTGTGAACCATGCACTTACCTGAACTGCTGCTGGAGCCACAGGAGGAACTGTGCTGAGACAGATCCACTGAGTGAGATCTGTGAAGAAGACTTCCCGGAACAATAGACATCCTCCACAAGGACAGAGAAGAGAGTACTGTCAACACTCATGGATAAAGCATTACAAAAAGCAAAAGAAGAAGGATAAGAACCAAATGTCACTTGCTCTATTTTCCACAATATAAAAGAATACAAAATGCAACATGGGGAGAAGAAGTCCATCTTAGGTATGTTCAGGAGACGTACCACGAGCCACATTATTCAGCAGCAGTGTGGATAGAAATCCATAAGGGTTTTAAAAAAAAAATCAGATTTTGTATAAAAATTTTTTACCATCCATTAGTGATGGCCGAACTTTGGCCATGTCCGTCCGCGAAAGGGCCGAGCGGACTTTTAAAAAAGTCCGCCGTCCGCCCGTTGGCGGACAGATTCAAATTCCCCGCCTCTAGGGGACGTCACATCCGGCACCTGGAACGCATAGTTCCTGGTGTGCTAACCGGATGTGACGTCACTGACGTCACATCCAGGTTTGCGAGCTGGTTTTTCACTGAAAGACCAGGTTCTCTACCCGGTCTTCAGTGAAATATTCTTCCTGCGGCGGGATCTCGCTGCTTATGATCCCACCGGAGGAAGAATAGAGGGCTCCTTCTCGCCTGCGAACAGGGTGGGTTGAACACCCGTACTGTCCGCCGGCGGGAAGGAGTGCGAACATGCTTGTTCGAGGCCGAACTGTCCGCCTTGCGGGCAGTTCAGCCATCATTACCATCCATAGGTTATTCAATCATAAAATAAAGATTAGTTTTATTATTATGTAGATAAAGTAAGATTTTTGGGCAGTTTCTCTGTCTACAAGATATTATCACAGATTTACTTTTGCAAAACTGAATTCAGCAAAGATCACATGTCTCCTCTTCACAGCAAAAATATTATAACATGAACAGTTGAGTTGAGAAAAAGACCTATTGTTCTACAAACCCATGAATACAGAATCAACCCCTTCAGTGCCAAGTTTCAAGAAGTTCAGTGAATAGAAACAAGATTTTTCTGATGGTTTGGAGTGGAATAGATCTGCACAAGAAGAAAGTGAAACTAAGAGTGAGGAGGGAAGGGCAATCTATTTAAATTCCTTTCATTAAAAGGTAATGATTATTTCTCTCTTTCCTAAGTACAACAGAAAAGTTGTCCAAATGTGATGATTAACCTAAACTGGGGATAAAAAACTAATATGAAAAGTTGTTATTCTTAAATCTACTTGCATATTAAGGTTATACCAGTAAGAATTATTCTTTATGTAGAAAACTAAGATTTAGAATCAAGCCTTACTGACTAGTGATTTAAATTGTTCGATTTGAATCAAATTCAACTGTTCAGCAGTAACCAGTTTATAAACAAAACAAAGTGTGGCTGAGCATATATCTCCCCAATCAACACTGTGTGGTTGCTGATGGTTCTCACTGACAGTTTAAGTCTGCTGAGATGGTTGGTTACCAATCAGCATAACTTTCAATCATGTGATCACGCTATCACCTATGACATTAGCAAATTACAGAGTGAGGGTGGAAACCTAAGGGTAGAATATATACCTGCATACGGTCTGTAATGGACCATTTCTTGTACTTTTGATTGATTGTAACATTTATAGTGAACGCCGATGCTGCAGAATTTGGCCTGGACAATAAGACATTAATGAGCTTAGAACAGCAAAGAAAGCTTCGTAAATACTACTTACCCGTTTCTGACAACTGGCAGTGATCCATATCCATGGTGGACTGACGGAATAGAGTATGACATGCCTTCCGGTTGAACATGCAGTGAAGAGGTAGAGCCGAGGCCTATATTCTCAGAATGCGGCACTGCAGTCATTGTTGAATTCACCTTTTTTCCACCCTTGAGGGACGTCTTCTCTACTTTGCGCCATTTGGCTCTCCGGTTCTGGAACCAAACCTGAAAAGAAGGCAGATCTTAGACAACAAAGACATTTTCAGTTTCTGGAGATTTATAGAAAGTGTTGTGGTCACATAATTGTCCTTCAGGAACATAAATTTGCCTCTCCAACTGTATTGTTCTCTATAGTTGACTTTTTGTGTATATTATTCAGATATGTAGATATTGGAAGCTTATGGCTGACACTCCAGCATTATGGTCCTTGAGCATTGGTGGCCAACCCGTGGTCAGGGGGCCGCAAGCGGCCCTTTTGGAGTTGGCTGCTCGGTCCTCCACTTGCAGCCCCCAACCTAACTGCGAATAGGGCACAGGAACTCCCCTGTCCCCTAATCCCCCACTGACCTGTCCTTGCCTGAAATCTCCTTTTTTCTGTTCGAAACAGTTTATCTCCTGTGCAGTATTCTGACTGGCTGGTGATATGTAAATAAATTTAGGCGGCAGTGCTATCTTGTGGACATTTTAGTAACTACTAGACTTTTTCCTTTTTGAAAGTTCCACTTTGTAAGTTACCTACAAACCCCTGAACATAGTATCATCCCCCAAATTGTTGGAGATTTAGAAAAGGGTAGGAGAAATATTATTAAAAGGAACTTATTGCTTTAGCACTTGTAGTTTTTTTTTATGAATAAAGTCAAAAAGTCACATTGAATATTTTTTCCCACAAATGTATTTTATGCAAAAACTGCACATGCTAGAACAAAACTTTAAATTTTTGGTGTTCCCCCAACTGTTCTCTATATCTATAGCAAATTTGGTAATGATTAATTTATTTTAATAAGCAATTCCTATTAACATAAATATGTGTTTTACTATAGTCAGGATGACTAGTAGGAGCATTGCTTACTTTCAACATTTATTAAGTTGTACTTCTGTTCTTTATCATTTTACTTCTCCACCATGTTAGGGCAGCAAGGAAACAACTACACATTCTAATCTTGGTTTATTACAATAGGCTGCATAAAAAAACACATCCTTAGGTACACATCACACAAACTGTGCATTGCCACACTACAGTGGTCCCTAAGTATCATTTAAAACAAGTTTTGTTATTTAAAATAAAAAATAATGCCTTCTAGCTATATTTGTGTTAATTTTTTTCCTTAAACAAGTTAGTATTGATTATATAGATGTTATGTGCCGCACACTTGTGGCCCTCCATATCAACTCAGTTGCCCAACACTGTCCTAGAGCAATTAACTTGCGCAGTCGCAAACTCAACCTATCCACCTTATAAAAAAGAAAAATACCATAATCCTTTGTGGTGTCACCCCGATTATGTCTGCAATCTCTTTCCTCTTCTCGTTATCTGGATAATGATCTTCCATGAACATTCTCTCCAGTTCCTGCAGCTGGTCTGGACAAAAAAAAGACACATGGCATAAAGAAGTAAACTGTACATTTCAGTGAACTTATCAGCTTTAAGCACACATATGAGATTGTTCCTTACATTTACCTATTATGAAAAAATTGTGGCTAAATTGAGTTTTACTTTTACTCATCTTCACTTTTAACCTCAGAATAGACTAGCCTAAAAGCAGAAGTAAAAAAAAATACCTTTGACTCTATACTATGCAGTAAGTTCTGTCTACCACTAGATGTCACAAGCCTTCCAGGTTGAATGGTAGTCATTGAGCCTTAGTGAGAGCCCAGGCTGCCTTCTAGGGAGTGGGAGAACCCAGGATAGCACCAGAAAAATGTATTGTTCCTAGTGAATGGGAGATGTTGTTCTCCCAACATGGCTAAAGAACCTCACCCCTATATCATATCTATACCATAGATTATGTAATTCTAAGGCTTAGCAGTTATTTATAGACATAATAGTATAGTAACACGATAAAAGTAGTTACTTACCAATGTTATAAAGGGTTCGACTCTTCTTCCGGCTTGGTGCTGCCACCTCATCCATGTTTTCAGCCTGGCTCTTCAACCTCTGACTGCTTCCTTCTGGTCCAGCGTCATATATAAAAGCTGGCATCCGACAAGAGGTTGCACAGCGGGTCGAACGTCGTGGCAGAGGCGCAGTTTGTGGAAAAGGGCCCATCATTTTTAGGTTTACTGGCTGAAACTGTCCCCCTGTAGTAAAAAATCCTGTACCCTGGGGAGGCTCTGTATTGTAAGTGCCATAGCATCCTCCTGTTGGTTCAGACAAGGGCCCGCAAACTGCCAACAAATTCAGCTGACACTGCCCATTATTGGGTATTGGGTTTTCGGGGGGGTTAATAATGAACTCTGTCTGTTCAGGGGTCTCAAGGTCATCGCTAGGTCCAGACACAATCACTGTGTTATATTCCGGAGTCTCATCCTGGCCTTCTTGCTCTGTGCACAACAGAGAGGGTTCCTCACTGGAGACTGAAGGGGAACAAATATGAAAGAATTTAGATGCAGCCAAAATGTTTCTTGCAACATTTTGGATGGGGTGTTTAAGGGTTAGACTTCATGTACATATGTTATTGCATATCTTTCCTTTTAATCCTAATAACATTTTCACTCATATGGAAAGTGATGGTGAATCTTAAATATTCCATCTGTCATTGGAGCAGGAAGTAAGGAAAATTTATCAAATGGGGAGCGCCAGTCCTAAGGGTTAGTTAGGGATGTGAACATGCTTGCTGCTAGGACTGGTTAGGTTAAGGGGTGTGGTTGGAAGGCTTTCAACTGGCTGCAAAACTGCCTATGTGACTTCCAAATGGGACACAGACAGAGAACAAAAATTCAAAGAAAGAAAATCCTTCCCAGAACTACAAAACAAGGTTTTGGCTTATGTGATGGAAAATGTAAATTGTATGTAACTGGTTATATTTAAAAGTAAATTCCTATTGTGGCAGAATATGACTGATCAGCAATGATCATGGCAAAAGACTATACCGTATCCCGCCAACATCTGTGTGTCAAATCCCAAGAAAATGCTTACAAGAGGAGAGAAAAAACTTGGCTGAGAAGCAAAGAAAACACACAAACATATACCACAAAGCATTGAAAGAGATAGTAGAAGGCTGAGACTTTTTTTTTAACCTAAGTCATTTAAGATAGGTAAATTACCAATCCTATGCCAAGTGTTTAAGGTAATTGTGCCATGCATGAGCTTAGCCTTGAGATAATGTTTTAAGGTGGCATTAAGAATTATTATGATTTAACAAACAGTAAGTATTAAAAGCATAAAAGGTGTACTGTATTTGGAAATACTTGTAGAGTGGGAAGCTGCACTAAAGCCCCTAGGTGGCCCAAGTGGTCTTCCACTTTCAGCCCCCCGAAACCTAACTGTTAATGCATAGGAACTTACCTGTCCCTGCCCAGCATCATCTTAGGGAGGGAAGAGGAGTAGAGGCAAGGGACTCGCTCAGACTCTGGCTGAGCATGCTGATTGGCATACATGAGAGCCAATTAGCGACCCAGACAGTACCTGAGCAAGTCCCTCACCTCTCCTCCTCTTCCTGCTCTAAGAAGATGAGTGCCTATGCTCCCACTTTTTCACCAACGAACGGGGGTGATTATATGCGGCACATAACCTCAGAATAGGGGCACATAACCTTTGAATCAAAGGTTATGTGTCCCATAGGTATCTTTAAAGGCTTTGATGATATGTATGAGGCACATAACCTTTGATGATATATATGACACAAAATGTGCATTACCATACTACAGTGTTTCCTAATGCTTGAAGTATAATTAAAGACAAGCTTTGTTATTTATTAAAAAAATAAAAATAATGTCTTTAGCTATATCTGCAATACAATACAAGTCAGTATAGATTGAAAAGTTATGTGCGGCCCCTTAGTTATGTGGAGGGCCGCATTTGTAGCCCACCATATCAACCCAGTTGCCCACCACTGCTAAAGTCTTCTAAAATTTGCAGAGAATATGACAAAAAAAGATAAAAAGACACAGCCATTTACATATAAGGTGAAAATGTTCCAGGAAAGTAGGCAGGTTTGGACCATGCAGTGTTTACTCTATATTCTTAATTCCAGCAGAGTGTCAGGGCTGAAACTTTAAAATGTGTTTTAGGCTAGGGCTCCACATGCACTAAAATCCCTGCAGGGATTTTACCGCAGTGCACGAGCTGCCCATTGACGGCAAAGGGGCTTTTAGAGGGCTCTCTCCACAGCCCATCATAATTCCTAAGCCGTTGGTCTGATCCTCTGTCACAGTAATGTCGACGCAGCAATCTGCATCCACATCAGTGGATACCAGTGCGGACATCAGTGGATCCCAGCGCATAGTGGAGCCATAGCCTAACACTAGTAAATACCCATTCTCTGAACCCACTGACCAACTTATGGAGACACATTTTACACTCTTGCGCTAACATCCAGCTGGGCATGGATGTCTGCGTCCAAAAATCGATCAAAAGGATTACGGACATTTCATTACGGACATTTGGATCAAAGCCACCCACCTGGTGCGATGGTTCCTGGGTGCACCAAAAATGGAAAGTTTTGTTTTGGTCCATCTCATTACTTTGGATGTGGACCAGCGTCCCCATACAAAGTAACTGTCTGCACACAAATAGTCAGACAGCCGTTATGCCGTAATTAGCACGGTCGATCGCACGAGAAATCAGCATTGATGCCATAGATGTCTATGCCAGCTTTACCCATGAGCTGCTATTTACA
>CM070037.1:68424829-68446723 GCA_036250615.1 Ptychadena robeensis
TTTGGTAGAAGAAAAGTTGATTGTACTGAAATTATATGGTAAGATTGTAAGGTGTATGGGGGCCTTAAGGGACTTGGAAATTGAACCATTCCCTTTGGCTTGTTTGCACTAATGCGGCTGTATGTGGTTGTATCCGCACGGCTACGGCCACAACCCATGTGGTTATGCACGTGGTCAGACACGGACATCTGCGCACGGCCGCTCAAGTGGAGACTGGCTATTGGCTATGGTTGTGGTCGGTAGCGGCTGCGCGGATAGAACCGCATTAGTGGAAACAAGCCCACAGAATGGGACAGTGTCCACATTGAAGCTGCGGGCTTCAGAATCTTCAAACCAGCAACGCAGGGTGCCGCTGGAGACACCTCTATTGAAGAGGTGGAGGTGTCTCCAAGAGGTGGGAAAACCTGTCTGCCTGGCAAATGTTTCCGGTGTGCGCCTTAACATCCAGCGCAAAAGTGGACACAAGCCCTAAGGGCCCTTTCACACCAGCTATGCTGCAACTGCAGTTCAGCCTATAGGAAACCTGTGGACCTTATGCATTGGCCCTGCATTTGCATTTTTGCAGACACAGTGCAAACTTCTTATTTACACTTGTATGGGAGACGCAAGCGCAGAGCAAAACACAGGGTTTTCACCGGTAACGGACGCGATATCGTTACCACTAGCAACGCAGCACATGTAGTGTGCAACTGTCCTTAAACAAGTGGCAAATCTGCTACTTGCTGAACAACAAGTACTATTGACTTTTATGGTCTTTTGATATATGTATGGCACTTGCTGTGGCGACTCCAGTACAGGAAATCAAGAAAAATCATCCCAATGGGGGGGACACAGAATAATAAACTGAAAGGGTTTTAACTCTTCCCTACTATCTCCTAAAGTGTGATTAAGTACTATGGATATAAAAGTCAAGGACTATTAGATATATTTAGGGTCAGCATGGATCTAGCTTCAGGGCAACAGCCATGTGGCACAATTCCACACCAAGCCTATATGACATCATCTTTTCGATAAACAAATTGGAAACCAATTTCCCCCAATTAACTTCTGTATCGTTTTTTAATGGCTGCAATGAGATCCCAGATATTCCTAGACAAGCAGAGCCAACCTAGAACTCATCATTCTTACCATCGGCCCAATAACCAATTATACTCATTGCTTCAGTTTATAATTAGCCTTGGCACTGTACAGACTACTAATAAAGGGATCCCAGCAGGTATTTCACAATATTGGGACTAATGAGGAAATGTGCTAGGCTTTGATGAGCTAGTCCTCATTGGGTTATTATTAAATTAATAGCATTTTATTACTCTTTATCCCCTTAATGGCCACATCTCCCAGCAGTCAGGCTATTGGTGTTAATGAAGCAGATAATTAGATATTTAATTTATTACCCTGTGGAGAAGATTTCTCTTCCTCTGTCCCATGCTCTTCTTCTGCCTCCATTCCTCTCCTTGTTATCTTCTCTTTTTCCTTTCTATTTGCCTCTTGAACTTTCCTCCTTGCTGAAGTTTTGAGGACTGATCCATTGTCTTCTGGGGGATACCTACTCATTTGATATACTTCTGAATATTTTGATGAATATCATCTTGTTTGTAAAACCCATGCAGCATGTTTTACAATAAATCTGGCCAAAGTGGGAAGTGTAAGAGGATAATAATTAAGATGGTGATGAGACTCCCCTGCTCTTTAGGATAGTGGTTTGATCCAGTGTTCTGGTTGTGAATTGCAGGTGGCTGAAGGAAACTAACTAGAAGCCACCAGGTGGTGGAGGAAGCAGTGGTGATTGTCATTAGGAAACATTGACATTATTATCAGTGGTTTGTACTGAGGATAAAATAAAATGGCAGCTTTTCATGCAGATTGCAATGACTTGAAATTAGGCCAATCATATTATGTGGCTGCTCAAATGGCTTGAGGTCCCCATACACCTTTAGATTTCTCTGTCAGATTTCCTTTAGATCTTTTGTTTTACCAAAACCATGTAATATGAGGGACTTTCTAAAGCTGGGCATACACGTACCAATTCCTGCACGATCCGATCCCCGATCGGATGCTGTGCGCGCTCCCGCATCCCTTAAGAATCGGGTAGTGCAGGAATTGGAGGCTGCAACTGACGAGGATTGGGCTGATCGACATCCGACAGGACGGTACATTTTAGTACGATCCCATTAGTTTGGCTGGGGACGGCTTCCCCCAGCCAAAGTAATGAGCGGCACATAAAGAGTGCCGTCCGATTCTATGCACTAGCAGGCGGGCGTGATGACATCATCACGCTGCCTGCTAGTGCATAGAATCGGATAAGGAATAGATAGTAAATCGTACCAGCTTAAACTATTAAAGCAGGGTACGATATTCGAGCCTGCACCCTGTACCCTGCAGCAGCGTAATGACGCCATCACGCTGCTGTCAGATATCGGAGGACCTGAGGAGAGCGGAACTGTCTCTCCCCAGCTCCTCCTTCTCAGCCGAGCTTTGTCTGGAGACCCAGGCAAAGCATCGGACATCGCCGCATTAACGGTCATATCCGATAAGGCTGTTTTTGAGCGGGATTGATTTGTCCCGCTTGAAAACAGCAATGGGGGCAGATTATATGGGTCAGATAGATGGCCGTGAGCACGCACAGCGCTCAAAAAGGCCATCGATGTGACCCATATCTCCACGTCTGTACCCTGCTTAAGTGTTGGTAGAGCCAAAGGATATCTGAGAGATCTAAAGGTGTATGGCCAGCTTTACTTTAAAGTAACAGGCTACATTGTTTAAAGATGCTGAATGCTGTGTACTACAACACGTGGCAGGTGTGTTACTGAAAATGTATTTCCATACCAAACATAATATGTACATTGATGGCAGGTGAGCTGTGGTACATGACAGATGCAGAACATGTCCCTTTGAAAACAAATGGACGCATCCCAGTGACACAGTACAGGCCCGTTGTTTTTTGGATACATATTGGTCTTGTCATGCCAATTGGTTTTCACCAAGATCACCTAGTCAATCATGCCCAATCGTGTGGGCAATCACGTGCGGTCGGCCACCCGCGATTAAAACTGTGTCCACCCCTTGGAAACATAGCCAGTCACGGACCTCATACAATGTTGAATGCATACCTGCAATGTGTGCGTCCCGATATAAAAAATCGCACACATGCACATCACAAAGACACACCCATTCAAAATAAATGAGGTGCGTGTAAGGCTATGTTCCCACATAGGCGATCAGCCGCGGGGCCGATGTGATATTTATCGCTTGCGGCATTCACGTCTGATCGCTTCTATTTAGTTGAATGGGCTTGTGCCCGCTTAAACGAAGGGCCATGATTGGACTTTAAGTGTGCAAAAAAAAAAGGGAAGTCAGGGTTTTCTTGCTGCCAGTAGTGATCATTTACAGTTACAAGGGTTTAGGCAACATACTAAGGATCTCCATGCTACTGCTTGGTCAAATCATACCAAAACCAGCTAAATTTAATGGAGTGCATAAAGCCGGCCATAGATGCTGTGAATCCATGCCGATTTCTAAGCAGATCGACCACAAGTGCTGATGTCATCAGGCACAGCCAGTTGTGCTGAGAATCAACCGCGCACCCTTTGTGTGCTGGCATTTACTTTGGATGGGGACGCTGGTCGCCACCCAAAGTATTGAGATCGGCCAAAAAATTACATACGTAGCTGTTATTTGATTTCTGGGGCGATTTAGGTGGGTGGATTAGATTTGCGCACAACGGTCGATCTAAGAGTGTATGGCCAGCTTTATTCATAGTTTAATTCATAGTTTTATAGTGTGCTTTGCTGTATGTTGTAAATGACGGCCCATTCAGTGCACAACAGTGTGTCACAGTTTGTTGCAGTGAGGTGTTTGATCAGACGTATCCTCGTCCCAGCCGCATCCGAATCGACATAAAAAAAAAAATTGCGTCGCCGAAAACGCGCGACAACTATACCATGCGTTCAGCCGCGTGGTTGCATCAGTGGAAACAAGCCCTGAATGTCAACATGAAGCCCCGCATCGACTTTAACGCAACCCAATGCAGGTATGGGTGTGTTAACGCACTCATAAAGATTGCATTGAATGCATTTTTAACGCATAAGTCAAGATGGAAGAAAGAAAAACAAATTAAAAAAAATTAAAAATAAGTGAATAACGCATCCTTGATTCATGTCCTAACGCAACCCTTGTGTTAAGGCAGTGCGTTAACATTACGCTGTGGAAACATAACCTAAGTGCCCTTAGAATTTATGGCAACTAAGTACACCTACCCAGTGCACTGGATTGCTGGGGATTGTGTAGAAAAACTAAAATCAATACCGTCTGTCGCCCAGCAGATGTCACTGCAGCTCTGATGGATAGACTATAGGAAAAAGGTTTCTTTTTTTGCAAGCTATTTACAAGGCTTTGTAGACAAAGGAGCTGAATACTGATTCCCTTGATTTTAAAAGTATAGACTGAAGCTAGACATACACGGTTTTAGCACGATCGATCTTCGGTTTGATTTTAGATCTTGATCTTTTCATCGAACATCGATCGTAATCGAATCCAAAGTAGTCCCACATGGAAGGTTTGATCGTAATATGACTAAAATCGTATATTTTAGTTTTGATCAAAAAACACAGGAAATAGTCATAGATAAATGTGTTCATCAAATACATTCGACCAATAAACAAAATGCTACGATGCTACGATTTTATTTTGATCTTTTGATCACTATTCGATGTTTTGATCGTTATCGAACTTAGGCATACACAGTTCGATTTTAGCGTTAAATCGACTTAAAACAGTCAAAGTTTACATCGATCGAATGTATACTGCAAACATGTTTCGAGCAGTAAACAGTAAAGCTAGCCACACATGGTTCGATTTTAGCGTTCAATCGAAGTTTTTCGAAGAAAGAAAATCGTTTTCTTCCCACATAGTACATTCGACGATTATTGATAGATTTTTGTCAAATTGTCGATTAAATTGTGATCGGACAGGTTGGAAAATTTGGGTCGATTGTACAATCATCGAACAAAATTCGTTAGAGGAATTCAATCGACGATTTTTGATTACAATCGTAAGAGGAATTTAATTGACGATTTTTTAATCGAACTGCACAATCGAATCTAACGTCGATTGAACGCTAAAATTGAACCATGTGTGGCTAGCTTTAAAGAAAATTTTGACCGTTTTAAGTTGAGTGAATTCTAAAACCAAACCAGGTATGGCCAACTTTAAACAGACTGCTATAGGCTTGCTTTTCCTGCCAGGCGAACAAATCTAATTTCTATACAGGTCTACAGGTAACACAAATATAACTGCAAAAAAAACCCATTACATCGGGTACATTAATTCACTTTCAGAACCTCTAAAACTCCATTGGGGGGAAAAAATACCCTTTCTGTCCTGTGACCTCTCGTTATGGATAACAGAAGAAATCACATGTGACTTATTACAGGAAATAATACGGGGCACCATTAGGCTGGGTCTACACTGTGTAGCCTCAGAAACTGTGGGAGATGTTCTGTACTCGTGAGGCGATGGTTATGGCATGCCAGTATAGACGACCTATACTTTCCATTAGCAAACCACATGGCGAACGCGGGGGAAAAAACATAGTGTACACCCAGCATTGGTGCTCCTGGATTCCAGACACCAGGTAGCTTTACACACTGCACTTATACGCTAATCAGTCAAAACATTATTGCCACCTGCCTAATATTATTATTATCCCCCTTGTACAGCCAAAGGCTCTGACCTATTGAGGCATGGATTCAATAAAGGTAAAAGGACACATAGACCATGTTTCCACTTTTACTTTCTGCTGTGGTTTGAATCATAACCCAGTGCCCGCAGGAGATCGCTAGCACCCAGCGATCTACCACGGTCTCCAGCGATCAAACTGCGGCACAGACCTGCAGGCAGGAATGGGGGGGGCAGCAAGATGTCCTGTCCCACCTCCCACTTCCTGGCTGATCGGTGTGTGCCTGATCGCCCCTGATTGCGGTCATGGATGCGGTTAAAAATCGCATCTCCCTCCATGGATTCTTAACCGTGCCCATTCACTCTCTATGAGCGCGGTTAAGAATCCATGGAGGGAGACGAGGTTTTCAACCGCGTCCATTCATCTCTATGGCCAAGTTCTGGGGTGATCTGGCATGCACGTCCTGCGACCGCCCACAGTCCGCGATCCAAAACACGGTATACTGTGTTTCAGATCGCGGGCTGCAGCGTGCCAAATCGCGGCCCACCGAAGCTGTGAAGGTGACCTCATTAAAATTTATGGGCACGATCAACCACCGGTAATCGCGGCTGATTGCTCGAGTGGAAACAAGCCCATATGCAACCGTCTGGGTAAACTAAAACATGAAACTTATTGGATCAGGTCTTGGCTACTATTGCCAGAACCGCCGTCAGGAAGGGACAGGGGGCACTCCCATACCGGGCCGACCATCTAGGGGGACCTTGATGTCTGCTGACACTCCGCACTGCACACTGGTTGACAGCAACATCTGCATAACAGCCAGAGGGGAGAGACCTGCAGCATACCCCTCGCCCCCCCCCTTCGCCTCCCCGACCTGTGTGTCGCTAATTATGAGCTGCTACTTTGACGGCAAGTGCTCACTTGTGACATGGTGGCTGAAGTTGGTATTGCAGGGAGATTGAAATTACAGATGGAACACATTACAAAAACTTCACTGGTCCAAGCGGATCCAATTACAGATGGGCCTAAAGCAGGGTACACACATGTAGATATGGGCCAGATCGATGGCCACTTCGAGCGCTGTGTATGCTCACGCCCATCTTTCTGGCCCATATTATATGCGGACTGTTTATCACGGCCGATGCCCAATGCTTTGTATGGAGGGGGCTCTGCCGATATCAGGCAGGGAACATCGTACGGCTCCAAAATTGAGCTGCCTGTTCCCTGCTTAAGAGTAAAATCTGACAAGAGAAAAGCACTGTGACTACTGAGTTATGAGATCTGGGGGTTCAAATGCTGTTGTACTGTGAGAGTTACATTTGACCTAAAACCAGCTGGTGACCTGTGGATGCAGACAGCTATTCGGAGGATCAAGCAAGAACAGGGAGATCAATCTGCAGCAGAATCTACTATACAGGAAGCTGATGCAGAGGACAGTGAGAGAGACAGTGAGGAAGATGGCGCTTATTAAAACCAAGCTACATATGGGGTACATACCACACACCATCTCCTCGTACTCATCTGAGTAGCTCACTAAAAAAGTTATGTGCACCCCTAGGTAGGCAGTGCTGGCTATCGCTGCATGGTTCAAATATGATGGTCATGTGCTCTTTTGGCAGTGGACAGAGGGGTCAGCACTCTAAGGCCATGTGTCCACTGCCAGTCCAGGAAAAAATGACAAGGGGTAGACGATTTTTGGGTGGATTTTCCGCGAGTTGCTGGCACTTTGCCCGCAGTTCAGGGCTCATCCTATTTATTTGGCATAATAAAGACATGCAGTGCCCGAACAGCACTGCTTTTCTGCATTTTGTAGACACGTCCATTGATCTTTGTGGAATGCCGGCGGCACTGTGGCCTTCCACGATGTAAAAACAGTGTGCTGCTTAGATAATGCGGCACACTAATTCATCAGAATGGTAGGTGTCCTCTCTGCGTATTTTTCCCTGCAGTGCCCCAGGCAAGCTGTAATGGGTTGTGACACTTTTATCTCAAGTTTTTTCGTTTTGTGTTACCCAAGCAGGCAATCCTGACTTGTCCTGATATTATAATGGACCAATTGTTTCATATATTTATGTGTATATATATACAGTCGAGCCCATAATTCATACCCCTATGTATAGTCAGGCCCAGTCAGGTGACTTAAAGTTACTTTTATTCAACCAGCAAGTTATTTTGTGACCAGAAATAACATAGGTGTCAAATAATCAATAGAAAAGCTGAGACTGTGACCTAAAATGTATATAAAGCTGAATGGGTTTTTTTTCACAATAATGCCTCTTGTACATTGTCGTATCTTTTGCGAGACACCTATGTCATTTCCCGTAAATAAATAAATTGCTGGTTGGATAAAAGTAACTTTAAGTCAAAATTTGCCAGGAGAATGAGTAATTATGGACTTGACTGTGTGTATATATATATATATATATATAGATAGATAGATAGATAGATAGATATGTATATATATTGGTCTCAGTGACCTTACACGTGGGCTCTGTGTTTTCCTTTGCAGTTCAGTTAATACCATGGCTGGTGGCAGAGTCAGGTATCGTACTATAGCTGGTGGGAGAGTCAGGAAGATGAGAGCACAGCAGTGAAAACATGATGCAAGCAGTGAGCTCATACCCTCCTGGGAAGAGCTGTGCAGTATAAGGGATGGCCATTTTGCATCTTCCAAATATACTTTGGATTATCCATGGCTGAAAGAAATAAAGTCCAATAACAGGACCAGCAATGTTGGGTAGGGTAATTTGATTCCGCTCAAAGAAAGCTCGGTCGAACAGGCAACCAACATGTTGGTAAACCAGGTTTGGTTTCTATTACCTTGTACAGGGACCAAGGGTGCCCATACAAAGTATCAAACTTGATCGATGATGCAGAATTGCTGCAGCTTGATGTGGATGAAGCTTGAGCACAGTGTGATGTCATCATCATGCTGCGCTTGAACTGCCCCTCAACCATGGAGCCGTGTATGCGTGGCATTAAGCTAGCCATATACGTATGGATTCCTGTGCAAGCGATCACAGTGGGGGGACGTCACCACGCTGCTTTTGGCCCTCCACGTACGGGAATCGCGATGGTCCCCATCCAATGTATAGCGATCCACCAGAAAAGAACCATCAAGGTGGATCTCCTTGCAGTGCTATTCTGGTCGATCGCTCCTGGTGGGCACCTCCATTTTTCGGACGAACAACCTCCAAGCGAGCGTCGTGAATGTGCATGGCAGCCGATCTGCCCCAAAATCCCCCGTGTATGGATAGGTGTATGGAGGGGAGGGGGGCTTAGAAAGGTGAAGGAGGTACCAGTAGATAGGCCTATACACAAGAGGAACTGGACAGGGAATTTGAAGGGCACCAACCCAGCAAATGGACATGTTTGTGCAAGAAGAAACAGGAGTATGGCAAGAGCCTTATGAGATGACCTCCAGCAGGCTACTCATGGAAATACTTTAAACCAAAAGATCAGAAACAAACTGCATGGCATGTGTTCCAAATAGCTTGCATTGATGCCTGTGCTTACAGTCCCACAATGCTCATGATGAAAAATATGATCCTGCTCTCTTCAGGTGAGTGGAGGTCCGCACTGTGCATATGGGACAGGTGAAGGATTTTATACACACCATGGGAAATATGATGCTACTTGCAATTCTATCCAGCGTGACTGTTCTGAGGGGGATGGGAATAGTCTAGCAGGACTGCACAGACCTCCATGAGCTAGCCAATGTTACCATGTATGCAGATAGCAGGATGAAGACTAAAACTAGCCATACATAGATCAACGTTGGCTTGTTCTATCTCCCATTCAATCGGCTTGTGTGGCTGAAGTATTGATTGTCATTTTTACATTGACCGAACCACCACATAACATGATCGATTTCCAAAATCCTGTGCACATATATGCTCAATAGTATGATTTGATACAAATCAATCAAAATACCAAGAAAACACATCTACTGCAATTGACCAACGTGTCCAATCACTTCTCAATCAATTTTATCTTTGACTTCCATCACTTTTGGTCGATGGATAGAGATAAAAAAAGAAATCAATTCTTTTTAAATGATTAGTGTAAACTATCAATCTTGAACAGAAAAACTGAATTGTTAATGACCACCTTTATTTTCAGACATTATGATGATGCATAGGGCCCCAGGTCTTTGCACTGCGTCCTTTACAAGTGTATGGGAGATGCTTGCTCTGTGCCTGCATAAATGCAGTCTATGGAAGCCTGTTGTGTTGACCCTAGCTGACCTGCTTTACCATACCACAATGCAGCTAGTGTGAACGAGCCCTTATGTATCGCATTGTCTAGATGACAAAAATATTATTGCCAATCACTGGCCACAAATTCTTCAAACCTGAATCCATAAAAGACTATCCAAATATAACCAAAGACTGTTCAGGAGTTCCTTGATGCCCTGGTAAAGAGCTTGTAGGAGATCCATGAAGGCACCATCCATCACCTTATCAGGTTCTGGGCATACAGGCATACACATGCTACAGATTTCATACAAATGTAATAACTTGTGATTTAACTTCTTACAATAAGTAAGCTATTTTTAATCCTTTTTTAAAAAATAAAATTTTATAAATATGGTTTTCCCCATTTTTTACACCTACTTCTTCAGGCGGTGACAACTTTCTTCTTCACCTCTAGGTCATTCTTACTAAAGCTAGCCATACACGTTACGATTCCACTGCGATCGTTGAAAGAAGTGACAGTAACATGTGATCACAAAATCTCTGATTGGTCATACAACAATTGCAGTGCACACCACCATGGGTAACCGATTCCTGCTTGATTTTTGCCCTTACCGATCGAGTCCCTATCCAAAATAACAATGATTGACCAAATTTAAAAAAAATCCCATCATATCCAATAGCCTTTTGATTTTTGGGGGGGGGGGGGATCATTTAAGGTGGGCAGCAATTGTTTCCCAAACGATCCACTGTAACGATTGATTCGAGCTGAAATGCATGGATGGCTACCTTAAGGCATTATGACTTCAGCCCTAAGTCTACCAGGTTTAATGATAATGGGTGTAATGGAACCCAATAGACTATGGGCATATGAGACCCAAAATATACACTGTGGGATGTTGAGTGAACATGATCACAAAGTCCAAGGAATTGTTTGTGTGTAGAGGGGAAGTAAAGCAAGTTGGTAAGCAGAGATGGCCTTCCAGTGGGTATACTTAAAAAAATTTGGCCTATTGACTAAACCAGAGGAATGTGTGTAAAAATGCAGTCATCAGAGTGATTCCCGGTGGTACAGTGTTTATTAAGGCACCAGTGTGTGCCAATGCAAGAGCACTGACATGATAGGTGTATCATGCTAGACTTAACCCATAAGGAACAAAAACCTCACAAATTGCAACCAGGAGGATCATCCCCCCTATTCAAAGGATGCAGCTTTACTTCCCAGGAACTCATAAGAACACATACTACACCAGGGGTGGCCAGAATTTTTGACTCGTGGGCCAGATGGTGTGTTAAATTTGACAAGCAAGAGCCTGTAAGGGCGGCCGGACATAGGTGTTCTTAGTTCTCATAGCCCAGACAGGAAATAAAAAAAAGAAAATATATATAAAACAATATTAACAAATAGAGGTTTTGATGGCAAACCTAAACATTCGATTGAAGGCTATTGACATAGGAGACCTGATCAATAGTGTTGAGCTCGAATATTCGAATGCCGAATATTTTTCGTGAATATTGGGAATTCGAGAATTTGCCAATATCGCGAATATATCGGCAGATATTCGCAATTCCGAATATTCGCAATATGGCCATGTATTGCGAAAATAATATTTGCATTGCGAAAATAAAAGTAGCTTATGACCATTCATTTTAAAGATTTTCGCAATACATGGTCATACCGCGAATATTCGAATTTCCGAATATAGAATCGAATATTAGTAGAATTATTCGCGAAATATCACAAATTCGAATATTGCCTATGCCGCTCATCACTACTGATCAATCATCCTCTAGATATTATCTCCACTTATTTAAGAGAATGAGCGGAGAGGAGCTAGGGCGTCTTTACAGCAAGGTGACAAAGGGCCGAATTAAGTCTAAAGGGCCAGTTTTGGATCCTGGGCCTTAGTTTGCCCATTAAAGTCTCTACTATGGATATTTTCTTGCAAGTCATAAAAGGGAAAGTGAGATTTTTTTTTTATGTCTGTGGCCCAGTTAAAGAGAATTTGCTGACTTCCTATCTCAGTGATTATTTGACTTTTTTCATTAGGATTACCTTGAGATATTTTCTATCTGTAAATGTAAGGCAAACACAAAGGATAAAACATTTGATATTTTATTAAAAATATAAATACATCTATTTCTGTGTGAAAGAGAGAAATCGCCAGCGTTTAAATCACTTTAACAGCACAAAAGAAACATTTACACAGTGTCACCTGGCTAGTTCTGAACACAATATTATGCGACACTCGCTTTTAGTAGTTACCCAAGAGGACAGAGGGGGAGCCTGTACTACAGACAAGGATACTCTGGTAAGGAGGGAGATGATTACCAACAGGAAAATTAGCAGATTGGGCTGCAGGAAGCGCACTGGGTAGACTAGGCAGCAGGCACTTTGGGTCAAACAGTTAGAAGGGATGCTGAGGTCACTTTGTGCCAGTGAGATGTAGTTTGGCGCGTGCATTTTGTAGTCGCTGCTCTTCTTGTAGGTTGCGTAGACAGGCATTTCGACTGATAGCCTGGATATGGCTCTGCGGAAACCAGCCAGAATGCAGATCGGAAAGGCGTATTCCACATAACCAGCCTGGAGTAGAATATGAAACATTAGGCACACATTTTTTACAATGATTATAGCCATCAACATTTACATGGAGCTTTAAAGTGTATGTACTGTAAACCAGAACAATGACTATAATTTAATTACTACATTCTTCAACCTACTTGGCTGTATGATAAAAAAGTTGTTGGGAAATTTTCAACATATTACATTGTAATCTGTTTGTTTCATTTAACCTCTCCCCCCAACACTCCCAGCACACCACCAATGCACGTCCCTAGCATCATATATGGCACATTGACAAGACTGGGAACACAAGGTCAAGTGTCACAGATACTGGATGTACATTACCGGAGGACACTGTGGGCCGATGCATGTCCACAGCATCATCAATAGGTTAAAAAAATAAATAAGTTGGGACATCTTCCTGTGAGAGGCAAAGTCTGGCACTATGAGACACAACCATGAACAAAATGTATCTGTTCTCATTATCCTTCACATAAGTAGTTGTCACAAGGTATTACTATAACCTGTATTGAAATTAATTTTCTGGGTGTATCACTTACCATCATCGCTGTTCTGTGTCACCACGAGGATGTCTGCTTTCTCCAGCGACATTTCATCATTTTCTCGTGCCTTGTAGGACTTTAAACATTGCACTTGTGTCAGGCCTAGAGGCAATAACATAGATATGAGAATTTAAGGTTGGATCAGATTTTTGTTACTTCCACTACATTCTGTTTTTTTTTTTATTAAATGTGACATATCATGTTTAATTAATTACAAATTTTACAATAACTATATATTATAATATTCT
Source organism: Ptychadena robeensis (assembly GCA_036250615.1). NCBI lineage: Eukaryota > Metazoa > Chordata > Amphibia > Anura > Ptychadenidae > Ptychadena > Ptychadena robeensis. The sequence continues at coordinate 68,438,077 of CM070037.1, forward strand.
GCCAAGAGTTCAGCTCCAAGCCTTGCAATAGTTCCTTATAGGATATTATAATCTGCCAATTATTGCAATTGTTTCTTTTTTATGTAATATATAATAATCAGCATAAAGTTCAGCTCCAGTCATTGCAATTGTTTCTCTGTTTTATATAATATATAAGAATTAGTCTTGAGTTCCCATTTCATATATTATGTAATAATCAGCATAGTTCAGCTCCAACCATTGCAATAGCTCTCTTATTATTTAATATATTGTATATTATATAATAAACTGCCTATAGTTTAGCTCCAGTCATTGAAAAGGTCCCTATATTTTATGTATTATAATTATCTGCCTTAAGTTCAGCTCCAACCATTGCAATAGTTTCTTATTTTACATTTTATATAATGACCTGCCTTGAGTTCAGCTCCAGTCTATGTAATGATTCCTTATAGTATAAAACATTCTACCTAGAAATCAGCTCTGGTCATTGCAATAGTTCTGTATATGATAAAATAACTTGCCAATCATTGCAATAGTTTATTTTGTTATGTGATATATATATTAATCAGTTCAGCTCCAGTCATTGCAATTGTTTCTTTTTTTATATATATTATATAATAATTAGCCTTGAGTTCAGCTACATTAATTGGATCATATTATCATTTCATATATTATGTAATAATCAGCATAGTTAAGCTCCAGTTATTGCAATAGTTGCCTATTAAATATATTGCATATTACAGTTGGCCCAGTCAGAGTCCTGACCTCAACCCGATTAAAATACTGTGGCATGACCTTAAGAGAGCGATTCACACCAGACATCCCAAGAATATTGCTACACTGAAACTATTTTGTGAAGAGGAGTGGTCTAAAATTACTCCAGATCGTTGTACAGGTCTGATCTGCAACTACAGGAAACGTTTGGTTGAGGTTATTGCTGCCAAATGAGGGTCAACCAGTTATTAAGTCCAAAGGTTCACACACCATTTCCACCCGGCACTATGAATGTTTACATGTTATGTTCAATAAACATATCATGTTTGTGTAGTACTATTTTAAGCAGACTGTGTTTTTCTTTTGGTGTGACTTAGATGAAGATCAGAGCACAATTTATGACTAACTCATGCAAAACTCCACGCAATCCCAAAGGGTTCACATACTTTTTCTTGAAACTGTATAGAATAATCCACCTATAGTTTGGCTCCAATGATTGCAATAGATGCTTATTTTATGATGGCAGACAGTTATGGGAGCTGCCATTGTTGTGGTGGGCAATAAACAGTCCTTCTGATTTATCTCATTGCTTCCAAATTAACCATTAGATATAGGCCATGCATGGACATAACCAATTAGAAGCAGATCTACAAAGCCATCTACAGAGGTGTCATAATGATAATCTATTTACTAAAGGTGAGTTACTGGCCTGGCACAATGATGATTACATTTTAAAAAGATGTGTCCTGATATGCCACAAGTAAAATAAATACAAACTTTAATGACTTACCTTCCCTTAGGAAGTCAACTTCTTCTCTCGGTGGTGATAGAGCATAGATCCATCTCAGCTTTTGACTCCTACAGAGACAACACAGTTATACTACATATGTTTCTGTTTATGCATGTATACTCATTTAAGACCCCCATACACCTTACAATCTCACAATAAAATTTCTGTACAATCAACTTTTCTTCTACCAAAACCATGCAATTGGTTTTGGTTGAGGACCTTTCTAAACCTTCCAATCATTATATATTCTATCAAGGAGGACCCGGCACTACATAGTTGTTGGTAGATCTAATGGAAATTGTAGGGCGTGATCTAAAGGTGTATGGGGGACTTTATTCTGTGTATGAAGATACATGTTGTAAGCCAGAGCCAGGCATTTGTGGTACAGTGAAGGATGAATGATCATGGGAGAAGCCATCTGCTTCTCCTCTCACTGTCCAGACAAAGACTGGGAAAGATCTGTGAGGGTTACTGTATACTGGATGAGCAAGAATCCTAAAAAAAAATCAGTTTATTAAGCATTTTTACAAAAATTCTACTTTAAAAAGTATTTCTATTCTAAACAGCTTAGAAGTACAGTATGTATATTACTCATATTTAGTGTATGCACATCAAGTGACCAGCACAAACATAAAAAACTTTAATAATGCAATGCATTTGAAATTGGATATCCATCACATATTTCTGAGCATCCACTAAGCTGTAGGTAAGGTCAGAGGAATTTGACACAACTGTCCCAGCAAAAAGTACCAGAGGCAGTAGCTTAATGCAATCTGATTGTGAACAGCTGACCTGGCACTAGTAATGGGTCAATTATTTTGGCCTCCGGAGAACAATTTTAAGGAATATAATGTTGCTTTACCTTTTCCATGTTTACAAAACAAAAGGGATTATGGGAAGGAATTCAGAGGGGACAACGATTATACTTCAATGGATTTATGCTTCAGCATGATACTGAATTTTTTTTTTCTACCAGTACTTGGGTGTTTGTTATGTACTATTTAAGTTATTTACCACAAACTTGCAAAGTTAGGCTAGGGCTCCACTATGTGCTGGTATACACTAAGGGTCAATGCATCCAGCAAGCGCAAGCCCCTCTTTTCCTCTCCGTTATCACCCACGCTACATAGCACATCAGATTACGTGGCCCCCTTTAAATGAATGGGTTTAGGTATAACTGACGTGCTGGGGCACGTTGGTCATGTGCAGGGGCGTTTCTAGCATTTGGGGGGCCCTATGCAAAATTGTTGCCTGTGGCCCCCTATGGAATGTTCTGGAAGTTATGCGCACATATATACTTGGCATATACTTTGCATTGCGGGAGAAACGGCCCTGGTCATATATCATCAGAACACATCCATTGATTATCAATTGATGGATGCACCATCCTTCAAGCCTCAGTTACGTTGATGTCAACGCCAACCTCTGTGTCACCATAACGTGTGGGAGGCTGCGACTATAGGATTGGGGTCATGTGACAGGTTAGCCCCATTGCCGTCAATGGGCGGAATGTGCACTCTGTTAAAATCCCTGCATTCAACGCAGGGTTTCAAAGGATAGTGGTGCTTTAGCTTTACTGTTACATGATATTAGTACAGGGCACATCATGGTCATTAATACAATTACCCATAGACATATACAGATAGATATGTCAATTCTCACATCAGGCAGTGTACAGTCTACTGGCACACTTACTGGGTCTCCGTTCTGAAGATGTATTGAGTCTCATGGCCATCTTGATAGTTGTCTCGTGCCTGAGCAGCAGCACTGTCCCTCAGGAAGACACGAAAGATGTTCTTCTGGTTGCTGTGCAGTTTTATTTCACATCGCTCCACACGGAAGTCTGAAGCATGATCAAACACCACAAAGCGACCACCCCTGAAAGTAGAGACAATTAGACAGTGTCCTGCTGATGAAACACTCATAATTTTATCGGAAAAACACAAAAATATGGTGCATTGGTGCACATGGGCATTGAGTTATGAAATTTATTCACGTTCATGGTGCATTGTGTGAATGTGGTTTAGTGTGCATAGGTCAGTTGTTCCCAAACTGGGGGGCAGGCCCCTCTGGGGGCACGCGAAGGTAATCTAGGGGGGCGAAGGCCCTCATTCTTAACCTGTGTTTGAATGGGGGGGGGGGGGCTCGATAATGTTCCTAAATAGAAAAGGGGGCCCTGAAAGCAAAGTTTGGGAACCACTGGCATAGGTAGACAGGCTGGTGCTGGAATCTGTGACTACACTACCAAGTCTATTCCTAAAATTTGATTTTAAGTGAATAGTCTAGGCCAGTGTGTTCCCGATTCCTAACACATAACCAATGCTGGATTAATATTTATGTCATCTTTACCAAGAACAAGAACGCCCAGGGACCATCTACCATCTCTACCACATCATGTCAGTCCCTTATATCTTCTCTATAACCAATGCCTCAGACGTCATGTAACAAGTGAGCAAAACCTAGGTGGGATTTCTTTTGTGCAACAAAGCCTTCCTTTTTCTGACATTATTATTTCATTTTGTCATGTAAACTGGTTCATTGAATTAGATCATCTTATATTTTGCAATATAGTTCGACTATTGTTCTGCAGATGCAACAATGTGGCAAAAAGCTTGGAGGACACTGTGACTCACTCTCTGATACGAGACAGCAAGAGACAGTCACTGAAGAGGTGCAGATAGACCTGCCGAGTTGTACCCTTCCACTTGAAGCTGATTGGGTGGAACTCAAGGGACGTGACCTCTCCGTGTTTAACGAGGCGCCGTGAAGCTGAGATGAGCGGAAATATCTGTAAAGAAAGATGTAGCACTCCAAGTTATGAATGTAATGGTTTGTGTGTCAATTATTATTATTATATTAAATCTAAATTGTATTAGGTTTTTTCCGTTATTGTATATCAGAATTACTTTATCCGGCTTGAACAACTCTACCTATGCTTTTACTGAACTATGAATTTTTGCCTAAGAAACCTAGAAAAACTGAATGGCTTGAGTATAAGCCGAGGATGGGAAATGCCGTAGCGAAGACACAAAAACAAAATAGCAGCGAATACATTTTTGTTTCAGGAAAATTTACACTAGCTGAATTTGTGAGTTAATTGCAAACCCCCTGAACATGTTGTCAGCACAAAAAAATTGTTAGAGATGCATACATTAAGTGACATTTTTTTGAGTTTTTTTTAACTTAACTACAGATGCTAGATATGTGGTTCTCAAACTTTTTAGATCCGCGACCCCGTAACATCACGTAGCATCATTTACTGTGTCTGGAACGTGGAAGTGCCGCTGTGGTGTGTCCACAACGTCACTTCTAGAAGTGTAATGTGCCCTTCCTCCCCTTGTGCAAATGATGTTCAGGGTGTGAAGTTAGGAGGAAGAGTAATGCCCCATCTGTTCTAAGTTAGGAGGTAGGGGGCATTACTCTTTCTCCTAACTTGCTGCTCCACTTGATGGTATCAGCGAGTAAAAGCCAAATGTGATTTCGTTTGGGTGATAAAAAATTTGGCTTATACCAGATTATATGAAAAACATTTAACTTACACTACAATTCTTCAACATTGTGGCATAAAACACACCCTGCTAGCTCTATAATGCATGGAGTTCTCAGTACCTTCTTCTTTATAGTTCCACTCTCCTATAATACTCAGCTCTTTAAATAATTAAAAACATTGTTTTACTGTATTTTTAATGGACCTAGATAAACATTAATGTGGGCATCTGATGTTTCTTCTAGCTAACTACAGTACTCCAGGTTTTCCGCTACCCGGTTTTTGAAGAATTCTTGAAGCACTTACCTTACACTCGAACTGTATTTTCTGGTGTAGTAATATCAGCTCCTCAGTGTCTTTCATTTTCTGGACTCCCTCATTGCAGTCTCGAATCAGCTAAGTGACAGAAATGTGAATGACAGATACAGCGTGGGTTAGTAATGTGTACAGGGAAGTTGAGGGACTCATTTGAAAGTGCATTCAGAGAGCAAAGGCTTACAGAAAATGTAGACTGACAGAACTAAATAACTACTGGCCTCCTGAAAATCATAATTGTTTAGAGGTCTCTGGTTCCTGTGCTTGCTTTGTCACCAATCAGGAACAAGAATAGAGATGGATAAGTCAGGCCTTGTGATGTTTATATTTATGTTGGGTCAGTGGCTGCATTGGACTTATAAGACCAGCATGGCAGCCACTCAGACAGCACTTTCAGGAGGGGAGGTGCTTGCAGTCTTACCTTCTCTATTGCATTGTGAGCTTCAGTGGCTTGGAGTTCCTCATTGGAACCCGGTGCTGATCGCTTCAATATATTCTGTAGAGAGAAAATTAACACAGGTCAACCAATTATATACAAGAACAGCGGACATAGACAACAGACTGCTTGCTCTGTGAGAAAGTGCTGCATATAACATGGAGAAGAGATGGTAAAAGTCACTACAAACAGAGTGGAAATGCCTATGCTCATAAGAAGATAAGGAATCCTGTGGATACTGCCATATACATGAAAATAATATTAGGTAGCAGTGATCTGCTGTGATTCCAAGATAGAGTAGCCTTATCATAATAAAATTTAAAAATAAATAAAAAAAACTACCTTTAATGAACCCTTTGAGCAAAAAAGAATCCTGCTCCAAATTTGATCATTTGGACCATTGTTAAATTGAATAGCAAATCTTTTACTTTCTGGGGATACCTTGCCATGTAAAGAAACTTCACCCTCTGGTTAGCAGAATACCATTGTAAACAACTATACCTGTAATAGCAGTCTAAGTCGAGTAATCCTCTGAAAAGGAAGGATGAGAAATGACTTGAGGCCCAGCCTCTGACACACACGGTCACTCTCAAGCTTCGATAAAACCTGTTGGAACCGCGGGTTGTTATTCCTGAAAGGGAAGACAAATTTTTTTTTTCTGGTGACCATGATGAATCAATGCAATGAATGTTTTAACATTCCTTCTGGAAATTTCTCTTCATTACTATTCTACCTTGGACAGATTTCATTCATGACACTGTCCATAATGGCATATACAAGCCAACTGTTCTGCTCAAATGATTGAAGGGATTTCCTTTTTACAGAGAAAATGGCAACATTACACAGTGGCTCTTTTGCAGCATTGCCAGTTCAGTGGTGTTTGTTCAAGGTGTTTGTTATGGCAGCTGGGCAAAACTATTATTTCTTCTGCAGAAGTTATTGTGGCCACGATTAGTGCCAACTTATTTTGTGGGTTTTCATTTTGTCTAGAGTCTTATAAAACGCAAAGGTTTTAAGGAATTGTAAGCCACATGTACACAAATACAACGTTTATAATCTGAGTGAAGGTCTACATACCTCAACCTCTGGAAGGTCCTGTCCTGGTACGTCTGATTGGTGACATATGGCAAATAGACTTTGCGGAAGTCTGGCTCATGCCTGATGACCACATCACACACTTGAAAGTTGTACATGTTGTTCTCAAATTCTTCTTCAAGGTCGAACAAAAAGCTGAACAAAATAAGAATACCATCAAAACATACACATATGATGAGGACCCTAAGATTAAACTCCCAGCGAATGTCCCCAGAGCCACAATGAACATTCAGTGGGCAAAAAAGTATTTAGTCAGCCACCAAGTGTGCAAGTTCTCCCACGTAGAATACGCCACTTCCAGTATTTGGAACATGGAAGAGCCAGGTCAAAACACCGGAAGTGATGTCATGTCCCTTATTCCCGGCCAGCAAAGTTGACAGGCATGCCAGGGACTGAAATCTTGCAGTGTCAGGTGTGCCTTCCTGCTTAAACCAGAACATGTCCTGGCACGTCTAAAGTTTGCTAGAGAGCATTTGGATAATCCAGAAGAGAATTGGGAGAATGTAATATGGTCAGATGAAACCAAAGAAGAACGTTTTTGGTAAATACTCGTCATGTTTGTAAGAAAAAGAATGCTAAACCACATCTAAATAACACCATATATACTGTGAAGCATGGGGGAGGAAATATCGTGCTTTGGGGCTGTTTTTCTTCAAAGGGACCAGGATGACTGGTATGTGGCTGGGTCTTTCAGCATGACAATGATCCCAAATACACTGCCTGGGCAATGAAGGAGTGGCTTTGGAAGAAGCATTTCAAGGTCCTGGAGTGGCCTAGCCAGTTTTCAGATCTCAACCCTATATAAAACCTTTGGAGGGAGTTGAAAGTCCATGTTGCCCAGCGACAGCCCCAAAACATCACTTCTGTAAAGGATATCTGCATGGAGACATGGGCCAAAATACCAGCAACAGTGTGTGAAAACTATGAGTTACAGAAACTTTGACTTCTGTCATTGCCAACAAAGAGTATATAACAAAGTATTGAGATAAACTTCACAGTGTGGAGAACTTGTACAATTGGTGGCTGACTAAATACTTTTTTTTTGCTCAACTGTATCCGTAGGTTTTACAAAGACATGTATGTTTATGTGCAAATTAGAAAGGTAAAAACAAATAGATGTAGCCTTTTGTAGGAACTACTAAATACAATATTGTACGCAATAGCCAGCAGGGTACTAAACTCTGGTTTTAAATACATTTAATTTAAACAAAAGTAAAAAAAATGGTAGCAAGAAAGACCACCAAGGCCACTAACTATATTTATAATTGACCCCTTCTTGAAGTTTCTCTTACACCTTGCAGGTGAAGCCAATAAAAAGAAAGAACAGTCCAGGAATGCTGGAGGACAAGAGGAAAGATGTAGTTTGCTGCTAAGTAAGGGGGGGGGGGGGGGGGGGGGGGGTGAGGAGCCTTTTTAGCATTGCCTGATCCTGGACAGAAGGGGATGGTTGGGTGCCCTGAAGTCCCTAGTGTTTTAGAATAGGCATGGTGACAGAAAAGTCTTAAGGTCACATGGCCATACAAGGGTTGATTCCTGAAGAGGTTCGAGCACAATCGATCGCTGTGCACATCTGCGGTGATCGATTGTTCTCGAACCGATTGCATCCAGCCTTTCTTTGAGAAGGATATATCTATTCAACAAAGAATTTGTTTGTGCCTCGTTTGCATTATACACCCATTTTCCAACACTTATATACCTCCAATCTCATGCATTGAGATGGATTTATGATAGAACATTAGACAGGTTTTCAGTCACAAGGCTGAGGGAAGAATTCATAAACTTAAAGCGGACCTACCACCAGGAATCTATGTTTTCATGAATGGCACTAGAA
>CM070037.1:68446823-68464929 GCA_036250615.1 Ptychadena robeensis
CACTTCTAGTGCCATTCATGAAAACATAGATTCCTGGTGGTAGGTCCGCTTTAAGGCTTAGTTCTGCAGATCAGTTAAAAAAGCACTCGGTGGAATGGCTAGCATTTTTGTGTGGGTGGTCAGTGCGTGGCTCTCAATCACATGTTATATCAACCAGGTTTCTGGTAGCGGCAAACAAGTTTTTCCTAACTGATCATGTGATCTAAGCCTTAAGTTGGGCATACACAGTTCAATTTTTCCATTTGATCGATCGTGTTAGGTCCATAATCATTTAAAAATGGTTACCTTTTTTTAATCCAAATTAAATTAGATCCAAAAATTGGATCAAATTTAAACATAAAATCTAAAGGCCCCCATACACGGGTCGGATTCCGACCGGATTCCGGGACGATCGATTCCGGGCGCGTGCACGGGAAACGATCGTGCCGGAATCGCGTGCAGCCCACCTTGTCCGATCGTTCGCGTCCGATTGATCGGGGGCTCAGAATCGGATCGGACAGAGAACCAACATGTTGGTCTTTCTGATCCGATTCTGCACACATCAGGGGGAGTTGCCATTTCGGAAGTGATCGGACACGGAATCGTCCAGGAATCCGTGGGACAAGGTGGTATGCAGCGATCGGATACTCTTAATTGGCCGATTGATCGGAGCTCCGATTACCGCTGAGATCGCCAGAATCGATCGTATCAGTGATCAATCGGCCATGGAATCTGACACGTGTATGGCTAGCTTAAAGAGCAATGTTGGTAGATTTCATTCGATTGTTTAAGCATCTGACGAGATTTTGATGGATTTTTTCCGATGGTACCATAACCCATGCATACAGGGCTAAGGAAAGGAATCAATCAGATGTCTATAACATTATGTGGTGGTAATCCAAATGTAATATGATTTAAAATTATCTTATTTTAAGTCGCTTTAATGAAAAGTTGACAGAGTATGCCGAGCTTTATTCCGCTCTATGCAACTAACTCTGTTACCTGGATTAAGGGCCATGTTATCAGCCGCGCTACATAACATGGCACCTTTAATTCAATGGGCTAACGTATAACTAATGCGTACAGGCATGTTGACGATAAGTCAGTTTGACACATCAAATGACTGTCATTGGATGTATCATACAGCAAGCCTTCGTTTATGTTGATGCATTGCTCAGCAGAGACTGACCGCTATATAGAAATAGTGGCAAAAACACCAACAAACACATGGCATACACAAACAATGGACATAATTTCTAAATCGCCTTGGGATTATTTTGACTACTTTGTTTCAAAAACTTCATGTTATCTATGAAAGCGAATGTTCCTCCTTCATAGGTTTGGGATATGCATTTTCATGAAATTTATGGCATTCAGCGACACTACTTTAAAACGTAAATGGAATACTGCTAAACTAGGTCAGATGTGAGTCACCCAAAGTGTTGAATAAATAATATAAAGGCTGGGCTCTGTTTAAAATCATTGGGTGATTGTTATAACTGAATTTAATGTGGTAGATCACTATATAATTATTGTTTTTATGCTTTGAATATGCTAATTAAAAGATTAGTCACAAAGTATAGGGAAACTTGTCCTGGATTGGTTTGTTACATGTTTGGGCAACTTTTTTTTTTAAGTTCAGCCAGAGTCGGATTAAACTTAACTCATTGAGAAAATAGATAGGAACCCATCAAAACAATAAATAAAGAAGTGTGCTAGTTGCCTTGGTGTTTAATAAATGCTGGATGCCCAACACAACTGTAAGCAACTATTGGTTTAGATCCCAGGTGCCCAACCTGCACATGCGGCCATTTGGGTGTTCTTCAGCGGCCTCCCACTTGCAGCCCCTGAAACCTAACTTAATGCATAGGGCATAGGAAATCATTTGTTCACTGACGAGTCTATGCTCAGAATCTTCATAGAGCAGGAAGGAGGAGGAGAGACGAGGGCGCCGTCTAGGTCACTGATTGGCTTTCACGTATGTCAAATCAGCCTGCTCACCTGGAGATGTTGGCAGACAGCTGAGTGCCTATGCTTCCACTATTCCACCAACGAACGGGGGATGATTGTATAATATATATTGTGTCACATAACCTCAGAATAGAGGCACATAATCTTTAATTGTATATAGTACACAAAATGTGCATTACCACACTACAGTGTTCCCGAATACTTGAAGTGTAATTTAAAAACAGTTTTGTTTTATAAAAAAATTAAAAATTATGTCTTCTAGCAATGCCTGCTGAAATGTTGTCATTATAAAATTCTCATAAAAGTCAGAAGAGATTAAAAATGTTTTGTGCGGCACTTTAGTGATGCCAAGGGCTGCATTTGTGGCCCTCCATATCAACTCAGTTGCCCACCACTGGCTTAGATGCTATTAGCTTGTGGTTATTAGAAGACACCTTCCGCCCCCTGACCAGTAAATGGATTTGAGAATAAATGACCATACATTTACTACTTTACTACCTATTACATTTAAAGCCATGATATGTTTACAAAAAATGCTCGGCGACACTTTTCCATAGGGTGTCTTTTTGTAGTGTGTTCATCCTGTGCAAAACATCTGGCAGCGTTTATAATACTTACTAGTATTAATGATATAGTGTTTGTATGGCATGACAAATGTTTTTTAAAACTAGAGATGGGCCAAATGAAGTAAATTCGATTCAACTTAATTTTTTTTCTAATCGAATTTTAACTTTTGACTCTTCATTTGAATTTTCAACTGTGAAGTTTTCATGTGATAGTGTTAATCGCGAATATTGAAATTACACATTTTAATGGCGAATATTGGCACTTTACAAATGATTGCGGATTTTTAAACTAATATTCACGATGATGCTATATTATATATTTTTATTCAAAAGTTTGGGTCGATTTTTAACTTTTCCAACTAAATAAACTTTATAGCTCTTCTGTGTTTGTCCACCATGCCTCAATTCATAGAGCCATAACTCCCGTGCACTGCACTGATGATGGCCAACAAGCCTGAAACAGCTTTATGCAGTTTGGAATGAATATCCCTGTCCCAAAACGCTATATTTGCACTGTACATCAGTGGTTCTGGTTGTGCATTTATAGGATAGGGCATAAAGGAATTATTTGCAGGGCTCCACCTACAGTCATGAAGATTTTTACTTTTGGGATTTGTAATGGAATGAGTCACACGAAGTCCTGTTGTTTTAAGAAGGCTTGACTGTCCTACGCTCTGCTCAAGTTGAGGGCTTTGTGATTCCTTCATTCCCTTGTCACCATAACCTTTATAGTTGTTCTTCAATAATTAAAACTAAAACATTATTAAATAAGCAGGATCTGCAGTTTTAAGCCATTAAGGCCCCCATACACGTGTCTGATTCCCAGCGGATTCCGGGACGATCGATTCCGGGCGTGTGCACGCAAAACGATCGTGCCGGAATCGCGTGCAACCCACCTTGTCCGAGCGTTCGCGTCAGATTGATCGGGGGCTCAGAATCGGATCCGACAGAGAACCAACATGTTGGTCTTTCTGATCCGATTCTGCACACATCAGGGGGAGTTGCCATTTGGGAAGTAAGTGATCGGACACGGAATCGTCCAGGAATCCGTGGGACAAGGTGGTATGCAGCGATCGGATACTCTTAATTGGCTGATTGATCGGAGCTTAGATTCCCGCTGAGATCGCCGGAATCGATCGGGTGAGTGATCAATTGGCCATGGAAGCCGCAACGTGTATGGCTAGCTTTAGAAAGCCAAGGTAGCCATTGGGAGGATCTACCAAAGATACTGTCAGGATTTGAACCCAGTAATGCTTAGTTGTCTGGCTGCAGCTCTGTCTGCTGATCCACCTGAATGTTTGATTTAGTACCTTGTTGGATACCCTGTACAAAGACACCTAGTTACCAAGTTCTCGTTGAACCCTGAACTCTTGGCCCCTCCCATGTACTTCCTTTAAAAGCCATGTTCTTGCTCTGCTTGATTGCCAGATTTATGTGCTTCCTGCCAGTATTTTGCTCCTTGCTGCTTCTTGTGCTGACCCTTGGCTTGTATTATCCGACGAAGCTTTCTCTTGCTCCATTACTTACCTGTCACCATTGGCTATCAACCTATGCTTGTTCCTAACCACTCTACTGCTTGCTGCCTCTTAACTACCCCTGTTTGTGCATTGATCCTGCCATTGCCTGAGTTGCTGTTTCGGCTACTGGACTCCAAGCCTGACTGCAGATCCATACAGGTAGATTGAGAATACAATGAAAGCACTTACTTGTTGCTGGCATCTCGAACTTCAGAGAGCCGAGAGAAGAGCCATTGTCGGTCCTGGGCACTAAGAACTTCTTGCAGCTCTGTGCTGCGGTGAAAATGATCCACTGCGATATTCAGACTGCGCAGGTACAGCGCCTCTGACATGATAAGTTCAAACTTGGCCTGGAGAGTAAAAGAAAGTTGAGGTATGGTAAGAAGGACTCCCTAATCATGGAAATTAACCGAGATCTGTAATTTCTTACAAAAATTTGAACAATTAGATCTAGAATAAATATACATGCCACTTGTTGACCTGAAAACAGTTCAGGACATATGCCCATATATCGCTTTTCTACACCAGCCTTGCCACTGACTTCTCACCTCTATCTTTGCTAGAAATTTTTTCATAATTGTTACTTAAAATATTTTTTTATCATGAAGCAACCCTGGATGCTAAATAGATTGTATTCATTTGTCTTTCCTTTATTTATATATCTTAAAGTCATGGTCATGAGTAGTAGATAGAATAATAGTAGGGGTTACCTGAAATCTAAGAGTCAATTCTATGGTTTTTCTAATGATTTCTCACGGTTACCAGCAACATACATAGAATCTAGCAAGTCTTATTTTTTTTAAAGAAAAACAACATTCAAATGATTTTTCTATTACCTCCTGCAGCTTCTGTTCCTCTCGGGACATTGACATGAAGGTGACACTGTCACGAACTTTAGGAAGGTCCTGCCACAAAGAGTCTGCCGAGGAGATAGACAAACGCTGCAAGTAGGAATCCTGGGATGACAGAATCCTCCGACGTTGCCGTGGAGAGACGGAATCTTTCTCTTCCGCAGTCGAGCCACTTGGCTTCTGTCTTTGGATCTCCTGATTTAGCGCTACATCACTGTACTCCTGGTAGAGCAGGCTGGCTGACATTTGATAAAAAAAAAAAAATGGACAACTAAGAGGGAGCCAACTGGAACAGTCTATAGGCTGGACAGTGCTACTGTAAGCATTTTGAAAACTCATATTGATGTGATAAATAATAAAAATGCAGAGATGTACTTCACAACTTTCCACAGGCATGTTTATCCACAGCCTTACTCATTTTAAGATAAAAAAAAGGAATGTGCCTGTATTAAACCAAGTGTTTTTTATTTATTAAAAAAGAAAAAAGTTTTATTAGGTTTAAAATTAGTTACAGTTGTGGATACAAAATGGAATAAAATAAGATAAAACACGCCTGTGATATGATCTCATAATTGAAGCCCCATTTATTCTTACTCATGGTTACAACCTCAGCGCTCCCAGTGCACTAGACAACAACATGCAAAAAATTGAAATCACATGTACATATGTATTCACAGCCTTTGCTCAAAACTTTGTTGATGCACTTTTCCCAGCAATTACAGTCTCAAGTCTTTAGGAATATGATGCCACATGCTTGGCACACCTCTTGTAGTCTTGTGCGAGTGTAAAGTTTTAAAGTAGGAACAACACCAGGTTCTTTAAAGATGTCCTCTGTCCACTTTCCAGGCTGAGCTCACACCCCAATAAGTGAAGGTCCAGGCAAGCCAGTAGGGGCTATTTACACTTTATTAGATATATTTACACATGTAGCTTCAACTCCCTGGGGCAGATAAGGGGTTCAATTGTAGGAAATCCGTTACTGCGCTGCGCCCCTGGTGCGGAAACCCTTCGGCGGGGTGTAGGTTGGGACTGTCTGCTGGGTCCAGAGCTGAGGCTGTGGTACTCCAGGGAGATGTAGATGGAAGAAGAGCAGATGAGAGAAGCCCAGAACATTCTGAGGACTGCCTATTTATGTCCTCGGACAGGGGCTGGCATAATGCTTATTATACTAGGCAGGAGTAACTCTGCTACTTTTTGGAGGGAAAAGTAGTAGTAAACACCCAGCCATGACTCATGGTTTTAGCAGCACGTACACAGCAGGTGCTACCCTTAAGGGGATACACCAAGCAAAAGGGTACTATACAGCATATAATACAGTACACATAAACATAGTTAAGTGGCCCTTTCTCGGGTCACTACACTATCTTTGGCCAGTTTCACCCAAATTTGCAACACCTCTCAAGCTCCATCAGGTTGGATGGGGAGCGTTGGTCCAAGTCTTGGCTCTGGTTGGGCCACTCAAGGACATTCACAAAGTTGTCCGGAAGCCACTCCTTTGATATCTTTAGGCTGTAATTGCTGTCATAGGTGCATCAAAGTATTGAGCAAAGGCTGTGAATACTTATGTACATGTGATTTCTCAGTTTTTATTTTTTATAAATTTGCCAAAATCTCAAGTAAACGTTTTTTCACATTGTCATTATGGGATTTTGTATGTAGAATTCTGAGGAAAAAAAAGAATTTAATCCATTTTGGAATAAAGCCATAACAAAATGTGGAAAAAGTGCTGTGAATACTTTCTGGATGCACTGTATATTATGGAGGAGATGGATTATGTACTGTAATCCTGGAACACTTGCGGTCCTTTGTGGCAATGTTAGCTGTCTAAAAATTGTTTTCTACACAGCTCTAATCACTTCCAGAATATTCCATCTATATTCATGCCATTAAATACATCTTTTCTTCAAACCATCTTGAGATCTAAATTTACACTTACAGGAGTTGATGAGGGTGGAGTATCGTCTATGTATGCTGAGAGTTGCATCAGATGGAGACTCCTGGGCTGGGAAACGTTTACCTCTGATAAAAAAATAAAATAAACATATTAATATGCATGTGTGTAAATAAATGGCAATGTGTAAAATACATTTCTACAATTTAAAGTAGCAATTCTGCTCTAGGGTTCTTGAAGATTGGTTTTAGGTTTGTGTTTTGAGCTCTTACCGTCGTAGAACGGCCTCTGGGCTTCTTGTAGACATCCTAGAACTCTCTTCAGCATCTGTTGTAAACACAACAACCATATATTAAGTTGTTATCATTGACAAATTTGGACACAATTTCCCCAGGTCTATACACTTATTGCCCTCATACACGTTTGATCGATCTAAACCAATCAATTTGTTTGGTCGATCAGCCAGAAATCTATGTCCATCCATATGGTTCGATCGACCTACATCTATCAAAAATGGACAAAAGTTTGATCGAAACATTATCAGACATGTCAGAAACTTTTAATCAGTCCAGTAGTCATGAAATATCTCACATTTTGTTTTGTTGTGTTTTTATTCCTAAAGCGGCACAAGAAATAGCGGAAACAGATTAAGGCATGGGCACCACCCAATCACTCAGGTAGATGTCAGGGAGATGTATGCATCGCAGGATGTCATCTCTAGGGGAGGGTGCGGGCTCCCCTGGAAAAGAAAAGCACTCCAAGGTGTGTTACCATATCTGGTGATAAAATCTACCCCTAGCTACACTGGAAAATACCACCAGGGCAGGGGTCAGCAACCTTTTTTTATGAAAGGAGTCTTTTGCCCCTTCTCTCACAAAAGAACAATAGTCTGGAGCCATTGGATGCATTACCATGCGACACAGTCCATTAACCCATAACACATTTTCACATGTGGTGTGTATGGTGAAATGTGTGCGTTGCCATTAAACAACACAGCATGTATAGTATGAAAGAGCCCAAATATAGGATATTAATTGTGTCTTTGTGGCCATCCTCTCTAGTTTTTTTCTCCCATGGTGACCACTGTCAGCTGTAGTGTCAGGCGGTGGGGGAGGAGAACAAGGAGCTGCAGCTGCTTCAGCAGCCAGCCATATTGGCTACTGGCTTGCTTTCTCTTCCTTCCACAGTATATGCACTGATGGGAGGAAGGAGGCTTACTGACAGCCAGGAAGCCACAAAAAGGACACTGAAGGACTGCATGTGGCTCTCGAGCTGCAGGTTGCAAACCTTTGCTCTAGGGGGTCAGCTCCATGGATGGGCTATGGGCGGCCAGGCTTGCCCAGTTACGGCGATGTGTCCCCTCAATTGGAGCTACCCCACCCACACTAAATTAGGGAGATAGGAGGAGTGCCCCCCATTTACATGCTCGTATCTGCCCACTCTTGTTGCTCTGGCGCTGACCCTGTAGGGGGTTAAACTATATACTTTCTGAATTATGGAGAATGCAACACACTAAGGATAAGGCTCCACATGGGAGGACAGAAAAACTCATGCGAAAAGCATGCGTTTTTCTGTCAGGTTTGCCCGCTGTGCACTTGTGGTTTCCCCATGGGTTTGCAGAGTGTTTTGTTTTGTTTAGTCCATTGACAGTCTATTGACGGTCAATGAGCTAAAACCCGCAGCAAAACCACGTCCATTTGTTTTCAATGGACGCGGGCAGAGCACGCATGTATTTGAGCCACTGAAATACCGCGCCGCATCCGCTCCGAAACTGCCTCAGTGGAGCCTTAGCCAAAGGGTACTTAAGTACACAGAAAATATCCAGGTAGACATACATAGTTAGAAATTATGAAATAAAAATATCAATCTTAAATGGGCTAATCTTTGAACAAGAGTGGCACACCTTCACTATAATAAAAAAGTCGGTGTCTACTTGGGCTGCTAAATACTGCTAAAAACAAAATCTTTAAGCAGAAAAAGACTTTAGCTCTCCACTTGGCATGGACAAATTTTTGAAGCTTATTCTGACATTTTTGACACATTAAGTGTTACTAAAAAAGCATTAACATGCCCATTTCATCCTACAAGAAAAAGTGTCAAGAACTTGTCCGAAAAGCAACAGTAAAACATGGGGAGTTTCTTTGGTCTAGGTTGACAACTTTTATAATCTAGATAACTAAAACAAATACACAATATGATACACACAAAGCTTGGTTTATCTCATGTTAAGATAAGTTTAATTTCATATCGATTGACATTTGCCAAGATATGGTTTCTGCTTAGTTTCCTACCCCAAACCCTTCCTCCCCAGTAACTAGGGGCATTCACCGTATCTTTAAAATATGAACTAACAGGTAGAACATCATTTTTTTTATTCTTTACGATGAGAATACTATTAGAACATCTGTCTGAATCTAAGGGGTGTAAATGTCACAATTTAGGGAGATCTATGTGTCAGTTTCCATTTGGGTGGACTATAGACTATGAAGACCCCAAGGGCAATGGAAACTTATATTTAAACCTTTTGTCTGAGCCTTGACCAATGTTTATCTAAAACATGCTTCATCTTGCCTGAAGACTAATTACATTATCTCAGCAAGGTCATAAGGAAATAAGTCTTCTAACCCTTGTCATAGAAAGATAGTCCCACTACAATATTTTTTTTACTTTTCCATGGAGTTAAGATAGCCAAACACACATCAATAGCTTGATCAATGTTAAAATCGATGGGCTTGTGCGTTTGCAAAATCGTCTACAATCGATCTAGCCTAGTACTACATAGTGTGTTGATTACAAACAAATCAATCCCTTTCCAAAGCTCTGTGTCCGATTACCCTAAAAACCTTACAAGACTCTTGCATGTAATATTGTATTTTTCGGACTATAAGACGCACTGGACCATAAGACGCACCCAAAGTTTTGAAGAACCCCCCCCCCCGAGACAGCTAATAAGATATCAAGAGAATATACAGAATGGTCCAGCAAAGTAGGCATGAGTGGACCATGCAGTATTCACTCTGTATTCCTCCAGCCAAAAGGCCAGTGCCAGGAGGGAGGTCTTTGCTGCAGCAGAGTGTGCAGAGGGCTGAAACTTAAGCATGAGTCTATGCACTAGCATTACCCATTCTCTGTACACACTGACCGACTTATGAACATTTTACATTCTGGCACTGAACAACTTACCCATGAGCAGCTATTTACATAAAGGAGGAGATAGGAGTCTGTGTCACAAAATGTATTTATTGTGATGCAGGATGTTAATGTAAATACACAACTCCTGCTATCTAATTGTAAAATGTGTCTCTCCATAAGTTGGTCAGTGTGTCCAGAGAATGGGTACTGCTAGTGCTAATGTAGATAAGATCTCCTTCTTGGCAGTGTTTTTTTGGCTTGGCTGGAGGGAATGGAACACATTACTGCCTCCTGGGATGCATAGCTTTTGCTATGCATCCCAGGAGGCAGTAATGTGTTCCATTCCCTCCAGCCAAGCCAAAAAACCACTCCAGCCTCCAGCCGACTAGAAGACGCGGGGACACTTTCCCATAGATTTTTATGGTAAAAAAGTGTGTCTTATAGTCCAAAAAATACGGTTATTTGTTTTATAAATAGAATCAATATAAGGGTCGTATGGACTCCCAAAACTCCCAAAAGATTAAACATACTTGGAAATAGCTCTTAATTAAAAAAAAAAACGCTTACAAATACACCCCAAAATATTTTTTATAAATAATAATTAAATAAAATTATTACACACTAACACAACAATAAAATATAGACACCAAAAATCTACCACCCAAAACATTTATATTTAGTAATTAAAATGGAATATAGGGGTCATATTGACCCCTACTCATTCCCAAAGGGTTACAACATACCCAAAAAAAGCTTAAATAATCATGTAAACATAGTAAATACAGAAAAGTTCTGCTAAATTAGCAAAGAAAAAAAAAAGAGAAAGGAAGAACAAGGAAAGGCAATATATATGAAAAATTTCAGCTTTAAGAATGTTTACAATGATTACTTTTCTATTCCCAACAGCAATTGAGTTGCTGTTATTATTAAAAACCCTTTACCTATGTTAATTTGAAAACTGACTTGATAATTCACAAAGGCCAGCTCCACCTGAATTAAAACCCTAACATAAATTGTTTGTGGGCTTTGAATATGCCATGCTGGTCCCATTACTGATATTCTCATCTGTGTTTTTAGTTTTCTCCAACTGAACCTCTTAAGTATGGCCTAATGACAGGGGGTAATGGGTATGATGAAGGTGAGAGATTATAAGAAATGGTCAAATTGTTTCTGACTTTCTCACTTATTAAGTTCAAATTATTAAGTTTAAGTTTCCTCACAAAGTCAACTAGTTGATTTGGAAAAGAAAATCATTTGACCATCTCCACCCATAATGTACTCTTTCAGGGCCCTTTCACACTAGCCTGTTGAAGTTACCACAATGCCACATGGTACACAGGTTTCCATAGGAGTCATGTTGTACATGTCACACTTGCATATGTTGTGTGTTATTTTCAAACCACAGCACAAGCATTTCCCATACACCAGTTGGGCGGTATAATGCAGAACATTGCTGTAACGCGGTGTTTAGTTTACTTAGTGTAAAACAGCAATGATTGTTAGGCTCTACTTTTATGGTGTCCGATACCATGCACTTTGGGCATTTTTTTTACCACTCCATAAACACATCGATTGACTACAGTGCATTCTAAAAAGGCACTAAAACGCATGGTATTAGGCACCATGGAAATAGAGCCTACAAAAAAATATACCATACATTAAATAGACACAATACTCACCTGTCAGCAGTTCAGATGCTGGAAAACTGCTACAACAAAAAACAAAAACACCTACCTTCTCTAGTTTAAAAATATTTAGAAAAATTAAAAGGGATAGTGTGCACCTACCTGCCAATATTTCCTTTGGAGATTTGTTCTTGGGATTTTTGGGTTGAATCATTTCTTCTTGGATATTCGGCTGTCTTGGCAAAGGTTTATTTCTTCTGGTGATGGATATAGGGTCCTTGGTACCAACTGACTTTGAACCCTTTTCTGAGGTGCTTGCTACCCCCATTAAAGTGGCACGAGAGGCATTTTTCTTTCGTACAGTAGGCCTTCTTACCAATGAATTTTCAAATGGTTTTAATGGTCGAACATCATTTCTCAAAGTAGATTCAGTGTGACGTAAGGGGCGGGGAGGAAGCCAAAGTGGATTTACTGGGTTAGCTGATGGTGGATTAGTGGTAGAGGTTGCCTCAGAAGATGCTTGAGATCCACTGGGTCTGTTAATGCTGTATTGCTGCTCATCTTTTAAGAGGACCACTCTATCTTTGGGTGGTTGAGGAACTGGTCTCCTATGCGCTCTTTCTTCTACTTGTTTCTCCTGGTAGCATGTTCCATGTTCCTCTCTGCCTTCGTGAATGAAAAATAGTGGATTAAATATCTGTGTTGGAAAAAATGCATAATGCTGCTTTGGTGTTACTGCCTCGAGATTCTCTTCTTGAGTGTTGTAGTCCACTGGTGGAAACAGCATAGAAGTCTGTACTTCCTCCAAAGGTTGGCTTTGTTGAATGACTATAGGTGGTATAGCAGTAAAGGATGAAGTAAAGTTGTCCAGGGGAGGGGTCATACTTCGCAGTCTATGTCGCCCCTTCTCATGGTGATCACTCTGCTGGGGACTGTCTTGGTCACCTTGATCATAGCTAAGGCATGGGTCTGTGTTACTACGTTGTCTTGTTATCAGCAATGATAGACTGTCAGTTCCTGTACCTTCTTCTTTAAGTTGACCAGTTTCTGTACCTGTATCAACTTTGCTTTGATCATCGACTACTGCATGTAACAAAGTTCTATCTCTTGAAATGGTGTCACTAGGCAATGTTGATTTCTTTAGCAATATTTGATCATCTTCTGCTTTGGTAAAATGTTCTATTGTGGGAAACACTGCTCCGACTCTGAACCCTCTATTAAGAATAATTGCTGGGTTAGAACAGTCAGGGTTATCTTCAGCAAGTTTATTATGTTCTTTTTGGTCAACTAAAAACTGCACCTCGCTTTCAATCTCTACAATTTCTGTTGCTTGTTTAGAATCTATAATTTGCTTTTGATCTCTCATTGTCTCTGCTTGCAAACCAAAGCTCATTGCATATTCCACTGTTGAACTTAGTTCTTTATGTGCAGAATCAGTGATGTCCTTCTCGTTGGAATTGCTAGGGCATTCAAAATAATCTACTAGCTTTTGTGCTGTTGATTCTTCTGGTTCATTGGCTGCCTCCTCATTCTGAATAAAATTTTTTGAGAAACCTATAGGTCTAATAGATATAGGTTCTACCAGCATATAAGGAATACTTTTTGCCAGAGATGCATTCAGATTTTGGGCTTCGTCCAGTTCGCCTTCCTCCATATATTGGTTCATGGTTTCAACTAAATGTATCTGCGTAGCAGCGTCCATCCTAGTTCCTGCGTCATTATCCACAAAGATATCAGAGATTCCATCATTAATGGAGACTGTTTGGTCAACATCAATTTCAAATGATCTTTTCAGGAGCAGGTTGTCTGAAAACATTGCGTTGGCCTCTAAACTATTCTCTTTTGCCTCTGTTCCATCAGAAATGTTGTTTGAATCTTCACTTTCCAGTCTAATAGTCTCTATCACCTCTACTGGTTCTTGCAACTCTGTCACTGCAGCATGCAATTCGTTTACAGTCTCATCAGGCTCTGGAACATTTTCCTTAGATGTGATTTCTCTTACAATATACTCCGGATTTTCAACATTTGTATGGATACCTAAAGTCTCTCCATAAATGTCTGTAGAGCTTATGCTTAACTCTACACTCTCTAGATTTGTCCCTTTTGCTGACACTCCTTCATTGGAAGGCTCAATGATGATTTCCTCTACAAGGATATTGTCCTTATTCTGGATGTCTCGCCCCTGTTCAGATATCTCAATAATGTTGTCAGTTGGCTCCATTGACTCCAATGTCTCTTTCATTGTTCTCGGGACCTGTTTATTGTCACTTTCTCTACCATCAATAGTCTGTATACAATCAGCAACTGTATCATACTCTAAGGTATCTATGCAGTCAGCATGTACATCTTCAGTAACCATGTAATCCATGAATGTCTCTCTAGCCTCAGTCTTTAATGACTTTAATTCAAACATTTTCAGGCTGGCATCATCTGTCTCTTTGCAGGTGCTTTCTCTGTTATCTTCCAATGCCTCTTCAATTACAGTGTCTGTAGAGTGGCCCATGGTCACTTGGTTCACAGTTCCTTCATAGCCATCCTCGTGTTCCTTGACAGCCTCGTCATAGACAGACACTGTCTCTGTGACAACTGTCTCTTTTCTGGCACCACTCGTGTCCATGCATAGAGATTCCATGCTAACATTCTCTGTCTCTTTGTGGTCATGTGCTGTCAAACTACTAACAGTCTTCTCTAGAACACTCCCAACAATGCTGTGACCAATCTCATCTTCAATTATCTCATTTTGGTCAACACTAGAATATTTCTTAACCACCTCCTCATTATTACCTGCCTCACTGTTTTCTACAACCTCTTCAGAGGTGCTTGTCTCAAGTGGACCCTTATCAATGATATATCCTAAATTTGTGTTATCTTCAACAAATGTATTAGTAAGGTTTCTGGCAAACTCTTCACTAAGTGCGTGATCAGGTGTGGTTTCTTCTCTAAGTCTCTCAATAGTATGAGTCTCACTCTCCACACTACAGCTTTCACCAGTTTCATTTAAAGTCCCCTCCCTGGCTATAGCACCAACACAAGGTCTTGTGTCCTCATTGACACATGTATCATTATGAGTTACTGTTGCCCCACTTTCTTTCTCATTAACATAAAGGTCAATCTCTCCACTTAGGAGTTCTTTCATGTAGGAGTTAGTTGGGTGAGCTGGAATTGTAGTAACCTCATCAGCAGAATCAGAATGATACTTGGAATGGTCACTGACTGCCTCTTCATCATGATGCCCTGTTCCACTTACTGCCTCATCTGTCAGAGGGCAAGATGGCTCACTAAGTATTTCTGCAACATACGGCTCAGTCTCTATGCTAACTAACTCATTAGAATAAAGCACTGGGCCCTCACTCTCTGCTACCTCTACTAGACTCTCTTCGTTCTGTTGGTCTGTCTCCTGAATATGAGGAACAGTCTCATCAGGTTTAGTGTCCATCACCTCACAGACTACCTCCCTTACCTGAAGCTCACTTTGTTCAATGACTGATTCATTGCTTTGGTTCCCTATGTTCTCATTGCTTGTCTCTTCCATCTGAGTCTTGATTATCTCAAAGAGGGGTTCCTCCAAAGAATTAACCCTCTCACTGTCTGTCTCTTCATCCTGAGTTACAAACCCTATACGAACATCTAAATCCTTATAGTCTATCTCTTCAACATAAGACTCATTAGCAAAATGAGACACAGGCTCCTCAGTGATCATTCCTTCAACACTAGATTCAGATTCCTCACTGACTGTCTCTGCTTTTATTGGGTTTTCATCATGAAGTGGTGTCTCCTCACTTTCAGCCTCATGAACACCACTCATAGATTCCTCTCTAGCAGCATCTTGAGGTATAATTTCACGAGTGAAGGACTGGCAGCTCTCAAGATCCTTGCTGCTAGTCCTCATACAAGATTGCTCTGTATCCAATGGCAGTTCTCCAATCCTTTCCTTAGCAGTTTCATCCAGGTGCCCACTAGATGTCTGAACCTTATCGCCAGCCTCGGTGTGAATGTTCAAGTCCATTTTTTCCTCACTATCAAGATTTTCTTTTTCTCCTTGCATATCAGTGGTCTCGCATGCAACACTTGCCTCACTGGCAGTCTCCCAATCTCCGCTCTCATCACTAGATGACACCTCCATCTCCATATGTGTCTCTGAACTATCTGTCATCTGCTTCAACGAAAATCCATCCTGCTCTTTATCAAAGTTATCGTTGGCTGGTGACGTGCCATGTAACCTATGACCAGTTGTTTCTTTATCACAAGGTGGTGTGCTGGCTTCTGTCCCAGTATTTCCAGTTTCACAAGTCAGCATTTGCTGCAAGGTGTCCTCCTTTAATTGTGAGTCATTATTTTCGCTGTCTTTGGTCTGTGACCCTTCTGTAATTTTCTCCGAGGCTATTGTGGGCCTTGTGAGGCTATCGGCTTCACCCTCATTTGCCGTTTCCATGGTCACTCCATCTACAAGAAATACAAAGTTAGATAAGCGGTCAAATCCCCAAATAATGTATATCACAGTATTACAAATCATATAATGTTATTACATACCATCATTAAAGCACACAATTCATTTATGTCTCTAGCATTGAAATTGAATAAAGTGTTGATGACATTGAAAAACAACGTATAAGAACTGAGATTCAGTGATGAATCCCAAGTTAAATATATATAGACCAAATCACCAAATTTCCATACATAAAGCCCCCTACTCACGTTTGGATTCTGTGTCGATCTCCCGGCAGATCGACCGCGCATGATGACACTACCACGCGCGGCCGGTTGTGGGGACAATCGTCCAGGCACCCTTTGTGTGCATTGTTACTTTGGATGGGGGCCAGTGAAAGTAATGAAATCGATCTAAGAATAACGGACATGTCGCTAATGGCTTAGATCGATTTGGCTGCCCATTTTTGTCCGAATTTAAAGTTTAAGCTTTTGATTTGCACCCAATTTCGCAGCAGATCGATCGCGTGCATGATCGGCCAAAAATTCTGGTGCAAATCGAAGCATGTATGGCGGGCTTTAACATGGAAAGTTATTTTAATAGCACAAGTAAATAGTATGTGACTGCAGCAAAGGTGCACATTGGCAGTATGGCAACAAGGAATAAAAACATTGGTATATACTGTATGTGTGTGTGTATATATATACACACACACACACACACACACACACGTTCAACTGCTTAATGAAACACAGTGTTTTAGCAAATTGAATTAGCATTTAAATAAACCAATGGTTAACTAAACCTTATTTCTCTTAAAACAACAAATGTTCAACAAGTTCTGACAACATTTTTGTGAAACATTAACCCATTAAAAACCATGATCCCAATGTATGGATCGAGTTCACTTTTTAGTGCACAGAAAAAGACCATTTACGTCCTCCAACAGAAAGTCTGCAAAACCTGGAGTTAATGAGTTAATGGGTTAGCCATACCAAGATATTCTAACTGATGTAAGGAAAATTGGGAAAAGAGAACCCAACACTTTAAAAGCATTTACTAACGTTTGAAGGCCTCAAATACACTACTTCGGTAGTATAGGGCATTGTTAGCCAAAGCTCTAATCACAGCTGTTTGTTGTCACTCAGACAGGAAGTAGAAGAAACTTTTTTTTCTAACCAGGGACAATAGCAATGACAGAAAGGGCATTTCTAGAGTCTTCATAGACTAGAGACACCTCTGGGCACAATTTTCCAAAACTGCATTATGCACAGAACGTATCTTCTCCATATACCCAAGGAGCCCCCAGGTACTCATTAGAAGATCCAGGGAACATGCCGGAGGTGCCAGGGTCTAATATCCCTGGTCACCGGTACAGGAAGTGAGGTGGTAAAAAAAAAAAAGACGTATCTACAGTTCAAACTTATTGTTATTTCGAAATATAAATACAAAAAGCGCAATACATACACAAATCAAAATCACTTTAAAAAAACAAAGAACTTTCCAATTCAACATAGCAAGCATACCAAGTGTAAGACTGCAGTGCATGGACACAGTATCATGAAGACGTAGATTTGGTGCACCGCGGTTGGGGGTCCCTGGAAATGATTTTGATAAATCAGGCCATGATCTGTGGTACGATTCTCACTCCGACATTCAGAAGCGAAGATACAGCGTCAGTTATATCAGAGCTGATAATCTGAAGAAGCTCAAGGAAGCCTTCAAGCGACAACACGAGGTTAACTGGTTAAGCACCTGAGAAGCCCAGATTACTTGTGCTTTAGTACCGGCATGCATTGTTAGGCTATGATTAGTAACACTCCTCCCGTCCTGAGACCACACGCCCTGTTCCTGTGTTCTGCATGTTTATATGTTTGGACTCTTTCTATAGCCGGATAGGAAAGGACGGCTGAATGACATCTGCATTCATTAGAGTCAGCATAGCATAAAGCTAGGAATCCTACAACTACAAAAAGCTACAATAAAACATGAATAAAGCAAATCCAGCAAACCAATAGATACACAAAGGAAATCTATATGGTAGCTGCTTTGCTTGCTAGTGGATTTACAATTCTGTCCATTCTGACATGAGATGAACAAAGCTTTGCCTCATACAACCGTTCCGTCTTGCAGGGCAGAAGATCTTAA
>CM070037.1:68464954-68475763 GCA_036250615.1 Ptychadena robeensis
ATTGGCGCGAACGCAATTTTGATGGTTCGCAAATGGCGAACCCTACCGAACTACTCCTACCTCTCCAATCTCAACCTCAAATTCCCAGAACCCGGCGAACCCCTCGAAACGCCTTTGACTTCAAGGGTCGGAAGCTCGAACTCTTTACAAAAAACAAAGGGACCCTTTCCCGGCCACATAGTGTTGGAAAGTTTGTTCAAGGGTCTAAAACACCCGGGTATGCCATGACATGACAGAGGTGAATCCATCGGCAAAACCCCCAGAATGTTTTTTTTCCACAACAATAAACCCGCACAAGGTCATTCTGCAATATCGTCAGTGGGATTTGAGCTGCAGAGCAGCGAACCCCCGGGGCCCACCGCTTTGCCCCGCTGTCACCTTTGCCCGGGTCCACCTTTTGTTCTTCCCGTGTACCTTTGTTTGCCCGTGTGCACCTTTGCATTCCAAAGTAATGGGTGCAGTCGACCCCTCCCAAAGTAATGTCGGCAGTATTTATTTTGGAGGGGGACTGTCACACATTACTTTGATGGGGAGCTGGTCACACCTTCTTACTTGGTGCAGTGGTGGGTACCGTCACACTTACTTCTGGATGGGGACTGCCACCCATTACTTTGGGATGGTTACTGTCCCAATAACGTTGGACATGGTCACGTCACACATTACTTTGGGATGCGTCGGAACGTCACACCATTACTTATTGGATGGTGAACGGTCACACATTTCTTCTTTGATTGGGACCGTCACACATTTACTTTTGGGTGGGGACTGCCACCCACTGTACTTGGATGGGGACGTCACACATACTTTGGATGGGGACTGCGTCACACATTACTTTTGGATGGGGGACCGCGTCACACATTACTTTGGATGGAGGACTGTCCACACATTACTTTGGATGGGGACTAGTCACACATTTACTTAGCTGTTGGATGGGGACTGTCACACAATTAGGCTTTGGATGGACCGTCACACATTACTTTGGAGGGACTGTCAGTATGGCAGACACTGGTGGTTGATGTCAGTAATGGCAAACACGGTGGTGGATGGTCAGTGTGGAGGACACTGGTGGACATGGTCGTATGGCCGCGACACTGTGGCCATGGTCCCATTGTGGAGGACAACTGATGGACATGGTCATTATCGCGACCTGGTGGTGATGGTCAGTGTGGAGGACACTTGTGACATAGGCAGTAATTTGGCCGCCACTGGTGTACATCTTTCAGAATGGTGGGAGGTGACACTGTGGACATGGGTCCCACTATGGGCCGACACTGGTGGACATGTCATATGGCCCGACACTGGTGTGAGTCTCAGTGTGGAGGACACGGGGGATATGGTCAGTATGGCCGACACTGGTGGTGATGGTCCCGTATGGCAGACACTGGTGGTGATGGTCCAGTCGGTATGGCAGACACGGGTCGTGATTGGTCCCTTTTGTGGAGGACACTGGGTCGGTGATGGTCAGTGTGGAGGACACTGTGGTGATGTTCAGTGTGGGATGACACTGGTTTGACATGGTCCAGTACGGCGCGCACTGTGGTGCGCATGGTCCAGTATGGCCGACACTGGTGGCCATGGTCAGTATGGCGGACCACTGTCTGGTGGTGATGATCAGTGTGGTAGGACCTGGTGGTGATGGTCAGGTGTGTAGAGACACTGGGTCGGTGAATGGTCAGTGTGTGGAGGACACTGCGGTGGGGATGGTCATAAATGTGTAGGACACTGGTGGACATGGTCAGTAAATGGCCGCACTTGGGTGATGGTTCAGTAATGGAGGACACTGGGCGCGATATGGATTATTCCCCATGTATGGATGGATGGATGGGAATAGTCATGAAAGACTGCCAGAAGACCTGAACACTGCCTAGCTAATGTTTCCCTAGCAGCAGCAAGCAGCTTCTGTTCTAACTCTCCTCCAATCCTCCGTAGCAACATGCGAAATGGCTTCTTCCTTGCGTATGTTTATAGGGGGTGGGATGGCGATCCTGAAGGTGTGGGTTGCTGATTGGTTGATTAAAATCTGCTGACATGTGACTCACAGTGGTCAAGTTTTTTACCAATGCACAAAAGATAGGGGCGGGGTTGAATACTTACCATACTGTTTTCCAACGAACACGTGGCGAACCTCGAACACTGCGATGTTCGCCGCGAATATTTTCGCACGGCGAACAGTTTTCGGAGCCTCCACACTAAATCTTAAGCCCCCCATATCACACCGTAAGATCACCTCCGTACAAATTTTTCTTTCAGATCGTAAACCAACACCTATGTAAGTGCCGGTCCTCCTGATAAGCCTACATATGATTCTGTGGAAGGTTTTGAACGACAGGTCCTCATATCACATGGTTGTTTGGTAGAACGAAAAAAAAAAGAAATTTACTGACGTTCAGGTGTAATGGGGACCTCTGACAAGCTCGTTGTTTCCTTCCTACAACGTTCAATGCCCTTACACATCTGGTCCATCCCCCATCCTGTGACTGGCTAATCAACTGCGAAAGCAGCAACTGACACAGCTTTTTTCTTTCTGCTCACTACAATGTAGTCTTTGCATATTAATTTCAAAGTCAAGTTCTTAAAATGTTAACTTCAATTTATGCAAAAACACATTTGCTTGAACATTACTTTTTTTGTTTAAATGTTACCACAAACCTTCTACAGAATTAGGTGATAATACCTGATCCAGGGGTTCAGCTTTGGCTTGTAATTAACAAAAAAATATTAAAAAAATAAAAATGAGCTAGTCAAATGTCACAACCTTAAGTGTGATCCTAGATGTACCTACAACCAAAGATACTAGTGTCCGTAGAAACTGTGCATATGGCAGATAGAATTATATTGAATAACTAGTCTATGACAACCTCTACAGGTTTGTGCACTTTCAGCAATTACTGTATTTTTCGACTATAAGACCACCCCCCCCCCCCCCAAATTGGGGAGAAAAAGTGCCTAGTGGGCATTGTTCCCCCAGCTTTCCCGGTAGAGCTTTCCCGGGCGTGTCAGGTGGCGGAGATGAGGACGGACGGATCTGAGCTGTAGTATTGCTTTGTCAGCAGAGCCTGCTGATTATAAACAATTAAAGCGATAGATGAACTGCCATCTATCTCTGCCTCCATGTCTGTGGAAGCTTGTCCAATCACTCTGGCAGCTTCCACGGACTTGGAGCACAGCTGCAGGGGAGAGGAGATTGCAGCCCCCCCCCCCCGGCCCCCCTCCACCCGATCATTGAGTTGAAGCTCAGTGAGGAGGATGACGTGACTGTGTGCTGCCGCTAGTGACATCTACTGGTGAATTGAGGCAATATTTAAATTTGCGACATTTCGTGAATATTTTTCAAATATTCAAGTAAAGTGCAGATTTTGGTCGCTCTTATTATGTTTGGGAGTGTAGTGTTGGGCAGTGTTAAAGCGATTTACGCAACTGGGTATCACGGCAACAGCTAAGTGGGCAGAATGTGAATTGCAGCTGAAATGTAAAATCTCATAAGTCAACACAAGTAATCCTTTGAACACAAGTATCCTTGTGAATATCAGCATTGTACATGCGAATATTGTGTGGGCAATGCATGGTACTTTACCAGAATTTTTGGATATCAGATTACGAGATTAGTGTATTACAGAATCTCTGCAATTTCGATATTGCAATACAAATTGTGCGGAATGTTCAACCTACTGCTGATGTAGTGGAGTGAATATGTCTAAGCCCCCCCATAAACCGGTAGATCACTCCATCTCCCCAGCCTTTAGATCCTCCATACACTTTACCCATAACCTTGAGATCACTCGTACACTTTCCCTTAGAACACTATGTAGTGCGGTCCTCCTGACAGAATACAGAGTGTTGGAAGGTTTAGGAAGGTCCTCATATTACATGGCCTTTGGTAGAAGAAAAGTGGGGTGTACTAAATTGCTATGGTAAGATTGTTAGGTGCACCCCTTGGGGTCCTTTAACAAGTTCACAATTACTCCCCTGTTAATTTCTTTCATCTGTTTTTCCTCCACAAGGTGAGCCATCGTATAAGGTTATAGCCACCATCTACATGTTTCTTTCTAGATATAAGCTAAAAAACTGTGTGTTCTAGCTGAGGGTTAACTTATACTGAATTATAAGTTTCTATATATACTTATATTATTTAAAGAGATTTTAGGAGACGTCTATAACTGACATTAGCAGGCATTGTCTACAGACTGAACTGGAACTAATCAAGACAGTAGTGATGCGGCTCGGATTAAGGCTATATACCTTTGTATGCCAGAAGTTAACCACACAGTGAGTTTGCCAATACAAAGATCTCCACGTTTCTGCAATGAGAAAAACACTAATCAAACCCGGGAAGGATTTTGAGGTGGCTAGCCTCAAAGGATTTAGCTAGCCACACACGGCTCGATGAGTACCCAGATTCGAGGAAAGCGGGGGTGGGTGCACGTCACGGCTCTGATTCTCTTGATCTGCCACACTAATGAGCCATCCACTGTCCCTGTGAGAGAAAATCAAGGATTCTACTCGAAAAACGTCCGACACAGGTTTCCACACTGTTGGAGACTTGGTCGAAATCCATTGCATGAACAAGGATAGCAGGTGCTATCCCATTCAAGCAATGGAGGACAGCCGGTGGACGCTGGGTGGACAGCACTCAGCGGGAGGATTGCAGCAGGCTTTGCGCCTGTGTCAGTTCGCCGCTCCCGGTGTGAAGGGGGCGTGGCCACGCTCGCTGCGAGAGGAGAGCAGAGAAGGCGGGGAGAAGGGGGGGCTGGCTGGGTGAGTGCATGTGTGGCTGGGGTCTCCAGCGCTGCGAGAAGTGAAGCTGACTGCTGGGGGCCGGTTGCTCGCCATCGTCCAGTAATTGGATGTTGCCAGTGGTGCACATTGATACTGTACGACGCCGGCGATCAATTAAGCGTGTGACGTCACCACGCTTATTGACTTCGCTGGTCGATTGAGGGAAGTCCAGTGTGTGCCAGCTTTAGTAATAGTATGTGCCACAACATAAACACAGGGCGGTCTTCAACCCACCGTTTTTACAGCAAGGGGGTTTTGAAATGTCATATCAAAAACCCACAGGCAGAGGAATATATCGGTGTGAAATGGTACGAGTTTGCAATATCGATAAATCCGGGTAGTAAAGCCAATGTCCGATATGTGGGTCCGTGCCTCGTGTTTCCATCCTCTCTTCCTAGTGGCTGTCGGGGGTATCACTCATGTGGGGGTTATAATCACACAATCCTCATCAGGGTCTCAACTATGAAACACACGCTATCTGGCTCGGCCCCATGGGAGCTACCCACACGGCACATCTAGTCCTACTTTCAGGGTAGGAGTTCCTACTACGACATGTATTGCCTCTGGCTGTCCATTTTGAGGTGAAGGATAGAATTCCTTGTGTCCACAAGGCGATCTCCTTGACAGAATGAGGGATCAACTTCAAGTTGTATGTTGCCTCCGGACCTTCCGCTGATCGGCAGGCAACGCCCTTTGGTGTGCCTGCCATTCACTTTTGAATTGGACGGCCACTCCCCATTCAAGAATGGGATCGCTCACCCGGGGAATTTAAACTGGCATGTAGATCACCTTCATCTCCCAGGTGGGTTCACCTGATTCTTCGTTGAATCAACTCTACGATTGGCTGAATGTTCGACATCCGGCCTCCCCGACCGCCAACCCATGCAAAATCCGGGTCGCAAATCGGCGGTCCGCCGTGTATGGCTATACTTTAGACCTCAGGTGGTACCAGCCCTCCGCACCTATGGTAGATGAGTAGGTACCCCGGCTATATTATACTGCATCTAGACCCCCCACCCTCCCAGTAGCAGGCTAATGATTCTTCACCACTCCCTCCGACACCGGGACATAGAGAATCAGTTGTTTCTTCTGCACTATTTCCTTTCACTTGTAAGTTTTTTTTCTTTTTTCATCAATGTCAACTGAGTCACTTTTACCTGCCAGTACACCTGATACTCTTGTTTTCTTTTAAATCCAGCTTTTTAAGTCATTGAAACCAACTCTGTTCATGAAGGGGACGGGGTACCGGGCCTCTATTTATCGAAGCTGTAACCATAACTCCAACTATCAGTTTATTACAGAGAGTCCGTATCAGGAATCAATCACGCCATGCTAGCAGCAATACTTTTCACCTGTTATTCTTATGGTGTACTGCAAATATGAATCGCTCATCCTAAACGATCTGCCAACAACGCACAGTCTGTTTTTCCAACGCATATTTTATATTTCCACAGACATTGTCCTTCCTCCTACCTTCTACATCTTCATTGGTTGTCCTGTCTTTTTTCACTCACATTTTAAAGTGACCCCTGTTACTGCTAAGCTATATATAGCAATGTAGTCGTTGTGGAAACACACATAAGGTGTGTCCTGTTACCCCTTTGGTTGCTCTCCCCAGAAAAAACTATTTTGTCCCATCTCCTATCATTATTGTCCTATCCCTTCTTCTCTTCTCTGACTGAAACTGCCATTCTTCTTTGGTCCTATAGGAATACCCCAAGCCAATGAGATTACATCCAATTCATGTTTTTTTTGTTGGAATATTTCCCTCTGGATTAACTGTAAGTAACGGCTCCTCCTAAACTGCCAAAAACAAAACTAAAGAGCTTTCATTTAAGGAAGATAGTAAAACAGCTTTAAAACTTTAGGACCATTATGTGTCATGGTCATGTGGCAGGACATTTGAAGAATGGAATTGGAAGACACATGGCTTGAGAGCAGTTCTCTTACATTCTCCCAAACCCAACCTCCCCTTACACTCTTACCATAACATGTCTGTACTATCAAACTCTGTTCTACCCAAACCATTATTGCATCTCAAACTTTATGCTACAGATTGTGTGTGATATTAGACCTTTCTAAACCTCCAACACTATGTATTCTATCATGAGATGCACCGGCAAACTACCTAGTTGTTGGTAGATCTAAATTTGGAAACTCTGTATGGAGTGAATCTAACGGTGTATGGGGGGGGGGGGCGTTACCCTGAATATAAAGAGGAAACTCCCTTCAATGTTGTCCCATACCTCTGAATTTATTAAAATTTAACCCTTGTATGGTGAAACAAATTCGGGCATGCGCTCTAAATTTTAAGTCTGACATATGACTAAGGCTAGGGCTCCACGACCATTAAATTAAACCCCCGAGTCAACGCAGGATTTATAACAGAGGTACAGCCTGCCATTGATGGCAAATGGGGCTTTTGATATGGCGGTCCTACCGCCTGTTTAGATTTACTGGTCCGAGCCTCCCATCGATTGTGCCAGCTAACGTCTATGGGAATGCAACGAAGGCTTGAGGCGGCACACAGCAGATCCCACGTACATGGGAGCCCAAACCTATAGGCTCAGCTGGTCACATTCATAAACAAATCGAATGGGGAAAGTGAGTAAGAAGAACGCCTAGGGAAACGGGTGGTCGGGCTGTAGTTACTGCCCATGTGAAGACCATCATTTAATCCCAGAAGAGGACTCTGATGCTTTGATCACACTTTTGGTGTGTCACCTAATCGCGCAGTCTGTCCTCTGGACGCATTGAGATATTAATCAGTGCTCCCCCTACCTACAGTAGACAGAAGCAAACCTCATGCTCTCAAGAGGAAATCAGAAGATAGATGTTACAATCCACGGCGACTAGACAAACTAAACATATATAACGATATTCTGAACTCTCTTGCCTGTTTGTGCGTGTGTGTGCGCACTGTCTAATATTCTAAAGACTGAGTATTCATTACATAGAAAACGCTCAGGCTGACCTCAGTACCCAGGAAGCTCAGACAGTGCTTGGTATTCTCCCAAAGCTCCTGGATGGCAGACTTGTACATTTTACTTACACAATATCGCTCTCTCTTCAACAAGGGCGTACTGGAAACCAATTTCCTCGGATCCCATATTGCGTCCATACTCTGACATGATAGCCTCACGCATTTGCTGCAGATTTGTGTGGACCCTGCACATCCATGATCGAATACACCTCCAATTCCCCCCCCAAACCACACCATCCCAAAGGTGCTATATTGGATTGAAGATCCTGGTGACTGTGGGAGGCCCATCTATCGCTACAGGGACCTATGAGCTGTTATGCGTTCTCAAGAAACCAGCCTGAGATGATTGGAAGCTGTATGGACATAGGTACACCTGCATTATCCTGCGAACGGCTGGTCATAAGGGGATGGACATGGGTGCACAACCTCCTCCGGTAAGCTTGTGGTGTTGCACAGTCAATGACTACCTAGGGGGCCCAAAGTGCCAAGAAAATCTACGTCCCCCTCAGACTCACATTCCAAACACCACCCCACTATCCTGAACTGTTTATACACAGGCAAGGATATATCCATGCTTTCATGTTGTTGACGGCAAATTCTGCCCTACAATCCTAATGTTTGCAGCAGAAATCAAGACTTATCATGAATCACGACAGCAACAGTTTTTCAATCCTCTATTGCCTATGTTGTGTGAGTCTGTGTGAACTGAATCCTAGTTTCCTGTTAGCTGACAAACAAGATTGGCAACCCATGTGGTTCACTGCTGTAGCCCATCTTGCCTCAAGGTTCGCGATGCTCTTCTGTCTTGAACCACATTCACCATGCCTAAATGCCGTTGAGTTTGCCACCGATGTGACTGGCTGATAATATACGTCCACATCAGTTTGGACACGTGCCTAATAAAGTGGGACCGGGGTGTGTGTGTGTGCTCTGGTAATATATATCTTATATCCTCCACACCCACACACAACCCACACACACACCCACACACACACCCTACCTATATACATACAATTGTATACACTCCTTTTTTTTTTTCCAACAAGCCCATCCTGTTAAGCCCGGGAAATACAGCAGCTCATATAAGAGCTGTTTTGAAATTCCCGGCACGTGCGATGACCACCGCACAAGTAACACAGGATATCTGAGCAAGGTTTACCAAATGTTGGTAACTTGTAAGTTTTGAGCTGATTGATACTTCCTGATGCCCCCGCGCCCAAAGCTACCCCATCCAAGTAAGTGCCCGCACAACAAAGGGCGAAGTCGCATCTTCCGGGAGATCGACAGTTAATCTCGAAACGTGTGTAGGGTGGAGTAGCTTTCCAAAAAGTATGGTGTGTGCCGAGGACTTCCCGATTGATACAAATCTATTGGATAGTCTCAATACAGGGACCCTTGTACTCAATCTTTTGCCAAATATAACAGAATTGCACAGTCCCACGGTTCCTACCTCGGCAATGTGTAGGACGTACACTTCATATATAATATAACAACAAGCATGTAAAAGTTAAAGTTCTAATACATGTACTCTACCTTCTGATCATGAAACACTTTTGCTTTTACTGGCTCAGAGCTTAAGCACCAGGAATTGCCGAAACTGGAGTGTCAGTTTGGTGGTTGCGTAACGACCACAACAATCATAACTGATATACTTATTGGGCATGAGAACCAAATCAGATGCTATTAAAAAATGGTCCTGAAATCAATGTATTTTTCAACTAAAGGGGGCCGCGATAGGTGAATGAGAACCTCATGCTGTAGTACCCCTTAAGTGTTGCGGTTGGGGATCAGGCAAAGTAAAAATAGCTGATGTGTAGAATATATCTGCCCAGCCACCCGCGGCTGAGATTGCATAGTTTTTCTGGTCATTTCTTAACCAACTCCCTTCTACTTTTGTCCAGCACAATGCTCTCTTCATTATAGTTTGGGAGTGTTGGCAGTTGTAAAGCGATTTATCGCAACGTGTGTTATCACGGCAACATCTAGTGGCAGAATGTGAAATTGCAGCTGAAAATGTAAAATCACATAAGTCAACACAAGTAATCCTTTGTAACACAAGTAATCCTTTGTGAATATCAGCATTTGTACATGCGAATATTGTGTGCGCAATGCATGGTACTTTACCCAGAATTTTGGATATTCAAGATTACGAAGATATAGTGCTATATTCAAGATCTCTGCAAATTCTCGATATTCGCAATACAAATTTGTGATTAATGTTCAACACTACTGCTGACTGCTAGGGGAGTTAATATGTCTTAAGCCCCCCATAAACCTTTAGATCACTCCATACAATTTCCCCATAAACCTTTAGATCACTCCATACAATTTCCCCATAAACCTTTAGATCACTCTATACACTTTCCATTAGAACAACTATGTAGTGCCGGGTCCTCCCTGACAGAATACATAGTGATTGGAAGGTTTAGAAAGGTCCTCATATTACATGGCTTTGGTAGAAGAAAAGTGGGTTGTACATAAATTGTATGGTAAGATTGTTAGGTGCATGGGGTCCTTTAACAAGTTCACAATACTCCCCCTGTTAATTTCTTCATCTGATTTTTCCTCCACAAGGATGGAGCCATCTTTATTAAGGTATCAGCCACCATCTACATGTACTTTCTAGATATAAGCTAAAAAACAGTGTGTTCTAGCTGAGGGTTAACTTATACTGAATATATAAGTTATATAACTATATAACTTATATTAAAGAGATTAGAGATCGTCTATAAACTGACATTAGCAGGCAAATTGTATACAGACTGAAACTGAACTAATCAAGCACAGTAGCTGATTGGCTCGGATTAAGACTATATACCATTTGTATGCCAGAATTTCACCATCACATTGAGAATTTGCACAAAACAAAGATCATCACGTTTCTGCACTGAGAAAAACACTAATCAAACCCGGAAGGATTATTGAGGTGGCTAGCCTCAAAGGATCTTAAGCTAGCCACACACGGCTCGATGAAGTAACAGATTCGAGGAACATCGGGTGGCGTGCACGCTCACGGCTCCTGATTCTCCTTGCATCTGCCACCTCATCTG
>CM070037.1:68493415-68504115 GCA_036250615.1 Ptychadena robeensis
GCACTAGACAGGCTGCTTGGCTGCAAATCCTTTTCTTTGGCAGCTTTTCAGTCCCGCATGTATAATGGCAGCACTCCTAGAAACATGGCAACTTATAAATCTTTATGATGTATTGATGGAGCTGTAACACCTTTCTTCATAGTAATATACTGTATGGCTTTTTTCATCCTGTGTAGTGCAGGGCTTTTCATATAACCTGCTCCCAATAATAATATGTAGCTCTCTTATCAATATCAACTGCCAATTAGATTTGTTGTTCTTATATCGAGTCTAACATTAAATTTTTGGTTTGTCCATCCTGATATCGAATGAAAATACATTTGAACAATAACAGATTTACCAATATGTTCGATTACCTTTCTAACCATTTTTTGAAAGAGGTCGAACAAAATGTATCCATCGAATAAATTGGCCATTCTAGATTTGTGTTCAATCAACCAAAAAATGGTTTGTTCTTAATTGATCGAATGAAAGAATCTGCATGTGTAAACCCACCTTTACCTGACAGGCTCTCTGTAAACAACTATGGGTGTATTTGCAAATTGTATGTATTAATGAAAGTCAGATAGAAATATTATATAACCTTTACCCAGCAGAGGTAAGCTGCCACTTCCAGACAGTATATTAGACTGATAACTATACAATAGTAACCATCAGCTGTGGATCAGAACTTTGTCCTCTTCCCATTTCACACCAGCTCTCAGTACCAGGAATGTGGGAAAGCAGCCCAGTAAGGAAAGATACAGATTTCACTGGGCAATCATTATCAAAGCAGTTCCAAATATTCTAAAGTTCACTCCACTAATGACCAGGCTACCCAAATGAAACAAGTCTAAAGCTTTAAGGTCCCCATACACACGCCGATTTATTCCCAATCGACTACTGATTTGATCGTTCACAGTGAACACCCCACCTTGAACAATGGATTTTTTAAAGATCCAACTTTCCTAGATTGATTTCTAGAATGTTCTGGATCAAAAATGATATCGTTGCCATTCTAAAAAATGGCACGAGTCGATCGATGACTACCACCAATGTACTTTGAAGGCGAACGATTTTGACAACTTTTTGTTTGACCCTTCAAGGTGGACAGGGAACGATTCTTAAGTGATCTATATGCACGTTTGCGACTATCAATCAAGCAAGAATCGAATGAGAAATCGACCTGTTTATGGGGACCTAATGACATCATTTTTGATCCAGAACATTCTACAAATCGATCCTGGAAAGTTGGATTGTCCAAAAATTGTTTGTTCAAGGTGGGGAGTTAATCGATCACCGGTTTTTATTCACTGTGAACCATCAAATCGATAGTAATGGGGACCTTAAAGGTGTATGGGGGGCTTTAGGTCCCCATACACGGGTCGATTTCTCATTTGATTCTTGCTTGATTGATTGTCGCACACGTGCATATCGATCGTTTAAGGATCGTTCCTTGTCCACCTTGATCAGTTGATAAAAAAATTGTCAAAATCATTCACCTTCAACGTATGTTGGTGATGGTCATTGATCGACTTGTGCAATTTTTAGAATGACATAATTTTCGATCCAGATTATTCTAGAACTCAATTTGGGAAAGTTGGATCGTCCAAAAATCGATTGTTCAAGGTGGGGTGTTTCGGTCAGTGATGATCGATCACTGATTTTTTGTACACTCTAAACCAGTGGTTTTGAACCTTTTTTGGGCAAAGGCACACTTGTTTCATGAAAAAAATCGGAGGGCACCGACGATACGCATAATCACGGCGCACTTCCTGTCCCCGCCGGAAGTACGTCATCAGCAGGTGCCCCGCTGGAATGCAGATGCTTACCAAGCAGAGCAAAAACACCACCCCTGGTCTGTGGGGATGTGTGTTGCTAAGCAACCGCATCCTCACAGAGCCGGTCCGTGTCCGCTGTATAAGTCTTATAGTATAAGAGGCAGCTAGATAGGAGGGCCAAGGGTGGGGTCAAAAACCCACGGCACACCAGGCAACATCCCGCGGCACACAGTGGTTGAAAAACACTGCTCTAAACAATCAAATCCATAGTCAATTGGGAAGAAATCGACCCGTGTATGGGGACCTATTGTCATACTAAAAATGGTGATTGATGACCACCACCAACGTACTTTGAAGATGAATGATCGATCCAAAATTCCTGTACGATCGATTCTCCCATGGATTTCGACAACGATTTTTTATTGATCAATCAACGTGCATGCGCGTGACGATCGATCAAGCAAGGATCGAATGAGAAATTGACCAGTGTATGGGGACCTTATGATCACTCCATACAAATTTCATTAGATCTACCAACAACTTTGTAGAACCGGGTCCTCCCTGATAGAATACATAGTGATTATAAGAATTTGAAAGGTCCTCATATTACATGGTTTTGGTAGAAGAAAGGTTGCTTGTACACAAATTGTATGGTGAGATCAGGGCAGCCGTCAGAAATCATGGGGCCCGGTACAGCTAAAATGTCCCCATGGCAGCAGGACTTGCTGTACGGGGGGGGGGGGGGGGGGTATGCTAGCAGAGAAATATCACAACATCAACACCCCCCCCCCTCCCCGGCATGCTGCCTGATCGCTGCTGTGCCGATCCGGGGACCCTACGCGCTGACCTTTGGGCCCCCCTAGCTGGCCAGGACGGAAGTCCCCCCTGTCCCCCCCTGACGGTGGCCCTGGGTGAGATTGTATGGTGTATGGGGGCTTTAGAAATGTCACTGTCTGATGAGCACAATGCATGGAGACCTAAAAAAGAAAAGATGCTATAAAGCATAGTGTCTGGTGTAAGCTGTAAACAGAAGTGGTAGAAGGTCTGCTCTGGGAAAATCCCGGCACTGGATTCCCTGAGGAACATTGGAAGCCAACAGATGGTTCAGACGCTCAGACTGAGATGTTTTTAGATGGTGTTCCGAGTGTTCCTAAAGATGGAAGTACTGTATGTGTGTTATGGGAATGGCGGTCTCCTCTGTGCTCTTGTGCTGTATCTTTAATCCAGCCGGCAGACTCCACACCTAGAAGACAAGTGATTTCTTGTACATGGAGACTTTATATACTGGATGCGTCATACTTTTTTTTTTTATAGGGAGAGGGATCAGTCTAAAGAACAAAAATACATACATTTAAATATATAATGATATAAAGCGACATGAGATTAGTTATTACAAGTGAAATACAACATATGAAGTTGACTATGTGAATATCCCCTCCCATACCAAGAATACATTAGTCAGCTGCAGCATTCTCTACATAATCACTGCATGCGTCATTTTGGATTTAGAAGGTGAAAGGACTTGGTTCACTTATAGGGATAATACCAGATCTGTGGTGTCTGTACAGTTGTTCATCCCCGCCGGGGAACCCAGGTAAAATATCCGATAAGGAAAATTTATGAAAATGTATTTTTTTCTTTATTGATAAAGTGTATTTTTTGGTGCATTTACACTAGTTTATTTCATGAAGCGCTCTTGGTATTTGTGGTTTTTCTTTGTGTGTATGTAATTTGATGGCTGTTTGGTTAGTGTCACTTACATAGTACGATACACATCCTGGCTTTGAAAGAGAAAGGCCAGGCTCAGAGCCACTGCTCAAATTGCTGCCTCATAATATGGTTATATAAAGATTCTCTTTCTGTATTTTAGTCCTGATCATTGTTACTGATCATAAAGAAGATAGGAACTCCAGAATGTGGAAGGGGACCTCATCCAATAAGAATACATGTTCCTGTGACCATAGCCTTATCATTTTCTGTTGTATCTTCAAAAGAGCAATCTTCGCCTACTATGCATACAGTGAAAGATGTTGTATTTTGTTTATATTGCTTGAACGATGTATGCTATTTCTTATATTTTTCAATAAAATTTGGAATTTTGAAAAACAAAAAAAAAAAAATCTTCGTAATGGGATGCAGACAGATTTGATAGATTTAAATGTAGATAGGTCCTTGTGATATATAGCCGAAATTGTTGGCAACCCAGAATTTTTTTCTAGAAAAGTATTTCTCAAAGACAAGTATTACAGTAAAGCTGGGAACACACGTGTAGATATGGGCCAGATCGATGGCCACTTCAAGCGCCGTGCTCGCTCACGGCCATCTATCTGGCCCATATCATATGCGGCAATCCCTGTTTTGAAACGGGACCAATCAATCCCGCTTGAAAACAGGGATATCGGACATGACCGTAAACCATGGTCGATGTCCATTGCTTTGCAGCATCGGCTGAGCTGGAGACACAGCAGTGCTGTGACTCTCCAACTCCTTCGATATCAGGAAGCAGCGTGATGACGTCATCACACTGCTGCAGGGAAACTCGAACGGCTCTATTATCGAGCCGTGTGTTCCCACCTTAACACATGTTTTGCTATACACATGTTTATTCCTTTGTGTGTATTGGAACAAAACCAAAAAAGGGAGGAAAAAAAGCAAATTTGACATATCACATGTCACACAAAACTCCAAAAATGGGCTGGACAAAATAATTGGCACCCTTTAAAAAATAAGATTGTTTCTGACATGTGATGCTCCTTTAAACTCACCTGAGGAAAGTAACAGGTGTGGGCAATTTAAAAATCAAACTTAAGCCCCCTATACTCCTTACAATCTTACCATACAATTTCGATACAATCAACTTTTCTTCTACCAAAAGCATGTGATATGAGGAGCTTTCTAAACCTTCCAATCACTATGTATTCTATACGGGAGGACCCGGCACTACATAGTTGTTGGTAGATCTAAAGGCTATTGTATGGAGTGGGGCTTTAGTCTTTGCATTGTATGTCTGTGTGTGCCACACTAAGCATGGACAACAGAAAGAGGAGCAGAGAACTGTCTGAGGACTCGAGAATCCAAATTGTGGAAAAATATCAACAATCTCAAGGTTACAAGTCCTTCTCCAGAGCCTTTATCCACAGTGTGCAACATTATGTTGAAGTTTGTGACCCATGGCATTGTAGCTTATCTCTTTGGTTGTGGGCGGAAGATAAAAAGTTGATGACAGGTTAGTCATGTCCCAGTGAGCCCAGTGTCAGAAAGCTGGGTTTGCGTCCGAGATCTTGGGTCTTCCAGTAGGACAATGACCCCAAACATACGTCAAAAAGCACACAGAAATAGATAGTAAAGCGCTGAAAATTTCTGAAGTGGCCAGCATTGAGTCCAGATCTAAATCCCATTGAACATCTGTGGAGAGATCTTGAAATAGCTTTTGGGAA
This sequence comes from Ptychadena robeensis, assembly GCA_036250615.1. Taxonomy (NCBI): domain Eukaryota; kingdom Metazoa; phylum Chordata; class Amphibia; order Anura; family Ptychadenidae; genus Ptychadena; species Ptychadena robeensis. The sequence goes on from CM070037.1 coordinate 68,498,613, forward strand.
AAGGTGCCCTTCCTTTTTGCTTTTTTCCCTCCCTTTTTTGATTTTGTTCCAATACACACACATGTGTATAGCAAAACATAAGTTACTGCAATACCTTTGTGCAAGAAAAACTTTTCGAGAAAGATTTCTGGGGTGCCAACAATTTCTTCCATGACTGTAGTTGGTGCTAAAGCTGAATGTACCAAAATGTAATAATCCACCTGCACTTGGTCCGGCCCATATGACAATAATAAGAACCCATTGTGGCCCACATGTGCGACATGATGTGTCCTATGTTCCCTCTCCCGGAGGGGGGATCAGGCAGGTGCCGTGTGTCCTCTCTTCCCTCTGTCAGCGGTGGGGGGTGTGATGCGGTCCTCTCTTCCCGTTGTCTGGGTGCGATGCGATCTTACATAGGGCCCCCAATAAGCTAGAAATGGCACTGCTGACTTGTACCCATCAAAGCATATTAATATTTAAATTTTTACTCAAGAGCATATCCTGCATCAGTGCTGAGGACTCTTGAGCAGAGTTCTGAGGCCCACCCTGAGAATGAGAACAGAGACCCATTAATGATGTCATTGGGTCCAAAATATGTATGTGATATGGAAATTCATTTATTTAAAGGGGTTTAAAACATATTAAAAATGTGGGTGAATTTAAAAACAAGGCAATATAAAATCTGAATAATCTCCAAAATAAAATGGTCAATGCCTACAAAAAAAAATCTGCCTTAACCGCACAATAAGTGATGCTTTTTCTGCATTATGCTGGCATTGTTAAAAATATTTCAGAATGTTCTTGTAAAACGAAATAATAAATCATTCATGTACTGATATTGTGTCTCCACCGTTTTATTATTCAGTGCTTTACAGAACTCAAGTGCCTGAAGTCATACTCACTTCTTTTTTTTTTTGGTCCGTCCATCTCATTTCCCACAAATGAATAGGAGTATAAATATCTCTGCGGACCTGGACCACATGAATATCACCAGCTATTGCAAAGCTGTCTATTTTAACTTACAACCTACTGCATCAGTAAACCTGAGAGGGGTTCTACACCTTCTATACTCTATGCAACACAAAGTTTTTAACGTTTTGACATCTAATAATATTTCATTCATACACATAAGGGGATATAAAAAGCCAAAGGATGATTTTCCTTAAAAAGAAATGACTATGCAAAAATGCAACACTGAAAAATATCTTGTGAGACTAAGGGGCTTATTTGCATGGGCGGTTGCAAACCACACGTTAAATGCCAAATTGCAGCAACCGCCCCAGTAAAGGCAGCATGAGGTGTTTCCTGGGTGGTTATCGGTTGTTTGCTCCATAGGGTTAAAATAGGGGTGTTTATAACCACCCCTCGAGCACCTGTCCAGACACCCGTACATGGGACTATTTTTTGTTTGATTCCTAAATGTGCATTGTGATTGGGAATTGAACGTGAAAGCCCTTGTTCGGTCGATGCTGCTCAAAGAAATGTCGATCGCAAAGGGAACCAACATGTTGGTGAATCCCTGTTCGATCACCATCGACCAGGAATTGATCACACAAAGTGGTGCATTTCATCATCATGCCTTAATCGTTTGTTGATGGAATGGGTACCGTCCTGTGTATGGTCACCTTAAGGTCATTTTCAGGTCTTTATTTGGGTGCTTTGGATGGTCATTTGGTCGTTAAACCTAATTGACTTGAATGGAAAGCCCTGCAGATGACTGTCAGGACTTTAGCTGGGCATACACGGGTAGACTGCTGTGCAATTGACCCGCAATCAATCACAGCGTGCTGATGTCACCATGCTGTGATTGATCGCGGGTCAATCGAATGGGAATCAATGTGCACCACTTTGCACATCAATTCTCATTAGATACGGACCCGGTACACCCGATGTGAGAGCTGCTCCGGTATCTCTCTCACTGGCTGGGAGCTGCAGACAACCATTGAGAGCCAACACAGAGACACAGCTCCCCTGCGACCCCCTCCCCTCTCACAGCACACAGAGTGGCAGCTTGTAGGCTGTGCGGGCAGAGGCTAGCAGCAGAACTTCTGCTTTGGATGGAAACCCGCAGTGTCCATCCAAAGCAATGGACATCGACAGTGATTTATGGTCATGTACGATATCCCTGTTTTCCAGAGGGATTTATTGATCCCGCTCGATATCAGGGATGGCCGCATTAGATATGGGCCAAAAAGATGGCTGTGATCGTGCACGGCGCTCGAAGCGGCTGGCGATCTAGCCCATATGTATGCGTGTATGGATACCTTTAGTCGTTTTATTAATGCATCCAACATTTTTATGAACCACTTGGCTTTCGAAAATTTTAAAAGCCTGATAAATGCTCAATTTACGCTCCCAGCCAATAAAGGGTGCCTAGGGAGTATTGGTAAATTGCTAATCGTCATTATAAATGAAAGATTAATGTTTTCTATAAACAGCAGCTGTATTAAAATATAAATAGTCTCTGTAGCAATATTTCATTACCCTAGTAAAAAAATATCTGATCTAAATTGACATGGCATCTCAGAATGTATCTTTAAACTTCATTAATATAAAAAACAAAGATGTTCATACAAAATATCCCGTGAGTGTTGCTAATGGGAGTTCTTGTTGGATGGTCCTGTGGGAATGTGAAAGCTGTACTCATTGATTACAACAGTTGCGTTCTTTAACATCTCATAGAACATGGACAAGGTTTTCTGGTAGAGATCCCTGTTTAGAACAAAAGATCGGAAAAGATTAAGAGGTTCTGCTGTGCGGAAGTGTTCTGGAAGGCTGACTGTCTCTGGAAGTTTGGTATTTCCAATCATAGAGTGGTGGAGCCTCTTCTCCAGCAGGCATTTCTCCAGAGACTTGAACATGTCCCGTAAACGATCTTCCAGCATGACGTTACTCCAGTCATAATAAGGCCGGGTAAGTAGAAGGTGTAAGAGAATCGTCTTTAGATGATAACTTGTCAGGCCACTTGGGCCAGTTATATGACACTGCTTGGAATGAAGGAAAGTCATAATTTGAAGGCAACTGAGGTGGCATGAATTTGCAGGGAGATGTTTAGCCACATCCTTTAGAAACCTCCTCTCGTAAACTGCAAACGACAAATTCCAGTGAATGCTGGAGGCCACTTCATTGGATATGTTAACTCCTGGGAAGTGAGAAATAAAGTACAGATCTGAATCTTCATACTGAACCACTGGGCTGATGTTAAAGCTGATGACTTTTCCAGATTTGAATTTGACTCTTAAAGCTCCAGGAGAATCTAAGTGGCTAAAAGTGAGTTCAAACTCATACTTGTGTGATATCCTGCCCCAAGCCTTTGTTATGGCCGTTTGGAACCATTTCATGACTTGGTCTGTGTCTAGGTAGTTAGAGTCCTTGGAACACAATAAATTGACATCTTTGGTAACCTTCTTCTTAGTGTTTGGATTGTGAAGAAGACAGAGCATATCTTCACCAAGCTTTTTCCTATCACAGACACAACCTGATGAATCTTCAGGTCCACAAACAAGAATTGTTCCAAAGCTTTGTTGATGAGGGGCAATAGATTTGCTAGGAACCCAAGGTTGGCAGCGGAAATAGTAGGGTTCTGGAGGAGCAAATGGTACAAGCAAGTCACATATCAGTGGTTTATTGACCCTCCAGTTCTCATACATGCTCCCCACACAGATGCTGTCTTCAACTTCCATGTCAGTATCACGGTTACAAATGCTTCTTAGTGCTTCTAGCAAATCATCAGCAAAACCTTCAACAAACTCCTTAGTCCGAGCTGCATCATGGGTTGTGGTTCGAATATACTGGTCATGAAAAATAGCCAACATTGTTTTGCTTGGAAAAAGGACACTGTGGCAATTGCTTCCATTGAACAATAAGTCATCCTCTTCTTTGTTCTGCTCCTGAACACTGTTATCTAGGAAATCTTGCCTCCACACTTCAATCATCAGGAAGACAATCATTGACATGACACTCCAAAAATCCCACAATGTCCCATCTTCAGTGGACTTGCTTTCCGTTTCAGTGCTATCATCTTGCGATGGCTCTTGGCGTGATAGAAGTTGCTCTAGTTCTAGTTGCTGGAGCTTAAGGTTTTCCTCCCTTTCCTTAAGTTTTTGGGCAATAAGGTCATCTGTGGCAGGAACAGCAGAATCATTACTGGGGAAGAGAAGTGGGTGGTTGACAATGGCCGTGATGACCACAAGGCACACCTTAAATATTCCAGCTTGCATTGTGTTTCTGAAATACAAAGGGAAAGATACGTTTAAAATCACTCCTGTTGAGTATTATACTAATATCTAGTATAATAGCTAGAACAAGAACTCCACATCCCCAATTTTTAGACAAACCAATAAAAGAAACTGCCAGTAAATGTTTTAACAATAAAACTATTTAACATTCCAAATAAATACACATACTGTATTTTTTGACACTTTTTTATCATTAAAATCAATGGGAAAATGTCCCTGCGTCTTATGGTCTGAATGTAAATCAAGAACAAAAGGTTGGGTTCCCTCTTGGGACTTTAAGTGGAACAGTACCACATATATATACAACAATAGAAAGTGTCTTGTAGCATACATCCCAATATTTAAGAAGTCAAATTTTATTTAATATTGAGAACCAGTCACAGCATATAAGCATATAACCTTAAAATCAGCCAAGGTGCCAGCTACACTGCAACACACACAGTGTAGCGGCCAAAACATATGTTGGATGGTAAACCTAATGCATTTGAAACATATATAAGGTGCCTGCGGCTACATGTTTCGCCATTCACGGCTTCTTCAGGCCAATAGCACCTTAAACGGGTATATGGATGAATCTTCCTTGGCGGTTAAAAACAATTTGTCTCCTGTGGCCGGGGTTAGACCTTGTCAGCGCGATGGGGGGATGTAGACGTCTCTACAGGTAGGGGGCGGTGCGATCCAGGGTCCACCTTAGGGCTAGGTGTAGCAGCACTGCAACAGAGGAGGTCCAGAGGATCAGATTACCGCCGCCTACCCGGGAGCCTCCACATGTGGCAAAAGCCAACAATGACTCCTGTGCAATTGTCTGAATGTGTTAAATATTTTTTTCTTTTTTATTGGTCCCAACCATCCTGGGAGCAATAGCTCAGCTAAAATGTGTTCCATTCCCTCTAGAGAAGCCAAAAAGCCACTGCCAAGAAGAGATCGTACCTGCATTAGAACTTGCAGTACCCATTCTCTGAACATCCTGACCAGCAAAGGAGAGATGCATTTTACAATAAGATGCCAGTGCCAGATTTTAAAATGTGTCTCTTTATAAGTTCAGAGAATGGGTACTGCTAATGTATAGACGCATGGTAAAGTTTTAGCCCTGCAGCAGAGACCTCCTTCCTGGCACTGGCCTTTTGGCTTAGCTGGAGGAATACAGTGTGAATACTGCATAGTCCAGTCCTGCCTACTTTGCTAGAACATTCTGTATATTCACTTGATATTTTCTCTCCAAAACTTTGGGGTTCGTCTTATTGTGCAAAAATTACAGTATATACAAAACGTAGCAAATAACTTAC
>CM070037.1:68506814-68538218 GCA_036250615.1 Ptychadena robeensis
CTCACTGATGTGCCTGTAGGTACCGGTACCAGGGCAACTAAGCGTCTGTTACGGGCAAAGAGAATGCATTTTGCACTGCACTCCACTGTGTACTGCAGAGCAGCAAGCCAGATACGCATGCTCAGGGCTAGAGTGAAAGGTACACAGGTTACCTTGTGGTAACGCTAGCTGGACTGCATTGTGGTACTGTACAGCAGCTGCAGCACGGCTAATGCGAATGAGCCCTGAATGACAATTACTATGCAGTTTAAGCCCCTCCATACACCTCCAGATCACTCCATACAATTTCCTTTACATCTACCAACAACTCTGTAGTATAGTGGCCTCCCTGATAGAATACATAGTGATTGGAAGGTTTATAAAGATCCTCATATTACATGGTTTTGGTAGAAGAAAAGTATTGTATTGAAAAATTGTATGGTAAGATTGTAAGGTGGATGGGGGCCTTCACTCCAAGAGGCAGTTATAAAGTTGCCAGGTACATTGGTTTGTAATTTAAATGAAAAATATGTCCCTGCATACAGATTTGCATTGATTTGTTTATTTTAAATAAATCCAAGAGCCCAGGAAAAACAGTGATTTGAATGGTGTTAGGTGATGTTAAACTCAAATGAAGACTGAATGGAGCTTGGATTGGTAAGTTTTTGGGGACAGCACTTGATAAGTGGTGAGCATTGCAGCAAGGGCTGTTTTATTTATTTTTTCTCCAGTTTCTTTTGGAGTTGGTCTTTAACTTTGTCTCCTATCTCAACGACCTCAGGAAGCGGCTCTACACCCAGCACTTCCTAAATGTCTGCTGTACACAAAACAACAACTTCTTGCCCTGTCTCCAGGAAGGGTGAGGCCGTGGCTTCGGCACTCTCGCTAGTTGTTCCTACACCTGCCAACATACAGGGAGGGAGGACAGATGATGGGCTGTATGCAGACACAGATGAATGATACATTTCCTGGTACAGCTGCACATGTACCATTTACCAACGTTACCATTCAGAGGGTTATTTTGTAAAGCCATTACTTAACAGGAAAACATATTAGTATGGGTGTTTTATAAACCCATTTCAAGCATAGGGGTGCATAGATTATTTCTTGCCGACTGAGCTACTTTTAATATACAGATTTTAACTAATTTGCCTTAAAAGGAAGTGATATCGCTGGGAATTGCAACTTTGAACTCAGCAGGAATTCTGGGGTGATCATGCTGATTTCTTCTTGCAGAAATTCAGGACCTGACCTAATGCAGCACCTGCACTACAACAAAAACCTATAGCAGCAAAGGTCTCATTCTATAGTACTAGATGCTAGAGTTAAATAACATGGCACGGTTTACCATTTCACAGAGTCCAAAAAAAAAATCAAACAATGAGATCCACTTTAGGTCTACATCATTAATAAGTGGGCAAAGAATCATGTGAGCCTCTCCATGACAGAATCCATTTAATGTACTTGACGTAAAGTTTAACTATAGTTGCTTAATTACGATAATACCTGGAGTTCAGCTGCTATTTCACTTCTAAATTGGAGGGGCAGAGGCATGCTCGAGAGAGATCACACCATTGTAGTACAAGAGATCCAGATGAGGAAATGATTATATTCTGCAGCATCCAACCATAACTAACAAAGTCACTTTAGCAGAACTGTCTCTTGAAAGAATACATAAAATAGCTCTGTCACTGTCCCAACAACAATCTGTAATTGGGTTTCCCTTTTTTAATGTAGAATCTTACCTCTGCTACTCTTGCTTCTTTGCAGAAATCCTACATGTCCCATCCCTGTCTTCTCCTTAGTACAGAGCAATTATTAGGGTGGAGCCCCGCCACCTCCACCCAGATCCAAACGTTCTGTGGCTGGAACATCCAGCTCAACACACCTTGAACACTTCTAATCCCATTCTGCACCCTGCTGGATAAAATCATATTATACTTTGCAGAAGAAGCAATTGGAAACAATATCAACACCCGGGGCCCTTAGACAGGTGCCTGGGATGTTCACTAATTGTAAACCTTACTGTATAGAGGTCAGAATATGTGGTCAATCATTTTATTCTGTGTTAATGGTTACACATCTTGTTCATTTGGCTCTTTTAATATACAAAGGCAGTTTTTGCTCAGTACCTGGGTTACGAATATACGACTTACAATCAACTCCTAGTTCGGAACCACAGCTCCCTGCTCCATCTTCTGACAGTTTGGAGGGAGGGGAGGGCTGTGTCAGATCTGTGTGATGTTGGCTTGAGGAGGGGAAAGAGGGCTGTATCAAAGCTGAGTGATGCTGGTTGGAGAGGAGGAGTCAATGTGATGTCAGCTAAAGGAGGGCTGTGTGATGTCAGCTGGAGGTGGGAGTTTGTGTCAAATCTGTGTGATGTCATCTGGAGGAAGGAGAGGTCTTCATCAGATCTGTGTGATGTTGGCTTGAGGAGGGTAAAGAGGACTAAATCAGAGCTGAGTGATGCTGGTTGGAGAGGAGGATGCTATGTCTGTGTGATGTCAGCTAGAGGAAGGAGGGCTGTGTGATGTCAGCTGGAGGAGGGAGGTTGTGTCAAATCTGTGTGATGTCGTCTGGGGGCAGGAGAGGTCTTCGTCAGATCTGTGTGATGTTGGCTTGAGGAGGGGAAAGAGGGCTGTATCAGAGCTGAGTGATGTTGGTTGGAGAGGAGGTGGCTGTGTCAGATCTGAGTGATGTAAGCTGGAAAAAGAGGAGGCGGTTGTCAGCTGGAGGAGGGAGAGGAGGGAGGCTGTGTCAAATCTATGTGATGTTGTCTGGATTAAGGATTGACAATTGCACTCATTATAAAAATAATGATCCGACTAAGGGTCTGTCCCCACTGGTGAAGCTGGCCGCGGGGCGGCGCTGTCTACCGAGTGGCCGCTGCTGAATACATGTCAGTGAAGCCGCTAGTGGTCATTACTGCAGTAGTATGGGGAAGCTACTAGGAGGGTACCCTAGCGATATAAACACAATAGTAGTTCCAAATGAAGCATGATCATTGGCTAATCATCAGAGATTCCCTAAGAATTATTTCAAAGTTGACCACAATACCAAACGATAGAATTTTTCTAGATGCAATTTTTCAAGAATGCTGTACTGTGCATTGAGTTCCAAGGATGGCAGTTATAATTGAACAAATGTGATGGTTTCCCAGTTACCTTCCTTCCTCACTAACAAGAGTCTACATACCCAACAGCCTAGCTAACTGCTATTTCTGCTTTCATTCTGCCATTCTGATTCAGTTCCACTTTTATCCCTGTTAGTTTATCAGCATCAAAATTAATCTTCTTCACTGGAATTTTTCATCATTTTTCTGTAGCTAGGATTGCCACATGGTCTCTGTTTTATTGGCCTGGCTGGTAAAAACAGGACTTGTTCCCAAAGATATTAATAGGGGACCAGAAGCAGAATTTGTCACTTTAGGCTAGGCAGGAGAACCATTGGCCTCCTTGTGACCCCAGTTACCTGGGGCAGGCAATCGCAATTACATGCCTGTTAAAAACCAATGGGCAAACACGCAATCAATATACTTTCAATGGGGGTACCACGCATGAGATGTTTGTTGTGTGTACAGGCACGTAAAAGCCCTATTATTTTAGATGAGCAGTGCTGCTCCTGCATCTTTTTCCCCACGTTTAGCTCGTAATTGAGTTTTGGCCTGAAGCTCAACTCCAAACCTATTTCTTTTGAATTTTTAGTAAAATAGAGAAGGATCTCAATTTCTGTTGGGTACCTTTATGTATCATTAATTTAAATTATACTATACTACTTAAAATATGCTAATTGGCCAACATCCCAAATAATCAGATAAAGGAGGGGCGGGGGGAGAGGAAAACCTCCTCACACAGGAATTTTCTCCCTAAACAGGTACATAGGGACTGTAAAGGCCAATAGTATTGTGTCACATGAATTACAATCAATAGCTTAATTAATCATCTATGTGCAGTTCAATGATAACTATATACAATGTGCTCATGCTGTCTGTCGGACTATTTTGATGCGATGTTCAGGCTAGCCACTAAAATATTTCATTACACATCTCTGCCATCTATTGTCTCTGTCTTAAGCCCCCATACACCTTTAGATTCCTCCATACAATTTCCATCAGACCTACCAACAACTGTGTAGTATAGTGGCCTCCCTGATAGAATACATAGTGATTGGAAGGATAAGAAATGTCCTCGTATTACATGGTTTTGGTAGAAGAAAAGTTGATTGTACAAAAATTGCATGGTAATTGTATGTGGTGTATGGGGGGCTTTAAGGTGGTCATACACGGCTCAATTCCCCCGGGGATTGTTGTGCAATCAATCACTGCATGACGCAAGAATCGACAAATAATCACACACTAATCATTCAGGAATGTGCATCACCTTGGCGAATGGAGCCCTGCCCAATACGGAGGGTCCCCATCCAAAGTAATGGCGATCGAACATGGAATTACTGACATGTCGGTTCAATGCTTTGGATGAGGACCTTCGGTCATGCCGCATGTCGTAACGTCAACAATCGTGTATGGGGGTAAGCAGGGAACACATGGCTTGATATAGGAGCCATTCGAGGTTCCCTGCAGCCCGACATCGTAAGAGCTGGAGGCGCACCCCTGCTGTGTCTCCAGCTCCGATGATGCTTTGCATGGAGACCTCGCGGTCCTCATGCAAAGCAATGGACATTGACCGTGGTTTACGGTTATGTACGATATGCCAGTTTTCGAGCAGGATTCATTGGTCCCACTCGAAAACAGGGATAGCCGCATTAGATATGGGCCAGATAGTGGCCATCGATTTGGCCCATATCTATACGTGTGTTCCCAGCTTTACAGTCATTCATTAATGTGAGTTGTTTCAGGGTAGCCCATTCAATTGGCTCTTAGGAGTCTCAGAAAACAAAATACACACCGGTGCTTCTGTTATGTAAGTCAAAGCAGTACAATTCATGCACATTGACATATATTGAAGTGCATGTGTGTGGGTTGACATTGTATATGAGTACTAACATGGTATTCAGGATAAATGACAACATATTGCGTTGCACTTTTACTGTACTGTTCTTAATGTGTATATTGATTGTTCATCTATTTTCTCATTTCTTACTTGAATAGAGTTACATTCATTGTAAAGAAGATTGAAAAGTTAAATGTGGCAGAAGCAGCCGTGTGATGTGTAATATCGCTGCCGCAATACTTCCTTAATTTCTAAATAATTTTTGTACAGTAACTTGAACATTAGTAAAATGTACTTGACATGTTTCGGCTTGTGGTTGGTGTTAGTGGCCTTCCAAGGTCGACTTAAGCAGGGCACAGACCTGCAGATATTGGCCAGATCAATGGCTGCTTCGAGCACCGTGCGCGCTCACGGCCTTCTATCTGGCCCATATATTATGCGGCCATCGCTTTTTCCGAGCGGGATTCAATCAATCCTGTTCGAAAACGGCCATATCTGACATGACTGTTAAAAACGGGTCTCCAGGCAAAGCATCGGCTGAGCTGGGGAGAGAGAGGAGCTGTCTCCCCAGCCCCACCGATATCTGACAGCAGCGTAATGATGTAATCCCTCTGCTGCAGGGAACATCGGACGGCTCAAATATCGAGCCATCTGTAACCTGCTTAAGGGCCCCCACACACATTCTCTGTCAGGTTTCCTTTAGATCTCCTTTTGTTTTACCAAAACCATGTAATAAGAGGGACTTTCTAAACCATCAAGTCTACCTGTGTTCAATCGCAGAGGAAACTAAACTAAATATTTGTTGGTAGATCTAAAGGATATGTGACAGAGTATTAAGGTGTATGGCCAGCTTTAATTATAGAATAAACATGGGTTTACACGTGTAGATTTTTTCTTCAATCAACTGCCAATTTGATTTTGTGTTCGATATTGAACATTGTTTGTTCATTTATTGAATGTAACATTAGATTTTCTGTTCGTCCATCCCGATATCGAATGGAAATACATTTGAAATTACAGCGATAAAAATTGATCAACATGTTCAATGACATTTCGAACAGTTTTTTATTCGCAGTCAAACAAAAGGTATCCATCTAACAAATTGGCCATTCTAGATTTTTATTCAATCAACCAAAAAATCTTTTGTTCTTGATCGAACAAAAAAATCTGCATGTGTAAACCCACCTTAAAAATAAAGGGAAATAGATCTTTGCTTCCATTGCATCTATCAATGTGTAATACTGTCATAATATGACACAGAGTTCCCTCTGGGCTCTGTCATTTGGAATCATTGTAATCACTTCCCAGACCAGTAATCTTTAGCACATGTCTGGTTTATAAAGAAAAAAACTTTAACATTTAAGACTGTCCACTGATTCTCAATAGCAGCATAAGCCTAACATAGATCGAAAAATCCAACTCTCACATAACCTTTAACATGTTTCTGTCATTTCCAAAGTTTTTAGTTTTGAAATCTTCAGCTGTTATTAAATTAATCTTTGGTGGTCCATGATCCCAAACACCTCCCACGAGATCTTCAACAGTGAGGTGCAACAAATATTTAGAGTTAAAACAACCATTTATTACAATAATAATGTCATCCAGTTAGGGTTTACATGTACTTTAAGGAGGATTTACAGACTGTAGAGGTCAAGTCTACACTGAAATACTGTGATCGCGCCTCACATGTGACAGATGCGGTTTAAACTAGGCAGACTTTTTGTTAAAGAGACCCCCCCCCCCTCCTTCTGCCATTGAAGTTTCTTTCATACATAAAATGTTAGTGGTAGAGGATGGTGGAAGGTCACCTTACCTGGGGACGGTGTCCCGCTTGTCCTGGGCTTACTCCATGTCCCTGATGTTGGGTGGAATTGGTGGCAGACTTGCAGGACCTGAAAATACTGGGTTCCCCCTCTGCTGCTCTTAGACTTCTTGCTGTTTCCTGGATGTCATCACTGATGTGAAAAAAAAACTGTAGCTGAACTTGCTGGTCCTTTTTAAGGTGGACCAGAGAAGATGTAAAAGTCTTTCAAGGCAATGAAGTTTCCAACCCTGTATGTAACTTACTGCATCTAACTGTATATAACTCATTTACTTATTGTTAATCTCCACTAAAAACCTTTATTAAAATATATATTAGACCATTTATATGTTTTTAGCATTGTGTTTGTCCCCACTGGGAAGATTTTTCCTCAACAACAATACTAAATTGTCTTGGGTAGCATCAGTCCCAGTGACACTATCTCAGAGTCACTTATCAAAGAATCCCAGCCCTTTAAAAAAAAAGAAGGGAAAAGTAAAGCTGGCTATACATGGGTGGAATTAGCATTGAATTCCAAACGCTGTGCGCGTTCACGGCTAATCGAACTCTACTCTACGATCATTTATCGCTAGCATGGGAAGAGGCCCGTGTATTGGCAGCTTAAGTTAGTTGTGTGCATCAAATCTGCTTTTAATTCAATTACGACTATAAGGTCCAACAGACAAGCCATGGAAAATGGGGCACTGCCAAGGGGCACATTTACCCATGCCAAGCTGGAGCTCGAACACAGTGCAATATCTTCATAGTCGCGAATATTCAAGATTCCTCACATCAGTACCCAGAACTGCGGTTCATTGCGTTCCCAATATGTGCATGTACAAGTGGTGATTTGCACAATGAATGGCTGGAGATCACAAATTTACGAATTTATTGTGAATATTAGGTAAAAGATTCTCGGTATTTTGCGAATACAAATATTACCTGTGCTGCTCATCACTAACCATAAGCAATGAGAACAGTGAGTAGGACAGGACCTATGGCATGGCTAAAGTTTTTATAACCCAAAGTTCACTGAATTATTAGCTGTTCCCAAATCCTGATGGTGAACCTTGCAATTAAGATAGATTTGTTGTAAATCAATTGTTGTATTATACACAAATTTTATCCCTAAACAGTAATAACCATATGAATTTTACTAGCAGCCCATGGCTTGAACTGCACTCACGCTACCCACTTCCCTTGCCACACACATGGATTCCTTCCACCATCTAGTATTACTATTAGTATTAACTTTTATCTAATATTAGCTTGTATTTATTAGAAAGCCAAGCTGAACAGGTGAGAAGTAATTCCTGTGACATTGAACATCTCTTAGTTCATACTGAAGCCAGGAAAATATTTGTCTCCGGGGTGACTGATTGCAGTAATCTGGTGCCACCTTAACTGGCAGCATTAATACCAACATCTGTATTTGCAGAGCCCATGCCCAGACAATCCTCACTTTGTGCTCCTGATTCAGCTGTACACAATGATGAGAACCTCTCAGATTCAGACTCTGAAGAGTTAAAGCTGAACTCCAGGCAAACATACATGAAATACATAAACATATGAAATACACATACCCAACAAACCATTTGTATTCATGTCCAATCTGGACCTTTACACAGCTCTATCATGCAGCACAGCTCTGTCGGGCAGTGACTCCCCCACCTTGTAACTGGACAGTTTAGGAAGAAACAGCAAGATGATAAGCTCATCTCTGTGTCACTCTGCTCTCTCTTAGCATGTCATTCATTTATACTGTGGCACAGCTGGTTGGCTCTGTGTGCTGCTTCTCCATACCCCAATCAGAGCTCTGCTGTACAGAACCTGAAAGAGGTCCTAGACATATTCAAGGACCCAACTGGAAATTCTGCCAGGAGCTATCTACAATTATTGAATATATATATATATATATATATAATAGTATTTGTTCTATCTAACAGATTATAGTAGGCAAATATAAGAAAAATCTTATAGACAACTAAACCATAAACTTGAAAATTGAACAGATATTGAAACTTAATGTATATTAGTTTTATATAACTTTGGAAAGTATTAACGCTAAATTTACATAGTTGGGCAGAAGCCATCAGTTTGTCACTCTTGACTTGTGGGCCACAATGGGTTTTTAAATTTTACATAGGGACCGGACCAAGAGCCTGAAAGGGCCGCCCGGCATAGGGGTCCTAAGTCCTTGTAGCTAGGACAGGATGTTTTAAAAAAGAAAATATAAAAAAAAAATTATAAATAGAAGCTTTTGATCAAGAAGCTTAAACATTCTATTGCAGCAAACTATGGCCTCTAGGACACAATCCAATCCACAATTATCCTCTAGGTGTTATGTTCACACCAAAGTTTGCCCATGCCTGCTCTTGCCTATCCATATATGGTGAGTGCTGGGATAGATGTGCCATGTGTTGTCCATGGAGCGGTTTGCCCATTTTGTCAGGAAAGCGTGTGATTGACAGCTGTCCAATATTTCCGACACATGTATACAACAGGACTGTTGTGGGTACAGGACAACTGCTACTTGGCAGCCATCTGACTTTAGCCCAAAAACATTGCTAATAGTTTTTCCCCCTTTACTTCCTGTTCCATTTACACTACAGGAAATATAAGGATATCTCTCCAAACAGAAAAATTCACCACAGCTGCTTCCCCCTTGGGTAATTCCTAGCATGTAGCTATTTACTTATGAAATACTTTTTTTTAAAATGAAGTATAAGACCTTAAAAGGATCAGAAATGTACTTGATCGGCTGTTAGTTATGTTACTGAATTGGAGCCTATCAAGAAATGATCAGCTAGTAAAGGAAACTTGTGTCCTGGAGATAGGCTGTGTGGTAAATATGCAGGAAAGAAGATAAACGTGAGTATAAATATATATATATATATATATATATATATATATATATATATATTTATTTCCTGTAAACACAGATGAAGTATATACAATATCTTGAGTCCTTGTGACCTTCCTGAGATGCAGTTGTACAATACACACATAAGAGCACTAAGGAATGTTGTGTTATCACACAGCTATCTATGGAATGCAACACACAGACAAGTTATGGAGAGCCAAGTCACATGAACATATATAGAATTCTATATATTCGTGGGTCAGATATGTAGAGAAAAATATAAAGTAAATCTTGTTTCTTAAGGTAATACAGCAATGTACCTTCAATAACTAGACTTTGTCATTTATCACCTTCAAGTGTATATAGCCAAAACCCTTGGAATGTAAAGGACTATGATTTCTGTCAAGCTTCACTTTCGGGCTGTGTCATTCTTTCTATTTGCCCTGGAATCTATTTTTACAGATACAAAGACTGCAGGTGCTACAGGTCATGGTAAGAGAGAGAGATGAAGACTGCCAAATGTGTACCAAATAACTGTTAATATACCATGGGCTGTGGAAACACTACAGGAGACGAAACTGCTGACATACTATAGGACATCATCATACTATAGGCATCCGGGTGTCATAGGTTCGCCATCACTGCTATAGGAGAAAGTCAAAGACTGTGGATGTTACAGTTGTACAATAGATAGTCAGAGTTTGGAAACCATAAAAATTTGATAATTATTCCCACATAGGCGATTAATAACCCCGCACTCGCGATTTTAATTGGGGGACCTGTGATCAGAATCGTGGCTCCCCTTGTTCTGATCACGGGCGGTTGCGATTTTTCTGCCCTGATCATAGCCATGGACATGAATTGATATGATTTTTGATAGCGTGTGGACGAATGGATGCAATTCTTTTTTTTAATAGGGGAGATTGTAAAAGAAAATCATTGGCAAAGATCGCCTGGTCAATCTTGCCCGATCGCGTCAGCCATTGCGTTGGATTGGCCACCAGCGATCATCATGCGCAAATAAAAAAGGCTTTTGTTCCCACAAAGGCCGTCAGCCACGGGGCCAGCGCGATCTTAATTGCGTCCGACGATCACGGCTGATACCTTTCTGCGTGTGATCGCGGGGCGCGGCCACTCGGCCGCAGCGACCTGAATGAGCATGGTAAAAAAATCACGTCATTTCAACAGCGCCCATTCACTCTCTATGGGCGTGATCAGACGGACAGGGGCAATATGTCCTGATCACCCTCCCAATTCCTGGCTGCAATCTCACAGCCACGATTATAATCGCGGGAGCCAGCAGGAGATCACTGGGTACTAGCAATCTTCCGCAGCTCCGCGCCACCATTAGAATCACCCAAGTGGGAACATACCCTATCTTAGGCTATGTTCCTACATGTGCGGCCGCACGGTTGAATGGCCCTGAATTTAACTGCGGCCATTCCCGTCTATAGCCGTGGGCAGGGGGGATCGGCTGCGGGCGCTACGGCCCGCAATCAAAAACGCGCTGAGCCATGTTTTTAGGTCGGGGTCGTGCCTGGGCCACTCCCGGACGCGGCCCGGGGAAGAGCCCCATTTAATAACATGGGCGCGATTAGGATTGTGCGGCAGGTGGCCGCACATGGGAGAACATTATAAAGCCTGTAGGCCTTATAAAGGACTGTAAATAGATCGGAGTTTGTGCACTTAGGCTATGTCTCCACATCCGTTGAGACCCCCAATGCTAAGCGCAGTGCTTGGCAGGGGGTCTTGATAGATCACATACAATTTACCTGCTCGGTGGATGATGTGTTTTCTCATGGCGCTGAGCTGTTACGCCAAGGCAGGGGTGCAGGGTACATTAACCCTTGCATCGGGGAATATTTGAATAGAGCATCCGCCAGCCAGCTAAAGTGTATGTGATCCATCGGGACCCCTACATTCAGCGCAATGCTTGGCGGGGATCCCGACGGATCACATACACTTTAGCTGGCTGTTTCACACAAGCTGTGGAAACATGCCCTAAGGTTCAAGAGCAAGAAATTAGCAAGTAGAAAGGGGTGCAGTACCAAAAGTGTATTTTACAGGGAATCTCAGGACTTTCCTGTATTGTAGCCGATACTACTGATCCCTGTATGTGCTTTCTCTTCCTCTGGTTGTACATGTTTC
Organism: Ptychadena robeensis; assembly: GCA_036250615.1. Taxonomy (NCBI): domain Eukaryota; kingdom Metazoa; phylum Chordata; class Amphibia; order Anura; family Ptychadenidae; genus Ptychadena; species Ptychadena robeensis. The sequence goes on from CM070037.1 coordinate 68,518,555, forward strand.
TTGTATCTCATGTCCAGCTTGGCCAGGATTTAATCCTTGGGATATAAATATAGGAATCAGGCTTTTTTCTTTGTGTAATAAATATAAATCCTGGAATCTGGGCACACCTCTGTTACTGGTGAGAGCGATGACCTTTTGTAGTCACAGTCTGCCCTGTCTTTGCCGGTACCTCCCTCACTTCCTGCTCGTCAGTTTGTCTTCCTGTCGCTAAGGCCGCCGGGCCACAGAACACACAAAATATTTGCTCTTTCCTCCTTTGCTATTTCTGTCTTTGCTGATAGGAGGGGTCATACATGTCCTTGTATATGTAGATAGTGGAGGAACAAGTATTGCAAAGCTTCATGCTACTGCACCCAGCTCTGTCACTTTCTTCAGCCCTATCATCTCTCTATGACAACTAATAAATTTATGTATTTGTGACATTATATTTGTCGATCCAAATCCTTTACTATGCTTTAAACTGACAAGTCTTTTATTGTCAAGTTTGGAATAAAGTGGGCAAAAATAGATAGATGAATACCCCCATCCCCTTATCATCCCATAACTAATCACTGACATTAAACAAGATTTATCAAAGGACATGGTTCCCTCCATTTTATCTTGGGTTATTTCCAAGTCCTGATAATGACAAAGGGACCCAGATGCGATGTTAAAAGAATATTTTCTCATTGCCAGGTGATAGGAGGAGCACCAGGAAAAAAGTCTTTGAAAGTTTACCCAGTTGGAGGACAAAGACAGCCTTATTATTGTATGAAACAAAGCATATCCAAAGTGATTTGGGAGATTTTAAAGACCCTTTGTTCTAGGCCAGTGATGGCGAACCAGAGGCTGACATAGGAGAGAAAGGCATAGATCAATAGAGCCTGCTCGAAGAAACTCGATTGAAGAGGGTTCCAACATGTTGGAAAACCCCCTTCAATCTCCATTACTTTGAATGGAGACGTGAGTCTTGGTGCAAAGTATTGGAGGAGCTGCTGCAGCCTGGGCTCCGCTATCAGTGTGAAGGGGGCGGACCCAGCACGGGTCTCTCTGAAGCTGTGAGGCTGTGTTCTGGCTGGCTTGCTCCCTAGCTAGCAGCCCATTTTGTGATTCATACGTGCTGCGAGTTGGGGAGAAAGGGTCCCCCAGGGTCCCCATTGAAGGGTCAGGGTCCCCATGTGGTCCACATTGATTTCCGTTCAATTGATCCCTGATCAATCACAGTGTGGTGATGTCACGACACTGTGATTGATCGTGGGTTGATTGCACAGGAATCTACCCGTGTATGGCTAGCTTTAAGCAGGGAACACACGTATAGGTATGCGCTAGATTGATGGCAGCTTCGAACGCCATGCATGCTCAGGGCCATCTATCTGGCCCATATCTAATGCAGCCATCCCTGTTTTCTGTTTTCGAGCCGGTCGTAAACCACGGTTGATGTCTAATGCTTTGCATGGGGACGATTTTCACATTTGATCGACAGCAAATTGCCTGGCCACATGATTCAATCAAATCGTTTGAAATTTAACATAAAAAATGATCGGAAAGTGATTGGACATGCTGGAAAATTTTAAAACGATTGAGTATACATCAGATGTATATCAAATACTATTTTGTTGTGCCAGGCCGATTTTCTCCCTTTAATTATGCTTTCGATTAAACAAACCAACAACAATCAAATATCTATATCTCCATGTGGAGGGTATTTTTGAACCAACATCGATATGATTGAATCTGGTATAACTGACCAGCACTCCACCAGAGTGCCCAGGGAGTGAGACAAGCTCTCTGCTTTATAGGTGGGCGCGCTGGGGGATAGGCCCCCAGTATGATGCCACTCTGGGCAACCACCCATATTACCCATACCTATATCCGCCACTGACTCCAGGCATGGTGGAGTGCAACCGTACAGGTAGGAAAGGTGTTTATTTTTTATCTTAAAAATAAACTGGATGTAGGTGACATATATATATATATATATATATATATATATATATATATGTTTCTATTTTTTTTTAAGAGCCTACCCCCGCTTTAAGACTGAGCCTCTTTAAACTAAAATAGCCAATAACCAAAAGAATAAAAGGCTGTGACAGTCTAAATGACATTTGCATAGTTATAGACTACAATTGTACTATAACCCCAGACAAACATAAATCATACCTGGAGGTACCATTCAATCCTTAACATAAATGACTGAATGAAAAATAAATGTCTCAGTCTTTATTCTATTGTAGCCATATAACTGAGTGACACTTAGATAAACAAAGGACTTGTTACACTACAAAATATTTTTGAAGATGGACATTGGCTGTATAACTAGTTGGAAGAGTTTTCTCTTGCACAAAGAAAATAACAAACAAACATCTGCGCGTCCCAGTGTGACAAATAATTAAAATGGCACAAAGCACAAAAGATGATGATGTCATAATGTCTGGTTAATGGAACAAACATGGAAACCACAACTTGTTAACATGCTTGTGGAATGAGTCAGAGTGAAATAACAGTTATGGGCTGCCACCTGCTGGAGAGTTTGTAGAATGCATCCTAAACAAATACCTTTATGTTGTTTAATGGACAAGCTAAATGCTCCTTCATATATAAATATGGTCATTTAAAGTAGAAATATTTTTTAGGCACAAGTTACAACTCTTCATGATTCTGATGAAATGATCATTCTGATTACCATAATTAGCAACACCGCATATAATGAGCCAAATGTAAAGTGTCCTTGCTGGGGAAATTTGCTCCTCATTATATCTCACTGACCATTGTCACCCTGGGTAGTCATAGCAAAAGATTAGTATTACACGTCTAAAGCAGGGTACAGACGGCTCGATATTCGAGCGGTCTGATGTACCCTGCAGCAGCGCGATGACGTCATCACGCTGCTGTCAGATATCAGAGGAGCCTCCTCCTCCTCAGCTGAGCTTTGCCTGGAGCTTTGCGACCAGGCAAAGCATCGGACATCGCCGTATTAACGATAATGTCCGAAAAGGCTGTTTTCGAGTGGGATTGATTTGTCCCGCTCGAAACCAGCTTTAGGGGCAGAATATATGGGTCAGATAGATGGCCATGAGCGCGCACAGTGCTCGAAACGGCCATCGATTTGACCCATATCCCCACGTCTGTACCCTGCTTAAGGATCCCCATACACCTTTAGATTTCTCTGTCAGATTTCCTTTAGATCTCCTTTTGTTTTACCAAAACCATGTAATATGAGGGACTTTCTAAACAATCAAGTCTACCTGTGTTCAATCGCAGAGGACCTGGCACTACATAGTTGTTGGTAGATCTAAAGGATATCTGACAGAGACATCTAAAGGTGTATGGGGGAGGGGGGCTTAAAGGTCCTGGGTCAATTTTTAGTTTGCGGCGATCCATTGTTTAGGAATCGAATGTTTATCACCACTTCATCGAACAGGGATGTTGGTACATTCCTGTTCAAGTGCCATTACTTTGGATGGGGACCGGTGTGAATTGACCGGTGAACAGAGATGTGCTGCCACAATGACGTCCCCACATCTGCTCAATTTAGCAAGAATCGACCTGTGTATGGGCACCCTAAGAGGATCAACGAAAACTAAAAAAGGTATTACAGAGATGCACTGGACTCTATGAGTGCCACGATTTGGCTAAAGAGACAGCACAGCAAAGGCTGAATTTGCTTCATTAAAAACCATTGTAGGAGCCCTCTGAATAGGAAGAAGTAAATACAAGGAGTCAATAACTTTTGTGAGTACATTTCAGCTTGAGCTATTGAGGAAAGTTAAACTATGAAACAAAGCCCATGGCTCCATCTGCTGGTTGAAAGACAGAATACCTATTATACAATACCCATATTTACATAATAATAGTAAACTTGTTCTTTGTCCTGGCTATATATATATGCAACTACTATGTATTGTCTATAAAAGCAGCAAGGGCAATAAAAAGCAGCAAGTGATGCAGAAAGGTGGATGTGTAGGATTGAATTCACAGTTAGCATTACAAGCTGGCACACAAAGCATACAAAGAGGGTTAAACAATAGAGCTGACTCACCGTCACAGTGACTGGATCACAGCTCAAGGCCGATAGAGTGTTATGATGGAATAACATAACTATCCATACACTAACCCCTCTGCTCCCAGGAAAGCTGTTAATGCAAATCAATAAAAAAAAACAAGTTTACAATGTTAACATTGTTTATCCTTACACTGTTCTTTAGTTTTTGTAAAGTCCTTACTGATCAGTCTGCTGATATATAAACTGATTGAAGGGAGAGGATTACTGGAGCTTGTCATAGGACAAAGCTGCACAATCCTGCAGCATGGCATAAAGAGAGTCATGTGACCATGTCTAACACCTCAGAGCGACATCTTTGTGTGGCGAAGCTGTCAAGGACTGCACAGCTACCGACATCTGGTTACATGTCTATGACATGAGTTGGTAACTTTTTTGGCTTGCAAGGGATTTTTAAAAGGACTACATGATCTACTTCCAATGAAAATTATATATATTTTAATTGGTCAAGCCCCCCATACATCTTACAATCTTACCATACATTTTCTGTACAATCCACTTTTGTTCTTCTATCAGGGAGGACCCGGCACTACATTGCAGTGATAAATACCTTCCAATCACTATGTATCTATCAGGGGGACCCGGGCACTACTTGCATGTGATAAATACCTTCCATTCACTTGTATGTCTATCAGCGGAGGACCCGGCACTACATTGGCATGATATTACCTCTCAATCACTGATGTGATTCTATCAAGGCGGACCCGGCACTACCTTTGCAGTGTATCGATACCTTTCCAATCCACTATGTATTCTATCAGGGAGGGACCCGGCCACTAGCTATGTGCCTGTATTGTACCTGTCCACGTCACTATGCTATTCTATCAGTGGGGCCCGGCACTACATTCGCAGTGATCATATACCTTCCAATCACTACGTATCTTATCAGGGAGGACCGCACTGACATAGCAGTGATATATACCTTGCCACTCACTATGTATTGCTATTCAGGGAGGACCCGGCTACTACATAGCATGATGATTATACCTTCCACATCACTATGTATTCTATCAGGGAGGACCCGGCACTACCATAGCATGTTTCCTTCCGCACTATATTCTCACCCCTTTTTTCCTCCATCACTAGTATTCTATCAGGGAGGACACCTGGGCACTACATTAGCAGTGATATATACCCTCCAATCATATGTATTCTATGCAGGAGGAACCGGCACTACATCAGCAGTGATTATTACCTTCCCAACACTATGTATGTCTATCAGGGGGGACCTGGCACTACCATTGCAGTGATATTACCTTCCCATTCAATATGTATTCTTACTAGGGGACCCAGCACTTTACATAGCAGTGATCTATACCTTCCAATCACTATGGTATTCTATCAGGAGGATCCCGACACTCATGGGGTTATTAGATCTAATGGACATGATGTGAGCAAGGTGTCTCGGGGGGGGCTTTACTGGATATATATATATATCTATATTATATATATATATATATATATATATATATATATATATATATCAAGTATACTTTTATATTTAAACAGCTTAAACATTTATGACACAATAAAATTATTTCTATTGTCTTGTAAATAACGATGAGAAAAAAAAGGCAGGGCTCCGCAATCAACTCCCGCTGCGTTGATGAATTTCTGGTCCTGGGGCAGAAAATGCGTCATTTCCAGACAGTTGCATACATGAGCTCTAAACAGGAACTGCTAATAAGGCTTGGCCTAACCTTATCATATTACTCTGTATATCTTATAGATAAATAAAAGATCTTTACGTGGCCATTGTCAAAGATGCACAAAATTCACATGTCACTAAAATAAGCACGATATTTTGTTCTGTATTATAAAGTCCACATCAAATGAGATGTCACTCAAATAGACAGATGAGGTGGATGTTTAAATGTGGTACATGTCTTGGGTCAGCTGAGGGCGTGCATCCATTGTGTTGTTTTCCCTGAGCGTGGCACACACCAAACATGGTGATTGCCCATCCACTTTTTAAACGCGAGGCTCCAGGTTGTTATTGTGGCTGGGTTTTTTTTTTCAATTCAACGAATAAGCTGTGTCAACAGCCTCATATGCTAGCCATACATGCATCAATTCCTGAAGGATCATTGTATGATGGCACAAACGTTCAACAATCAATGTGCACCACTTTGAGTGATCGATCCCTGGCCGATACTTTGAATGGGGTTTAAGAGGCCCCCATCAAAAGTAATGACTTTTGACCCTGTTCGATCAACATTTCGTTTGAGCAGGAGCAATCACTCAAGGTGGGCAGTGGTTGTTTCACAGATGATTGTTCACCGCAAACATGTACATGATTGATTGCTTGGGAATCAAACGCAAAATTTACTCGTGTATGGGTATCTTCAGAATTCAGGCAATTCAACCTCAGTCCATGGGTTGGGTGTCATTAATGCCGTGAACAAATGCAATAATAATCCTCACTTTGCAAAATTTTGCTTCCATAATGGAGCAGTCAGCAAACAGCATTCTAGCAGTTGACAAAAAACTTTATGAGGTGCAAACACTTCAATGACAAACGTTACTGGTGTTTGAAAGTAACATTAAACAACCATATGTAGAACCCCTTTGAGTTAACAGTTGGATTTGTAAACAGACCAAGACCGTGCCAGTTATCTGCCTCATGCCTGTATGAAGGCATTGCACTTCATATATCGGCATCTGCCTTATAATATTCGTTAAACTTTCAAACACACAACCCTTAGCCCGCTGCCAGGACTAAATATGGCGGCCGCGGCGTCCTGTTGCTTCGGCCATGCGCGGAGAAGTATCTGTATTGCTGGTTTCCTGGCAACCAGAAGACGCGAAGAGAAGATACACAGAGAGTTATAGATCGTCATTGGTTTCCTGGCATTTCCCGGAGTTTTTTTGGGGACAGAGAGAGGGAGGCGGCATGGCGGAGGTGAGACTTTGTGGGGTTCAGTAACTGGGGTGAGACCACGCTTACCTTAGGTTGTGTACATGTGTGGCAGAAGCTGCCAGGGCATGCTAGTCCCCCACAGATACCCAGTCTGTGGGGGCTTCAATCATGTGGAACTACAAGTCCCAGCAAGGGCAGCAGAGACTAAGGCTGTTCATGTTTATTGTGGAAGTGTTTCGTTGTGATTTAGCAGGGTCACATTTGTGTTACCAGTATTCGAATTGTATAATAATAATATTTATAATAATAATAATACAAATAAAGACTATAAATATTATATGTGTATATTTATCAAAGATATATTGTAGATATATAATACAATGGAATGTAATAGTACATATACTAGATAAATGAATGCAACCCATAATGCAGTGTGACATAATTTCTGTATACCATAAAAAATAATATACTTTAGCACTGCGTTGACATTAATGCAACACAAGAAAATGAATTGAGTCTTTTGAAACGCAATGATATGCATTTTTTGATGCATTGATCAATCCGTTCATGGTAAAGTACAAACACAAAAAAACAGACAAGTCGATAACGCATCCCTGAGGGATCCCTAACTCATGGGTTGCTTTTAATTGGATCCGTTAATGCAGTGCATCCTTAACACATAGTGGAGCCTAACATTTAAAATTTGGGCTTTGAATCCAGAATGCGTTTGGATGTGCTTGCGTCAATGCATCCGCCTTAACACAGGAATCCCATTTGAAACGCACACCATTGTGTATTTGATGCTCTCAGTGCATTCTCTAGGGGAACTTAAACAACATTTTAGCAACACAACACAATGGATCCTTATAGCGCAGGTGTAGACGCATTCCATTGAATTTCAAAAGCAGACATTCTAGCGCAGTATAGCCAAGCCCTAACTCTTTCTATCTCAATGACCAACAAAAGAAATCAACACAATGCAATATGCAAATAAACACATATAGCTATAAAACCTATACAGTATGTAGCACCTCAACACAAAATGGAAGTAGGTAAGTAGTTATATGTTATCTGGGTCTGCACTGAGAACTTTACTCCCACTTCCTGTTTTGCTTATATCCTTTTAGACAGTTTGCAGAATTTTTCTGAAAGCAATTTTCATCTTGTAAGCCTTGATGCTGAACGATATCAGACAGTATAATGAATATAGATTTTACTAGGAAGGCTGCAGAATAGGCTGCAATAGGATTGTTGGGCTGTGTTGGTCACCATTGGCCTCAACACAAAACCCAGGCAATTTAATGTGCACTGATAAAAATTGGACATTTATTTGCAGTGGGCTGTGTTCTGCGATTCTCTAACACTCAGGTGCCCAACCTATGTCCCTTTGGGTGTTCTTCGGCGGCCCCCCTCAGTCCTCCACTTGCGGCCCCAAAACCTAACTGTTATTGCATAGGGCATAGGAACTCACTTAACGATCGCCTGCTGACAGGTACTCGCCCAAGATCTTCTTAGAGCAGGAAGAGGAGGAGAAGCGATAAACTTATGTAATAGGCATACGTAAAAGCCAATTGGCGACCCAGATGGTGCCTGAGCAAGTCCCCTCTTCCTCTTCTCCTCTAGTGTTGGGGGGATTAGCAGACTGGTGAGTGCCTATGCTTCCACTATTCCACCAATGAATGAGGGGTGATTGTATAATATATATTGCGGCACATGACTTTAGAATAGGGGCAAACAACCTGTGAGTTAAAGGTTATGTGCCCCGTAGATGCCATCAATGGCTTTGATATCTGAGGCACATAACTTATGAGGATGTATATGACACAAAATGTGCATTACTATACTAAAGTGTTCCCTTAAAAAATGTCTTCTAACTATACAAGTGAGTATAGATTGAAATTGTTATGTGCGGCCCACATCACAATATACTACAATGTGTAGTATTGATGAAAACTACACACACCATAATAAAGGCAATACTCATTAGCTTGTTATTCTTTTGTTAAAACTTCTGTATGTATACAAGGCGTAAAAATGATAATAAATTCAGTTGGACAAGTTCATCTGTCATCAAGAAGGTCTCATCTACTTCACTGAAAAGACAACACTGTTTATATTAATTCTAGTTACCATACAATGTAATAGGTTTTATGTTTAGGTAGGTCTTATTTTCACTAAGTAATATTAAGAAATCTAATCTCTTAATTTTTCGTATTAATCAGTACAGTGTGTTTCAAGCACAATTTGTTTGCTTTATTATATACTAGAATGGGCACACGATTCTTCCAGCTAGGTCTTACTTTATGGGAAACACTGTACCTGTATTGTGAAGCTGTTCCATATTTCCTGATTCATTTCTCACACTCCTCTTACAGGAAAAGGCGGAGAAGAGCATGACGGATGAAAATGCGTTTGAAGCGCTGGAGAAGGATTTCCAGGAGGTGCTCAGCGAACTTACTGCCGACAAAAGCCTGGAAAAGTTTCGAGTGGAATACGAAAAGCTGCACACAGTCTTAAAAAAGTCCTACGAAAATGAAAAGCGATTGATGGCCAAATGTCGGGAGCTGAATGCCGAAATTGTGGCCAATTCGGCTAAAGTGGCCACGGCACTCAAGCTTTCACAAGAGGACCAGACTACCATTGCATCTTTGAAGAAGGTGAGATACTAACTGGGGGACCAATTAATCATTCTCGAAAACAGGGATATCGGACATGACCCTTAAATACGGCCGATGTTCATTGCTTTGCATGGAAACCGCTGGTCTCCATGCAAAGCATTGTCTGAGCTGGAGAGAGAGCAGAGCTGTCTCTCCAGCTCCGCCGATATCTGACATCTGACATCATCTCGCTGCAGGGAACATCGGATGGCTCCAATATCGAGCCGTCTGTTCCCTGCTTTAGACTCATATACACAATGGACCAACATTTTACACCAAGTCAAGGGCCAGACTTGAAAGCATGTGCAGAAGTGCATCAATGGGATTTTGGGGACGTTTTTATTCCAAATTGTTTAACCCAAGAAAAATCAAGCCAAAAACACAGCTGCGTGTTTGCTAACTGTGTCAACACGCGAGAAGATGGAGGAGAGGTTACCAGCAATTCATTTTGTTTTGTCATACAAAATACAACACACAGGGATTGGGGCACACATGGACTACACACACACTGTATGTGTCCCAATTCCCTCGTGGCTGTTTTTTTCTATATCCCACTTTGCCTTCCCCCAGACCTATCCTGGTACCCCTCTCCCCAGCCATGCCAACCCTGCTGCATCCCCTTTCACCTGCACTATCCACTCCTCTATATTCCCACTTCGGAAGTAAATAACTATTATGCCGGCATATAATGCCGGGCTACAGGTGCTCCTGGTGACCTCACTGGAGTGAGTAGTGGAGCACCTGGGATTCATAGTTCTCTACTCCTGAATTTGGAGTACAGACATGCAGTGATCTATTAGATCTGCCACATCTACTGCTGGCAAAAAAATATTTATCAGTGGGCCAATTTTCCCCCACAGGCGAGTTTGACACCTACGCTCTAGACATTCCATGGTCATGAAACCCATTGTATCACATTACTCTAGCCTGGTTAAATCTTTGCCTCATCAACTACCTTTTTGGCTGCTCAGGCCATGGTTTCTACCTTTTCTTTCCCTGTTTCACCAACCACAAATGTTCCTACCTCAGATACCAGTCTTGCTGTATCAAAGGGATGTCCTTCATCCCTGTCCTGATCAGCTTTGTCTGGCAGCATAGACGCTGAATAAGAAAGGTTAACCTTGCTTGTTCTGATTCAGTAATTTCCACCGTATTATGGGTTTGGAAACAAACTGCTTACAAGGTTTTTTCAAAAATGTGGAGGTTAATTTTACTTGCTGACACACACAACTTTGATGCTGTTTTTCCAGCCATCAATCATGTTCTTGATTTCTTACAATCATGGGTGAATATCGATGTGACCTTGAAGGTCCATATTTCTGCTCTGTCAGGTACCAATTCTCCTAAAGCTGGCCACACACGGTTCCTGATGTTCCTCTAATCAGTTTCTTCATCTGAGCCATCCACGGTTCCTTCGAGCAGGATCAATGGAACTTGACCAAACAGGTTTTCAACATGTTAGAAAACCTTGGTCGAAAAATCCATTACATTGAATGGGGACCGCGGGTCACCATATAATGTAATGGACGAGCTGACAGCCATGCTGCACACACAGGCTGTGATCAGCTACGGCTGTGTGTGTGAGAGGGGCGGGGCCAGCACGTGCCAGCTCTGCCAGAAAAGGGGGGCGTGCAGGCTGGCTGCTTCTCTGGCTGGGGAAAGGAGAGACCGGGTCCCCATCGTACCGTATTTGATGTGCCCATGGGGTGCACATTGATTACCGTACAATTGACCAGCGATCAATCACAGTGTGGTGACGTCACCATGCTGGTATTGATCGTCGGTCGATTACACGGGAATCTACCCGTGTATGGCCAGCTTTAGTCTATACTATGTAGTGTAGACAGATGCAGATGCCGCCCATTTTTGCATGGACTTTGTTATGGATAAACAGGCGTTATAGCCTGCGGTGTGCCACATTGCGCCAATGACAATGCGCCAACCAGCATCACAGAAGTCAATGAACGCATCAGTGTGATGCATGAAAACACGTCCTATTAAATGTTATTTAAAAAAGTATACAGAGCACACTTCCATTACTTCAGACCACAATTTTCCTTGGGTTTTAATTTGAGACGTTGTTTTGCCTACACTTCCCACTACATCTCAATATCCTATTCTTTACTTAGGTTTAGGGTTTGTTTTTCACATCTATCTTGAAAAACTATGCACTTCAAGTCTTCATTAGCCTGTTCATCATTCTGTCTGGCCAGCACTAAGGTGAAGCAGTGACATCAGGAACCATTGCTTGATTGGTGAAGGTGTTCTGGAAAGCCTATACTTAACAATTGGCAGTTCCTATAGGAGCAACAGCACTCTCCACTAGAACTATTTCTTCATCCCGGGCAGTACTCAATGGCGTATCACCAGATTGTATTTGCAAGACAGCAACATGGACTTTATTTAGTACCTTCTTGACTCGCTATAGAAAAGATTCAGTAGTCCTATCCATGGCAGAATTTGGCTTTAGTTTTCTGTGTAGTTGTTCAAATACAATTTGAATTAAATTTTTTTAAATCTTTTTATTTTTACATTTTTTTATTACAACAATTACAAGTGAAACTACAGACAAAACACCTTTTATTGTTTTAACATTGCATTTTTTTGTTTCTTTTTCGACATTGCATTCTTTTGTATATCTCATTCATATGCTGCCCTGCTAAGAGTCATGAAATTCAGTATAAATTGTATACTTTCCAGAGAAGAGAGCATGGCAGCATATTTCCCTACCCTTCCTTCAAGGTCTATTTTATTGAGAATGCCTGCATTGGGAAGGGGCCACTTTTTATAGTCAGTCCTATGAGGGTCAGAGAGAAAACAGGAATAATAGGGACCACAAACGTCTTAAACATCCAGAAGGGTCAGTACTGAAGTGGCTGCTGGAACAGGGAATGCAAGTGACATAGGCAATCTGAGAGGTAACTATAATAACTTTCATCTTTTTTTTTATTTCTTAACCTGACAGGGTCACTTTAATAAAATTGCATTTTTCTCTGTCTATTATTTTCTGCATTACTGCCAATGTAAAACATCTGATAAGTTATATGTATAGGTGATTCGAATGCTAATCTGCAGCTCCTTGTCCCTTTTCTCTAATGAAATCTTCGGTACATGAATAGCTGTTGTGTTTATTTCAAGAAACAAGCTCTGATTCAAATGACACCGTGTTCCTAATTTTATGTCATGGAATACTAATACTACGAAATCATCATTTTAATGGGGAGATCTCATTGTTCTGTGTCGTGTTCGGCTCCGGTGAACACTACAGGAGCGGTAATTGCAAACATAATACCGTGTAGTATTTCAGCAAGCACAATGACGGGTAATCACTAGAAAGATTACAATCAGTAAGGGTCTTGTAAGTGACATGGAAAGAATACATGTAAATGAGGACTTTGAATCCTCCAGGAGAGTGGGTAGATAGTTGCTGATGGGATATCTTCCTCTATCTTTCTCTGCTTATTTAGGCCCATTCACATTGCAGAAAAATAAAGGTTTTCAGGAATTTTTCAGGAGGATTTTTTCTATTTTTATTGAGCATCTACCCCATCCTGCTATTCCTATATTCCATCCCTAAAAGGATACCTACCTATGGAATGTGTTCTCCAAAACAATTATTGTCTATAATCTCAATACAACTGATTACAATCTCATTCTGCACTCTACAGCAGGGAACACACGGCTCGATATTGGAGCCGTTCAATGTTCCCTGCAGCAGCGTGATGACGTCAGATTTCGGAGGAGCCGGAAAAACAGCTTTGCTCTCTCTCCAGCTCAGCTGATGCTTTGCATGGAGACCCACAGTCTCCATGCAAAGCAACGGACATCGACCATGGTTTACAGTCATGTCCGATATCCCGCTCTAAAACAGGGGTGGCTGTATATGATATGGGCCAAATATACAGCGCTCGAAGCATGCACAGCTTACGTCTTTGTGCTGGCATCTGTCCTTATAGACCCCTGCAAGCCACGGCTCCAGAGCCACATGTGGCTCATGTGCCTCTTTAATGTGGCCAAGTTTCCAACAAGCCTTCTCCATCCCTCCCACCAGTACATACACATTGGAAGGAAGAAAGCAGCAGTGAAGGATGGAGGAGAGCAGCTCCTTGTCCCATTCCCTGCCTGATGCTGGAGCTAAAAGCTGCAGCAGCACAAAGGGGGAGCGGCGACACATCCCTCTCCCAGGCCCCCCTTACCAGATCTCCAGGACACTATTCTGAAACATGAGAAAGAGGGCCTTGACCATGCAGCAACTCCCATGGAAGATAATAAATGTTTTTCTGTGTGCATCACATTGTGGAAAATACTGGAGAGGAGGTCCACCTTTATTTACTCTCTTCGGGCTCTTTCACACTATGCACTCTACATTGTTTACAGACAACATGTGGTACAGATGCACAAGTATGAATGTGTTATGTTTTGTGGGTCCAGACTTTTTTTTTAGTGTAAGGGGGCAAAATTGTTCTTTTTATTTTCCCCAACAACCCTCATGTAAATTGATGGAGGAATAATAATCCTCCTGAGTGCACCACAGGTAATGGTAACCTGCTGATGATGGCGAAGATGTGGACTAGGAAGAGATCAGTGGTTATGTCGATACCGCTCAACAACTTTTCTTGCAAAATGCAATGCAGAGCCAGTGTAAAACAGGTTTCCTATGGACATCTATATATCTATCTAGTGTCAGATCACTGGATGCTTAATACTATATTTCAGGAAGGAATAAAAAAAATAAGGAAATGTATTTATGATATTGTTTAGGCAGTAATACAATTTAAGTACACAAAAAAATTTACTCTTATCCTGTTTCATCATTCTAACGTACCCTCTACAGATATCTTCTTACTGATATTCTAGGGCTTCAACTTTTCTCTTGCCATCATCTCCACATTCAAGCACCATAGGCATCTGTAGGGCCTTGTCAGCTCTGTTCTCTATAGGACATTGACAAAGAAGTCTATGAGGCGGTAATTCGTGAACATGAAAGTAAAGACTTGTCTCATAGAAAAAGTGGAGCCATAGTTGTCATTACTCTGTAGTTATCTGATGGTATCTGAAGGTATCAAATGAAGGTGAGGGTAGGTTGGGTTAGGAAAGGGCAAGGTGAGTGAGAAACTGCATAACCAGTTTTTACATTTCCAATTGTTTCCTGTAAGATAGCAAATTTTGTCTTAATGTTTTATGGTGTGTGCTAATTATAATGACAACAATTAATTATTTTGGCTTGGCTGGAGATGTGCTTTTTGTCAGAAAATTGTTAAGCGCATTTTTTCTCTTTCCATTATTAATTTGGTCACAGGAAATAGAAAAAGCATGGAAGATGGTGGACACAGCCTATGAGAAAGAGCAAAGAGCTAAAGATACTATCAGCACACTGAAAGAAGAGATTAACAATCTGTCCAAGCTAGTGGAGCAAGGATCTGGATCGTCTATGGGGCAGGAGCACAGGTATGAGGTCAATTTTTCTGAACAAAGATTTCTGGTAAACTGACTGATTTTTTCATGTCATATAGAGAGTGCCCATCCCCATGTGTTTCCCCATGTGTACAGTGTATGTAGTTCAAAGGTATCAAACTCTGATCCATGGGCCAAAAATGTCCTGCAGTGTAATTTTATTTTTAAATAAATATCAAGGTTGGCAGCTTTGTCCAAGTTTTAAATATGTCCAGTTCTGTATTTTTGTATATTCTTTGTTGTTTTCAAAAACATTTACATATAAAAACAAGAGTACAGGCAAAAACTGTTTAAAACAGAGGGAGAAGAGTAAATAGGGAGGGAGGGGGAGGGATGGAGGGGAAGGTATACATGGTTGAGTTATCACATAAGGTCATTTCTGGAGGCAATGCATAGGCTCCATGTATAATAGGCATTTCCAAGGGTAAGTATATATAGCAGTGTATGTTCCCTTTTGCAGCTTATTGGAAAGAACCGAGCATCTGTATGGGTGGAGATGTTGCCTGATTAGGTGTAAGATGTGATTTACGTCAAAATGAGTGGGGCGTTGAGTCATCAAGAGGGTTTACTGAGTGAACCCAAGCTGGTAAGTCTATATGTGGGTAGGAGGGGGTGGACCAAGGTAGGTCTAAGGGGAGGAGGTGGAGTAGAGGGGGATACAAGTGGATAGATAAGTGGGAACTGAAGAAGGAGTTGGGGTAAGGGGGGCAAAGTGGAAGTGAAAGGTAATAGTGGGAAGAGAGGGGAGGGGTAGTAAGAAAATAGAGAGAGGGTGGGGGGGGGGGGTATAGAGGTTAGAGGCCAAAGCTTAGACTTTTTTTGCAGGAATTTTGCAGGAGGAGGCAGAATTTTGCAGAGGTAAAGACCATTTGAGTTGGACACCCCATTAACATTTATTTGACAATTACTTTTACCAAGGATAGAGGAACAGTAAACTGTCTGAGGTTTACAGTTCATCATTGAAAACATTGTCTACTTATACCTTAATGGGGCTCGCCACCCCTCCACTCATCTAGCCAAGCTGGGTGTTGTTGTTTGAACTCAGGGAAGTGGAGGACTAATGTGACTGAACTGCGCCACACACTATGTGTGCATACACTGATTATATAAGGCTTTATTGATTGTCTTTTAGTTCCTTTAATGTTGGGTTTGGAACCTTTAACAATGATATGCAGTGTGGAATAAATGGACACTACACCAACTATTTTGGATGTGGTTCTTTGGGGTATTCGGGAACAATTTGTATTTTATGTCCTCTGTCCATAAAAGGAAATAACTGCTGATCTAAAAAGTCCAAAGATCTACTCTTCTTCCTACATTTTATTAAAATAAAATGTTTTGTGGATATGGCATACCTGTTCACCCTCAAGTCAAGTTTTTATATGGATTTCACGGCCAAATCCAGATTTCACAAAATCACGTTTTTTTCCCCTAGCGTATTTAGAAGGGAATTATTCTCCCTCCTAAGTTTCCACCCCTCTTGTGCAGATGATGTGCGGGGTGGGACATTACTAGGGAAAGTAACACACTCTCCCTCCTAAGTTAGGCAGGAACTAAATAGGAGGGAGGGGACTTTAATGTCCCGATCACTGACGTCACTTCCGGTATCTGTAACGTGGAAGAGTCTGGCCGAAAACCGGAAGTGATGTCAGCGAAATTGACCGCTATGGGATATGGCAGGTAGGGGAAGTAATGTGCCACCTGTTTCAATCTTATGATTCTATCATATGATAGAATGCAGTAAAACAATGTGGAACATTAAGCTACAGTATGCTAATTAAAAACAAAATGGGTATTTGTCAGGAAAGAAGGCTTTGGGGAAGTCTGTACTTGAAAACTGGCCCTAATGTGTATGTGTACTTCTATCTCTCACACAGTTCTGCCTTTTATGTGGACGATTTATCATTTATTGTCACTGCTTTAAGTATGCGCCTGGTAATTAGTCCATTTGTCTCTGTAGCCACAAGTATTAAATATTAGAGGTTTATTATGGAATATTCGAGCTAGGCAATTCTCATAGGCCCTAACTGAGTTACACAGACTTTATTTATTTTGTAAAACATAGAAAAGATAAAGGGGTTTCCATCCAGTTCTCTACACTGGAGACTAATAAGAGCAAGTAAACAAATAAATACCAAAAGACTAATCGAGAGCTACAAAGGTGGAGATGATTTAGGAGTGACCTTGCTGCAAGTCATATAATGTAACAAAGTTTTGGATTAATACAGTCAGTATTTTATCTCATGTATAACTACAGCCTTCCTTCATCACGTCAGGCCTCTTATACAACATGGTTGTTTTAAACAAAACCAGAATTGCTTATCCACAAATAATCAAATATGTACACTAAAAACTTTCCAAATATATATTTATAAAATTAAACTTTGACTTACCTTTGAGCTTGCACAATGGTATAACAGTGATCCACAATCCTATAAAAAAATTCCATGGAATCATATGAGGGATCTATATTTATCTGTCAGGCTTCCAGGGTGTTATTCAGGTGCAATATCGGGAGTGGCCATTAGGGGCACCATATTATGGTGTTCAATTGGAAAAACGCATACACAGCATGATCACATACTTTCCTGGCTGTCACTGCTTTCAGAGATGTTGGGCCTTGCCCCACCACAGCACTGTGTCATCAGGGAGAGGAGAAGCTGTATTCAGGTTTTACAGGTAAGTATTTCATCTTTTTTCATGCCCAGAGGAAATACATTTAGGAGGTGGGCAGAGAAGATGTATGTTGGTACTTTTCTAAGGTATAGTTGACTGTACGGCAGTAAGATACACTACCGTATTTCTTTTATGACAGAGAATGTAGTGTCCTCTTCCTGACTCCTACTATATGGCAGATGTGGAGGAATCATAAAAGGGACAGTACGAAATATTAAGGTGTGTATTTATAACAGTTATTACATCCCTTCCACATGTGAGTTGAATCTGAAATACTAAAAAGACTTTAGTATGGATCCACATGAACATTGATATTCTGTACACATTGTAAATATTCCTTTTATACCCTATAGTTTGAATGAATTGCTAACTATAAAGGAGGACCTGTCCAAAGAGAGAGACCAACTGCTGTCAGAAGTAGTAAGTCTTCGTGAAAATCTGATGCAATCGGTCACTAAGCAGCAGGAGACTGAGAAACTTCGAGAGGAGGCAGAGCAGAACATTTCCCAGGTAAGACCTCACACTTGTATATCCATGTTTGTATGAAAAGCTGAGACATACCGTATTTTTCAGACTATGCACTTTTACCCCCTTCAAAAATTGGGGGGAAAAAGTGCCTGTGCATTATGGTCCGAAAGAGCGTCTTGGCTCCCTGCCAGCTCTCCTAGAAAGAAGATTAGCCGGGGAGGTGGAGGAGCTGCCAGATAAGAGATCGGCCTACGGACGGATCTCCCTTCTGAACTGTATTGTTTATATCAGCAGAGCCCTGCTAATATAAACAATGAAGGGCAGAGAGATAGAGAAAAGAGCATTAGATCTCTTTCATCTAACTGCCTGTGTGTGGAAGCTGCACTCACGCTGCAGCTTCCCCCACACACACAGCCGCGGAGGGGAAACATCTTCACAACATCCCCTGCGGCCCCCCTCTCCCCAATGTCTCCCCAACTGCAACAGTGTTCTCTAGTGGCTGAAATTTGGTACTGCAGGGGATTTTTTCTCCAATTGATTTAAAACTTCAAATATTTTTTGGAGGGTTTTCCTGCTCTTAAAATGGGTGCGCCTTATAGCCAGAAAGATACAGTTATCAGCAAATAGAAGTTATATTCATAGCAAGATAAGTTTTATGGTTTGGGTGTTTGAATAATGATTTCTTCTCATCTGTATTTCAGTATCAGCAGGAAATTCAGGTGCGCCAGAATGAGGCTTCTCGGGAAGCTCGTAAGAAAGAAAAGATGGAGAAAGACCTGAAAAATGTGCAGACCGAGCTGGACAATAAACAGTCAGAGATTAAATCCTTACAACAAACTTTACATAAGAATAAGGAGGAACTTCAGAAGCTGGAGCAACAGCTCAAAGAAACCAAGGTAAATATGTCTACCAAAGAGAACACCAGGCTGATTAAGTCCAAGTAATGCTAGCCATACACAGCCCGATAAATAGCCCGATCAACCAAGCCCGATCGAAGTTTGCCAATAAAAAAATCGGCGTTTTCTCGGATGATCTAACAAAAAACCCCCACATAGGAAAAATGATTTTTGAACGATGTAAAAGTTTTGATCGTACATCATAGTCGGAGTTTATCATCATTTTTGTCGTCCAATTTTTCATTCAATGGGAAGTAATAGTAATATCGGGGATGATCGGTGTTCATTTAGTCGGGCGCTACAAGAAAAGTAGAATGATGTAAATGGACCGATTAAAATTTTCCAACATGTCCGATCAAGTGATGGCCGATTTTCTGCTAAATTTTGATCGGAAAAGCTCTGTCGGACCATGTGGGCAAAACCCGATTTATGCCCGATTAACGAAAAACTTTGATCGGGCTTGGTTGATCGGGCTATTTATCGGGCTGTGTATGGCTAGCATTAGACTTTTAGTGATCATGCTTCAGAAGACTTTACCTTTTAGCTAGGCACATGTCAGGACCCCGGGCCGTCCGGGCTCGGGCACCCCACGCCACCTGCTGTGGCTCCCC
>CM070037.1:68545860-68567357 GCA_036250615.1 Ptychadena robeensis
TATGGTGCGCTTTTGGTACAGAAATCTGTACCTCAGCAGTGCGCTAGGGAGGTTAATGGCAAAGCCCCTGAACATAGTATAATCCCCAAACTTGGAGATGTAAAGAAGGGTTAAGGGTATGCTACAAAAAAGTAAGGCTCTAACACAAATAGTTTGGCACGGTACACACGGCTCGATACACGGTCGTTTCGAGGAAGCTCCAGCCAAGCCTGATGACATCATCACGCTGGGCTGGAGCTGCCCCCATATCAAGCCACAAAACTTCTGTGGCTGGCAGCCCGTCCATTACATTGCAAGGGGACCCGCAGTCCCCATTCAATGTGATATATTTCGACCCATTTGGTCGAGTTCCTGCGAGAATTCGTGGATGACTCCACTCTTGTAACAGATCAGGTGCTGTGAGCGCGCACAGTGCCTGATGTTCTCTAATCTGTTTCTTCATCGAGTCGTGTGTACCCAGCTTAAGGCCAGAACATGAGAGGTCGAGTGGCTAATCAAAATACTGATCAGAAAAGTGCCTGTTAAGCCATGGGTGGATTCAAAAACGAAATCAACATTCAAAACAACTAGAACAAAGATAAAGAAGATGATAGGAAATGAGATCAGGAAAAAAGCGAAAAGTGGATAGAAATTAAAAGAAAAGGAGAAAATAGGGAGAAAGAGAAAGACCTCCAGGGGATGCGTTGCACCTCAGCCGTTAGTGGAGGAAGTTTTTTTTTATGTGGATAATGTCTCTGTTCAAGGTGGGGTTTAAAGTGTGAATCCAGGGGGTCCCAAATGGCCAGAAATCTATCGTGTTTGTCTGCTAAGTTACTTGTGTGTTTTTCATTCAGCACATCCACTCTGCGTTTGAATCATAAAACAGTAGGGAAAGTTTTTTCCAATTCTGAGCTATAGCCATCTTGGCAGCAATAAGGAAATTGTGTGCTAGTTTGCGTTGTAGATTTCCAAGGTGATCAATTGGAAAGTGTAATTACATAAAAAATGTATATCAAAACATACAGTTACGAAAAATAATATATATTCAATTATGTTGTCACCAACAATCTTACTGCCGTCTGTTCCATTCATGTTCTTCAACGTTTATTGCCCGTGTGGACTTCATCAGGAAGTGTGCGAGGTAGCAACAGAATGAACAAGTTTGTTTATTATGTCATCTTCCTCTTTCTCTGCAGGTCCTTCAGCACATGGAGGATATTAAAGTTCGGGAGATGCAGATCTTTGACTATAAGAAAAAGATCGCCGAGGCAGAGACTAAGTTGAAGCAACAGCAAAACTTGTATGAGGCTGTGAGATCCGACCGCAACCTGTACAGCAAAAACCTCATTGAAGCTCAGGTACGGATTACATTGTAGCAAGCAACCCGAACAACTGAAGAGGAAAAAGATGCAGATGTAATACCTATCCTGACCAAGAGTATGGAGATTAAATCCTAAAGACAATGGAGCTGTTGACTATGGGTCAATTATCCAGTGGAAGCATAAATTCATACATCTGACTGGTTTCTGTGAATAACATAGATTGTTTTATATATTTATAAAATATATAAATTAATCTATGTGTTTATATTTGTATATATGAAGCTCATGAAATTAGACCACTTTATGGCACCATTCACAGAGGAGTCTGGAAACACCACTTTCCAGACGCTACATTAGGCTGCCCCTGGTTCCCTTCCCCAGTGATTACAGAGGGGTGTTTCTGAACCTCCCTGAGTGCCTGCACATTTATTTGATTCTGTTTATGACCTTGCATTGCCAAACCATGGCAAATTTGTCATGAAAAATCATGAGTGGCCCTTTAACTAAAGAAACATTGGATTTTATCAAATTAATCAATCTTTTCATCTCCCAAGTACGTGTTCAAAAAACCAGTGCCTTAAATGCCTCCTGGATGCCTTGGCATTTTCAGGCTTTTGTGCGCTGCATTTTTCTGCCATTTTTTAGGCTTGAATGGGAGATTTCCTGCCTGCAATTTGTTTCCTGTGTCGGACGTTCCCAAAAGAGACAGGAAAGCCCTTAAGTTGGCCATACACAGCTTGATTTTTGCGTTCGATCAACTGATAATTGAAATGATAGATTTTTAGGTCAACGGAATGGAAATTGATTCCTGCCCAGCTGGTGCGATTGACCAAAAGTAATCGACTTTGAACATAAAATCGATCGAAAAGTGATGGGACATGTTGGTAAATATGAAGGAATCGATTTCACAGGAATCGATTTCTTTAAATAAATCGATTCCTTTAAAAGAATCGATTTATTTTAAATCGCATCGACGATCAAAACGCAAAATAATCAACCCGTATATGGCTAGCCTTACTCTGTCTTCATTTGGTGGTAAATTGTTAAAATCTGCTGTGTCCTTAGGATGAAATTACAGAGATGAAGAGGAAACTGAAGATTATGAACCATCAGGTTGACCAGTTGAAGGAAGAAATATCCTCCAAGGAGACATCACTCGTGAAAGTTCACCTTGACCATCAGCGCATAGAGAAAGAAAAGGAGGCTCTCAAGGTTTGTCCTCTTTAGATTAATCTGAGTTTTTTTTATAGGTTATGTCTAAAATTAGTCCACTAGATCTATTCATTATTTAATGTGATTTTACATAGAATGTGAAGATTCAGGGTTTTTTTTCTCAGACCTTTAACATTTGAACAAATACAAGTAAAATCAGATAGATGGTCAGCGAGGATTTAGATGTACTCTTATTTTGGCAGCTTACAGACTCCTGTTAGTACCAGTTCACTTTAATGTGTATATCAGTAAAAAAATAATGGCACTGAGCATGTTGGTAAACCTTGTTCGATATCCTATACTTTGAATAGGGACCCCATTCAAAGTGTAGACGGGCTGACAGCTGGCTCTTGATATCGGGGAAGCCGGGCAGTAGCGTGATGACGTCATCACGCTACTGCCGAGATCTCTCTATCAGCTCAAATTTTGAGACGTGTATTCCAGCCTTTATTCAGTAAATCTCTTCAATACATACACATTCCCTGATCTCTTTACAGACGCTGCAGTTACAGAAAACTACTTGTTGATCTAGTATATGTGTAGTGAGTTACCATCTTCCTGTTCAGCCTACTAATGTATACAGTAAATATAAAAAGTGTACAAACCCCTCTTAAATGGTAGACAGTAGATACAGTTAGGTCCATAAATATTTGGACTGAGACAACTATTTTCTAATTTTGGTTCTGTACATTACCACTATAAATTTTAAATGAATCGACACAAATGCAGTAGAACTGCAGACTTACAAAAGCTTTTATTCAGTGAGTTGAACAAAATGATTGCATCGACAAGTGAAAAAACAAAAGTCTTTTTTTTAACACAGCCATTTAATTTAAATTCAAGAGCTTAATTGAAAAATTTAAAACTGACAATGAAATGTTCATTCCTACTAGCTGATTGAAAACTCTTTGCTGGCAATGACAGTCTGAAGTCCTGAACACATGGACATCCCCAGATGCTGGTTTCCTCCTACTTTATGCTATGCCAGGCCTTTATTGCAGTGGCTTACGGGTGGGGTCTGTGGGCCTTTCTGTCAAAGATTTAATCTTTAATAAGTGAAATGCAGCTCATTTGGTTTCAGATCAGGTGACCGACTTTGCCATTCTAGAATATTCCACTTTTTGCCTCAATACAGCTTTGGCTGTATGTTTTTGGCCATTGTCCATCAGTATTATAAAACTCCTCCCAATCAATGTGACTGCATTGAACTGAATGTCAGAATTTGTTCAGCTGCTCCTCTTTCATATCAATAAACACTAGTGTCCCAGTGCCACTGGCATATTCAAACCATCATACACCCTCTGCCATGTTTTACAGTTGTACAGTTTTTACTGTGTTGTCTGAGTGGCTGTTGTGAAGTTGTATTTCTTCGCCATGGAAAGATTCTGTGATCATTCACCACTGTTGTCTGTTGAGTTCACCAGATCTTTCTTTCACAGGATGTACTAAACTGTAGATTTTGGCACTCCATAATTTTAATGACATTCTCCAATTACTTTTGAGCCCATGGGATGAAATGCTTCTGTTAAAAAAAAATCTTAACTTTTTTGTTCAACTGCATCTGAGTTGTTTCCTTTAAAATTAATTGTGGTAATGTACAGAACCAAACTGATAAAAAAAAAGTTGTCCAGATATTTATGGACCAATTGATTTATTTTTAAAACAAATATTGCTTCCACCTTTTATCCCCAGCACCCACCCTTCTTCGCTTAGGATAGGGTAGTGATGGCGAACCTATGGCACGGGTGCCAGAAGTGGCACTCGGAGCCCTTTCTGTGGGGACGCGAGCTGTCAGCCAGCACAGAGGAAAGAACTGCAGCCTATTGGTTCTTAATGCTGTCAGCCTTCTTCTGATTGCACACAGCGCCCTATACCCTCTATTATTCTATCTTATAAGAAAGAAGGGTGTGTGTTTACATGTTTTGTGTGTGTATATGAGTTGTGTTATTCAGGTTTAATTGCCGTGCCGCCACTTTGATATAAATAAGTGGGGTTTGGGTTTCAGTTTGGGCACGCTGTCTCTAAAAGGTTTGCCATCACTGGTATAGGGGAATGGCTCTGGGGAGATGTTCTGTTGCTGAGCACCCATCAGCTCTCCCTGCAAGATATTATCAAGGTTCTTTAAAAATCCTTCAAACATTACAGTAACTAAACTTTATTTACATCCTTGCAAATCAGATATCTGCTTACTTGGGTTAAATACCCAGCATATTAAATCACCCATCCCTCTTAGTTTCCCCTTTTTGTTCTCCTCTGTCTAAGCCGTGCCCTGTCCCTGGCCTCTGCTGGCTGTTTTCTATAATAAATGGTTGGTATGGTTGACAGATTGCTGATCGATCGAGAGACAAGAGGAACAATTGATGAGTTTAAGCTCATCTCCTCGTCATCCTTCACACCTGTCACAGTCAGTGAAAATCTACAGCGTCCTCTCCCAGCGTACATCCCGCTGCCGGCACACGCATCTCATTTACTGGGGCAGCTCAAGATTCAGCAGCTATCAGTCTAACACCAGCGCCTTTGCAGCTCAATTATTTAACAGGGCAGGTATCCGTGAATGAGGCACGTATTAGTCAGAGCCCTGGGCAGCCAGGTCTGTCAACCAGGTTATTACTTTTTCCTTCCGCAGTGAGGACAGTGAGCACTCTTAAACGTCGTCTCGAAATCTGCTCCCCCATCTGATAAATGGTGGAGCTCATATCGATTGGTGCAGCGAAACACCATTACTTCCAGAGATATGGACCCCCTATGTCGCACCATCCATAACGAAGTTACCTGTCCCGCATGACATTGTGTGCGGCCATTGGTTTTCAAGGGTCCTGGGGAGTAAATTTCGATGCAGATCGGGGGGTCATGGACACAGCCCTAGGTGACAGCTTCACGGGCACTGCTTTGAATGACTCCGCAGTCAATATCAGCTTGATATCAGATTTCGACGGGACACCGGGATTAGGGACTTACCCAACGTTCTACCCGTCTAGATTAGCTACCCTGGGTGAAAAGCTTTACTTTTCTTTTGACAGAGAAGGAATACTTTTTGGCTGTTATGGGGTTTAGGTTAGGGGCTTCAGGTGAGGGGTTTGGCTGAGAGATTTAGGGGTTAGGGTGAGGGGCTCTGAGGGTTTGGGATTCTGCGTGCAAGAAGGTTCGGGTTAGGGGTTCTGTGTGTAAGAAGGTCCAGGTGAGGGGTTCTCTGGGTGAAGAGTTCGGGTTAAGGTGAGTGGTTTTGGGGGTTAAGGTGAGGTGTTCTTGGGGTTAAGGCGATAGCTTCCGGGTTAAAGGTGAGGTCATTCTATATCAATATATATATTTATATATACAATTTATTTATTCATAATATTTGCCTTTAATTCCTTTTAAGAGAAAATGTACCAAAAGTAATATGTAGTGACTGTACTTCATCTTAAAAAGGAAATATAACTATTTGAAAATGTGACGCAGGCCTGTTTTGTGTTATATATATCTTTACTGACTTGACATCTCTAGGTTCTCGGTGTCTGGAGTTCTGCTCTAGCAGCAAGGTTTGCCCATTTGTCTGTACAGCGCTGACTGCGCATTTCTGTGTATAATAATCTCCATCATGTTCTTACTACCAGGCTGAACTGCAGAAATTAAAACAGCAAGCGACTGAGACACAACAATTAATTGACAACCAGAAGGCAGAAGAGAGGAGGCTGCTGAAGATTCTGTCCGATGCTGATGCAGAGAGACTTCGGCAGAAGAAAGAACTTGATCAGGTACTGTTATCTTTTCTATACATTACAAACAATTCACACACTGTGATTCTGGGAACTGAATAGGCATCTCTAGCTAAATCCTTTCCAGCTAGGTGAACCCTTTCACCAGACCTTCGGGTAGATATAAACCATATATACTCAAGTATAGACCGAGTTTTTCAGCTCAAAAAATGTGCTAAAAAAGCGCCCCTTGGCCATTACCCGAGTCAGAGTCAGGATTCCACTTACTTGTCCGGGTGTTTGCCGGTCTTCCTGCAGATGCTGACACCCTCTGTGAATGGTCCGATGTGTTTTCAATATTCTATCATCAGCATTCCAGAGATCGGCTGGTGAAATCTAAACAAACTGCATGGCAGCGCCATCTAGTGGACTATTTGTTAATATTTACTGGATAAGGTAGAATTTCAATTAGAAAACTACACTACTTATGATTCAAATAAGTTTCCATTTCCATTCCATGTATTGGTCCCAGGACTTTTTAAATGGAAACTTGTTTTCATGTTTGAATCATAAGAATTGCATTAAAAACCATTACATCAATTTCTCTACAGGTCTTGACACATTGCGGTTGTTGGCACAAGAATTCTTGTCCTAACACACTCAACTTTGTCAAGCTGCCAAACTGATTCTCTTGATATCTTCCTTTTTTTCCTCATGTCTTATGAATGACCACCTTTAAACCAGAGTTCACAAAAAAGGACTTAAGCTAGCCACACACGGT
Organism: Ptychadena robeensis; assembly: GCA_036250615.1. Lineage (NCBI taxonomy): Eukaryota > Metazoa > Chordata > Amphibia > Anura > Ptychadenidae > Ptychadena > Ptychadena robeensis. The sequence continues at coordinate 68,552,829 of CM070037.1, forward strand.
TCGATTTTGGTTCAATCGATGCTCTATTAGATCGAGGAATTCAATCGTCTAATCGAAAATCGATCTTAATCGCATCAACATACACCCCACATTGAGTTTGCGATTGTGGTGAGATTTCGACTAAAAAAGATAACTAAAATTCTCGATTTTGGTATGGAAAAGATTGAAGTGCAGATTGAAGTGGTCTATGTTAATTATATCGAATCTAATAGATCCAGGAGAAACACCACAAACATCCACAAAAATAAAAAGATTTTGGCACAATCGACGATGATTTTCCAACATGTCCGATCAAAATTCGATAATTTTTTTCTGCCTTCGTCGATCGTACCATGTGGGCATTTCTTGATTTTCGTTCAATCTATAAAAAAAACATCTAATCGAGCATCGATTTAACCAAAAATCTAACCGTGTGTGGCTAGCTTTAGCATCCTCCCCAGAGTAAAGCTGGCCATACACCTTTGGATCTCTCTGTCAGATTTCCTTTAGATCTACCAACAACTATGTAATATAGGTTCCTCTGCGATTTAACACAGGTAGACTTGATGGTTTAGAAAGTCCCTCATATTACATAGTTTTGGTAAAAAAAAGGAGATCTAAAGGAAATCTGACAGAGAAATCTAAAGGTGTATGGGGACCCATTCAGTCTACATCTCCTTTCAGTGTCCATTCAGAGACTTGGAAGTATGGAAGAGGGCTACATGTGAATATAAAGTGCAGGAGAGAAATTGGTCCTTCCCCTGACTAGAAAGTGCTGTGCTCTTTGGGGAAATTCTTAAAATGTTAGGATTTGCTGAATAACAAAACAAGTTATTTTCTCTGCTGAAGCCTTTGTGATGTGAAAGAAAAGCATTCTTTTTATTTATATACATGTCAGTAAATTACTGTACTGTATCTATGGAGGCAAAGCATTGTGGGGTCACATTGGTCCGCAATGAGAACTAGCCGGGCGGCAGATGTAAAATATAGCATTATAGGAATAATCCAATCCACTGAATTGATTATTTTGGAATGACCTCAGATTTCCCCAGAAGTTTTTTTCTGCAGGGGTTGTTAGTTTTTGAGTGATGTGCTTTTTCTCAGTATCGCTTACCTATGTATGTATGCTGTATCTTTGCACCCAGGTGATTAGCGAGAGGGATATTTTAGGTACCCAGCTGGTCCGCAGGAACGATGAGTTGGCTTTGCTGTATGAGAAGATTAAAATTCAACAGTCTATCCTAAATAAAGGAGAGAGTCAGTACAATCAGAGAGTGGAGGACATACGACTGCTCAAACTTGAGATTAAGAAGCTGAGGAGGGAGAAAGGAATCCTCATCAAGACTGTGGCCAATGTTGATGACCTCAGGTAAGGGGATCCTCACTTGTCATTGTTAAATGGATTACTGAGTCATTTTACTAAAAAACTAATTCCATTGTCTTCTTCCTTCTTTACACTCCATTGAGTTCCCCACCATATACGCTGCTCTTTGGTTTTAGGGTGCATGTGACCTTCTTATACTGCTCTTATACTGTTATGTGAATAAGGGAGGGACATCGCAGAGTGAAAGTTTTGACACCATCTGGAAAGGAGCTGTAAAACAACAGATTATGAGGGGACTCTAGGGTATGTGAATATAAGTGCAAAATTGATTTACAACTATTCCTCATCAATTTAATGGAAGCATTTCAGAGTGCATGGATTAGGTGTGAAGGTTATCAGAACAAGGAAAATATTTTTCTTATCACATTTAGAAACTTGGGATTCTGTCATCAGATTCAGAGAAGAGAACATTCCAACAGTTTACTTAATCTCTTGGGCCCTCATTATGAACGTGTCAGCCACATAGTTGGCTTTCCGTGCAGAGGGCAGTTCTGTCATTTCTTACATGAATGACATTTTATACACTTCTAACATGCTTACATGTTTTGACTGCCTTGGTAGGGCTACAGTATCATATAGTCCTGAAATATTAGAACCTGAGCTTCTGTTGCCATTTTTATATATGTTGCTAATATACCAGGGGAAAATGCTGAGCCCTTTAACAATGATTAGAACATCAAGTTAAAAGGTAAGTCTGTGGCTACTTTGTAAACCTAAACTCTTCCATTGTGCTCTAAAGTTAAAATGTTCTTATACCACAAGGCACTCCATGCTAACTCAAGCTACCAGAAAAAAAGCAGAGGTTCCAGGACTACTGTCGATGACTTGGAATTGATAACAAGCACAACACCAATTGACTGGCTATTCAGTGGCTAGTGACAATAGAAACGGGACAAAGTATTGGTTCACTTGTGCATCACAACTACAAGGACCTACATGACATCTCAGTCTAACAGCTTTCATTTTTCAGACTAAAGCCCTCCCATACAGGTATCGATTTTGCCTTCAATTCCCCAGTAATCGATCGGCATGGGCAGAGAATTGAAGGCCAATGTTAACAAGTACACGAGGCGCACAACCTAGTGCAATAAAGTAAAGTACTGTCAATGATAATTGAAAAGGAAATAAAACAAAAGATACAATACTCCCATTAAAGGAGGTAGTTTGCAGGCTTAACAAGGATTGATCTCTCAGGGCCGTGTGCTTACCAGGATGACATCACCTACTGGTAATTGATGGGGTCACTTCCTGCTTACAGATGCTGGAGTGATCAGCAGAATTAATGAGATGAATTTCGAGCGGCAGCTCTTTGTCAACCATGGGGGGCCCCTATGTTGTGCGCTACGTGTCATTGTGAATATTTCTCTGTTACCACACTCCCCCTTCATTTTGAGTGCTACGCACCTATATGCAACATAATCACCCACCACTTACACTGACCCATTTTCACTCTGTGATCTTTGCCCAGGCCCCATACACCTACTGAGTGCCCTTCTCACCACTGCTATCACTTTAACTGTGTAACAACTGCTGACAGTTGTGCACAACTATTTATTTTTTTTCTTGTTTGATTGCCATTGCTTTGGAAGGTGACCTTCGATCTACAAAGTATTGTCCAGGGATCGATTCCCTAAGGTGAAGCGAATCGATTCCACGATCAATAGGTGTGATTATGTAGACACGTTCAATGATTGAAGGAGAACTTATACATGTATTGCTAGCTTTAGGATTTCCACCAGATTTTGCAGAAAACTGGCTCATTATTTTCTGTTGTAGTTCATCCATGGGGTGGAGGTCAGGGCTCTGTGCAGACCAGTCAGGTTAATTCAATAAAGCTCCCATGGCACAGTTTTTCTTCTGAGGTTACTTCCATGAAAACCACATGATAGTACCAGATTGCAAATGTATAAATCACCCATTTGTGGTCTCTGTACAGCACTTTGGAATGTCATTGCATTTTAAATATATGATAATAATGCTCTGCTGTGTGAATGCTTCCCTGCTGTACAGACTGAGGTAAAAGGATTAGCGTTCTTTGTATAGAACTGTAGTGCATGTCAGAGTTATCTATGTGTAATAGGTATATACTGTAACTTCCTTTTGCTGCTAGTAGAGGCAGGGTTATGTTTACCTACAGATATGTGTGTCCTACCCTTCCCATAGACATATTTTTGTCTTTCTGCATCCATCAATGGACTCCATGTTAATGGAGTTGAGGGGAAATATTGGAAAAATGTGGATACCTTAGGGTCCCCATACACCTTTAGATTTCTCTGTCAGATTTCCTTTAGATCTCCTTTTGTTTTTCCAAAACCATGTAATATGAGAGACTTTCTAAACCATCAAGTCTACCTGTGTTCAATTGCAGAGGACCCTATACTACATAATTGTTGGTAGATCTAAAGGATATCTGACAGAGAGATCTAAAGGTGACCAGCTTTATTCACTGTCCTCCCATTGTCTGTTGTGTCTGCAGAGCAGATAGTATAGGGAAATCTTTGTATATACCCATGTATACAAGAGTAAAAACTGGATTTTTAACTGTTCTGTACTTGTATTTTCCTTGACAATTCTGAACCTAAATCCTACTTAAAACTCTAAGGTCAAAGTCATGACCTCCTGATATCCAGACCTGACAATATACAGAGGCAAAATGAATGAAGGCAGCAGTGAAACACAAGAAATCTGACTGGGCTGTCATGTTGAGCATTGCCCGAACAATGATCTTTCATATTATCCTGTAGAAGACTAAAGGAAATCAGATGACATCTCTTGGATATTACTTGTACAGTTGATTTTCCATATCTCTTTTCAACTGGTTATTTGCAGAGCGCTGACATAATAACCTGAGGCTGCACTCGGCTTTCTTTCACTCCAGTGGGAAGTTTGAAAAGTGTCAGAGTCAAACGCTTGTCCTTTTAAATGATTCATCTGAGTAACTAAGGCAGCATTTGCAAAGTCAACCGCTCTACCGTCGGATAATTGGCTGCTCCCATCCAATTAAAATTCCCATCGCAGACAGGCATCGTGCAGCTTCACCTTACCTGCAAGACCTTCTTCAAGTTGAGTTACTGGCAGCCTTTTAAAGCGATAAATGCAAAATGATTTGAGCGTGTGCCAGATATACATAGTTACCCTTTGTCCTTCCACAGCATCTCTGCCTGACAGCAAACAAGTTTGACATGTGAACCTTAACTTAATTTACTAGGCTAGATACACTTTCAGGCAGCTGTTGCATTCATAGTCGATCTGTTTAAAGAGAACCAGTCCCAGATGGGCTTATGCAAGAATCTAAATGGCTTAAAGTGTAAAGGGAAAACATGTTTTTTAATATGTTGGATGGAGTAAGAAGATGGTTTAAAATGCTGGAAATATCAATGAAAGGGTAAGGCTCCACTTGGGCACCCAGTTTTATTATCCGTGCCTGGAACGCTTCCGTTACCTCCAATGAAGTCAATGGATGCGGACCGTGCACAGGTTTTAGCCCAATAGACTGCCAATGGACATTGTTTTTCATGCAATCCGTGGTAGAGCCTTACCCTAAGTGAGTATTTACCTTAGGTATCTTGTTAGAAAGATTTCCCTAATTTCTATGTCTACACTGGGGCCAACTCCAAAAGTTGTAACCCCTCACTACTCACGTCCCTCCCAATCCTTTGATTGAACAGTAAAGCTGCCTATACACTTCACGATGGGTGCTCGATTGATGACCCGATCGGGCACAGAATGGGGATGTCACGATGATGTCAACATGCTGCGCTTGGACACCTGTAAATTGGACAGGAATCAAGGCACATCACTTTAGGTGCTTGGTTCCCATCCAATTTTTAGATGGGGACCAGAGGTGCAGATCTAGCAGGATTTACAGATATGTCCGATACCTGCTTCACCGACCTGTCTTTGAGGGGCATCCCATTGATCCCATTCAAAAACAGGGGTGACCGCATTAAATAGGAGAGATAGATCGATTGCCGCAAAGCGCACGGTGTGACTTCAGCGCTCGAAGTAGCCATTGATCTAGCTCCTGTCTATGCATGTATGGGCATCTTAATGAAGAGGCAGCAGGTAAACCTGTTTCTGTTACTTTACTTATTCCTCTAATTTGCTTAGCTGTCAAGCATTCTCCAATTCTAAGCTCAGGTATTGCTGTAGTCATTCTGCTTGCATTAATGCGATTCATATAATGGTGTATTAATGAATACCAAGCTGCATGTACAGTATTTGTCTGTATTGGCTTGTCTGACTCTTCAGCTTAAGATTGTGAGTACAGAGCAGTGTCAAATAATTTTGTATAACTGTATTCCATCTATAGAGACTGCCAATGAACCATATACCATTTACTTACTTCTTCTGCCACCCACACCACCTAACACCACTTTGGGAATGGGAGCATAAGCGGAAGGACTTCTGCACTTGATACATTTCTTGTATGTGGTTTGCCTAGATTGTATTTCAAAATCATATGTCTAATGCTTGACAGGAGAGAGGTGTATCACATGCAGCGGGAGCTGTTGAAAGAAAGAACAAGGTGCAGAGCTTTGGAGGAGGAGCTTGAGAACCCAATGAATGTCCACAGGTGGAGAAAACTGGAGGTATACAATTGTGCTTGTTAAAAAGATATAAAAGTGTATGTCCAAGTGTTATACACTTGGCCTATTTAGAACCCTAAGCGTCAAGCTTACCTTACCTCCTAAAGGTGCATTTCCTCTTCGCTGTAAGTAGGAAGAGCACAGGGAAGCATGCAGGAACAGCTATTCCAGTGGCTCCCAAACTGGGGGGCACAAACGTATTCCAGGGCGGCCCGGGCCCTCATTCATAACATGTGTTTGAATAGGGAGGGGGGCTCGATAGTGTTCCTAAATAGAAAAGGGGGGCCCTGCAAGGAAAGTTTGTGAGCTATACTGACTTTTCCCAGTGCATGGCATGACAACTGCACTTGTCATGGTTCTCCATTGACACCTCTGGAAGTTAGTTTTATTACATTAATGTTTAGGACTATAAAGATTTTCATAACTGGGTTTCATCTACTTTATTTTACAATATAACAATATATTTATATTGTACGGGCGAGTATGAATTCTAGCAATCATTTCCATAAACTGGATCAGCCTAACAATGAATGATTGTAATTAAGGCTGACAATATGTTTTCCTTACCAGGCCAGCGACCCCAGCACCTATGAGCTAATCCAGAAGATACACACTCTGCAGAAACGTCTCATTAGTAAAACCGAGGAGGTGGTGGAGAAAGAGTTGCTCCTACAGGTATGGCGGTCGGCTGATTAGTGCTTTTCATCCACTTTGTCAGGATCAAGCAGCCATTGCTAATTTCTGCTTGTTATCAGCAGCAAGAATCTGTACATTTGGTTCTCCTGCTTGAGTGACACCAATATCTTCCTAAGAGCTGCTAGTGTCCCTTACTCACTAAGATTTCTTTCTTTGATGCCAAACAGTAAACTGAAAGCCTTCTTACTAGAATGCTGCCTGAGCCAAAACTGATATTTTACATTTTGATAGATACTGCAGAAAGAGTTTTTTTTCACATCTCCCAAAGACTGCAGGCAGATACTGCAAGGTAAACTATGTGGCCAGTGGTGCACATAAAGTTTTTAGTAAGATACTCGGATGAGTACCAGGAGATGGTGTTTGGTACTTTCCACATATGTAGGGGGGTCTTACTCATTGTCCTATGTGTCAGCTTCCTGCATGGTAGATTCTGCTGCAGTCAGCTGTGTCCATCAACAGATCAACAGTTGGCTTTCGGTCAAATGTAACTCTAACAGTACAACACCGCTTGAACCCCTAGATCTCAGTATATTTATCTCAGTATCATACCTCAGTACTGCAACTTTTCTCTTGTCATATTTTACCTTACATTTGCCTACTCTGATTTTTGTCCCCCAGATCTCCAACATCTTTATAAGTCCAATCTTTTTTTGAATTAGTAATTTATATTATCCAAGTGACATAAAGTATCTACTGTTACATGCCTTAAGCTGGCCACAGACGCTTAGATTTCCAAGAGATCAATTTGTTAGTCGTGACATGTGATTAAGTCTGTAGTCATAAGTTGTACATCGAACGAAAAGTGCACTATTTTTGGGATCTGACTTATTGCTGATCAATCAATGACATAACTGACGTAAGATCAGCTACACCAAAAATTGCGATAAGCCTTACACGGTCAATGGAAAGAAACTATTTCAAATCTTTAACAACGTCCTTCGATTCTTGATCAATCAATTAAAATGTACAGACATGTCCAATTCCTGTGCGATCGATCTTTCATGCAATTTCTCTCCATTTTGGTCGATCGCTCATTTTTTGCATGCATTGATTTGTGAACGATCGAACTCTGCGATTGATCGTGCCAGGAGATCTCTTAGAAATCGCACAAAAACTCTTGCTGTTTTATCTGGCTAGCCATTGGGTAAGCTTTTCAAACCATTTTCAGCCTGTCCTCTGGATCGTGAGGCGTGGATGTCTAATAATGCCAAATATATGGTATCTCATTCAGTACAAGAAAAACATTACACTGCCAGCTTAAAATAAAAGCAGTTGGTGCAAAACCTAAACCCTTCTGTCTGACAACATATCTGGAGTGCTAAACAACACAAAGCTAGAAATGCCTGCTTTGCTTCCACTTCACTTGGTAAAACTTATCTGCAGCTGCTGTTATACCATTCTTCCTTCCTGTTAGATAGTTGAGTATCCTCTGTATTAAAACCATGCAAAGGGGTTAATTAGGGAATAGAAGAGGGAACACAGGTACCCAGTGGAATGACTAACCAATAAGGTTGGGTTCATGGATTTCTGAATCTGTAAGCAGAGTTAACTCTACCTTGCACAAGGGAACAGCTTACACTCCCACAAGTTGCAAAATGTTATCAAAACCTTTATATTTATCTGAATGTTTAATCCTTACACTCAAACCTTATCATCATTGCATTTCCCTGCTAATAAGTGACTTACATTGCAAATCTGAAAATTGTCTGCTGATCATTAAACAGTTCCTCAATGAAGCGTTATAGATATATATTTAAGTGTTATAGACAACCACATATAGTAGCAGGTGAATGACTTCCTGAGATTCTCTAACAATGCGGGCCACATTGCTGAGTAAGCTAGTAATGTTAACCTCTTTAAATATTAACATTTATTCAAGGGTGAAAATATATAGACGATGCAAGAGCAGTGCAGGAATTCCTCTTGAAGTTCAGGTCCGCAGAATGCAGTTTAGCATGTTAGCAGTAGATGGTGATAGAGTTTAATGGATGAAGCCGCCTTGGCTGGGAGTTCATCTGTACTGAGCTGGCAGACTTTGAAATGAGATATCAGTGCACTCTATCAATTCTTATGCAAACCCTTCCAAGGCTGGCGCTCCAGCAGACTTAATTGTACCATTTAAGTCAGCGGGGATGGCGGCGAATGGTATTTTTGTTGTCTTTTTTGTTGTCTGCGTTTATTGATGTTCTATTTTCCACTTACAGATAATATTAAATGATTTGCTTTTTGTGGTTTGACTAGGACGAGATTGAGAGAGGGGGGGGGGGGGCTGCAGATGGTCTTATCTAGAGGACAATGTCTCTTTGCAAATAAAAATGACACTTTGCTGTATAAAATCTGAGCAGAATCATTTTTAAAAACCTAGTTTAAATGCTTCTGACACCTGTCCTGGTGGCCACGTTACTTGCCAACCATTATTCATGGCAATCAACGCTTGCAGGTATCATATATTTACTGAAGCAGAAGAAAGCAATTTTAGGGAATTTACCTAGATGGTGTATCAACAACAAAATGGCTGCTTAGGATAACTATGGCTGGTACCCATGTAATGTATATCATTGCAGATTACATTTTAACAAGCATTCCATTCAAACGCTCTGGCAGGTTTTTATTACTGTGGGCTGGTGATCCATTCTGACTAGCAGCATGGGGAAATCCAAACTTTACGTCTATCATTAAAACAGAAACAGAGGGATATGTTCAAATGGGTAACTAGATGTGAATCTCAAATGGGAATACGAAGAAAAACTTCCTGAACATTACAATCCAGTACTGAGTAAAAAGGTTAATGACTTAGGCCCCCCATACATGCATAGATGCGCGAGCGATTGATATGCTCATTTGCGGCAATCGATGGCCCGCAAAATCTCCTGCAGATCGTAGCTGCCCACATGGATTGATCGCCCAAATTGTTTTCAACCAGAGAATGGACATGTCCGTTTTTCTGTGGCCATCCAAAATATTGGCCGGAACACAAAGTATGCGCTCCGTTTCTCAGAACGATCGGCCGCAGCGTGATGAGGTCAGACAACAACTTAAGGCAGATATACAAATAAACAATATATTTGAATCTTTTCAAGCTCCTGTAGGGTAGAACATAAAGGGTAGAACATAAACTATAAGATGATGGAGCAGAACTGTGACCACGCACATTTGCTGATATAAAACATGTTGAGAGAAGGACAAAGAGAAAGATTTCAAACTGTCGATTTTTAAGTCGAAAGTAGGAAATCAATTCCTGCCCACCTGGTAAGGGGGAGCATATACACCGATCTAAGTTAAGGAATTGATGGTATTTACATCGATCACACTGTAAACTGACCAATGTTAGACCAACAAGTCTATATTTAAATAGCACAAGAATCGCTCAAAAGTCAACCTGTGTGTGGCTAGCTTAAGAGGAGCAATTTCTACTTTCATCTGAGTACTGGGGTGTGAACAGGCTTTATTATAGTAATATAGTATATAGCAAGTAAAGCAATGCTGTGTGGAAGAGCTGTATAGATCATGGGACTAGACAGAAACAAAACCTCTCTGACATAGTGTGGTAGTTATTGGAACTAAACCCTTCTGGAATATTCTTCTGATGAGAAAATCATGCTTATGTAGAGTTTGTTGAAATGAAATTTTTTTCTCTCCTTTACAAGCCTGTGTGACAGGCCAAAGGTGGCCATACATGGATTGATACCTGTGCAATCGATGACCCACTCAAGCACAAAGTCGCTCCAGCGATCATCATTTGAATGGGAATCTATGCGCACCACTTTGTGCAATAGATTCCCATTCGATAGTTTGGATGGGGACTCTCAGTGGGGATCGACCAGGATTTATCAACATGTTGATTCCCTGGTTTGGTTCAAGCTGGGCATAGGGTGGCCGCAATCGATGACCCACGTTCATCGATTGTGGGGGTTTCGACCAATGTATGCCCACCTTAACACAAGACAAGGCATATGCAAATCAAGGGTTGAGTGTTATCACCCTATAAATGCGAGTGCATAAGACCTTCAGTGCCTAAGCAAGGACAGGATTTTATCAAATTTAATTTAAAAATATTGACATTTATAGTAACGTGGTAAAACTTATGAGGTTTAATGCTTAAAGTTCATTGGTTAAAGCGATAAGCCTGAGTCCAGGTATGGTGTAGCACAAATGCTTGCCCAACCACCTTGGCGTCCGAGCCTCAGGACACATGGCAGCAGGCATTGTATGAAATGTAGGCTTCCACTGAACCATTTCATTTTCATTTTCTCAAGTGCATGGGTCTTATTTACTAAACATCAACATATGTCAGCATTTTGACTCAGACAACTCATCCAACAATTGTCTTGGCTTCCTCTGCACAAAATCTGCCAGAGTTTACAAGGAGAACTTTGTGAACGCGTGTGTTTGTCCAAGCTATGTAATCAGAAAGCCCACGCGACTATAATGGTTTTGTCACAGCTGTCACAGCTCACCTGTCTGTATCCATCTTCCAGATGTTCTATTGTTATCCCAACAAGTTACACACCAATCCATTTTTGTCCTTGCACCATCCAACGTTGTACAAAAACAAGCTTTTAATGAGAATCCCGCAGTGACCTATTGAGAGCTTATCAGCAGAGAGTGTGCTGTAACAGCAGAGCGGGTGCTGAGATATGTGCACGGCGCCCGCACTCAACTGCTGGCAAGGGAGCACTTGGCGGGCTTTATTTCTTCTGCCTGTTTGTTGGCCTGCCGCAGTGGCAGAATGAAACGCAGCTCCTGGGGCCTACTCTGTAAACACCGACTATTGTGTTTCACCGTCCCTGTTCCCAATTCGCCCAGCAAGGATTGTATTAAACAACTTGGCACGGTCCCGATGCCCTTTAAAAAAAAAAAGCCTGTGCCTTTGCCAATTTGTTTTGTTATGCAGTTTCTGCACCAAAGTAGATTCTACGTCAGAGAGCTGCCTTTCTCTGCTCTGCTAATATTACCCATTATTATTTGTGTTTTTGTGAAAAGCCATCAGATTCAGCATTCTTTGTCTTTCTGGACAGTTTCTGGCAGCCTCGATGTAATCACAGTGTAAGTGCCCAGTCATTGCCGTGTCTGCTTTTGCTCTGAAATATCACTTCTATAGACTGCCATATGTATACTTTTATATTTGTTTTGCAAAGAGATAGTCAATGTCATATTACTGTCCAAGTTGCTAAATCAAAAGCTCCAGACAAATATTGCAAAAGAATGTATTCACTTATTTAGATGCCAGAATGGTAAGCATCTCACCAATTTTAACTAAATAAGAGGTACACAGTAGATAAGGGGGGTTCTCCCTAATTGTAACAGTCTGTTGTTAGGAAATGTGTTGAGTCCCCACTGGCTTTTCCGTGAGCCATGTTTTTTTAAACTTTAGTTAGTGGTAGAACAATACTTGGCCCCTTAATAATATCAAGGGTCACTTGTCTGCTCTGTCCATAGTTTTTTAGGGCCATTTCAGACCATGTGCGAGTCATGCATGAGCTCATATACAAAAACGCACGTTAAGCACATACAAATCTGCATTTTTGAACAGGAAACACAAAATATGTTTGCACCAGACAATGTCCTCTGAAGTAGTACAAGCTAAAACCAATCTGTGGGTAGTGTTTAAGACTTGCACGCAGTGTGCACCATTTTCCCTCAGTGTGCGGTACTTGCGTTCAGTGTGCAGCATTTATACTGGAGGTGATAAATGTGCGCTCAGTGTACAGCATTTGCACTCAAGGGGAAGAATTTCCACCATATGTCCTCAGTGTGCGGCATTTGCTCAGTGTGCACCATTTATACTCAAGGAGAATAATTTGCTCGCAGTGTGCGCCATTTGCCCTCAGTGTGCTCCTTGCCATGCAGTGTTTGATGTGAGGGGGCTTTGGTGGCAGTTATGACAATGTGTATGTAGCGATGACACCCGTGGGAGAATGGGATACCGGGTAGCAGAAATGACCAGGGAGACATACTTGAAGTTTGTCGCATGTCATCAATGGGAGAGAGGGTCAGAGACAAGGCTGAGGTCCTAGCTCCACACTTGGCAGCTTCTTCCTCACACACAGCGGTCACTTGTCTAGGCCACCCAAGTACCTCACCAGGCAGCTTCTTCTCCAGATACGAGTGAACACAGCTAACACTGCCCTAGTTCCCACTAGGCAGCTTCTTCTCCAGACAACGAGCACAGCACCGTCTTGGCTAAACCTCTCTTGGGGAATCTTGGAAGTAGACCTCACTCTCACTGCTCCGTCTCCTTCTAGAAGGTGTACAGAGTTCCCCTCTAGCTCCTGTAGGTTGCCCTTGACTGCTGCTGCTCAGGAGACCTTTATCTTCCGCAGACCAGATAACAGGCTCTCCCTTCTAGATAGCCAGAACGGTTCGACCTTTTATTCTGTAAGGGGCCCATAGGCACAATTTTCTTAGTATGGTTGTATACACACCTGTCACCTCGTTTTTGTTATATTCTTTCTTTGGTGTTGGAGAGATAAAGTTAGCACCTAGAAGCCGGTATTCAGTTCTGTTCTGTGTCCGGTGTCCATTTACCCTGTAGACAACAGCATAACCTTAGGTATCTTACTAGAAATCTGTGTCTCTAAATTGCTTACTAAGAAACTTAGTGTCCCCCATGGATTCTGAGATAAGAATATCATGTTGAGTACAAATCCATTTTGATATGGTGGATATAGAATATACTGGGTTGCTTTGGGTTTAGAATTAAGGGTTTAATGAGTAAGCAATTTTTTTTCAATATGCCATATATTTTTTAGCAGCAAATTCCAGTTGTGGACTCTGTGGGGGAAGAGGCAATGTGCTGGCTGCACAAGAATGGAGGGATGAAGCCTGTTTGATAAATTGTTCTAAAATGGAAGTCAGCAGGTGGTGGACAATATTGAGTTTTTATGTACAGATAATGCGCTCAGCATTTCTCATTTTGAAACCTGTTTGGCAGAGATGCCTTCAAGAGTTACTACAGGTTGTGGATAAACAGCCTTTTATTTCTAAATGATGCAACCTAGACAAATATTGCTTGCTGTTTAAAGCATGGTTTATCTACTACTTAGTTCATTAAGTACTGTAGTTGTGCATCCTATTTCATGGCACCATAGTGAACAAAATGTTAGAAGACAGATCTACAGCTAAAGATCATTTTCACAGAGTGCCCCCATTTAGTACTTCTTCGACTATGGGCTTTTTGCAGCTTTTGAGAAATACTAATTTAAATATAGTAGATGATATGTTCATTTAAAAAGAATAAACCATTAGATATAGAGTATTTTTTTATTTTTTTTTCTCCAAACAGAATGGAAACCCCCCACTGCACAAACACATTAATGGTTAAAATGAGGCAAAAGAATGTCATGTTCAAGCAGGGTCAGGGCAGGCAGCAGACGAAGAATAGTCAGGTACAAACGAGATATCCAGAGGGGTCAGGCAACAGCTAGTGAGGCCCGAGTGTGGTCGGGGTATGCAACAGACGAAGAATGGTTATGTACAAAAGCAGAGTTACGATACAAATCAACAGCCAACAGATTAGACCCTAGCAATAATGTATATGTTATCACAGCCAGTGGGGCCATGCAGCATCCATGCTTATATAGGAACTGGAAGTACTAGGGGTGTGAGGCAAAATTCCTTTGAATCTACCTGTGACTGCAGGCTACAGTGACAACATACATGTTATGTCTGTGTAATCCACCTGGTCAGTTGAATTGCATGACATTGATCATAGGAGGAAAGGTAAAGGGTGTGTGCTTATCATGCCACGGCAAGGGGCTCTAACACGAAATATAGTGCTTACTTTTCTTTTTTACTTTTCTTTCATTGTAATTAGTGATGCTCCGATTGATCGGTCGCCGATCATGATCGGCCGATATTGGCTTAAAAAGCATGATCGGC
>CM070037.1:68603735-68614625 GCA_036250615.1 Ptychadena robeensis
GGGGGGGGGGGACTGGTATGGTTGTGATTTAGGAATAAGAAGATGGGTAGGTCAGGGTGAATAGGTGGGTTTTCAGGACTTTAAAAAACTGCCATAGGTAAGAGCAAGTTTAATGGGAGAGAGTTCAAGAGAGTAGGAGCAGCCCTAGAGAGGTCTTGCTATCATCGTGCATGTGATGATGTTATGAGTGGGGATGTCATTAGTAGGTCACTGGAGGAGTGGAGAGGGCGGTTAGGAGTGTACTTATGCACCAAATTGGAAATGTTAGTGGGGAATGATTTAAAAGAAAGGCACAGAACTTTAATTTAATTATCTGGATGGACAGAAATAGAAATCCTTTGGCAGATAGAATAGTATTTGTTTTTTTTCTGTTGGCTAGAGCTCAGCTTCAATGTGTCAGATTAAAAATAAATCTGTTTATTGCAAAACACAATTGTGATGGGGGTCCCACAGCTGGACCCCTAGATTTTTTGGGGGGTTCTTTAGTAGAGATGGTCAAAATTAGAATTTTAAATTTTAAAGTCTTCCATAGAAATGTCGGCTGGTCGAAATTCTTCAGGTTAATTTAGTTTTTTTTAAAATAAAAGTCAAAGTTCATTAATGAAAATCCGACTTAAAAATATACATTTTGATAGTTAATCATTAAAAATAATTATTTAATGTAATAATGAATATAACCTGATCTCCTCCCCCCACCCTGTGGAATAAATATAGAGGTCTCCTGGACCTTATTACCATTGCTAAAGAGTTAAATAATAACAATAATAATAATAATAATTTAAACCCCACAACCACTATTTAGATGAACCACTGAATACTTTAATCATATAAAATGAAAAACATACTAACAAACAGCAAAGTGCCCCCAGTTATACTAATTAAAACAATTGTTGTAATTAGTTAATCCAACAATTGTTGGATATTGTTGTATATAGTCAAATGATACATTATATTATATAAATTATAAATATAGTAAAAAAAAATTCAAATACTTTTTTTAACCCCTTATGAATATGTAAGAGGTCCTGGAGACCTCTATACTCTTCTTTTCTATTTGTTATTGGCTTCATTTTCATACATAACATTTCCCTGGGGTGGATCACATCGTATTGGTGATGGTATTTAATTACAATAAATAAAATGGGCAAAATAAACCGCTTTTCTTGAGGAATGAGCCAGTTAACTGTTTATATCGCTCAAATAAAGGTTACATTTCCATTTTATACAAAGGTCATCGCCAATATCATAACAACAGAAGACGGCAAGATGTGATTGTTTCATACATGTAAACATTGATTAACAGAATAGATGTATGTGAAATATAGTAAACGTTGGCAATGTATCTACAGTCATTGTACATCACTTTCACTTTCCAGTAACCTACACACATGCAGGAATTGTTAATTTGTCACACTATAGTATGACATTTGCAAAAGTTGCTTCTTTTATAAATAAAATGAAGGCATTTAAGACATCTTGAAGCACACCTAAAGTAAAGTAAATTTTTATTTGCCTCTGACCTGTCACAATGGCAGGGAAGCACTAAAGCAGCCTAAAAAAGTATACTTACCTGCTCTGCTCTCATCTGTGGCAGTCACCATATTCAATCCTTTGTATATGCCAGTCTTCTGGGGGTTAATTAACTGCAGTAATGCATATGGCCACTAGAGGAAGCTGGACAATAATTTCAATGCTGAAAATGTATCTTAATAGGCTTGCAATGGGGTCATGATGACCTGACCAATTTGCAGTTCTTGACTTTGTAAGAGGCTGTAAAGGTAGTCATACACGAGGCAATTCTGCCTCTATAGATGAGAAATCAACTTCAGCGGGGTGGTGTCATCCCGCTGCAGCCGGCCTCTCAGCTGATCGGCGGGCACCCTTTGTGTGCTGGCCATTACTTAAAATGGGGAATATTGGTCCCATTCAAACTAACTGTGCAATCCGACATGCGGGAGATTCCTGATCGATTGTACCAGGTGGGCCCACCTGATTTTCGGCCGAGCGAGGGGAGGGAAGAAGTGAGGGGGGAAATTTTGGATTATCTCATACAGGTAGGGATTTATCTTATTTTGACAGATTTTCTACATAATGGTGTGTTGGCCAGAACATCGATGAACATCGGTGAGTTTAGGTAAAGTTGAATGTTTAATTTGATCGAACAGCGAAACCGATCCTTGTATGGCCAGCTTTACTCCAAGATTATGTCATCAGTTTGCAGCAAACATTTTTCCAGTCTCCTCCAGTGTTTAGACTATAACATTATAACTTTGCCCCAAGGTGAGAGACTCAGCCAGGACTAATTCATCTCACTCATTAAACTTTTGCATCCTACAAAGAACTTCACAGGAAACAGGGCTAACATGGTATTGTCATCTCTGAACCAGCATCAGGGAAGTAGATGATGACACTGGCGATGTCTGAACATTGTGTCATGTTTTGCCAACTTTCTGCAGTACTGTGAATGGTCACTAGATTGCATTAGATAATTCATTTCAATATTGAAAACATATCTATGCATGCTTGTGAAGGGAGTGTCAAAAAAGTATAGATATCTGCCTTACCAAGTGTCTCTACACCTAGCTGTCAGGAAAGCAATTGAAGTAAAGGAGTGACACAGGACAATCGATTGTCCATAATATAATATATTTTTTTTTTAATCATTAAAGTTTATAATATAATATATTTGACTGTAAGGCACATGGAAGTAAGGTAAAGGTCCACGACGTATGCAATTTAAAAGTTGACTGTCTGTCTAACATTAAGCGATAGTATTGACATACAATGTAATCACTGCAAAACCAATTCCTTAAATTCGATTCTTTCCATTATGGGCATAAAGATGTGTGTACATGCTCCAAAATATGATCAGATGCAAATCTACCGAAATACCTAGAAAAAAATCTGACACTTGTGCAATCTATTAAAAAGTTCCCCCCAGAATGATAGCTCTTTCAATTTCATGGTCCATTTCCATCACTCTTGGTGGATGAAATTCAGAAAAAAAGGTTAAACAATTAACTTATTCTGTCCAATCAGAAACATCTTGTGGACTGCTTTAGCTCCTCAGGATGGACATTTTTCCTGGCTTGTTGCTTTAACTGCCTTTGTGGTATTCTGGAATGTGGCTCAGGGTGAATTTCCAATGCAAAAGAGGTAACCCCGAGACACACTTGGGGCAGCTTACATGCTCTTTGAGATCCAGGCGTCGAGGATCTCTTCTTCCAATATGCCTATTTCCTGTCAGATAACACATGTATTGATGCGGGTAGCCTGATGTCCCCGACATCATGCCCATGCCTATGCCTGCATTGTCTGACAGGCATAGGCATCCCAAGTCCTCACATCCTTGGTGTCATTAATTCCTTCTAGGGAGAGAAGAACATTTTAACAAATTATTATGTAGTCTGTAGAATCAGAGTGCACCATTTGTGTGCTGGCTGATACTTTGTATGGGGAGCCTGGTCTATGCGTGTATGGGTGGCTTTAATCTTGAGGCTGACACGTGTATATAGTGTATAGTAGTACACAGTCCCTAGCCACAGAGGTATATACATAAAAAGTCAGCTGAGCTTCCATCACAACAAAATACTTGATGTGAACTTGATCCTCTGCTTTGGGCACCTGCATGGAACACAAGCCAAGCTGCCAATGCCAATTATTCACCCAGACGTATCTTCCCTCCTCACCAGCTTGACATGAAAATAAAATAGTAAGCTCTGCGTCGTCTCCATCTGGCTCTCTCTGTCAAACGATGTAACAGGCTGGCATTGGCTGAACAGATGGAGCATTGCACCTGAAGCATATAGCAGAGCTTCTAGGTACCTGTGACTTGCCTGCCCCTTGGGGGCTCCAACACTTGTGCCCATTTTTTTGAAGTAGTTGATGATTTGCACATTTCAGCCACATTTGGCAGTGAAGTGGCATACTTCAGGAACCACTACAGGCATTTCTACAGAAAATACCATTTATTAGTAGCATATCTTACCTAAGTCATTAAAACGTTTTCTGTTCAGTTAGCAATTATTAATTACAAGCTTAATCCTGGACTAGCACACTAACTGAAACTTGTAATCAGGTTTTTAGAATGAGTGGCTGCCTAATAAGCCAACTGGACTCATAGAATCAATATATGTATGTGTCCCCCCCCCCCCCCCCCCCCCCCCCCCCCCTAATCCCTGGACATCCTTTTTTTTTTCTTGCTGTTTTATACATATCTTTTAATATTCAGGTTGGTCATGTAATGCACATGGTCCTCCTGTTTCGGCAGTTAGCACTTTATAGTGAAAGTGGTCACATTTTTGTAGGGGAATTTCAACTAGAAGACTTTGTGAGTTAATTGCAGGATCTTTTAACATGGTACCCTCATCAAATTTGCATAAATTAGGTTCAAAGTCAAGTCCAAATTTTTAACACTGGAATTTTGACTTTGAACTTAAATTATGCAAAAACTACATGTGCTAAAACAAATGTTTTGTCCCCACAACCTTTTTTCTCAATATTCAGCAAGTTTGGTGATAATACCATATTCAGGTGCTTTGCAATTAACTTACAAAGTCAGCTGGTCGAAAACAACGAGAATCAGATCAACTAAAAAACTCACCCCGAGATAACTCGGGCAGAATGCCCAAGAGGTTAATCTTCCAGATTAAATTAGGACATCTAGTGGTAAAATGAGTTTACTGCTGTAAAATAGAAAAAATTCTAAAATAATGTGGTTGCAAAGTTCTAACTGGGGATGTAGCTGTGTTCAGAAGTAAGCATTCACATTCAAAATCATGTTAAATAGGAGTCAGCATACACCTGCCATAATTTACAGTGTCTCTGATTAACCCCAAATAAAGTTCTGCTGCTCTTGGTTGCATCTCACAGCCAAAGCCATGGTCCACAGAGACCTATGTCCACCTATGTCACGGCCAAGCACCGGTTACGCGCCTGACACAAAGCAGGACCCGAACCACAACAGGAAACTGCTTGGTTTTGGAGACACCCAAACAAAGAGGCATTAGTACAAATAGGACCAGGGTATACAACATGACTATTGAGGCTTCCGCTACTACAGACAGGACCAGACAAAAGGACTGGATTGGAATAACAAAAGACGGACGAATACCAACATATACATAGACAGACTGTGGACCCTTCTGGGACAACTTGGACTACGCAATACTACGACTACTATGCAATAGGATAACTAATCTCTAGACGTTCCCTTTGTCTTCTATACACAAGGAGGCATAGAACACTCTTATAGAATAACTTTTCATAGTGTACCTCAACTTAAATTTTTAGACATGTACTAACTGGAGACTGATACTAACAAATGGTAAACTAAAGACCCCGACTTGGTATTTACAATATTAGAACAATAACTGTGGACAAAATGTGAGTAATATGATTCAATATTCTGATACATAAACACGTATAAAAGACCTCAACTAGAAAGAGACTTTCTCAAGCACCGATGTTTACTTTAGGAGGAGATTACCCTGAGAAATCCTATTCTGTGCTGACAAGCCCCCATCCTCTTTAAAGGGGCCTAACTCTTGATTGATGATCCATCTATGGTGGGATGAATGAATTTACAACCTAAGGTAGTCAAATAATCTCTTTCTTATATACAAAAATCTCCTTAACAGAATACAATACTATATCTATATATTTTTACATTTAAATTTAAGTAGATATTTAAGAGATCTACTAATAATATCTAGATAAGGACCTGTTAGATTTCCAATATCTAGTCATAAACACGAAGGAAATCAGGGATATTTGATTGTTTTTTATGGCTGCAAACTCACACTCTTTCCTTAATATCTAGATACTCTTAGCCTAATAGGCAACCTCTCCCCTATATCTCTCAACTGCATACCCTGGGTAACACCTATCTTGGACTACAGTATTGAAAATCACCTGATGAAGCCCACAGTGGTAATGGGCGAAACACTTTGTATACCACAACCTATCCAACATATGCACACTGTATAGCCTTTTATATATCATTTTTGTATCTTTTGACTATCTTCATGGTGCAATGATTTTATTGCGTCTTGTAATCGTGTTATTTATGTATGGTAAGTCATAATTATGTATAAATAAAAGGATGTTTCAGTAGAGATAATGAGCTAATTCTTTGAATCTGTAAACATCCAATCTCCACAACTTCCCAAGGGTTTGAGGGTACCCACTAAATGGTTAATATTCCCAGGTGAACACACGCTTGGGATAAAAAACCTTGTTTCATGGTCCACAGAGAGCTGTAGAAAGCATCAGAGGGATCTCATTGTTAAAATATATCAGTCAGGAGAAATGTACAAAATAATTTCCAAGGCATTAGATAAACCATGGAATACAATGAAGATATTATCAAGTACAGAAAACATGGCACAACAGTGGCATTACCAATAACTGGACGTCCCTCCAAAATTTATGAAAAGACTAGAAAAAAAGGGTCAGGGAGGCTACCAAGATGCATAGAGCAACATTAAAGGAGCTGCAGGAATACTGGCTGTGTGGTACATGTGACAACAATCTCACGGACTCATTATATGTCTGGGCTATGGGGTAGAGTGGCAAGACGAAAGCCTTTTCTTATGAAGAAAAACATCCAAGCCAGGCTACGTTTTACAAAAACACATCTTTAGTCTCCCAAAAGCATGTGGTAAAAGGTGTTATAGTCTGCTGAAACCAAGATTGAACTTTTTGGCCATAATTCCAAAAGATATGTTTGGAACAAAAACAATACTGCACATCACCAAAAGAACATCATACCCACAGTGAAGCATGGTGATGGCAGCATCATGCTCTGGGGCTGTTTTACTTCAGCTGGAACTGGGGCCTTAGTTTAGATAGAGGGAATTATGAAAAGTTCCAAATACCAGTCAATATCTGCAAAAAAACCTTCAGGCTTCAGCTAGAAAGCTGAACATGAAGAGGAACTTCATCTATCAACATGACAACGACCCAAAGTATACATCCAAATCAACAAAGGAATGGTTTCACCAGAGTGGGCAAATCTTGACAAGTCACAATGTGCCATGCTGATTGACTCATACCCAAAATGTGTCATGCTGATAGACTCATATCAAAAAGACTAAGTGCTGTAATAACATCAAAAGGTGCTTCAACAAAGTATTCGTTTAGGGGTGTACGCTCATATGCAACCACATTATTTTATTTTTATATTTTTTTCCACCTAAAATATTTCAGTTTGTTTTTCATTTGAGTGGTACAGTTTATAGGTCACATTAAAGGTGGAAAATGTTCTGAAATGATTTATCTTTGCCTCATTTTGTACAGCACAGGAACCTGACATTTTATATTCACTGTATATGAATGTATGAATCTGTCTAGAGTTCCTCTTTAGAGCCATTTCAGTGTGGAATATTTCCTTTTGTTTATTTCCCTTAAAATGGTAGAGAATAGATGTACTGTCTGAAACTAATTGTGTTGAGTTGGAAAAAGCAATACATTGTGGAAGGGATCAGGCCTGCTAAAGATCAGTGGTTTGTGCCAGTATATTAATGGAGTTACAATTATTCCATCTTCAGCGTTCCACTCTGGAAAGTCATTTAAATTCTCGGCTGAATCTGGCTGAAAACCAAAAGTGTTGCTGACTTCTTCACTGAAATTAAATAAATGATTATTTCAAATTCGATCAACAAGCGCTGATCTCCCTCTCCATCAGGGCTGGTCAGACCTTTCTTTTTCTGTTTGGTTTCACCCGCGGTGCTCTTGGCCGGTTATACTCATTTATTTCAGGATATGAAGTTGTTATTGAGCAGATTATAAGGTTATGTCAAGAATGTCTTACAGAAACAGATCTTCCACATTCATTACAATGTCCAGGATGGAACGTAGTGTTCGGGCCACTCAAATTTTTATCATCTTTGTTATGTGCTCCTCACACCTAAAAATATCATTAATCACCCCAAAAACTAATATAATGCTGTCAGTGAAGTGGCTGCAATTTTACCCCCTAAATGTAATTATAATCTGAATGCGTTTATCAAGCTTTTGACATCCACAATCCTAGTTGCTTAACCACATATTTCAAAGCACAACTCCAGAAAAGAAATCATTATTAATTACAAGAATTAATAAAAGAACAACTCTCATCTATCATCTGAAGCTGCTACTGGATACCCTTAGTACTGAATGTAATCTAGTGAGTTTTCACCC
Source organism: Ptychadena robeensis (assembly GCA_036250615.1). Classification (NCBI taxonomy): domain Eukaryota; kingdom Metazoa; phylum Chordata; class Amphibia; order Anura; family Ptychadenidae; genus Ptychadena; species Ptychadena robeensis. Next base: position 68,611,917 of record CM070037.1, read on the forward strand.
ACTTCTTGTGAGCCCAGGCTGCCATGCTCCCACTGGGATGAAGATCTCATGGAAACTTGGAAACTATTACTGGACTCTTTGGCCACTACTAAGTGTCATTTATTTAACCTCCTGAGCGTTAGTGTTGAGCAGCATATGGTATATTTGACTTTGCGTAATTTCATGTATATACTAAGAAACATTCTAAATTCATGAACTTCGATTCGACTGTATTCTTTTGCCTTCCATCGCTCACGCCTGTTCGCAATGATTCGCAAAGCAGCTTTACAACCTCTCTTTTTCATTGTGTGATCTAAGCCAGTACAAGCACTTTGTGTACTGCGCATTTCCATTAGCAATGCACACACATATGCACGATGTATGCCGGTAAGCAATGTTGAAGCATAAGCAGAAGCAGATATTCGCAATGGCGGATATAAGATGACTAATATCCGCCATTGCGAATATCTGCTTCTCGAATGTCGGATATTCGTTGAATATATTTGAATATTCTTGATTAACACTACTGAGCACTTTCCCTGAGTGTAGATTGGGGTAAGTTTGCTGACCCTACAAACTCACCCCCAACTACACTCGAGGATACTCACCTATTGCCGGTGAGCCCGCAGCGATGGAGAGTTTCAGCAGACCAGCTTCCAGGTTGGCCTTTTCCAGAGTAATCAACGCAACTGACCTCTATGGAGGCAGCGCTGTTTTCTTTTTTAGCACATCCCCGGTGTCAGCATTGACATCAGGCATGTGAAGGGGGGAGGGAGAGCGAAGAATCTTGTGCAATTGTAAGGGCTATTAGAAAAGAAAAAGGAACACAACATCGCAGGGCTGAAAAAACTCTTTGCACAGTGCAAATTTTTTGGGGTGCACACCCCAGGGCACAAGCTGAATATGCAGCCAGTAAAGTCAGTAAAGTCTATATTTGCAGGCTATCTGATCTGATCATTGATTTGCATGATGTACGCTATCATGACATGCCCCAGGTAGTGACCTCAAACAAAGTTTGACAACTGATTTCAGCGTATAAAGATGGCCCAGTAAGTATATTATTTTACAGAGATTAAATTGCAACATGTAGCCTAAGCATAGCTGCACATTGAATTGCTACATACAGAATGATTAATTGTCTGTATAATAAATTTGAGTCAGTCACAGCACTCGCTCTTTGCTATAGCAACCAGCAGAACACTTACAAACCCATTCCAAGACTGGAGTGCCTTTGTGTTCATCTCGATTCTCCAAAACCCCATGACATCCTCCAGATAATAGTGCTTACATACGAAGGGACAAAACCCAGATTACTAGTGTTTTGTACTTGCATTTCCTTCTTGCTGGTGAGAGGGTCCACCTCTGACCACTTTACAGCTGATCCCTCTACAAAGGCGTTCTACAATTGTCACTTCAAGTCAATTCTGAAAATAAAGAGTAGCGATGGGGAGATCTTACCAGAGTCAGCAAATCCTATTGTAGTCTATGGTGGCCAAATCTTGTAATTGGTAGGGTTTATAGACTATATGCTGCCGAAAAAAATTCATATGAAGCTGGGCCCTACTATCAGAAAGCTTGGTTTTCATTGAGCAGGTTACCAAAGTTTGACAAACAGATGTGTATGTCTCAGTTTCCCCTGGTTGAAAACTGACCTGATGTTGGCCATTCATGTCAAATTGGCCAGCAGTGAGACATACTGAGGAAAAAATATCCAAAATATACTAGAGAAAGGAAGTACAGATAAGTGTTTTCCTACAAGGACAAGAAAATTGTCCAGTAGTAAGACATGTTAATGAGGGAGACATGACCAAAATGTACAAGAGAAAGGGTGTACAGGCATATGTTTTACTACAAGAATTTAGAGACTATATCTGACACAGCAGTATAACTGTAGGGTCAGCAGCCCCTACCCACGGTATACAGCACATCTACGTGTCTGGTTCCTTACAGAACTCTCCCACTGCCTGGGCCTCATCTGCAGTTCATTGCACCTGGTGACAGACATTGCTCACCAGGGAGGCAGTGTCCTCAATGCAGGCCATTGCACAATGTCTCAATAAGTCTATACACATGATACCTTTTGTGTAAGATCTGGTACCTTTTTTTCTCCACATCATGCTACAACTTCACAGTCCATGCCATCGCCATGCCAGCCATCTGGGAGCAGCCATTGCCATCTCAGCCTGTCTCTCTCTCTTCCTAGCCCAGCACTCCACCCGGTGTCACCTCCTACCAGGACCAGGATACTCTTGCCCTCATGAGGGGACAAGAGGGAAGCCCATGGATTAGTGGTGTCTACCCCCATGAGGGCTAGTGTCCAGTGCCACACTCACATGGCCACAACCAGTTGGCACTCGGATACTCCAGGAAGACCTAGCTCCACCCTTAACTGGGCCTAATAATACCTTTCCCCTGGCTGGGCACTCCCATATTGCATGTCATGGTTACATCAGATGGAATATTCTGGACCTCTACAGCAACAAAAAACAGACATCTGCTCTGCACAACAATAGGGTCAGATTACAGTGCTTCAACAGATCACACTTAACCCCTTACACACAGGTTTAAAAATGTACCAGAGACATGGTGATTCAGATACACATTGGTGTTGTAATATACAATCCAGCATAGTAAGCTCTTGGAAAAGATTTTTGTTAACAAGTGTATGATCTGTATGAGATCCCCAAACCTAAAGACTGACATAAAATCTAAAGCTAGCCATACACGTGT
>CM070037.1:68617729-68643639 GCA_036250615.1 Ptychadena robeensis
AACATGCTTGTTCGCGGCCGAACTGTCCGCCTTGCGGGCAGTTCGGCCATCACTATTCAACAGTCACAACATCTTAACATTTAGTTCTGATGTTATTATACTAGCAAGGGTGAAAACAGGATAGTAAAGCCTTCTTAAAGCAGAAGGTATTCACCCATTCCATCCCAAATCCCAAATCATTCCTTTACGCCCCATCAGCCAAATGCATATCCATAACTGCTAGTGTACAGTGTAAAAGTAGCCTTATGGTACACATATATTTATTCCAAACTGCACAAAAAACTGTTAAGGCTTGTTAGCCATCAACAGTGCAGTGTATGGAAACCATGGCTCTATGGAGCACACATATGAATCTGTGAACAACCATGAAGGTTATGTTGAGAAGGGATTAAAGTGATCAAAAGTTGAGGGCTGTTTGATTCTATATCACCATAACCTTCATTGTTTGGTTATTCTGTAACCAATAAGGAGCAAAGCATTCCAAAAGGGTTAATTTACATGGTCACTTTTCAAGGTGCTGACAGTCAGCAGCAGCACTGAAAGCGACAGGGTGCTCCTGTGCAGGCGCTTGGGGGGAAAGGAGAGATCACATGATGAAAAGACCAGGCTTTTAGTCACTTAATAATCAATCCCAGTTAAATGGCTTATAAAGCTTTACATTGCCATGTAAGTATAAGTATGTTTAAATAAGTTATGATCCACCTTAAGCACCTTTCATATATATGAAATATAAACTACAATAATAACATATAGAAACATATAGAAAACATATCCCTTTTCATGACTTTTCATTGTTTTGGGCACAAGCATTGACAACTCAAACAGTATTGTGTTTTGGTATTCAAGCTGCTGTAGAAGAAATGATGGGAAAAGGTACCTGGGTGGGAATATTATGCAACCAGTACAAGTGAGTATTAGTATTAGTGTAAGTCCACCCCTGGGTGGGAACATTATGCAACCAGTTTGAAAGGGTAATAGTATTGGCGTAAACACATAACTGTGGTGTACACATTGGGTAGGTAAAAGTAGAAATGTAAAACTTTCAAAATCAAATATTAGATCTTTTTTTTTTTAAAGATTTTAGTTAATGGGGTTTCATCTACTTAAACTCAATTTAATATGTGAATAAAAAATACAAAGAAACACTTTAGGGTTAAATGACTGATTAAATGCAAACAACTGGGAATTTTCATATAACCTCTGCAGCATCACATTAAAACTTTCATCAATGTCACTAATCGCAACATGATCGGCAGGGCGAGCAGTAATGACCGGCCCGCCCGCTGTCAAAGTTCAGCTTTAATAAAGGAAAAATGATAATTTATGTTCCATTATTTTCACATACGAAATGCAGGAAACACTTTCATGTTTTGCAATTATCATCAGAGATCTTGGTGTGAATAGATCAGCGCTGTGTGACGGGTAATGCAGAATGAAAGATAATCCCTCGATCGGTATGCAATGCATGGAACGCTAAAATAAGAAGGAAACCGGAGACAAATTAGTATTGCTGTAAAACTTAATTAAACAGCGGCTCCTAGGTGGGGGAGCTGCCAAGAGTATGCATTTTTTGGCATAAATAGAGAAAATTACAGCTGTTTAATAGAAATCAGTGACCTTCACATTTTTTCCCCATAATGTTTGCACATCGTGGTTTTCTTCGATTGGAAGAAAAAGATAATACTAGACTTGTTTTTTCTCTACTTTGGTTAACCAGTGCTCAGTGCCAACCCTTTGTGGTAAGAAGTCATTGATGCCTACATTACCAGACTAATTTGCCAGCATGTGCTGGTTAACCTCACCGTAAGACAATGACTAACTTTTACAGCAACATTTTGGCACATCTATAAAGGTATTTATTTAGTTCATTGTTTTAATTTAAAGGAATGATCTGCTCTGATTTTAATACAGCAGACAAAATTTAACTATAACTTTATATAGTGTACAGGAAGATCAAGCGAGAATTTGTGGGCTTTATTGTTCACCTGTTCACCTGTGTGTTCTGGACTTGGGGGTCCTGGATTTTAGTTGGTGCACTTTAACAACTGCTGTCTTTTAGAAAACACTTTTGAATCAAGGGCCATTGTGTATAGGGAAAAGCTGTAAGGGTTGGCACCGCCCCCCCTGATCACTTTTACCTGCTCACAGTCGCATACTGGTGATGTCAGGGTCACCTCCATGGCCGGACCCCCTCTGCAGACCATCATTACCAGCAGCAGCATACTCCACTAGGCCCTCCATCACAGCCACACCTCCCTGCTAGCCAGAGGGGCTGCTAGGTATGGGTGTTCACTGTCTCCTCGCAGTCAGACATCAGTCCTCCATCACAGCATACACCCGTTTCTCCTTGGGGGACAGCTAGGAACAGCTTCTCACCATAGCTTCTCAGCCAGTGTTTATAAGCATTAAAGGGGGAAATGTCCCCATTGCAGGAATGTTGCACATTGTCTCCAATAAGTCCATGTACACGGTACCTGATGTAAGCTCTGGTACTTTATTAATGGTCATCAGGTACAGGTTGCATCGGTCCATGCCATTGCCATACATGCCAGCCATTCTGGAAGCAGCCTTGCCTTGCATCTTCTCTCATCCTAGCCCTCTCCTTATGATGGTCACTCTCCTATTGGGACCAGGGAACCCTTGCCCCCAACCGGGGGACAAGGGGGAGGTCACATCTCTGTGGCTAGCAGTCTTCAGACCACGAACCAGCAGGGCCTGTTCCCACAAGAGCTAGTGTCCACAGACACTCTCTTCTCCTGTTAGCTTTAAGGACACACTAGGAAGACCCATCTATACCCCCATCTAGGCATTTTTTTCAACTAGGCAGGCACTCCTAGAATGACATGTCATGTTTACATGATTTAAGAAGATTCTAGCACATTCCTTAATTTGATTATTTTTATGCCCTGACACCTGGTCTGCCTTGCAACAGCTCAGATTACAGTGTCCCACAGTAACCTCACTTCAATATTGCTTGGTTAATCCCTTATACACAGGCTTCTAAGGCTGTTTATGACACAGTGTTAAAGACAGGCACAATTTAACATCTCAAACTTCTTATAACATTGGCACATAACACACACCCTACTCTCCTACAAAGCCAGGCCTTAAAAGATGTTCCAGGCCAGGTTTTAGTGATTGGATGAGTAGTCATCAGAATCTCATGAAGTCATAAAGGCAGAGAGCAGTTCAGCAGATTTAAATGAGGACTGGGGTTGTTTAGGCCCACAGTCTGAGGTTGGCTAACATAAAGCACATCTATAACTAAGCACTCTACTTGATCTAATTTCTGCAATTAAATGCTTCAAAGTTAAAAAGGTTTGAGTAAGTTTGCTGTGCTATGACCTTTGGCAGGACTGAGCTTACTTTAGACCCATGAAAAAGATATACATATATACTCTAACTACCATATTTTTCAGACTATAAGACGCACCAAATTTTTGAAGAGAAAATAAGGGAAAAAAACAGAGACAGCTATTCAGATATCAAGTGAATATAAAGAATGTTCCAGCAAAGTAGGCAGGACTGGACCATGCAGTATTCACTCTGTATTTCTCCAGCCAAAAGGCCAATGCCAGAAAGGAAGGCCTTCAATGCAGCAAAATGTGCAGGGCTGAAACTTTTTTTTTTTACATATTGGACCATAAGACACATTCCCATGGATTTCAATGGTAAAAAGTGTGTCTTATAGTCCAAAAATACAGTAAAATTTTGCATATATATTTTGGCCACAGCTGTACATATTTATTTTAACAAATACAGCTATTATATAATATAACAATTATATATAATTGGTGAGCTTTTTTAAAAAAATGCAAAAAGAGATGCCGAAGTGCTGGGAAAAGGTAAAGCCCCCTCCATTACATGTTGGCAGACCCGGAAGCATTGGCATGTACAGAATCTCCAGGGGAATCAGGCAAAGAGGTAAGTGGATGGATGATGGATGAAACTCAGCCCGAGTTAACTTGGGCCAAATGCCCAGTAGGTAATAGCCACAGCACTTCCCGAGTGCTTGTAAGAGAAGAGCGGACTGGGGCAGGCCGGACGGAATGGCCTCGCCGACGAGTAGGGGGAGCACTTTCAAACTTAAAAGCCGCAGCAGAAGGGGAAGTTCCCCTTTCAGCCAGAATATCCCTCCCTGGACTAGGCGTTAATCCTTTCATGTTGGCTGCCTATTGGAACTTTGCTGCACTAATGTTTTTCTCTGACAGGTCACTCGTCACAGCGGGCAGATCCTTGGCAGTGTCCTTGGTGGTAGCCGTAGGTGAAGGTTGGTGTGGTGATGTCCCCATTGTGGGGCAGTCACTTTTGGTCGAACCCTGAGCATAGGTAAGGGTCAATGACCAGATGGGAGATTGGTCGGGAAGGCATCAGGGGGAAGTTTAGTACCCACCAAGCTCTTAAGGCTGGTGGCCGGTACAGGTTGTTGGAGCTCGTTAAGTCATTGTTAAGGGCACTGTCAGGGACCTTTGCAGCAGCTTCATTGTTATTGTTTACTGAACGTTATATATTTAATTAATATTATAAATTGTATTTTCGTATGTTTTTCTTGCAAGCTGTGGCCTTAATACACCCGAACTTGTTGTCCTGTTTTTATTTTATTTTAAGGTTAAGTTGGGGGACGTACAGGTTAATTGAGGCCACTTGCTCAGTCGGCCTTGCCCAAAGTCATTGGGATGGCACTCCAATCAGCACAATCTATTTATCATTATCAGCATAGAGTCTGGGTTTATTGTAGGTAAGATGTTGATTATATTTACATGATTAGAGGTGTTGTCTCAGGGAAGGTTTTAAATGGCATTGCATGTGTCAGACAAGGGGTGTCTCAGTCCTCTTCCTCTATTCTAGCTTGGTTTCCTAACTGAAGGAGTTGACCGTTATCAGTGTTGGGCCATACACTGTTGAAACTGTCCATTTGTTTCTGTTTCTGTAACTGTCCATTTGTTTATATATAAGTGTGACCACTCCTTACTGCCTTGCATGCAGAATGTAACTCTTCTTACACTTTGGCATAGGGTCTTTTGAGTGCACTAGTTGCTGGATTGAAGCAGACAGGTCTCCAAAGTTTTCCGGAATACCTGCCACATATAAGATGCCACATATTCTACCACCTACACTTTAACATTAAATGCTGCCACCAAGACAAGCTGTCTTGTCTGGTGTGATGGACCAATTTAACAGTGTGAAGGACCCATTTAACAGTAGGTGCCATAAAATATAACTTCAAAAACATAGCACTATCTGGATGTCAGCTTCACAAAACATGCACAGCTAGCTCAGCACAGTAAGAGCAAGGAGAAACAAATTCTTTATTCTATCATACTGGATGCAAAACAGCCATAAACTGTGACAATGGAAAGCAAAGAGAAGTGGGTCAATAATCTGTTCTACAGAACAATTACCCAGCCATAGATAAAATTTCTGGCTAAAGGTTTGAAATGGTAAATATAAACACTGCCACATAAGCCTCAATTCACAAAATCAAACTGTCACAAAATGATGCTGAACAACTCTGTAACTATCCCTAGCTCAATCAAGTGCCAATCCATTGCCATCAAACCAGAATCCCACATCCGTCAAAAAAGACTTTCCATCTCTATCCTGCTAGTGGATTAGGAAAGATGGCCTGTTGTACTTATTACATCTGACTATCATTTTAGGTTGTCCTCACTTTTCAACGATGGCGACTCATTTGAAGTTTTAGGAAGGGGCCCAACTAGAAATGACAAGAAAAAAGGTAATTAGCCTCTCACAGCAACTGCAAAAGCAACTGCATTAGCCTCTAATCTATTTTAATGAAGCCTCTCCTTGTGTATATGGACTTCCCAAGCATTTCAGAGGGGTTCCTCTTAGGCCACTTGTCAGCAGCATCATCTGTGACCTAAACCACTTGTATTGGAAATGCAAACACAGCACATGTATTGTGCTGTAATGTACAAGAGCACTTATACCAGAGTCACCTAGTGCTGAACACCTAACTCCTCTGGTCAAAAAGGTTTTCCAGGTATTTCCATTGATGTGTATCTAACTATATTATGTAACATGCACAAAGGCCTTTGGAAAATAATTGATAGGTTTTGCATTGATCACACTGTGTGCTGGTACCGTCAAAGTTCATCTTTAAACTGCACAAGCTTATTAAGTCTTAGATCGAATAAGTTAAGGTGTGCATGGCTAGTATGGCCATTGGACCTCTAACATTAACAAGGCTTACAGGATTTTTTCCAATCCATTCGCTATAAATGCAAGAAATGGTTGTACATGATGTTAAATCTTGCAATAAAACCATGCCATGAACCATGAAAGTTAACTAAGGGCTTGTCTCCACTGGCAAAGCTGGCCATGGGGCAACGCAGTCCTATGTAAAAATTAGGCATTAGGAGAGGCGAGTGACTCACTCATTCTCTAGCTAAGCACACTGATTGGCTTACGAGAAAGTGAGTTACTTGCCTCTTCCCGCTCTAAACGATCCTGGGCAAACACATGTTAGCGGGGGACCTATGCCTATGCTCCCACAATCCTTTTGACAAATGGGGGATGATTGTATAATATATATTGCGGCACATAACCTCTGAATCAAAATGTGCATTACCAAACTACAGTGTTCCATCATGCGTGAAGTATAATTTAAACAAGTTTTTCCAACTGGGAACGGACATGTTCCATACATCCCGGTCAACCTTACAAGCAGTAGGGAGAGCCGTTCTACAGGGGAAAGGGGGCATGGCTGTATACACTACATAGGCAAGTGCTGGTGGGAGCCCCCCTTCCTCTCAGGGTTTTCATCGAATGGGAATCGGTGGACCCATGATCAAGTGCAGAAATGCCATCACGATGCAATCGATTGCGGGTCAATTGCACAGGTATCGACCCATGTATGGCTAGCTTTACTCTTTAAATAGATGGTAGATAAATACTGCTGATGGTACACAGAGAACGCAAAGGTACACCTTTACCACTAAATAATAGCTACCAACATCCAATAAGCACAAATATTTAAATCCAAGAATGTGGCACCTTGCCAGGTCCAGCATAGAACAAGTCCTGGTTCCGGTCACAATGGACTTTTAGGGTAGCAGTATACAAAGCAGGTAAAAATGATTTAAACGATATAAGAAAAAAGTTTATATATTGTAGAAAATAGTGAACATCGGTCTAACGACTCCAAGTTAATTCTTCAGATACACGTAATATCCATATTCTCAACATGTTTCGCGACAGCCGTCACTTCTTCAGGAGAAAAATTATAATAAACAAAAAGTCGTATATCCCAGCTGGACGGTAAGAGGAGATCAATCAGTCTATGTATCGTCAAAAACATGTTTGAAAAAAGTCAAAAAAGATAAAGGGAAAGGTATTTACCCTATAATGGTCCTAAGTGTGAAACTGAGAATCACCGTCGAAGGGGGGGCTATATATAGCCTGTATTGGGGAATGGGGGGGGTCTAATTGAGTCCAGAAGAATATTCCACGAGTTTCCGCCTCTGTATTTAAAATTGAGTATATAGATGGTATGCAGTAAGGAATATAAGTGTTGGCATAACTATACCATATATACGCCCCCAAGGTCAAACCAAGAAGGTGAATAAAACAGCATGTATATATAGGAGGGTGAATGAAGAGGACAGACATCAAAAAGAAACTGTCAATGACTGTGTGAGCCCATTAAGTGAATGTAGTAGAAATGCTGCTGATGGTAGTTAGTTAGTTGAAAGTGTTCATGTAAAGAATTAAGTCTTCCACACATTATAGGCAACTGCCCCATTGTTTAATGATAGCCAGGATAGCAGCCAGGAAAAGTTTCATCTTCGGTTTAAATGGGTTTTATTTATACAGATTGCTGAGATCATTGAGAAGCAGTGTAGTGTTGTGGAGGGCATTTTGTTGCTCCGAACGACCAGATTCTTTGGAATGTTCAAACACACTGTATAGGGCTCACACACTTCACACACTTCTTTACTATAGGGGTATTTACAGTCCAAACACCAAACCCAAGCCTGGGAATGGGGCACACACTTTAGGGGCTACTGTTACAAGTAAAGATGACTACCAGCTGCAGGGTGATTAATGGCTTCACGTCCCAGTGAGAGGGGGTCAGGTACAGTCCAGTGATAAGGGCAATAGGGAATAGCGGGCGGTGAGGTGGAGTAGGAAGGAATCCTGCATCTGCCTAGCTTTAGCACCTACCGGTAGCCGCAACCATCTGCTCAGGGACGTTCGAGGGAAGGCAGTCCTGGTCCATGGGACAAACCCTTTCGTTCACCACAGATGGGGGTCCTTGGTCCCGGGCACTGCTGAGGGACGGCCTGCGGGAGAACCCAGGAAAATGATGCAGATTGCTCCAAATCAGGTTGCACGGCACTGGCTGTAGGTGGTTCAGGAGCTAACCTAACTCTGGCTAAGGAGGGCCTAGGGAGGTATATTTATACCCTCTGCTTGGAGGAGGGCAGTAAGTTATCTCCAGGCAGATCTCAAAAGTAACAATGTTTGGCCAGAAAAAGAACGGGAAGCTAGAAGACATTAGTCATCCCTGCACCTACTACTAAGGAATGCAGAGAAGATTTAAAGTGATATACACATTTTTACACATAATATGGTGACACAGGGCAGTATATGCATTCCACAAGTTATATACATATGTGGTGTAACCCTGGTCACTACACTAGTACATTTGAAATACAGTTTTGTTGTCTGTGCTCTAGCCAGGGACCTTTGCTGTGTCCTGAACTGGAAGTGAAAGGAAATATGCATAAAAACATCCACATGTTCATTTCATGTCTCCATGTCTTCTTTCAAACCCATAAAAGTTTGGGTTGAACTTCATTTTTAAAGAACCCTTTCATTGGATTTAAAAAATTTTGCAAGAAAAAACAAATTGCTATTAACCTCCCTAGCGCACTGCTGAGGTACAGGTTTCTGTACCAAAAGTGCACCATTGTAAAAAAAAATGTACATTAAAAAAATGTATTTGAAGTATAATTTTGTTTGTTTCCTGTATATAATACACATTTTAATCAAAACTCAATGTGTGTTGTGTTTCTTACTTTAAAGTGTACTGGGTACAGTAATCACTGTACCCAGTGCAATTCCCCTTTAAATTTGGTGCCCCCCCTCCCACACCGGGAGGGAGAGGACCAAACTTGATTCTTTTGAAATCACGCTGAATACAGCTTTCTAAGCAGAAAGCTGTATCCAGAACGATTTGAAATTCCCGCCCTGTGGTCTGAATTCAAAATCCCGCCAATCCCGTCCAAGTGTGACGGAAGGCGGCGGGATTTTTTAATTCAAACTGCATGGCGGTTTCCCTGGCACTATCAGGGCGATCGGCACCCCCTCCTTGGTGCAGGAACATTGGCTGCTGTAGATAGCTCAGCAGATCGCATCCCCGGCATCCCCACCAAGGAGGGGGTGCCGATCGTCCCGATAGTGCCCAGGAAACCGGCACTATCGGCATCCCCTGCACCAAGTGTTTTCCTTGGTGGGGATGCCGATCTGCTGAGCTATGCCTGGCATCCCCACCAGGAAATGCAGTTCCGTGCAGGGGATGCCGATAGTGCCGGTTAAGTGCAGGGGATGCCGATAGTGCCGGTTTCCTGGGCGCTTTCGGCCCCCCCTCCTTGGTGAGGATGCCGGCGGACCCGAACCCCTTACCTTACCACAACACCCGATGTTTCACAGCGGGTGCTGTGGATAGGTCAGCGGATTGGGTCCGCCAAAAGCGAGCGGGAAACCGCCATTTGAATTGGAATATCCAGCCACCCCAGTGTGACGTCATTACGTACGTGACACCGTGGGGGGGGGGATCTGCTTCCACATAGGAAGCATAAAAGTCGATCGGAGCCGCTGCGGACGCTTGGACAGATGAGTGAGCGCCGCAGCTCGTCCAGTGCACTTTTAGCAAGTCAGCACTGGACAAGCTGGACTTTGCTGCTGAATTCTCACAGTTTTCAACTACTTTACCAAATGTCTGAATCTATTTCCCTAAAGCTCTTCTGACAGTTAGGTGCTATGTGAACCTTTCAGGCAGTAATTCTGGCTGTCATAGGCCTTTCCCTGCCTCAGGACTTGGCAGTGAAGTGCATGGGAATGCAATGTCATTGGTTGTAGCCAGACTAGGCCATACCTCCCCAGCAGATATGAGGGGAGCATGGTGGGTAGGAGATTTGGGGGAGATAACTTGAGGAAAAGTTCTTGCCTACACTGGACCATCTTTCTTTTGTAATGGCAGGTCTAAAGCAGGGTAAAGGCGGCTCGACATTCGAGCCATCGCATGGTCTCTGTAGCAGCAGGGTGACGCCATCACGCTGCTGTCAGATATTGGCAGAGCCGGGGATACAGCTCTGCTCTCTCCCAAGCTCAGCTGATGCTTTACATGGAGACCCGCGGTTTTCATGTAAAGCAACGGACATCGGCCATATTTAACTGTCATGTCCGATATGGCTGTTTTCAATCCCGCTCGAAATCAGAAATAGCGGTAAATTATATGGCCCAGATAGATGGCCGTGAGCGTGCACGGTGCTCCAAGCGGCCATCAATACGGCCCATATCTGCTCGTCTGTTCCCTGCTTAAATCCTCCACAGTTGTAGTGCTTACTAGAAGAGACTAAAGCTGTTCCTCCTGCAGAGGTCTTTGTCCTAAATCTTTAGAGGTCTATAGAGAGAATAAGAATAAGCACAGAAGAGCAACTCTCCTATCATGAGTAGCAATTACCATTGTGTCCCACAGTGTTTGCCACTACCAACCAACCCATTGGCCATTGGGAAAAACAGGGTGGTCGAAAGTGATTGACAGCTGTCTGTTGACCACCCACACAAAACTGAGTGGTTTTACATGATATCAGTTTAGACAGCGATGGGCCGAGGTAAGGATCCCCATACACCTTTGGATTTCTCTGTCAGATTTTCTTTTGTTTTACCAAAACCATGTAACATGAGGAACTTTCTAAACAATCAAGTCTTCCTGTGTTCAATCGCAGAAGACCCTATACTACATAGTTGTTGGAAGATCCAAAGGATATCTGACAGAGAGATCTAAATGTGTATGGACAGCTTAAGTATCAGTTCATTACAGGTGCTTGTCTTAATGTTTTCCATTGTACAGCAGTCACAAAATTCCAGCAAGTGGATTAAGACTTCTGTAGCTCCAAAAAAAGAGAAATGGTAAGGGCACAGCAAAGCTGGGGTCTCTTCCACTTCCAGTGTGAAGGATTATTCAAAGACAACTGATGTATTCTTCATCTTTCAACTAAAAGTGAAGTCCACACTGACTGTGACAACAAGCGTTCCTTTATGTGATTGTATTGGAGGCCAAATATATGCTGTGTGTGGGTTCAAAGAACGCAATACAAAGCTCTCAAGAAAATATATTATTAATAATATTATAATTTAGGCGAGATCTCTTTTACCTTTTCAGTGCGATAAATATAATGTTCTGAACCCTCTTGGCTTTATCTTGAGTACAATTTATCTGAAAAGCATTTGTCAGAGCTTATGCTGGAGAAGGGTGTATTGTCAGAATGTAAGAATGCGTTCTGCACTTCCTACCACTCAGAAAAACCATTTACATGGCACAATGGGGGGTTCAGACTCAAGCAGGAAACTGTCTGATGTCACATAATTGAAAAGACTGTCAAACTTTTTATAACGCCCTGCTGTGGCATTAAAGGAGAGCTCTACAGGTCTTCTTTGGGATTACTGGATAGTATAATGGCATTGTAACAGTCTAGGTTCAGGCTTGGAGTCCAGGTGCCGAACAGCAATACAGGTGCAGGCCGGGGAGTTTACAGGCAGTAGTAACAGATAGGAAGCAAGCAGTGGTCAGGAACAAGCCAAAGTCATAAGTCGATGGTGTGAAGTAACAAGATGAAAAGCAGACAGGTAGTTTATAGCCAAGGGTCGGTACACAGATGATTACAAAGGCACAAGTAGCGTTCAGTAGTATGCGCAAGATATTGGCAAGAAGGGCAAGATACTGGCAATGAGGCAGTGCAAGGACATAGCTTTTAAAGGAAGTACATAGGAGGAGCCAGGAGTTCAAGGTTCAACAAGGAACTAGGAAACAATGTATCTTAGTATAATGAGATCCGAACAAGGTGATAAATCAGGTAGACAGGGGGCTCAGCAGACAGAGCTGCAGCCAAACACTAAAGCATCCCTGGGTTTGAATCCTCACTAGCATACCAAATATATCGCTATATATAGCTAGTTGCTCTCATGCACGCTACCCAACATTTTTTTTTTTTTTTTAAAGTCTATTTGTATGCATGGTTATATTTTTTCCAACAGTTTTAAACTTACCAGTAAATCAAAGTGTTTTGCTGGAGCAAGCTTATAAAAGAATAAAAATAGATTTTTGTGGTTGGAGTTTAATATGTGTAAACTTTTTGGATTATAGGATTTGCATACCATTAGTTTTTTTTTCTGTTTTTTCTGCTCACTGTTACAATCATAGTGGTTACCATGTATAATAATGCCCTATATCACAAGCAATAAGACTATGTTCAGATGGTCATTTAAAAGCAATCTGTTTGCCGCTACCAACCAACCAACCCGGCACTTGCCCAAGTGATTGACAGTTGCCTGCACACAAAATTGTCAACCAGTGGTATCACATTATATCAGTTTGGACAGTTATGATCCCCCACTACTTCCATTTTTTAGAGCAGTCATGTGTTGTGTTATGGCTCTATTCATGTCCTCGATTACATTAACAAAAGTGAAAATGTAAAAAGTGACTTTGTTAGACATTCCCTCTCACTAACTCTAATACTGAAATGATGAATCATCTAAGTGACTATGTAAAATAATTCCATTTAAATTGTGCTCAAATGAAAAAAGGTTGGAGAGCATCATAGTTATTGTAGGGTAAAATTACACAAGAACTGGGATGAAATCCATCTTAAGTATTTCATATGTTGGTATAGTTAACCCACTCAGTCTTTCACACATATATTATAGAAAATATTAGTAATTAAGAAGAGGGTTAAAGGTGAAAATTTTTTTTACTGAGTTCAGAGGATTCTATTTTATACAGAAGTGCTGTGAACAATGGCACCTCCGAACTTTGAACAGGGCAGACTGAAGCAGCATACCATGACACATAATAACAGAGAAAGAGGCAACAGACAAATCATCAAAAGATGTCCATTTTCTGATCCAAACTGCAGTGGCAGCTTAAAGCGGAAGTAAACTAAAAAAAAAATCCCCCACATACTGCTACACAGAGAAAAAAAAATAGGTACTTACAATCTTCACTTCCTATTCCCTAACGGCACCATCTTAAGTACTGGCGCCTGAGAAGATACTTCCGCCCATTCTGTTGGTATCATTACTAAAGGATGCCACGCTGCCAGCTGCAGACATATTTTACAATATGTCTCTCACAGGGTTTGAGTATGGAGAGACAGTTTCTGGTCTTCCAGAGATCTATGTTCTTGCAGTTTGCATAGTAACTGGAGTGCGTTTGTGAAGGGGTTTCATGTGCAGGTGATATGTGGGGTGACATGGATTTGGGGGCACACAGGTATGGCTGGAAGGTTGTATAAATATTATTAAGCTTCCTCTGTGCCAGTCGCTCAGGCCAGCAATTTTCCTCTACACTTAGCCTCACAATCACTTAACAGATAACACTTTCGTTCAGAAAGGTTCTTGCATTTTCATCGGATGCATGGTATATTGGAGGTATGAGGACAGACATGAATGGGTTTAATGGGGGTATTTATATAAAATATCTTATTGCCTCCTCTGCTGCCAGTCCCAGCAATGTCTCCTCTACACATCACCCACAATCACCTCACAGATGACACTCCGAGACAGAGAGGGGGAGGGGGGAGAGAGCACACAGACACAGGGCTGCACGCTGTGATAGTGACGTCACAGAGGCAGATCGATGCATTATGGGGCCCCACTCACAGCTGATGTTTCCCGGCAGTCTTAGCTCTCAGCTCTAACAAGCGACCTCGGCTCAACGTCACAGCATGGGTGGTGCTACCTCGGAAAAACGGTCTTTCCTGCTGTAAGATTTTTTTTTTTCTTTTTGGACAGTGATTGCCCTATCTATTGGCAGCCTGATGCCGATAGTGCAAAGTGACCTACAATGTGGTAGGTCCGCTTTAAGGTAGCTATATACACAGCCCGATTTTCACCCGATTTTTCGGCAGTGACCAACGTGCATGTTACCGCCAATCATCCGATGGTCGCTCTGCCGAAAATCGGGTGGGCCCATCTGGTGAGATTGACCAGGAATCTCCTGCATGTCAGATGGAGATCTGATATGGCGGTAAATTCTCGGCCAATCCCATTCAAGATATTGGCTGGCACATAAAGGGTGCCCGCCAATCAGCTGAGGGGCAGCTGCAGTGGGATGACATCATCACGCTGCAGTTGATCCCTCATCTATTGAGAGGGAGGGTTGCCTCGTCTATGGCTACCTTTAGAATTTGGCGTATACACCAATAGGGTAGAAATATTAATTAGGGTAGAAATGGACCATACTGGAAGAGCAAAACAACCGTACATATGAAGAAGGGTGTCAGGAAGATCCTGGCCTGATGTGTTTAAACATGTGCCTTGGCACCCCTGGGAGTTAATGTAGTTAAAGGGGTTTTAAACTAAAATAAAAAAACACACATACATGAAATAGACACATTTCTTATTTCTTCAGACCCTGGAAAACTGATACATAAAAACAAATAAAATGACTTACCTTCTTCATGTTTTATCTGATGGTGGCAACATAAATTGAATAAGGCCAGAGAAGCCACTTCCTGATCAATTCTTCCAGGCAGCAGCTGACAACAACCCCCCTTCTCCTACACAGACAGAGACTCCCCTGCAGCTCGGTATGTGGGGGAGAAGGGGGGGGCAGTCAGCTTGATCCATCTAGCTGTGACTTCTCTCTCCTCTCTTTACAAAGTCTCACAGACGTGACGCTGACATCACATCTGTGAGACTCAGACACAGGGGCTTATGGTAGAGAATTCCCAGGTTGTTACATCCTGCCTAGGAGAGACATAAATCAGTGGGAGGGGCTGTCTCTAAAAATACATCCCTCCAGCTGTCAGAAATCATTTTGTTTTTTTTTAGATGGGGATCTCTGCAGTATCAGCTGAGCTGAAGCTGATACTGCAGAGAGACCTAACAAGTGGTAGGTCCCCTTTAACCTCCCTAGCGCTCTGCTGAGGCCCAGATTTCTGTAACAAAAGTGCACCATAGACTTCAATGGAAACTTTTTATGTTGTAGGCCTGTAACTTCCCAAAATATGTCTGTACAAGGGTCTAGTAGACATCCTGAATATATTAATGTTTGAAACACACAATTATGCCCCCCAAAAATGACATATAATAAAAGGTATTATTTGAATGACAAAATCTCAAAAATACTTATTTTGTATGAAAATTATTCATAATAAAATTTTTATTTAATTGGAAATGTGTTTTGTGTTTTTTTTTTACTTTAAAATGTATTGGATACAGTTATCACTGTATCCAATACAATGCCTTTTGGCACCCTCTCTCCCCTTGGTGTAATGAACACACAGGGGACAAAGGGTTAACTGCAAATGCACATCTGAAAATCACACTGGGAACTGTTCTGGTGTGATTTCCATCTGAATGTCCTGCCCCCTGGATGTGACGTCATCACGCCACTCAGGGGGGGAGGGGTCCGTTCTCCTCCAGAACAGAGCCCCGTAGCAGCACAGAATAGTAAATATGTGCCACCGGGGGTCTCATCTTCTGACCTGATGGCTCCATCTCGTCCATTGTCAGTGCTGGACGAGATGGAGCTGTCAGGAACGGAAGGAGTGTTAAGTGTGCTCTGTGTTAGGGAGCTGCAGAGACTGTAAACTAATCCAGGTTGTTGTGCAGAAGATGTTGTTTTGCAGTTTTGTTGAAAGGTCAGGAACATTCTCGCACCTTCTAGAATCTTACCAGTGATGTTATGTGCTTGCCAAAGTGGGAGTTGCCAGTCCCAAAATATGTATTAAAGTGTTCCCCTAGCTGGGGGTGGGGTCTTTGTTAGAGCTGAGGATCCAGTTGCTGCTGAGTTGGTGTGGGATCGTGGGATGTGAGCTACTTTCCCTTTGCCCAGGAGGGAGTCGGGGTTTCCTTGCCAAGGACTGTATAGGAGGCTAGAATGCTAATCCATCATGGCATCACAACTTACACAAAGGCTGGCAAAGTGAGAGACATAGTTTGGAACTGTATCCTACAGATTCTCTGTCTGTAGAGCAAAGAAACCGTTCCCCTTTATTTGTACCTGCATAAAGTTCCCCAGTTATTGTTGAAAAGCACTCCTGTTGGTGGACTTTCCTTTATTGTGAGGGACCTGTGACACAAAGAACCTACTGAAGGTAAACAAAGGCTATGCACAAGTCAAAGTGAGAGACAGAGCAGAAGAGAGGCACCTGCTTGACCCCTACCTATCCAGCCCCATTACTTTTATTAAGTTAAATGTATAAGGAGTATGTTTTGTTTAAAATTAGGTTGCTTTGAAAGACCCGAAGTCTAGATAAAGTAAACTGGGCCACAGGGCAGTTTCTCCCACTATGTGAAGTATTGAGGCACATAGGGCCACAAGGGGGCCCCCAAGCTCTGTCGAACTGTGCTTTCCCCTGTAGAATGACCCCAGATTTGGAGTCCGATAGGCTAGAGACCCAAATTTTGCATGGTTGTAACTCAAGATCATACCTACAATCTTGGAGGGTTTTTAGTCCTCATGGTTTGAGAGAATTGTGACCCCAAAGTAGCTTACTTTTTTTCCAGAGAGATGAATGGCACTTTTAAAGTCTGATTCTGAGCTTTATTGGTTAACGAACCCGAAGAGCTAGAGACCCCAGGTTTGGCATGGTTGTAGCCAAAGACCAGTGCTGTTTCTTCCACTATACGAAGTATGTGTTGTTTTTTTCATGGACAAGATCCTTAAAAAAGCACAGATCATCAAAGGGTTTAAACTCCTTAGCATCATAGCATACAAAAAAGGAGCCCCTTACAAGATCTCGCATAGGGCCCCCAAAAAGCTAGAAATGGCCTTGCTGGGCCATTAAGGAATGAGTGGGTAAAAATAAGAGTCTACACTGAGGAAAACTGTGCGCTTTTCCCGAGAATGAAAAAGTCCATAAAAGAGATAAATCCGAAAAGAGGTTGGAGGGGCCCATAGAGATGGGGAAGGAGTAGTGGTGAGAAAAGAGGTTGGAGGGGCTCATAGACATGCGGAAAGAGTAGTGGTGAGAGAAGAGGTAGCAAAAAGAGAGAGAGAAGGAACAAAGCAAGGAAGAAAAAAGAGAGAGAAGTAAGACCGTTAATCGTATTTATAATACCGGGCTGCTATTTTGCTTTCCTGCATAACCGATTGCATACACTTCCGCGTCCCTCTGATATCTCATCAGATTCTAACAATGACATCTTGTCCTGAAACATTTTTTCTCCTCGAGAAATAGCTGACAGTTCCTAGCTACCCATCAATGTCTGGGCAGAATGGAAGATCTATCTTTGCTGGAAGATCTATCACGCTATGAAGACCTGGCTTCAAAAATACCTGTTTGTCAGCAGTGGCAAGCCCCGTCTGATGAGACTCAAAACGCAGCATCAAAACCGTGATTCAGAATGAAAAAGTACAGTGCGTTCAGAGGAGAAGTCTATAAAAGTCAGCTAAATCTTGCCTGGACAGCAATATAAAATCATCAGCTATTGATAAATAAATAACATGTGATTAATTCTATTTTGAATCAGCAGGGATTACTTGTGCACAGCAGGCCGCCGAGGGCGCCAGGCATCTAAAAGCGAACATTAGATGACATGACATCTTTATGCTAGGAAACTTTAACATGGGGTATGTCTGGGCGGGGAGGGGGGGGGGGGGGGGGGGGGGGGGGGGGGGGGGGGTCTGGCAAGATGAAACAGGTAAGAGAAGCTTGATGAACAGAGCCAGTACAAAATGTTTGAATAAGGACAGAATGTAATTACCAGGATAGAGACGGGGTGAGCAAGATGAAAGGGGGCAGTCAGAGCGAAGAGGGGGTCATGCAGAATACAGGACAAGGAACTATGCGTTCCAGGTACCGAATGTGACGTCACTGATGCCACTTCCGGTTTCCCTGATTGAATCTGCCCGGGAACAGACGGACGTCAGACTTTAAAAGTCTGATCCACCTGTTCGCGGATGGACCTGGCTGAAGTTCGGCCATCACTACCAGCCAGGAGAGAGGGGGCAAGTCATGGCAATATTAGGCATCAAGGATAGAGGGAAGCCACATAATCATTGCAGCCACAAAATTATATGTAATTCCTGATACATTGATGTGGGTTAGACCAGCTACAATTGAAATCTGAATTTTGTAAGCAATTGTCATGCACTGCACTTTATTCAAATTTTTTATTTGAAAGTTTGAGACTAATCTAAGTTCTAGGTTAATTATTTTTATATATATTTATATTATTGTTTAGTCAGATCTCCCTGAATAAGACCTGATGTGGAGAGAAACACAAACTGTCAGTCTATTACCATCTATACTGGGGTATAAGCAGAGTTTTTCAGCCCAAAAATTTGCTGAAAAATCCCCTCTTGGCTTATACTTGAGTCAAGATCCCACTTACCTGTCTGGTTGTTTAGTGGTCGCTGGTTTGCAGGTTCCGGCAGCCTCTGTGAATGCTCCATGTGTTTCCGACATGGGCTGGTGAAATGTAAGCAAACTTGGACATCAGCTCCATCTAGTGGACTATTTGATAATTTTTACTGGACAAGGTCGAAAACTCCACTAATGGTTCAAACAAAAATAAATTTACATTCCATGTATTGTTCCCAATGATATTAATAAAGACTTTTTGAATGGAAACTTATTTTCATGTTTAAATCATATGAAGTGCAGTGAACACCCATCCTGTAATTACATTTCCCACCCTGGCTTACACTCAAGCCAATACGTTTTTGTAGATAAAATGAGGTACCTCTGCTTATATTCGGGTTGGCTAATACTCAAGTATATACGGTAATTACGTTCTGGTACATTAATTCATTTTAATCGGATAATCATGTAGTTGGATAATGTACCTGAATCTGCAATTGTTAACGGATTTCAGAATCATATATCTTTTACATTAATATTTATGAACCTGACTGTAGATTCAAAGCAGGAGGGGTAGCCACCACAGCATAGGAAGTGCCTGGTGCATGTATGAAGGAAACTTTAAAACCAATATGGAATACAGTGTGCAAAGCAATACAAGTGTATGTACATGATTTTATAGTTACTGGGTGTTTTTTAAATGGTTAATATTTTTTGAAGGATTGGTATTTCTTTGTTGATTGTATAATCATGTTTTTTTTGGTCCTGTTTATCTATGAAATAAAGACCTAATGATTAAATCATTGCGCATACTACCTTCAGTGCCCAAAAAGCTCTATTAAAGTTCTTGGACGATATGTCCTATGGGTATATAAACAAGGATAGAGGAAAGATGAGCCATAATGGATAAGACAGAAGGCAGAGTGGTGACCGTCGGATCAGAGGGGGTAGTCACATTGGAAAGAGAGGTCAGCTAAGACAGAGAGCACAAGTTAGGTTATGTTCCCACTTAGGCAATCAGCCGTGGGGCAGAAGCCATTTAAATTGCACGCTGTTGTAGCCCCTGCCAGGGACAGGAGCTGATAGAGTTAACTGTTTAGGAGGGAGAGTTGGTGTCACAGACAGGTGCCGCTGAAGTTGTTTGTCAGCATAGGCCTTGGCTCTTTGCCAAGGTCTGTGAATGTATCATTTTGTGTGTTCTTCTACCCTATCTCTGAGTGGCCAAGGGGAAATTGCACCTTTTCCAGAGAATGGGAGGGGAGAAGTTGATATAAGGGTTGGAGACAGGATGTAGAGTCAGTCTTTGCCCAGGGAGCTTCCCCTGATGGGGGGCCCTGGGAGTGATGTGATGGGGAAGTGATGGTGATGAGTTGTGCCTAGCTGGGGACCAGAGAAGAGAGAGGATCTGAGTCTGGGGGGCGCCCAGCTAGAAGGGAGAGCCGGTTACCCTGTCTGCGGAGGGGTAAAGGTCTCCAGAGCAGCAGCCGCCGAGGACAATCTCCAGGAGTTAAAGGGGGGCTCTATCCAGGTTCTGAGGCAGATGGATCAGTGGCAGTGAGGTCTGTTTCCAAGGTCCCCAATTCGTCAAGGACTGTGCTGTGCTCGTGCTATTGAGAGAGAAGAAGCTGCCTAGGGGAAGCTAGGCCAGAGTCTGCTGTGAGTTTTGTGCTATTGAGAGGAAGAAGCTGCCAAAAGAGGAGCTAGGACCTCAGTTGCTGGAACAGCCTTGTCCCCAACCCTCCTTCCACCTGTTGACATGTGCCAAATAAACTTCCACTTCATTTTCAAGTAAGTGTCTCATGGTCATTTATGCTACCCGGTATCCCACCACACACAGCAGCACCTACGGGTGTCAGTGCTACACTGTGATCGCGGCTGATCACTTACATTTAGTTGAATGGGCTTGTCCCCACTTTAACTAAAGGCTGCGATTGGGCATGGACACGTTTAGACCGCAGGTGGATGCAATTTTTCTGTCCTAATAATGCCCATAGACATAAATGGACGCGATTTTTTATTGAGTGTGAACGCAATCAAATATTGCATCCATTCATTCTCTATCGGTGCTATCAAGGGGCAATTTCTTTTTTTTTAATGGGAGCGATTATTTTTTAAATCGCGTGTAAAAATAGCTTTTAAAATCATGTCTGCCCCCTGGCTGATCGCTGACGAGGAATCTTGACACAATACTGTCTTGTTGGTAAATAAGC
Organism: Ptychadena robeensis; assembly: GCA_036250615.1. Taxonomy (NCBI): domain Eukaryota; kingdom Metazoa; phylum Chordata; class Amphibia; order Anura; family Ptychadenidae; genus Ptychadena; species Ptychadena robeensis. Next base: position 68,638,503 of record CM070037.1, read on the forward strand.
AATAACTTTTATTATCACATGTGATGAGAACAATACAGGGCAATCGTTCTGCCAGTTTACGTAAATACATGAGTTTTTATAGACATTGAATATTAGCATATACAGGAAAAGAATTCCTACTGTGGGAAGTGATTGGGAGTTATCAATATAAAGATCAACCAATCCTCATAGAATATACCTTCTGGACAACTGAGAGTTAACAGTATTTTTTTTGGAGATTTTAACATATTATTACGCCCTCTCGAGCGACTTTTGACGTCATCTAGTAGCCAGACTGTGGTCACAAAACAGGAACTATAAATCAGGCAGTTAGATATTTATAGCTTCAAGCTATATGTGACAATTGAGGTGTCAAACACAGAAAATATATATATCTTTCATTCAGTATTCAGTAGGTCTGCAGAAACACGAGTTGTTTATAAAGTTCAAAAAAAAGGCAATTTGAAGAGTTCATATGAGATGTCCTTATATCAGGATTTATACAAATTAAGGAATTGAAGAAAGTAAGTCCTAACTGGAACAGTCGTGCTTCCAGTACATCGCCTAGTGGTAACATAGCCTTAGGGCAAAGGGGAACAGCCAGGATAAAGAGGAGGGATGTAAGGATAAAGTGGAGACCAACCTGGGAAGACAGAAGCAATCAAGAAAAGGAGTAGGTCTACTAGTGTGGTAAGCTAAGATTAGGACGAGATCAACCAACAATCAATGTATAATATGGGAAAATATGACATTTCAGACAAGTTGGATACTAACATTGCTAGATAGATTTACTGTTCTTTTAAATGGTTGCATCCAGGAATTAAGCTTGTGTGCACCATGTTGGTGGTGCGATACATTACATAAATCATTGTTAATATTTGTCTATCTACAGCTTTCTCCGGGCAGGTCCTCTGGGAATGGAAAGCCTTGACGGATAAGCTAGTCCTTTTCGTTACTGAGCTGTAGTTAACTAGGTTTGTAGTGATAAGACGACGGCTCTGGGGAGGTGAGAACCATCTATACACCACTATTAATTCCAGGTTCTGAGCGGCTCTCCGGCCTTTCTGAATTGATTGCTTACATGTACAGTAATTTCTCAATGCTTTCAAGTCGTATTATCGGTAAGATTATGGGTGGTAATTACGAGAGTGGAGGTAAAACTCCTATCTGACTGTGAGAAGGAAATCTATACCATTGAGCCCGCAGAGGACCTCCACTTACAAGGAATTTTCCAATCTGGCTCTACATAGTATGAAAGCCTCCATTGATTTTTTAAACACACATGAAAGCCATGTATTGTTTTATTCAAATGTTATCATCATTTTAACTGTTTCTTTTCTTGCTTTAAATAAAGATAAAGTTATTTTCAATCTGGTCTATTGTGCAGCATATTTCACAATAAGAAAAGTAAAGCTCTCCAGTAGGGACACAGTGTCCCCCTTTGGGGACTTCACTGAGCTCTAGGGGGTTTAGAAAAGTGTTGCTCACCTAATCCAGTGCTATCTGAGTGACTTCTGCTCTCCTGGGCCTCTCTTCCAGTCCTGTACTGGAAGCCTCTTCATGTATATGAAAGCAGAGATCTGAAGAAGAAGAGGAACCACCAACAGCCTGATGTGTTGGAAGAAGGGACAGCACTGAAAGCAAAGAATTAGGTGGGTAAAAATGTCACTACCATATAGTCCTAAACTAGCAAATAATAATTGCAATCGCAGGGGAGTGGGGAACATACTGAAAGTTTAAATCTTTCTCTGCAGTATTCCCAAGTGTAGGTCGGGGGAATATTTGGCTGCAAAAAATCGTAACCCCGAGCCACACTTGGGGCAGCTTACCTGCTCACTGTGATCCAGTAATGCCCTGTGATGCCGGACAGGGTTTGCTACTTATTGGGAACTGTCAAGGACCTATTGCCTGTCAACACAGGCATAGACATGGGAACCCCCCCCCGAGGTTCCCAATGTCATCAGTGACATTGGGCAGGCTACCTGCGCCTATGCCTGCATTGTCTTTGATGATGCTGGGGATTGCTTCTCATTGGGAACTGTCCAGGATGCCTATTACCCATCAGATAACAGGCATAAACATGGGAACCCCCTGAGGTTCCCAATGTTATCAGTGACATTGGGCGGCTTACCTGTGTCTATGCCTGCATTGTCGTTGATGACTCTGCTGATGTGCAGTGAGGGGTGATGTTAAAATAGTGAAAAAGTAAACAGATTAGATCACACTTTGGTACTTCTTTTTAAAAACTTCTCATGTTTGAAACTCGGGAGGTATGGCTCTGGGATTGTAGATTTCTCTCCTTTAGTATTACATGTCACTATGAGCGGCTTCTTTATTTGCAGTGATTTCATGTAATTTAGAATGGTCCCTGTATGTCTTAGTTGCACTCTCTAATAATTTTATCTGTGCTAGGTGGCAGCATTCTCGTTTAAGTGAGAGTCTCAGTAATGGGAGTCAGGAAAAGCTGCAGCCGTCTCCCTGGGCTAGACGGAGACAATTATTTAAGTGTACAACTGGCTGATCGCTGTGTGCGCACGGTCTGAGGTGGCATTCAATGACTGAAATAGGCTGCATGCCTCTAAGCGGAGACAGGAGAGAGAGAGTATGATGTGTTTTTAATGGAACAGCAAAAATAATACAAAGTGCTTTATGTAAAGACGCTGATGATACTATTCACTTATACAAATATTGTTTGGTCAACTGGTTGTCTAAGCCAACCGTCACCATGAAGAGAGGGCAGTGTGTGAAGTTTAGATGCTCATGGTAGATACTGATTACAGCAGTTTATTTTCTGAAGGGTGATTATGTAGTGTTGTGGGGTGCCATGTAGTTCATCTACTCACACTAGCAGATTCTTTAGAAGGATGTCTTCTGCACAGCACACTGACACAAAGCTCACACACCAAGAACGGAAGGCCCACACACAAAGCAGGGGATATTTACAAGTTTACTACAGGAATGGATATTTACAGCTTATTCACCATCACCCAAATGGCAGGCATGGGGCATCAATCTTGGGCATCTACAGTTTCAAACTTGCTGCTTACTCGTGGATGGGTACCTTAAGACCAGTGGTGGGCAACTGAGTTGATATGGAGGGCCACAAATGCGGCCCTCGGCATCACTTAAGGGCCGCACATAAAATTTTCAATGTATACTGACTTGTATAAGCATTTTTTTAATTAAAACAATTACAGCAGGTATAGCTAGAAAACATTATTTTTCATTTTTTACATAACATTTGTTTTAAATGATACTTCAAACATTAGGGAACTATGTAGTATGGTAATGCATGTTTTGTGTCATATATATCATTAACCCTCTGAGCGTTTGCCACGTGGCACGTTTTTTTTATAACCGTGCCACGGGCAATCGCGGTGGAGCACAATGTGCTCCGCCGCAATTGCCAGCTCAGCTCAGGGTAGTAAACATAAGCCCGGCGTCACTGGAGACGCCGGACTTATGCTGACGAAAGGCGACGCCCCTCCAGTTACATGGAGGTCTATGGCGCCGCCTACCCCCGCCCCCTTCGCGTCAGCGGTGGCGCGATCGGGGGCGGACCCGGAAGCATCGGCATACATGCCGATGCTCCCGACCGCCGTTAGAAGACGGCGAGACCTCGGGCGCTCCTCCGGCTAACTGGGGCTGAGTTTCATGATGCATGAAACTCAGCCCGAGTTAATTCGGGGAGAACGCTCAGAAGGTTAAGGGTTATCTGCCTCATAGATATCATCAAAGCCATTAAATATATATATGGGGAACATAACCTTTGATTCTGCAGACAGGTACATTGCTATGCCCTATGAATTAACAGGTTTTGGGGACTGCAAGTGGAGGACTGAGGGGGGCCACCCAAGTACGCCCAAAGGGCCGCAGGTTGGGCACCTGGGCTTTAGACAGCTGAAGGCTCTTACACCACGAAAGAGGATAGGCATTCCTTGCCAGGAAGACACACTGGTTCAGTGGATGATTCACCTGGGAATCCTGCATCCAGGGACATGTCTGGAGGAATCTACCTTGTATCAGGTCAGTTATCCTCAAAGAAGCCCAGAATGTTCTCAGGAGTTAGTATTTATAGACTCCAGAGGGGTTGGCTTAAGGCCAGTAGAAGGGCATAATAGGATTGATACATTGTGTGGAGAGTGGGAAAAGATACAGCCGTCTAGACACATACTCATGTCATGGCTAGCATAGGAATAGCATACAGGGCATGGCAAAAATGCATTAAGCGAAGAGGCCCTGTCACTATCCTATGCTAGGGAAGTTACCCATAAATATATAGGAAATTATAATAATGCAGTAATACATTTAGTGCCATTTACTGGTTACCACACTTATCATTGAATTTTTTTGTGCATTTCATGCATAAATAATTTAGTATTTAGCTTCAATGTGTACATGTATGTGTACTAAACCAGTGATGGCGAACCAGTGGCAGGCATTCCAGAGGCGGCACTGGCAGCCCTCTGTGTGGGCACACGAGCTGTCAGCCAGCACAGAGGAAATAATTGCAGCCTATTGGCTCTCAATGCTGTCAGTTCTCTTCCCCTTTCTTCTGATTGCACACAGTGCCCCATACCCTCTCCTATTCTATCTTATTAGAAAGTAGAGTGTGTGTTTTTTGTGAGTGTGATTCAGGTTAAATTACCATGCTGGCATTTTAAAATAAATAAGTGGGGGTTGGGTTTCAGTTTGGGCACTCAGTTTCTAAAAGGTTATCTAAATTAATCTAAATTAAACACAGTGTTGTCTTTCACTTCTATTGTTTTGGACTAAATCTAACTACATAGGGGCCTACCAGAAATAAAAAAAAATCTAATTCAACTTTTACTTACCTCTGAGCAGTCATAATGTTGGAGTAGTGCTCCAAAAATCCCTAAAATATATACTGACCTGCTGTGCTCTTGTCACATGTCATGGCAATTACCATGCTTAATTCTCGGTAGATGTCCGTCTTCCAGGGGTTAACAGACTGCAGTTAAGTATGTGGTCACTAGAGACACTAGATACTGTTTTGAAATGGTAGGCTTGTAAAGGGGAAGTGATGATGTGACTGATTTGTACTTGCTGCCACTATGTGTGATAGGCTGATACAGCTGCAAATTTCTAAAGAGATAAGACGCACACAGTTTTTAGGGCAGGAAATCCAGAAAAAAAA
>CM070037.1:68646098-68657448 GCA_036250615.1 Ptychadena robeensis
TGGAAGGTATATATCACTGCTATGTAGTGCTGGGTCCTCCCTGATAGAATACATACTGAATGTAAGGTTTAGAAAGGTCCTCATATTACATGGTTTTGGTAGAACAAAAGTTCATTGTACAGAAATTGTATGGTGAGGTTGTAAGGTGGTGTATGGGGGGGGGGGGGCTTTAAGGATTCTGATTCCCATGTGAGCCCCACTGGGGAAATTTCCTTTTACTTCCTGTTACAATAATATATATCAGCAGGAAAGGTGGAGGGGAGCATAGTCTCCTCAACAAGAACCGCTGGAAGCTTTCCCCTTATAAAGAACACTTTGGCTTTAATCCTAGCCGCTCTTTAACATGATGCAGCGTATTTAGTGCAGCTGAATTATACATGAAAGATCAGCCATGATATATTCAGGTGTTCAGTATTATTTCTACACAAGATTCTGCCTGCGGGCGATATCCTGCACACATCACTGATAATACACGTTTTCCCAGAGAAATAGGGCGTGCAAAAAAAATTCCATTAGCCTAAATAATTCAGATCCTCGACAAGCAGGTGAGGACGGAGGAGCTGCGACGAATCCTGACGGCAAGCCTTCCCCGGAATCGGGCACATCCACAGAAATTGCAGACACAGTCTCAGCGCATTCTGTACTTTACCTGTCAGCAATCAGCGTCCACAACCCTGATCGCTCTGAATGATATTTATACTGCAATTCCCCTGGGAATGATTTACACTCCATCGCTGCAGACTCTGGTCATGGTCTCCGGTGAAAGAGAAATACTAAACCAAAAAAAAGCAATATGTGAAACTTATGGCCACTGACTCACTGAAAATATGATAATACTGGACTTGTATTTGATTAGTAAGTATGGTGTGCCTTGCTTTATTTTACATGGAAAAAGTCCATTGATATAAAAAATCGATCCATTGATTAAACGGGAATGGATTCCGGCATATTTGGCACCATTGACTCAAAGTGATCAATATTGAACATAAAAATGATTGAAAAGTGATTGGAAATTTTCAGTCGATCGTACAAGTATCTGACAGGTTTTCTAGTTAAGCAGGGAACGCATGCATAGATACGGGCCAGATCTATGGCAGCTTCGAGCATTGTGCACGCTCATGGCCATCTATCTGGCCAATATCATATACGGCCATCCCTGTTTTCGAGCAGGACCAATCAACCCCACTCGAAAACAGGGATATCAGCTCCTCCAATATCGGGCAGCAGCACGATTACATCATTACGCTGCTGCCGCGAACCTCGAACAGCTCTTATATTGAGCCGTGTGTTGCCAGCTTTCTTCTGATCGATTTGTATACGATTGTACTATGGAGAGTTTACTCAGAACTCAGCAAATGAGGTTTTAAAATGATGACCCTGTGTGGTATTACAATTGAACAATGTTCGGCAGTGGATCCTTAACGATCGAACGGACAAACGAGCGTGCAAAAGTCGATCCATGTCATTGTCACCCTACGAATAGAGGTCCCTAACCAGACCCTTTAGGGCAGCATTACCAGGTATCGTAACAAAATTCTGAGCTGGCATTAACTTGTCAAACTTATCCGATTTGTTTGGTATTATATTAAACATACTAAAATGAACACATTTGGCAATTTAACATGTTTTACAGAACAGTCTACTAGAATTGTTTACATACCTCAATAGTGCAAGTGGAAATACTGTATATAAAAATAAAGTTTTCTCCACTACTATATCCATCATGGCCATTAGTAGCTATAAACAGTCTGAAATCAAGCACCTAGCACTGTGGCTCTATGATGTTATAGGGAGCAGAATTGGGGGCTGCACCAGATAGCACAATTTCACTCCAAGAGCAGAGGTGTCATAAAAGCACAAAACTTTCCATTGACACTGACATTTTTTTCCTTTTTTGTATACAAGGGATAAATGACTCCAATCTTCCTCAATAGTTACAATGTCAGTGTGACAGACACAGCACAGTGTTTGGTTTGCCCCCGCCTCTCCTTGTGAATGGTATAGTCCTGTGTCAGAATTCAAAGGCTTCTGTTAGCTCCTGCAGCATCCCCGGCCACCTTCTAGTCGTGATTCATGCTTGTAGTGTGTCCAGGGGTGAGGAAAGGTAAATAAAACACTTCAGCCTTCAGCATCATAGTATGAGACTGCCCTCTGCCACTGTTACACGCATACACACACGCACACACACACACACTATACTATTATCACACATCACCACATATACATGGGGTGACACCATGAGTTTCTGGCACAAGGTGACACCAAACCTAGTGATGCCACTGGTCATATGTACTATAATAAAGGATCCCAACTCCCAACTTCCCAGGCTCCAATAGGGGTGGTGAGCCACAAAAAAACTGTCACAGCTAGTACAGTAGCCACCCTGGAACCAGCAGTGTGAACATAATGTGCTTAATCATTTTGCTAACATTTCATACAGTTTTTAATAATACCCATAAATAAGAGAATCTTTATTACATGGACAGACTGTTCTTCCTACTTACAAAGCGGCATTACTCAGGGTGGCATTGATTTTATGACATCACCAGTGAGCATTGTATTATCACATTGTAAGTTGAGGGTGCCATGCTCAGAGGGCAAGACCTAACTGGTATCCAGCACTCTCAGTTTTTCCTCAGGTCATTCACCCTGAACAACTGAGGACATCTTGTAGACATTGTGTGAATGACAGATCCACCTTAAAAGCTCTAAATGGGAGATAACTTGAATAAAGTTAAACATGAATACTCTTCATTTCTTACAATATAGAAAACATTTTGAAGAAACATTTGTATCTGACCCTGCTACAAAAGTCCTATACTACTAACTTTAATGCAGAAATCACACCAAACCCATAGGCTGCTTGTAGCTAAACTTTGTTTGCTAATTTTAAATCAAATGGACATGTAAAAGTTTTATACTGCATGATGTGAACTCAGCATGTGGCACATGAAAGGTTAACATCTGTTAGGTGGGAGCCACAATAAAATAAAAGATGTAAAAGCTCCAGCGGTGCTTGTCCTGTTAGTCCAGCTTTGGTCCAGCTGCAGAAGACATCCAGCCTCCAAATCCTGATCTGAACACAAGGATGCTGCTGAGATCTCTGACATGCCTCTCTCCCTCCCTCCTCCTCCTGGCTGGGCTACCCCTGTCCCTGCCTCTCCCAGCTGCCTCCTGCTCCTTGTGCCATGCAAGCTGGAGGTTGGACTTGTTCCTCTCTGAGTCTTGCTCATGACAGCAGTTGTAGAGATGCACCTACATGCAAGTGAATCAACTCCTTTTCTGATGTGTGCAGGGGAGGACTTCAATCTTGCAGGCTGCCAGTTCTTCTCCCTGCACTCAGCATCAGTACACTGCCTGGCTGAAGGATGCTGATGCTGCTCTGACTCCCTGTGCCCAATGCCAACCAGCTCCTGATGAGCTGTGGATGCTGATCTGGATTGCCTGTGACTTGCTGCTGGTGGAGTGTGGGGTTCCGCTCCTTGGCATCACTTCAGCTCATCCCCATGTGGGGGCTTACTTGATCACATCTCTCGGCACTTTTAGCTGAAAATCTATTTTTTTTTTTTACCCTTCAGTGGTAATACTAATTATAAAGAAAAGCATTGAGCAGCAGATGAGACTGAGTTGGAAGCAAGGGTTGTTTGTCTGAGGCACCCCCAGAGGCGCCCAAGGATGGAGCATTGCTATGCCATTCTCTTGCCACCTCTATGGATCGTTTTGGTTCTCAGCGCTTTTGCCAACGGGGACATCACTTGTAGGCAATGCCAGCCCCGAATCCAGCTAAAGGACCACGGATTGCTGAGGGCTGACACTGGGCAGCTAAGGGTCGCCAGGGAACTTGTACAGGACTCAACTGGTGCTGAGAGCGGAGAAGGAGAGGTCCTACAGATGGATCTTCTTGGAGGCACCAGGAGAGGAACCAGCGCTCCAAAGTCGTCTAAGAAAGGTAGCACCGCATGGAGAAACAGCAATCCTCCGGAGAGCCAAAAGCAGATGCCCAGGGTCAAGAGGGACCAATCCAGACCTGGCATCATGTTGCCATCTGACCCCAGTGACGAGGACCCCCTGACCAGCTTCCCCCTGGATACCCAGAAGGTCAAGAGAGCTGATGCCAAGGGTTCAAGAGAAGAAGGCAGGATAAATCGTGCCAGGATGGAGGAGCTAAAACTAAGCAGTACCAGCTTCCCTTTGACCGGAGACTCTGCCCATAACCAAGCCATGGTTCACTGGACTGGGGGCCACAATAGTAGTGTAAGTAACCCTTTCCCACTTAGTCTTGTGCCATTCACCCAAAGCTCTATTATGATGTCATACCCCTAGTACATGACTTTACAAAAGCTAGTCTGTATATCCGGGAAGTTTGATTTACCCAGCCTTTACCCAGTGTTGGCATGTCCTGTGTTACAGGTGGCAGCCTGGTGCTCAGGCAAGTGCAGGCTGTGCTGTGATTAACTAGTTAAAGCCTGAGCTTCAAATGTGAGACTGTAAAGCATAACGACTGTCTAGCAGTTATCTGTGTATAAATAACATGATCTACCAATGAAAGTTGCAACATTTTGGTGTTACACATCAATACATGCTACCCTCTGTTGTGGGACTACAAGCCACAGCATGCCCAGTTTTCCAGCATTATGGAAGTGGAAAGCCATCAAACATAATGGGATGACAATCATTTTAACAATGTGTCTGCAGATCACCATCCATCAAGGCGTTCTGACATAAAGAAAGGTTAGCAGATTGCCCCAGTAAACCAAGGGCTTAACCCTTTAATCCTGGAAGTGGGCAGAGGGTAAGAGTACCTGTGGCTTTCCCCTGCATGTGCCCTGAATACTGATAGTATGCCATTCACTACAATGACTGATTTATGGCATGAGCTCAGTTTCCTCTCAACATCAGAGTCCCCCCTACAAGCATGACATTGTCCTCAGGAAATTCTGCATGCCACAGTCCCTACAAAGGTAGCCCAGTGGACTGGCAAGGGTTAAAGCAGCTGCCTAGGCTTACAGTTTCAGTGTTTAACCCCTTATGGGAGTAAAGCAGTTAACCCATAACCCACCTGAATGGACCGTATTCTCTATAGGAAATATCTGCTTTACACATGCCATATACATACTAGATGCAGTGACTATAAATGTCAGATCCCACCTTTATACAATCTCCCACCCAGCCTGTTTTCTCAGGGGGTTGTCAAGTGTCTTGCACCTTTTTTTTTTTACAGCCATAAGCAAATTCACCAGCAGATGACGCCCTTGAAATCCTTATCAAGCCTCTTGTCAGTATCAGTGCAAAAAAAAAAAAAGATTGCAGAGCAGAACTAGAATTTCCTAAGTCATTACACCAAGCTTTTTATGTGATATGATGTAACTCTTGGTTGCTTGTTCAGTGATTAATGCACATCGTCCTGCTTTGGGCTATCAGCCAGCTTTTATTTTGGAAGAGAACAGTGATCAGTTCATAGACAGAAGACTTTGGCCACAACTTCAAGCCTATGGTTTATTGTGGAAGGGAAATCATGTGCTTTTTTAGTATGGCAATCTATAAAGAAAGAAAAATGCAGAACTGGATTTTTTTGGGCCATTTATTAAACTTGTTATTGCAATTCTACAATTGTAGCAAAATCTATTGCGCACAGTATACAATAAAGGTAATTTACTAAATCACTGATCACTTTGTAAAGGAAATAAAAGGGAACGTTCCTCTTACCTTAGTAAATTAAGTGAAGCATCCCATCATGTATGAGTACATTTATAGTTTTATTTGCTAAGTAATTGTTTACCTTGTTTACTAAGTAAAGTGATAGCACCCTTTAAAAATGAACATAACATGCTGTACTCTTCGGGTCCCTATACACCTTTAGATTTCTTAGATTTCCTTTAGATGTCCTTTTGTTTTACCAAAACCATGTAATATGAGGGACTTTCTAAACAATCCAGTCCACCTGTGTTTAATCACAGAGGACCTGGCACTACATAGTTGTTGGTAGATCTAAAGATGTATGGCCAGCTTAAATGACCCCCATTGTTCTAATGTAATGTGTAACTGTGTGTGTTTTTGGTCCTTGCAATCTTTAGAATAAAGCATATTTATGGACTGATTTTCATAGGCTGTATGGTGAATGGAGTCTAGCCAGCACTGTCTTCAGCCTGTAGCAGCCACGGGGTCTTCCAGTGATTGGCAGAATGTGTTCTATATTCAAGTTAGTTCTAATGCTGGCCATACAACTTTAGATCTCTCTGACAGATATTCTTTAGATCTACCAACAACTATGTAGTGCCGGGTCCTCTGCGATTGAACACAGGTAGACTTGATGGTTTAGAAAGTCCATAATATTACATGGTTTTGGTCAAACAAAAGGAGATCTAAAGAAAATCTGACAGAGAAATCTAAAGGTGTATGGGGGCCTTAAGAGATACAGAGATGGTTCACGTATTTGCCATAAGGATACATAGGCAGGTCTTCTTATCCTTGCGTCACTTATTTATTAAAGGAATTAAGCTAAACCACTGGATCCTAACAGTTGTGAATTCACTACATAGATCAGTTGAATTCTTTGGGTAACTGTATTTCTTTGCGTTATTAAACACTCTCAATCGTCTTCTGCAAAGCTTAATGCAAATAAATTCAATCTTTCTGATAAAACAAACAGTTTTGTAGCATGTTCAGGTCTTCTTACAACCATAGCAGTGCTCAGATTTATGTTCTACTCAATTGCCTTCCACGTAGAATAATTGAAATATTGCCAATCAGGATCTTAGTACGTTGGGTTGGATATTTTTAGAAAGTGTCAAGGATATTTAATGTTAGAAGCAAATAAACAGTGCTTATGGAAACAAACAATAGAATCTTCGGCATTGCCATTGTGCTCTCTGCCTGACACCCGTCCATTAGGTTGAGTGACAGACAACATCATTATTGCAGGAGCAAAATGACAGTTTAAACAGTTGACTCATCCAAGCCTTGCCTTATTTATACAACTGACATGGGGCTTTCTCTATTTATGGATTTGCTAGGAAAAAAGAAAAGGCTGGAGAGAGCAAACAGAACATATAGCTGGCACATGTTGTGTACCTGCATAGTGAAGCCGTAGCCCAGCTTTTCAGTGGTACATTGTCTGGGTTTGATATGTTTATGATAGTATACCATGCACCTGTTTACCAATAACCCAGAAATATTGGCAGTTTAAACTGAAATTATAGTCAATGTGAAATAAAAATACCCTTTATTACAGGGAACAGTTCAGCACCTTCTTTTCTTTATTATTGTATGTGTCTCTGGTTATTAAAATTACTTTATTAGTTTGTTTAATGCATTTCAAATGTATATATGTATAGTTTGTAATTATCTATGCAGATGGGGGCAGCCATCTTTCCTTGTCACATATTTTTGCTTAAGCTAGCCATACATTGTCGGATTCCATGGCCGATCGATCACCTATCCGATCGATTCCGGCGATGTCAGTGGGAATCGGAGGTCCGATCGATCGCCCAATTAAGTGTGTCCGATCGCTACATACCACCTTGGCCCACAGATTCCTGGACGATTCCGTGTCCGATCGCTTACTTCCCAAATGGCAACTCCCCCTGATGTGTGCTGAATCGGATCAGAAAGACCAACATGTTGGTTCTCTGTCTGATCCGATTCTGGGCCCCCGAACGATCGGACGTGATCTGACGGACAAGGTGGGCTTCACGCGATTCCGGGACGATCGATTGGCGTGCACGCGCCCGGAATCGATCGTCCCGGAATCCGTTGGGAAACTGACCCGTGTATGGGGACCTTTAGGCTTGATCCAATAAGAGATATTTTATAGATCAGTCCAGTTACGGATCTCTTAGTGATAGGGAGCAGTGAATGTTCAAGTTGGGTCCATATGGATTAGTGTACACATGTAGTATATGTTACGTTGTGTAGTGTACCAATCATGTACAATTGATTGTTTTATTTAAAAGCAATCAATTGCAGAATGCTACTGAGTTGTGTTTGTGTAGCAATCAATGGTGATTAGTTTGTGACTTTAGTAGAACACTTGCTTCTAATAATCTTGTGTGGCTCAAACTTAAGTAGAGTTGAGCAATACTGCACTATAATGGTGTCTTGCTGATGAGTTTGTCATTTTGCAAGTGTACCAGTCTGGTCCATTTAACACATGAAACCCACACGTTATATTGCCCAGGAGCCCATGCATATCTGTAATGTCCTTGAAACCCTTACAGTGGCACAAAACTTAGGGGTGTCTCCTGTTTAACTTTGACCTGTTAGATAATACAGCAGAGGAGACACATGGGATGAACTCATTCTCTAGTACCAAGCATTGGTATATCTAAAATATATTAGAACTTTTGGACCATGGTGGCAGGGAGAGGGTTTTTGCTTGTGGGATGGATAAATAGGTTCAGACCTGAGTAGACAAACATTATATACTCACACATACTAAGTCCTCTGTGAATACTCATGATGACTGCACATTAAGGAATATTTAATCTATTGAATATTATACACAGCGCTACATATATCATAGTGCATAGTATATCTTCTGTATATAATATATGTCATTGACTGTATCCATTACATACTTCTGATCAATATGCTGTGTGAGCAATATGTTATTTTTAAATGCTCCTTACTATAACTCTATGCTAGACTGTATATTACTGACCCCCTCACCACCCCTACATTGCATATATGTATGTATTTACAAAGCTGTACACTACACTACATTTTATGTTACATAGCTAGGGCACTCACATTCTGTATCTCTTACGCTAGAGTGCATAGTCGTGTTCAATGTATTCCAAACCCGGGCTCTATATCATAGGCTTCTGACTGATGTGTTCTATATACTGAACAGTGTGATATTTGGTCTGTCTACATTTGGCCTGTATGATACATATACTTGATCATTTCACTTTGTGATCTGAGCTTTACAATGCATCCCTCTGAACTATACATTAAGTACGATACATAGTAGTGACACTCTGTATTCTGGGGTTTGGCATATACTTTTCTAATCTCTGTGCTTTGTTAGTGTTATATAGTGTTACTAGACTTTATAAGCCAGTTAAAATAACAGGAGCTAGTAATGCCATTAGTTTTAATTCGGACCAGCGTCCCCATTGAAACTAACGGCCAGCACACAAAGGGTGCCCGCCGATGCTGTCAGCTCTGGAGAGCAGCGTGATGATGTCATCACGCTGCACTTCAGAGCTGATCTGAACCTGGCTGCCTGAAGTCTCTGCGTTCCAAGTCCCAACGGCTGTCCGTGGGGCACATGCGCAGTAGCGCAATCCCACGGACACAGGGACTGGACGCAGAGACACTTGGACTTTATTATAGAGGTTAGTTATATACTCCTTACTTGGCCTAAATGAGTCGCAATTAAATGTTCCATGACAGAAACATATAAGTTACCATGTCTTGATCTAGCTCAGTGGTCTTTACTTGGCTGCCTTGTAAAGGTAGCCCCATACACGTTCGAGTCATTCGTTCAATCAACCCAAAATTCGTCCTTTTTTAGTTGATTGAACCCACCTGGTATGATCAACCAAAAGTGATTGAATTCGAACATAAAATCTATTGAGCAGTGATCAGACATGTTGGTAAATTTAAGACGATCGTACTATGTCTGACATGTATCGTACAAGGATCTGACAAGTATCATACATGCGCAGTAATAACCACTTCCAGCCACAGGGGGGCGACTGGAGAACATTAACAGATGTACGTGTGAATGCACCATTGTGTGGTGGTACAATCCATCGATGTTAGACTGACAGTCGATATTTAAGTCACACAATCTGATTGAATAGAAGATCAATCGTGCAAAAGTTGACCCATATATGGATACCTTTAGATTGGTAGTTTGAGAAGGCGGAGGTTTGGGATCCAGCCAGAACCCGACCATTGGATTGCTGAGAAGAAGCACGCAATGGTGTAAAAACAAAAAATAATTGAGATATGAAAAAACAAGACCATATTCATTTCAAAACATTTCCCATTTTATAATGTGACTTCTAACATGTAGTATTCAATTGAAAATTAAACTAATCTTTAAAAAAAAAAAAAAGCTGGTTGCATATGTGTTCTCATCCTTAAACTCATACTTCATCAGACGTTCTCAGGTTAGAGTCAATCAGCATGGCACATCTTGATTTATATTTCTCCATTTTCCCTTACAAAAGCTTTCCAACTTTGTCATATTGGGAGGACATGCATAACCCCCTTTGGATCCCCTAAACCTCCCTAGCATTCGGCAAGACTGCAAAAACGAACAGAGTACTGTTTTCCCCCCTTCCCACGATGTGGGCTGGGAAACCAATGCCCCTCAATTAACATGGAGGTCAATGGTGCGCCCCCCCCCCATTGAGCGCCACTGATGACGTCTAAGGGTCAGTTCCGGAACCCTGGAAATGTGGAAAAAAAACCTGGAAAAGAAACTTTCCAGAGGTATATCAGGTGTACCCGATCCCCGCTCCTCTAGCGGTTGGGACAAACCCAAACAGCGGACGAACTGGGTTTGTCTCAAACACTAGAAAGGTTGAATACTGTATAAAATGCACCCCCTGCAAAATCGTGGGGTATGTCTTATGGTATGAATGCATGAATACTCATAGTCAAAAGACTATTAGGCTGCGTGTGTTTGTGCCCTCTGAGGGACTGAGCTTAGCTGAGGGAGGTGGGGCAGCTGTCAGAGAAAAGATCTGATGGGTGTATCTTCCCCCTTCTACTGTTTTGTTAAGGTGAGTAGTGATGAGCAGCATAGGAAATATTCGTATTCGCAAAATATTGCAGGTTTTGCGCCTAATATTCACAATTAGAAGAATTTGTGATCTCCAGTCATTACCTTCATCGCAAAAAAGATTTTTGCAATAAAAAGTGCTGATATTCGCGATCAACACTACTGTTGTAAAAATCTAGAATATTTGCGCACTATATGCGAGATCTTCGCAAATGTGATATTCAAAATAAAAATTTGCAATTCAAATATTCGCAACCACACTATAGGTGAGCTGTTTAAGGGCACCTGCAGGCAGCTCTTCCCACTGCCTTTGCTGTTTGTATGTGAGCTGGCTCAAGCTGCCCAGCTCATATACATAAAGCAGGGAGCCAGAGGAAAGATCCGCTTGCCCATTAAAACATAATACTTCCACTCTGCATTCTCTGACTCCTTATCTTCACTTGCTTCCACTATCTCTAATCTCACATCCCCTGACCAAGCTGCCTCTCACTATAATCTCACCCTTCAATCTGTCCTAAACAAAATTGCCCCTGCCACCCTCCGCTTTCCCCGCCCTACCAACCCCCGTCCCTGGCACGGTAAGCACACGCGCTCCCTCCAACGAGATGTTCG
>CM070037.1:68657548-68674877 GCA_036250615.1 Ptychadena robeensis
TTGTACAGCGCTGCGTAATATGTTGGTGCTATATAAATAAATGATAATAATAATAATAATCTCCAAGGTTCATTGTGAAGATACAAAGTATTGTTTTAGTGCCAAATATACTTTTTGTAACTGAAGTTAAAAAGTTCAATCTTGGTCTCTCTCTTGCTTGCAACTTCATAGTTGTCCTATGTGTTTGATTACTGCCTGTACAATATTTCATGGTATATCTAATGCTGTGTAAATCAATTTGTACCCTTCTCCCACAGTAACATTGTGATCCTTTAAATGCATTTTCTGGATCAGCCACATAAATGTCAGGAAAATTCTACTAGGAGAGCTGAATATTATTTGAAGTTAATCATATGATTTTTAATGGTGTATACATGAAGAGTGAGTCTGTATTCAAATCAAAATGGCGACTCAAAAAAGCTTTATGCCCATACCGCAGAACAGTGGTAAGGGTAATCCTGCCTGCTCCAACCCCCCGTGAGGACCCAGGGAACCCATGCCTGCATTTATAGGTCAATGGTGCGGGTCGCCCTACCTCATCAATCATGCTTTAAGTTATATGTCAAGAAAACTTTTTCATTTTGTGGTCAAATGTTTTATATCACAATAACTAGCATTTTAACAGGGTTGTGTACACTTTTTATATCTTCTGTATGTAGGGCATGCTAAACCCTTGGTAGACTGTACAAGGCTACATGACATATTTATTTCTTTGAGAACAGTTCTTTGTTGAACTAAGCCACTTACCTTGTCAATGCAGTCTGCTACTTGTAATGTTCCTTCATACAGGTTCTTTTAATGTCTATCATGCCTGCTGGGAAGTGTTCACATTTTGCATGTGGCCATGGTGTGAACTGTAGAAATAAGGGATGCCCTGTCAATCAGAACATTTGGTGTGCCATGGATGATGTGCCATTTGTAATGAGTGAAGCAGGTGGCAGATCAGGGAGCTGAAACCAATGTATTTTACCCATATTACATTTTAAATAGAAAGCAGTAGATGGTGTGAATGGTTTGTAGAGTTAGCCACATTCAGCTGGACTTCCAAAATGGATCTAAAGGTCTAGTGAGCTGTTTATTCATTTAAGGTTAAAGGTGATTGAACATGGGGTATTCATTTTTGACAATATATTTTATACAATATAATATTCATGTGTGTCTTCAATTATTATTTATTTGTTACATATATACCTAGCAAGAAATTTTAATGTGTTTCATACATGTCTTAAAGATTTCTCTAGTTTTAGGGGTAGTGCAATTTCTAGCCTTGCAGGGGCCCTATGAAAGTTCTTGCTTAGGGCCTTCTGTCGACCAGTGGGGGTGGATAGGGGGATTAGCTTTTGGTGCAGCTGCTGACTCGCCCTCCCTCCCTGTGCAGATCTGACCAGCGTAAACGGCATAGGAGGGCACCGGAGCCCTATTTGGCATATTGTGAGAAACTACCCTGTTTAGGGGCCTTGATCTAAGGATCATGATCATACAGATCTTCTGCAGTTGAGATGCTCCTAATTTTCTCTTACTGATGAGCCTGATTGGAAAGTGTCTAAAAGTTGAGCCCTTGTGGTCAGAAGAACATGTCATATTCTGCGCTCTATATGTAGTCTTAGCAATAACGGCGTGACGGTTCTTGCACAGGACCAGCAAGCGAGCCAAGCGTTGCCCGGAATTGCAAACCGTAATTTGTTTTAATACGTTTGTTCTGCCGAGTCATGTACATGTGGTTTTCATCATAAAAGAACGGAACGAGAGTTATTTTAAGCCTGTTATTAAGGTGAAAATAGATGTAATTTAGACATCTTTAAAACGTCCCCAACGACAGTGATTCATGCGTCCTGTCAAGCGCAGCGATGCATTCCGTGGCGGCATCGGCGGTATGGAAATGAGTGATTTGCAGTCCTTGCTGGTTATAAGACAAAAACGGTTGCAGGCAAAAAGCAGGCAACGGCAGACTTTCCGAACGCTCCTGTTTTCTGCTTGTAATACCGGAATGGTACACTAATCTGTTTTCAGAATAATTTCTTGTTAAAGGAATCTCATTTCTGCCTTCTGAAGAAAAGTAATCAATAGCGAGGTGGAATTCAGATGTAGCCTGCGGCGCTCACCGCAAATATATTGGAGATCGGATATTACTTTGACATGAATGCTACTTTGATAATTGCAGACTGAGATGTTGCAATATTAAAGGTGCACTCCAGTCAAACTGAAAAAAATAAAATCATGTAAACTGACTCTGGGGGAAGAAGTGCTTCTCATATTTATCTTTATGTTTAACAGGAGCAGTTTGCTGTCCGTACTAGTCCATTATCAGAGTTACCGATATCTATGCTTGTCTATGATCAGACAAATGTTTTAGTGTCCTCAGTGTGAGCCCATTGCAGCTTTGCCCACCTTCACTGGGGGAGTGTTGATATGTTCCAGTTGCTTAAATTATATACCCAACATTTAAATAACTTTAAACTTTAATAAAGACACAACACAGTATTTCGAGAGACAAGTGGATATATATATTTTTGGCCACAGCTTTCACAATTGGAATATAGTAGAGTGTTGTACCGTGTTAGCCATCGATAAATACAGCAAGTTTGGAGTTCAAGTGATACCGTTTATTGGCTAACTGAAGTCATTAGAGAAGCAAGCTTTCGGGATATCGCAGATCCCTTCTTCAGGCTAATACAATTCTGGTCTTTGAAACTTACATTTATACACAAAATAACATGGTCATAAATATTTGAACAAAAGAAACAGTTTTGCCTTGACACACATGACTGATGGAGGTGAGAGTGAAGGGTTAGTTAGTGGAGATAGTGATCAGAGTTAGGAAGAGTTATTGGGGGTAATAGAGATAAGAGGTTCAGCCGTGATATTCACCTCCTTCAGCAATTAAAATGTCCATAGACCTGGGAAGCAGAGAAATATGGCAACATGGGTATTTCTTGGAGAAACGTAAATAGCAATAGTCTTTAAATTAATAATTTACATTTAATAATTAATCATTAATAATTACATTTAACAATTAATAATTACATTTATTTGTGTATAAATGTAAGTTTCAAAGACCAGAATTGTATTAGCCTGAAGAAGGGATCTGCGATATCCCGAAAGCTTGCTTCTCTAATGACTTCAGTAAGCCAATAAATGGTATCACTTGAACTCCAAACTTGCTGTACAATTGGAATATGAAACACCTGACAGTGTGTCTTACTAAAAATGCCACTATACCACATAATACCAACCAACCACCTGTACCAGCCACCAACCTCTCTTACACCAGCTCAGTGGGTACTCTGCCAACTTTGACTCGTCCTACCACCATTTTAACCATCACCATCTTGGGCTATTGACCCTGTAAAGAGCTCAATGTTGTCCTCCAAGTGTCTGCCCCCTCCACCAGCACGTCACCAAAAATAGCTTCAAACCATTTTTTCTTTCTAGGCACTGCCAGGGACCCGCACACGCTGTGACAGGAAAGCTATAACGAAAATGAACTCATTATTATTACATGTGGTGGAGAATGCACATGTTTTGCTGCATTTTGTAAATTTATACGCATATGAACAAAAAACTCCAATACATCCACTGACAGTGCTTGCATAAAAATGAATTGTTGGCTGGAGTCCCCCCTTAATGCAGAACAATTGAAGACCCATGTGTACACAGATCTTTATTATTTTTTTTATTATTCTATTTTATTTTATTTTTTATAAAGGCTAACCAGACCCCCTATTGGCATAGGATCTAGTGGTCAGAGAGGGAAGTTCAATCAGGCCTGATGCCAAACTTTAATGAGGGGGAGATCTCTCATTGAGGTAGGGGGCCTCTTCCCCACAACCTCTTGCCTGTGGGGGTGCAGGCAAAATTATGGAAAGAGTAGAGAGGTCTCTCTCCCATTCACAGAAAGGGTTAACCTCCTGGGCGTTTAGTCGAGGTAACTCGGGTGAGTTTCTTCTTGAGCTAATTAAACTCACCCCTAGCTAACTGCGGGTAAACTTATATGTTCTGGGTCTAGAGGAGGGCAGGAATTTTTTAAAAGATTGCCATGGGCGATCACAATATGATCACAGATTACAATAAAATATATATTTTTTTAAATCGCCCAGGAGGTTAATACTAAACCTAGATATAAAACATAGACACAAAGATAAATATTTAATTTATTTTTGCCATTCCACATACTCCCTGCAAAGTGCCATCCAACGATGTTATCCATCTACTTCTCACAAAGGGTCAATTGTTCCTCAAAGGGGGTCTCATTCTGAAGCCCTAGCAATGTTCATTGTTCTTCACAGAACCACCTACTGACACCAGGAAATGTGGGCATGGCATATATATGCCCATCCGGTTGTCACAATGCCGGCACCTGGCTGCAGAGTCTGTCATTGATAACAGACTTTTTACAAACACTGCAGCCTTTCTTATACCTGTTGCTTCTGCCAGAAGACTCATCACTTATTCATTATACTACATCATGACAACAATAACAAAATACAACTACATAATTCCTTCCCTCTGTCTTCTCCTAGACATAGAGGAATATAACTGACAAGTGATTAGAGAAAGCTGAGATTAATGTAACTGATAAAAGCACAGACACAGAGTAGTATGCATTTTCATGTATTCCTCAAAGAGATATAACAAGACGCTTCAATGTTGTAGTTTTCCCACCATACGGCAGCATTCACAAGGACGTCTGGAAACGCCACATTTCCAGCACCGGGATGCCTGAAAAGAGATAAAGCTGGCAAGATGCCACATGAGGTCACTTAAATGGTGCCTGCCTGTTAGAGAAAGAATGGGGGCATTTTTAAACGTCCACGAGCATGGGGGGACCTTCACTCATACATACAGAAAGCGTACATGCAAATGCTGCCTAAGGGGCTCACAGACAGGTAAAAATGCAATTCATTGTAATAGGACAAGAAGACCATTTTATTTATCCCAAAGGTGTTCTCTTGGGTGGAGATCAAGGCTTTGTGCAGGACATTAAAGTTCTTCTACATCAAACTTGCTCATCCACGTCACATTTATGGACTTTACTTTGTGCACTGGTATCATCAGTTGGTTTAGGAAAGGGGCCACTCTAAATTGTTTTACAAAGTTGAGAGCATGAAATTTGTACTCTAAAGCATTCAAAATAAGCTTCACTGCCACTAAGGGGCTGAGTCAAATCCCTGAAAAACAAGCAAACACTATAATTCCCTTCCACCTAACTTTACACTTGACTCAATTAAGTCAGGCAAGTTTGATTTTCATGGCTTTAATCAAACCCAGACTTCAGATTACCAGACAGAGAACAGTGATTGTTTACTGCTCTAGTCCAATGAAGGTGTTAATAACACAGTTAAAACAGGTTAATGGTGTGCCCCCTGGATGCCCAAAGGCTTGTGGAAGACACCAGCATACCAGAAGATAAAATGTGCTCACTTTATTTTCACTTGAGTTTCAGTTAATGAAGAGTAGTATATGTGGGCATGTTCCAATATTTTATCAAAGGTCTAAAATACCCATCGGAAACCGTCAGTATCCAATCGTAGTATCTGACATCAGATCAAACTGACGCATCAAAGTTCTTCTCATTTTACACTGGATTTCTCTTCTTTTGTTATTGGTTGATCAAACTCATAAAAGAGAAATAATTAACTTTAGATCTGATTGAAGGGTTTAACTGAAGGCAGGAAAACTGACACAGATGTAAGCGAATCACCAAACAGAAAAGAATATGGCAGCCTTACATCTTTCACCTTTAAACGCAAGTTAGAAACGGCCACTCTGATATTCATATTATGTTCCTGTTACCCATCTTCATCATTACTGACAGGTTCTATTGTCCAGAATATGATAAAAAGAAGACATGGACCCTGAATCTAGCAGTTAATCAGTATCTCTGGCTTGGCAGCAATTTACAGGCGCTTTGTTTCTCAAGACGGGTCTGTAATTTGTGGCACTCAGACACGTAACAAGTGTCAAATGGTAGAAGCCAAGCAGATAAGTAGATTAGAACCATGTACTTTAATTTACACAAGGGTTCTTATGTCCCCCCATGAGTTCTTTTCCATCAGATCCTGAATATTTTACATGCTTCTGCATAACACAGCCAGTAGCCTTGTGGCCAATTAACCACGGATATGAAGAGAAGAAACAAAACTGCCAGTGCCTGACCAGCATAGACAGGCTCCAACAGGAAATCACACACTGAAACTTTGTTATTTAAAGCCAAATATTAATATACAATAGGATTCAGTATGTTAACGGGAGCAGCTTTAACTCAGTGCTGCAGAGAGCATTTGGTGTTAGTTTGTAGCCTTCTAGTTCAAAACGGAAGCAGAGAATAGCTGAATACTTACAGGACCCAAAGATAAGTTTTCTAAATAGGGAATTAAAAATAATATAAAAGTTTACTTAAAGCAAACCTACCACCATAAATCCATTGTTAAATTAATTGCACTAGTGCCAATAATAGGGAGGCATGCATAAAAATACTTACCCCTCCTCCCTGTCTGGCTCTGTTGACGCACTCTGCACCCCCCCCCCCCTCGAAACTCACCTCAAAGATAGTCAGGTTAATCTCTAATCTTGGCTCTGCATTAAAACCAATGAGACACATTTAGCCATAGAAAACCATTATAAACACCCCCACTCACGACATTGCACCATGTGGTAACCCCGGGAAGCCTGTAAAAAAAGATGCAATCACATACGATGTCTAAAATATTTTGGTACTCTGAATCGTTAAAAATAATTTCCACTGGCACTTAGGGGCCAGGTCAAATCCCTGAAAAACAAGTAATCACTATAATTCCCTTCAACCCAACTTAACACTTGGCTCAATGAAGTCAAGCAAGCAAGCTACACTCTAGTCTTACCCCATATGAAACAGCAAGTGTTGGGTAGCAAGCATTGGTTTACGGATCCCTCTGAGGGCCTGCTAAATGACCTCATACTCATCTCATGGCCTTCTCAAGGATGTTTCACTTGCTTTCTCAATTTGAAATTACTTTTTTTATTCTTACCCTGGGATGTTACTCAGCATAATCTGTATATTTATCATTCATGATCCCTAGAAAGGAGTTATACATTATACTGTATTTGCTCTTCATAAAAATGAAATAATAAAGACAGTTCAACAATACATTTGTTACATTTGTCATTGTCATTTGTCATTATGATTTATGTTGAAAATGCTTAAAATTGTTGAAGAGTGTCTGTTTTATTTAGATTGAGCCATTCAGGAGTTTACTGCTGTCAGTATGCCTACAGGGGGAGATTTACTGTTGTATTTGCCTTGGTAACCACTGACTTCAAGACATAAACTGTTGAGGAAAACCAAACGTGAAGTTTTACAGAAGCTGGAATAGGAATAGAGAAAAAAATATTTACCAATTAGGACAACGGATTTTACAGAGCTATTTGCTCAATTCCTATCTATGGGAGAGGACATGCTACCTAGCAAGACACAGTATGGGGTTTTGACCCTTTAGCCGACCATATGCGTCTTGATTTCCCTGTGACCAATCGCAATGTGCTTATGCAAGAATCATGGATGATCACATCACAATCGTTGGGTTAATTGATGCGCACCACCACGGGGAATCAATTCCTGGCTGATACTTTTGGTGGGGACCCTCAGTCCACTTCCATATTACTGGTGATCGAAACAGGAAATACTGACAGTGTCAGATCCCTGTATGATTGTTCGCTCAAGGTGGGCTGCGTTCTATTACCGGATGATTAAACGTGGTGAATGCGCACAGCGATCTATTGTTCGGGAATCTAACCAAAATCAACCCATGTATGGCTGGCTTTACTCTGATCCAGTTTTATGCAGGGCAATTAGAAAATAAAGAAGAAAATCGAAGAAAAGAAGACAAAGCCAAATCAGTCAAAAACACATTACAGAGCACCTCAAAGGCAGAAGAAACAAGTCTGCTTACATGACGCTTAGAAAGTTGGATATACAGTCTAAACTAGTTAGATAACAACTCGTTATTTACATGCTGTTATATTCCATCATTCGATATATTGCACAATCTAGATGTTATGAATATTGGATATATGTATGGCCAGATAATCACTACAGGTACCTGATTTTATATTGCTGTGTACGGCATCACTTACCTAGATTTGTCTTCTTAACTTCTTCTTGCTGGTGAATAGCTGAGGACAGAGCTGTGCAGTCACCATGTGACCACTAGGGGGGGCAATGCCCTTTGAAAGATTCCAGGTATGAGCTGCCGAGGCAGCTTGGAATGTTCTGTACTTAGCTGTAACAAATACATTCCTGTAATAACTACTAACCTTGTCTGTCTGATGTTAGCTATTCAAAGTATAAAGTAAAAAAAATGCAATGTACAGTTTATACATCATTTTCAAGGAAATTATTCCATTTTTTGAATCACTAAAAAAAAACTGATGTTGCCAGATATATGGTCAGATGGCATCCCTTCTCTGCCAGTTCATTTTGGCCAGCAAAATTTAAGAGAAATATTTAATACTTCATGTATTCAGTTGATTCCTACCATATGTGATGGTGCTTGTTAACTGGCTACGCTGGCCTGTCACATGGGAAAAGGAAGAGAATACACAATCGGTGGTATGTACCAGCTAGCTTGGATCTTGTAAGGCAGTGATGGTGAATCTATGGCATGTGTGCCAGAGGTGGCACTCGGAGCCCTCTCTGTGGGCATTCTGATTGCACACAGTTCCCCATACCCTCTCCCATTTTATCTTATAAGAAAGTAGAGTGTGTGTTTAAATTTTTCGTGTGTGTATATGATTCAGGTAAAATTGCCATACCGGCACTTTGAGATAAAAAAACTTGGGTTTGGATTTCAGTTTGGGCACTTGGTCTCTAAAAGCTTTGCCATCACTGTTCTAATGGGACACTACCTGGAACAATGATTTACAATGCTATTCTTTCTAATAAGTGTAAATATTGTGCAGTTTCATGCACTCTCTTGAGTTGGTAGGGTACAACTTTTGAGGAAGCCTCATCCAGATACCAGCAACCTTTACCAGCTCTTACTGCAAGGAAAGGAAGTAATATCCAGCATGATCTTATCCATTTCTTCCAAACATTACTCTACCTGGCCTGTCCCTTTAATTCGTTTGATCTCAGTTCTTTTGGGCATTACTCTGACCCAGTGGCGTCCCCAGATTTGGTGCCGGAAACCCATGGTGTCATCCCATATAAATGACAATGTGTATGTATGTGTATATATATATACATATACACGCACAGAAAGGGCTGATGGCAATCACATACTATGAGGCGAACACATTATAAGCGTGAATCGTATCTAACCACAAGAGGGATGCTGCAGGAACTAGGAAAAGACTTGGGACTCAGGACTATACCAGTCACAAGGAGTAGGGAAAAACCAAAAACAACTGTTGTTGTTGAGGAAGATTGCAGTCCTTTAGTCCTTGTAGAGAAAAAAACATTCTAATGATGCTGCTACTTTGACCACCATGCATACAAGTACATCACACCTAGAAACTTCTACATCTCGTAACTCCTCCAGGGTTTGCATCAAAGCTGCGTGCTTGTGTGAGGAGCACTGAGGCAGGGTGCTGTGATGTTTTCTTTATGCTACTGTGTGTACAGCAATCTGTCCTCATTACTGGGAAGCACAGAGGCCTTGTGTATGCCACTTCATCTTTTTTATTTTGATAATTCCGTTAGTATTTCATGAACTTCAGGTTTAAAGCTAACTTAGATTAATTAAAAGAGCTACACTAATCTGTGCATTTTTTACCTGCCTAAAGTTCAACTTTTAATACTGAAGATAATATGTCTCAGAAATGAGCACGTGGTCCCCTCTGTTCCCCTACACAGGGACTCGGGCCTGCCTTGTAAATGTCAGGTTGGCTCTTTGTCATGGTGAGTTAGTGCAGTAAGGACGGCACACATATTACCATTAATAAGGATGATAAAACCGTGCCACCACTAATTACTCTGTGGGAGGTTATTCATGGGCCGGAGAGTTAATAGTGTCAGCTGGATTACCCATAATGCAGCGGTGTGTATGTCTTTGTGACATAATGTACGGTAGCCATGAACCTCTTCTCAGAAATGTTGCTAGGAGGAGTCGTGTGGCGATGGAGCTATTGCAAATTAATGTGATACAATGTATGCGCTGTACTCTATGGAGCTTCTTGTAATTCAGAACAAAGCTTTTTATTTGAGTTGGGGAAACGGCTTAAGCGGGCCTATTCAGTGGAGCAGTGCAAAGAGCAAAGTGTTGTAACCATAGAAACTTAGCAGATTCCGTCTTGAACCAGCTTTGGATAAAAGACTTAAAAGTTAGGCTACAGTATCTAAATTTGACTTGGTGTTAGCCTCTCAGAGTCTCTTTTACACAATCTCTGAGGGTGTTTTAAAAAAAACCGATCCCAACTTTAAAAACTTGGGAAGCAAAACTATGAAGATTTACAGTAGATACAATTATATATTGTTATATAAGGACCAATTCACACACACTGCTACAGAGCACATGCTTGGGTTCACATTCACTATATGTTGCACCATCCATTGCAAGTGCCTAGAAACTGCCCAAACCCCACAATAAACATCATATATGGCATTTTTGAGGCAGCATCTCAATATACAAACCTGCATGATGTCCAAAGAATGGTGGCTCCATACATTTAAAAGGAAAAATAGAAGACTATATTTTTATGTTACTTACATTTAAGATAGATAAAAGTTGTTCAAAACAAATGAATTCCCTATTTTTCTCTATTCAACATTTACATAAAAAAATGATTCTATTGTTAGCATATGGTTACACTTTTTAATCTGTGATCTTTTGTGTAACTACAACTGTACACTCCACAATTCTCACACACATTTATAGAATAGTTTAGATTGTCCGTGGTGCCTAAAAAACCATCATTGGCCGACATCTTCTCTTGAGTGCCGACTTTCTTTCAAATGATTTAAAACTACTTTTGTCTAGCGTCTGTACACAGCTTTACTCCTTACCTACCAGACACAGACATTTAGATATCAAGTGACTATACAGAATGTTTCAGCAAAGTAGGCATGACTGGACCATGCAGTATTCACTCTGTATTCTTACAGCCAAAAGGCCAGTGCCAGGAGGTAGGTATTGGCTTAAACTTTACTATGAGTCTATACACTAGCAGTACCCATTCTCTGAACACAGTGACCAACTTATGAAGAGACATTTTGCAATTTGACACTGAACAACTTACCCTTAAGGCAGCTATTTACATATGGGAGGTGATATTAGTCTTTGTCACAAAATGTATTTATTGCAATGCAGAATGTTAATGTAGATACCCAACTGCTATGCTATCTAGTTGTAAAATGTGTCTCTCCATAAATATATTTTTATAACACATATATATATATATATATATATATATTTAGATTTTTTATAACATAAACATATACTTCCTACTGATTTTAATGGTAAAAAGGGCACCTTACAATCCCCTACAGTCCGGTTCATCTGTTTATATACATTCACTGCGAATGGGTGCTTAAAGTTTTCAATATAATATTGGCAGTGAATTTCTTAAGGGTGAATTATTTCAGTGGCATTTGGAACTATTCTCAAAGTACATGAAAGGGTAAAAACCTAGAATGACAAGAAAATCTGTATATGAAATGCCCTGTTCTGTAGACTGTATATGTGCACAAGCAAAAATAAACTTTCCTGTTGACTCATCTATTTGCTGCCCGTGACCCCAAAATGAACTGTGCTGTTGTTAAGATATATATACAGTCTACAGGCAGATGTGTCCCTGGACGCCTCTCCTGCCGCTGTGAGCATCCAATTTCCGGCTCTCAGAACATAACTGTAAAATATTTGCCAAACTGCACCCTTCAGCAAGGTACTATAACTGCTGTCACATTCCAGAGTATTTAAACATTCAAAACTTTATTTACAAGGTGGTGGTGGAAAACTGAGGTATTTAACAAATAATAATTCAAGCGTTGCTCCAAAAAAACAATAGCTTAAGCAGGATACAATGTACAGCTTAGAGCAAGGTTGTCAAATTTCTAAGAATATGGGGTCCCAAGTAAGGCTCCTAATATCACCAAGATTTTAAAAGGCTAGAGACTTAGAATAAGAAGTTTAAATTAGAGAATTGTAAAAAAGAGAATAAGAAGGTTAAGTGGTAAAACATAGCCAAAGATCGATTGCTGTGCGCGTTCCCAAATCGGATGCGCCCACCTGGACAGATCGTTTTAGGATAGCACCGCATGTCCATAAATTCCTGGCGGATCGCATTACTTTGTATGGGTCCTTATCCAAAGAAATGTTTGGCACACAAAGGGTGCCTGCCTATCCTGCCTACCCTCTGAGTGATGTCATCACGTTGCAATCGTGTATGGCTACCTTTAGTTTTTGCAGACTAGGAGCATGCTTCAAGAAGCAATTATAGACTGGAGATATTTTTAGAGGGTTGTATGTGGCTCCTTGGCCACAGGTTGCAAACCAGTGACTTACCCTAAGGTGTATAATGTTACTAATTCTTACTAAGTGAGCAGTTACTACATTTTGTGTATTGTCCTAATATTGGTGTAGTTTGAGCATCACCACAAAATTCACATCCATAGTGGACAGGATAAAGCATCACTGTCTCCAGTAAGCACTATATGGAGAGGTAAACAAGATTAAGCACCTCTGACCCAGTAAGCATTCATTATCACACACAGAAATGTCCAAAAGTATTTGGCCTCTTAACAAATAAACAATATATTTCAAAAGAAGTGTCAATGTTCTTTATGGAAGGTCCCTTAAAATGTGGTGGGAATGCTTAACGTATACAGTGCATGGGCATTAGTAGTTATGTAATATTTAATTTGTAGGTTTAAAGACCACTAAACCAATTTGTAGAAGTAGGTTCTTCCTTTCAAACTCTAAATGTACTGTTGGACTAATGGATTTGTCAATGCCGACTCTATCAACTTTTTTCCCAAAATATGATTTGGACTGCTTGATTTTCGAATTGGACACAGCAGATCCACTGTCCATCCATTGCCAGACACCCACATAAGTCATCTAACTTGAGCTATAATGGTACAAAGAAAGCATGTTAAAAATTGTAGTTCTGCTCTTATCCTGTTATAAATACACGTATTGCAAATCTTTGAGTCTGTCCTCTTACATTCCCTTGCATAGCAGATAACTGCTGTCAGGATCAGGATCTACCACACAGCACTGCCTATTTAGAATCCCATAGAAGAGACACAGAATTTGATAATCAGTCAGATAGACATTATATTTACAACCCCCAATTTCTAGTCTCTTTTAAAAGATAATTATTATTGAGTTCTTACATGAAAATGTCGAACAAAATACTACATAAACCTAACTATATGTCTTGTGTGTTTTGAATTGTCATTGCACAAAGGGAAGAAAATGCAGAGATGCAGAAGAACAAAGAGAGCACCTGAGGACATGAGAGTATAATAGCATAAAATGTTATTGTGTGGAGTTCGGAACACCAGTTGGATCAGTAAGAAATGTATAGGGGATTGGGGTCCCAGCCTCTTCAAAGTGTAGAGGTTTTCTCTTGTTTTGGATGAGAGGGTTGAGTTTCTACCCCTTTTGATTTTTTTATCCTCGTATCTTAGAGTATCATTGGATCAAACAAATTATGTTTTATTAAGTTCTCCTGCAGGAGAACATTTCTTCGCTACCAATGAGCTGTTTAGATGCCTTTTCTATTCCTTAACTTGCTTGTAAAGTAAACACTTGCACAGTACAAGAAGACAAGGGGTTAACAGAATAAAACAATAACATGAGGAATGTCACCGGGCCCTTGTTCAACCACTCTCACGTATGTAATGCCATTTCTGAGAAGATATTGATTTTCATATTCCGGAGCTTGCCGCAAGTCCTTCACACCCCGTCATTACTAGAAGACCAATCCTTATTTACATCTGAAGGTTCTGCTGACTTAAGCGATATACAGGGCCAGACATTAAACAATCCAGTACTTCTTAAAGTACAGTGATTTATCTTTGCTTAAAGATTCCCTGTCAGTCTGTAAAAAAATCCAAAAGTTCTTCTATATGTCTCTTACCTACATTTCCAAAAGTTTAAAGTCGGCCATAGACGTGTAGATTGCTGATAGAGCGAAGGAAGTAATTATATTATCATGCTGCACTGGAGCGATCGCAGATCGGATTGCGAATCAATGTGCACCACTTGTGCACAACGATTCCAATTCAATATTACCCCATCAAAAGTATTTGCAATCGACCAGGGAAAAATAGACATGCCCGTGGCTCCATTTGGGCAGCCTTGATTCCGGCAGGATGGATCGCTGCGAAAACCGAGACATCTATGGCCAGCTTTAGATGTCTGTGTTTCTACTATGTGCTGTTTTTTCCTCTGATCTCTACTACAGCAGTTTTTAAGAACTTTGGGTTTAGAGTAACGAAACACAGTTCATGGCAAGGGATAAAGGCATCCAGCACTTGTGCAGGCTTTGTGCCATCAGATGATTTATTAGCAAGATAGCTAAGCTTTCTATGAAAGTCACAATATAGCAATCAAAACCTTGGGACTGCAAATTGTGTGGTGTGCACCGCCCCTGTCTGTGATGAGTGCACAAACATATACCAGGGTGAACCAAGGGTCAGGGACTGGTGTCTTCCAGTACCTCTCACTGTCTGGCCCCTTCTGTTGCACCTGGAGGCAGATCATCACTACACTGGTTAGAGGCAGTTTCCCAACACAGGCCATTGCACATGTCCCAAGTCTATGCACACTCTGCCATTTGGTGTAAAGCAAGCCATACACGTGTCGGATTCCATGGCCAATTGATCACCCATCCGATCGATTGCGGCGATTCTGCCGGGAATCGCAGGTGTGATCAATCGGCCAATTAAGAGTATCCATCGCTGCATACCACCTTGTCCAACGGATTCCGGGACGATTCCGTGTCCGATTGTCCACCTCACAAATGGCAACCCCCCCTGATCTGGGCAGAATCAATCTGATGGAACCAACATGTTGGTTCTCTGTCGGATCCGATTCTGGGCCCCTGAACGATTGGACCTGATCAATTGGACAAGGTGGGCTGCATGCGATTCCGGCACGATCGTTTGGCGTGCACGCGCCCGGAATCGATCGTGCCGGAATCCGGTGGGAATCCGACACGTGTATGGGGGCCTTTAGAAGTGATGGCTTCCCAGTACAACAATCAGATCCATGACAGCCATGTGGGAGCAACCGTTGACAACTCCTCAGGGCTAGGGCACCCTTGCCCCTAGACGGTGACAAGGGGGATGTCTTCAGTTACATCTAACTAAATTCCTGACCCTGGAGGTCCAGCATGACACTCCAGACCACAACCGGTCACTTGCTCAGGCACCCAGAGAAGACACCTCCCATATGGACACTGGGCCTTATATTTCCTACTCTGAGGCAGGTCACTCCCATATGGCTTGGTCATGGTCACATCCTCACAATATTAAAGGCGTATTCATCATCACTGTTATTACACAGTGGTTTCTTCCATACCATACACAGGCCACTCTGCTATATATCTCCTGACGACCTTTCGATATTAGTTTCTTAAAGAAATGTAGAAGAACACCTAGCTTTAGATTTCATGTCATAACAGGTTAAGATTTGGTCACTGGTTTTTGCAATGGCAAAAACTGTTGAAGTTGTAGAGAAGGGTTTTTGCAATATTTGAAAAGAAAAAAAACAAAAACTACTGCTCTACAATATGTAGTTTTTACATAAATTTAGCTTAAATTTTCACTTGAGAAAATTCAACATGATTTTGAACTTTATTTATGCAAAAACTATTTGTCTTAGAGCAATACTTTATTTTTTGTAGTAAACCCTGGACGTTTCACGACATCTCCAGCAGGTTTGGTGATGAACCATGCTCAGAAACTTTGCAATTAACTCACAAAGTCTCTTGCAAACTCACCTACCAGGAAGTAGGAAGAGGAATTCCAGACAAAAAGGTACATGTTTCAGAGTACATCTCCATTACAAAAGGCGACTCCAAATGTTCCCATTTACAGAAGTATTCCTATATATATATATATATATATATATATATATATATATATATAAAAGTTTGTTTTGTGACCTTAATGCAGCTTTAGGTTTGCAGTAACAGTTTTATTAATCATGTATCCAAATAGAGTCTATCAGCCCCATCTATCTCTATTGTTCCACAACTTCATGCACTCAGTGAGCAATAAAATTTAGCCTCAGAACTGCCGCAGGACTAAGAAATCCTGAGGAGAACTTTATTAAATCTGCACAGGTACGTTCATTTTCTTAGCGGCTAATTTGTAATGCAAAAGGCAGAAAAAAAACAGATCAGTTCCTAAACTGCATGTGAAATAAAAATCTGACCGATTAACAACAGCCAACAAAAAGGCAACTTTCATAAATGTCTCTCCGAACAAAAGGGCCATGGTTTTAATTGGCTCGAACCTACGAATAATCACTCCTGGCCTTCTGAATGATAGAACTTCCAAATGCAGTTTACAAACAAACAAAAGGAAGTGCGAATGATGCAGTGTCTGGTTTCCATGGCAATGGCAGCTTTGGAGTCTGCTTCTAATTTAAAATCGCAATGCTTTTCTGCTTTTTGGTTGACAGTTTTTTAGGATGGATGCGCAAATATCCCCTGAAAAAGCCGTAGAGGAGCTGGGAACTCACAGGTCACTTCACACAGGTATATAAAGGGATTTATGAAGTTGCCAAATGCCATAGAACTCCTTGTTTATAAAGAACTATTATAGTGTCAGTGAAGTTAAATCACCAGTTATAGAATTCTAGCTATCAGATTGACAAATTAAAGATTTCTCCAGAAAGGCCATGCTCAGCCATAGGATACTTTTTTGTAAAGAAAAGATTTACAGTTATTTCATAATATCCACCAGCCTCCAACTGCAACTTCATGTAGGGGCTGTCCTAGCTTATATGGCTCACCCCCTCTTCCTCTGTCCAGATCACCCCACTTACTCCCCAACCAGAGTCGGACGGGGGAGGGTTTAGCTGTGTTGGCAGTAATTCTTCCGGGTGGTTAGAGAAGACACAGCCCTCTTCCCAGTGGCTAATTTATAATGCAAAAGGCGAAAATAGATCAGTTCCTAAACTGTTGAAATAAAAATTTAACAACAGCCTACAAAAAGACAATTTTCACAAATGTCTACTCGAACATAACATCTTTTTAATTGGCTTAAACCTAATAATCACTCCTGGCTTTCTGAATGATAGAACTTACTAAATGTAGTCACCAACCCCCAAATTAAGCTTCACTTCCCCACTGGATGATGGCAGCAGCATGAGCAGGTTAAAAATTTCTGATGCCC